>CM041292.1:209705937-210905937 GCA_023052935.1 Piezodorus guildinii
TATATATATATATTATATATATATATTATATATATATATATAAAAACAACCATTTTCTTCCCAATACTAACAAGAAAAATATTTATTTTTTTTTTTCCAAATAAACAAAATTAAAGATATTTTGGAAAAAGAAATTATTTTTTTTTTTTTTATTTCTGTCTATTTCGATTAGCATCAAACCTACATGATAATAAAACCCATTTTATTTTAAATCGATACATAGTTTGATATAGCCGAGTTTTAATTTGATCAAAACCTTATGAGCCACAAAAAAAAAAATGCATAATGAATAGTTTCTATTATGGTTTGTAGATTTCATTAAATAATTTGCTGTAACATCTGTGGCATTTACTTGTCTTATATATGAAATTTCATTTTCATCGGTCTTTTCGTTTACGCGCGGGAACACACACACACACACACACACACACACACACACTCACTACAGATCATCTTGCGAGACTTGATCATTTGGACTGATGAAACTATAAAACCGTTGAAACAGAATATTTTTGTAATAAAAATATTTTATTTTTTACTAAATATTACATTTATAGATAAGATAAAGTAATTCAATGTGTTTTTTATAAAATTGTTTCATAATTTCTTGTTTTTTTTTCACTTGAAAACTCATTTTTTTCACAAGATCCAAACACTTGCTATCTTATACTATAGGTTTTGGCTCATTTGAGATCAATTCAAAGCTATTGTAACTCCGATTAATTTACGTATCACTTTATATTTTATTTGAAGGTATCAAGTGAAAGGAACTCTGACCACAACCCGACCAAATATTTTTATCCGACTCCAAACATATTTTTACTTTCACTTACATATTTATGAAATTTGAAATCGTGAAAATTTTCGAATCCCAGTTTTCAACGGAAATACTAGTTTTAGGGTCTTCTGAGTCCAAATGACCAAGTCCCGCAAAAAGGTCTGTCTCCCGCGCGTAAACGAAAAGTCCCGTGAAACTGAAATTTCATATTTAAGACAACTTTACGCCCTAGATGTTACAAAACCTTTTCCATCAAAATCAGCTAACCATAACAGCCACTTTATACCATGCATTTTGCACCTTTTTACGATTTCCTCAAAAACGTCTCTAACGATTTTGATTTAACTCCCTAAAGCGATGTAAAATTTAATGGGCTTTGACACCATGTAGGTTTCAGTCTGATTGAAATAGTCTGACAGGGCTTAAATGCCGATTTTTTAATTCTCTTCCTCTAAACTACCTTTAATCTTATACATTCCAAAAGATTAACCCATGTCATCTTAATGGCACTGATGAAGGACGGCTAAATTTTAAAGTTGAGCGAGTTTGATGAACAACTTAAGGAGAAAAGTGTAAATATATGTTTTTAATCCAATTTTTGTGTTTTTTAACACAAGAATAGTAATATAGATGTATAATATACCGTGGGACAGTTAAAGATTTTAGAAGAAATATTATCTAATACACGGAATTGTAAAGGGTAATGGAGAGTGATGAAACGCCAATAAAACTAGCAGATAGTTTTTGATAAAAATATAATAGATTATTTAATAAAATACCTATTTCTATTTAAAATGATTTTAATTAATTCTTTAACAATTTGTTTTCGTCTCTAAATGTTTTTAATTAATGTCTTGTGGTGCGCTCCCAGATTTATTATCGGGGAGGCACTGGCATAATCATGATAGTTTAATATTGTGTCACATTTACTAGATGTATTTCATAACACAATTGTAAAAATCAATAAATATTTTTTATATATTATTTTTGGAAGATCCTAACCAAATGAATGCCTATGTTACAGCTAGCTCATTCTGTAGCTGCGATCAAGACAAAGATGGTTTTATAAAGAAAGGACATACAAAAGGTAAAGAAATAATTTAATTTTTTTTTTTTTTTCAAACAACAACAATTTTTATCAAGTAAAATTACAATCTGTCCCCATTTGGGCATTAATAGTAGTGATGAAAGATATCATACATGCTACATTCATACAATATTTACACGGCATAAAATTACAATAAAATATATACACAATAATGATATCAATACAATAAAGTCAAGAATTCACTTATACTTATATACACATACACACACCCATACATACATCACATTGAGTGGAGAATCTAGCCAGTGCTAGAACTCCAATATATTTACAAAAGGTCGCGGGGTCACTGCCGTTTCAACCTTCTAGGTGGGTTGTATGGATGAGTGGAGCTGAATAGAGATTGAGCTAGAGGATTAGGATGATGAAATAGGTTCTGGTGGAATTTGGAAAATTTGGATGGAATTAGGTCTGAAATAAATGGGACATTAAGGTCGTGGTGCAAAGTATAGTTGGAGACATAATAAGGAGCATTTACTATTATACGGAGGACTTTGGATTGAAAGGATTGAATGCGTTTGATGTTAGTACGTTTACCTGTCCCCCACAGTTCAAGTCCGTAGGTCCAGATGGGCTTCAGTATTGTCTTGTAGATTAATAATTTGTTGTAAACTGTAAGTTAAGATTTTCTGTTGAGTAGTTGGTATAAACTGTCCGAATCGTCGGTTGAGTTCTTGTCTTTTAAGTCTTGTATGTGGGTTCCAAGTCAATCTTTTGTCTTACAGTAAGCCAAGATACCGGACTGTATCTGAGGAAGGAATTGGTAATGAGTTGAAATAAACTGGCGGACAGGATTTTCGTCTAAGAGTAAAGGTTATGTGTTACATTTGGCTTCGTTCACCTTTACACGCCAGTTATTACAACACTGTTCGTTAAGGAAAAGGTGTCTCTGAAGGTTTAAGAATGCTGTTTCAGGATTGGAACTGGATAATAGGATGGCGGTGTCGTCTGCAAAAGTTGCCAGAAAGGTATCAGGATGTGTAATTTAATTATTAGATATCTTCTTCATCCTTTCCCTCTACCGTATAGCATGTTGAGCCTGATTCCACCATCCCATTCTTGCACCAGTTCTTGATCCCTACACAATAAATTTCCTTTTTTCTGCAGGTCTTCTTAAAATAAAATAAATATGGCATAAACGTGTAATAATATTCTAAAATAAAAAATCTAATAGACACAAAACACGACTTTTTTCTTCTGTTAAAAAAAATAAATGTTGTTTCCATGATTATATAATCCATTTCAGATTATATAACAAAATAGAAAAAATAATTATAATTATATCTAATTACTACATATATATTACTTTCACTTACTATATATAGTAAAGGAAAGTATTGCGATCGTGAAAATTTTTGAATTCAAGTTTTCAACGAAAATACATGTTTTAGGGTACCCTGAGTCCAAATAACACAAGTGTGTATGTGTGTGTGTGTGTGTGTGTGTGTGTGTTTGTGTGTGTGTGTGTGTGGTAACTCCCGGGCGGAAACGGTAAGTCCTATGAAACTGAAATTTCATATATTTCTTTTTTTTTAAACATATTTATTGATATTTACAGCTGTATTATTATATACAACAAGTAAATGTGATGGACATAGTAAACTGACATGAAATATATGTAGAGACGCTACCCATTGGCAGCACTCTAAAAGTATTTTAAGCTAGAAGGTCTCGAGGCCATCTTCTTTTCAGACGCCTCGGGGGATTGTCAGGAATGGAAGAGGATGATAGAATAGAAACTAGTGGATTAGAGTGGAAATGGAGTTTGTTATGGAATGATTGATACCTGGTTCGGTCTAATTCAGAAACATATGGGACATTAAGGTCTTTATGGATGAGCTTATTCGTGACAAAGTAAGGAGCGTTAAGGATTTTACGAAGGATTTTGGATTGTAAGGATTGGATACGAGAAGAATTCGATGGTTTAGTAGAGCCCCATAGCTCTATTCCGTAAGTCCATATCGGTCTTATGATGGTCATATTAATATGTCTTTTGTAATTAAGTGGTAGGTTGGAACGTTTGTCCAGTAAGTGTTGAAGTAGTCGAAAACGTCGGTCAGTTTCTTGGCGTTTCAGTCTTGTATGGGATTCCAAGTTAGACGTTTGTCAAAGGTGGAGTCCTAGGTATCGAATCTGTTCAACAGGGGCTAGTGGAGTGTCATTAAAGGATACTGTGGAGCAGGAAGTCATTGGTTTACGACGAAGGGTAAAGGTTATTTGGTGGGATTTGTTAGAATTAATTTTAATCCTCCATTTCTGACACCATACTTCAAGGTCTCGGATGTGGGATTGAAGAGTGTGGGATGGTTAGGGATGGTTATATTGGATCATTATCTACCTACCGATAGCACACACGTGTCATAAGCATAGGTAGAAAGGAAAGTGTTTGGATGGGTTGGGATATCAGCTGTATAGACTGTATAAAGAACGGGTCCTAGGATGCTGCCTTGAGGAACACCAGCAGATTGAGAAAACAGGGAGGAATAGAAACTATTGTGATTTATTTTAAAAGATTTATCAGCGAGGTAGGACTGGATAATAAGAAAATAGGTAGGAGGGAGGAATAGACGGAGCTTGTAAAGCAATACCGGGTGAAATATCATATTTAAGACAAATATTCGCCCGAGACGTTTCTCCAAAGTACCTTTCATTTTGTTGATTCTATAAAAATAACTATATTATCTTGTTACCACTGATGAAAAACAGGTAAATATATAAATTGAATGAATTCAATATCCAATTGAAATAGAAAAGTACAACAATATTTGTTTATGCAATTTTAGAATTTATGAACATAAAAAACAGTAATATAGACGTATAATATGCCGTTGGAAATTTAATGGTTTTAGAAAAAATATTATCTGATACACAAGCTTGTAAAAGCTAATGAATAGTGATGAATAGCCGATAAAACTAACTGATTATTTTAGATAATAATATCATAGAATATTAATAAAGCACATATTTCTATATAAATTCAATTTAATTAATTCTTTAATTGTTTCACTAATTTTTATCTCTAACTGTGTTCGAGAATTCTATAATCGATTTTAAAAATGGAAGTAAGTGAAAGTCGTGTGTTGCCGCTCCAGATTTTTGTTTACAATTATTTGGTCTCATTTATTTATATTTACTTTAATGTATCTTAATCAAAACTACAAGAGAGTTTAATTACATTATGGCCTGTGAGAGCCCCTAAGATGTTGGCGTTTAGGTTGTGAAACGGAGCGTCTAAATTGGACAGATCTGGGCAAAGGCTAATGAAAGGAAAACATGGAGCTGGGCTAACTGGGTTAGCTACGGGCTAGCTTCTATGTCTAGGCAAAGGGACTGATAATGGTGTATTTATTGATTGCTACAATCTCTCTAGGCAGCAAATAACCATGTTGTAACAGTTCTATTATATTTAGTCGAATATGTTTAAATGCAGCTATACTGAGGGAGTATGGTCGATTGTTGAATTTATCATAAGTAGAAATAATAGGGATCGGTCGTGTTAAAATTATTTTAATTTTGCGTTTCTGTTGATCATCAGGGCTGCAAACATCAGAGAGAAAAAGATACATATTAATAGAGTATGACAATAAAAAAAAATCTGGTGCGCGCAACACACGACTTTCACTTACCTCAATTATTTATATCAATTCAAGAATTTTTAAACAAATTTATAAATGACAATAAATTGTTATAGAATACATTTTTACTTTCACTTACTATATATAGTAAAGAGAAGTGTTGCGATCGTGAAAATTTTCGAATTCCAGTTTTCAACGGAAATACACGTTTTAGGGTCCCCTGAGTCCAAATAACCAAGTCCCGCAAAAAGGTCTGTGTGTGTGTATGTGTGTGTGTGGTAACTCCCGGGCGGAAACGGTAAGTCCTATGAAACTGCAATTTCATATTTAAGACAAATATACGCCCGAGACGTTACAAAACCTTTTTCATCAAAAAGAGCTTACCAGAAGAGCCACTTTATACCATGCATTTTGCACCTTTTTTAGATTTTCTCAAAACGGTTCCGACGATGGAAGAGGGGCGTCTAACGCGTTAGTTCGCAGCCTCAACCCGGTCGTTATGTTGAGTCGCCGAATTATCTGCCGATCCGTTCAATTTTGTTGAGGGTAAATAAATGAAATAATAAAAGAGAGAACTAGAACAAGCTTATATTAATTCAAATGAAACAAAATACTGTTTATAATGTGCAAGGTGGTGATTCTTTCTATCCGAGATGACTTCCTTCCCCCTCTCGTCTGCGATGTTCCTTTCTTTCCTTCTGCGACTCCTACTCCATGCGACAATTCTCTACTGTTTTCTGTGACCTTTGATTTTCTTCGATGAAGTGCGATTTGAGAACAATAAGACACATTTGCGACCACCAACTTAATTAAAACACTCTACACTCGCGAGTCACTCTCTTCCCTTTCTCTTTTTCAATCCCAGAATGTACTCTGCCCCGCGGTCCCTTAACAGCTGATTCAAATAGAATAAAACAAATGACTGTCACGCTTGCACATAATAAATCAAAATAATAAACAAATAAATTACAAATTGAGATATATAAACATAAGACTATTTCAATTCTTAACATGCCGCCCACCAAATTTTATGAAATAAAATTTAAATTAAAGACTAAGTAATCATGAGTTGGAACTAAGCGATGAATAAAGTAATAAATGAAGCACTGTGAAGATGGGCGATAGAGTTTGTTCATTTGATTTTTCTCACTTCTGCGATGGCCCGAAGAGGCGAAGAATGATTCTGTAGACTTCTCAGAGACTACTTCCAAATAGAGCGATCTTGTTCCAAAGTACAATGAAAAGATCAACACTTAATCTGTTTGAATCCTATAACAGCGAACTACTTACCAATCTGCCTTATGTGCGGTTACCTCTTCTTTGGAACGATATTTCCTCTGTAGCAATTGATGATCTTATGAAACAATGAAATGCGATTTGGACATATTTCCGAATCCTTTCTTAAGGATTGAGTGAACTAAGGTGTTTTTTGCGATCATGCGACGTTAAATTATGGTTTCTATAATTTGCGTTAGCGAGATTTGTCTGAAATGGTTGTTTAACATTCCCTATTTTGCTAAGTTTTGAGGTTGAACCATATAAGCAATTATGATGGTCAAAGTTTGGCTTGGCCTTTGTAAATAAAGAGAGCGTTGTTGTTGAGGTGTCACTGATGGGACCAGTAATCACCAGGCCAAACACTGTCATTAAACCATTTGGAAACCCAGGAGAGGTTAGGACGGTTTCACCAGTGATTATTTGACTAAACAGATCAGCTCCTAGGAGGAAATCAATCTGACCCGGTTCATGGAAGCCAGGATCAGCCAAATCATATTTATTGAATATATCTTTAATTTTTGGCGATAAGCAGCGTGTCGGTAATGTATCCGTTATAGAAGATATTAAAACAGCGGTGGTTTCTAATAGCGGTTGATTCAGTCTACTGGGATATATAACACATTTGGTTTGCTGTTCTCCACCACGAATTGGGCTATTTGCAAAGCCGATGATCTTATGAGGATTTCGTATTAAGGGTAATCCTAGGCGGTTTGCACACTGGGTGGTTATGAAAGATCTCTGGGATCCACTATCTATAACTATTCGTATAGGATGTAAGTTACCCTGACAATCCGTAATTCGGGCACATGCGGTTCCTAACAAGACATTCATTTCGCCATTTTCTGCAGAAGTAAGGACAGCAGCATCGTTTGAGTTACCAGAGGTTGTGACGAGTTCTGAAGGACTTATTGAACTGATCTGACTATGAGGTGAAGAGCGACGGATGTATGTTTTTTCGGTAGCGACCTGTTCCTGATTGGGACGATTTGATTGAGTAAAATGTAACAATGTGTGGTGCTTCTTTCCACAGGAACGACATCTATTTTGACTGGGGCAGCGATTTGCGGAATGACCAGAAGATAAACAATTAAAACATCTATTAAGTCCCATGACTTTCTCATATCTTTTCGGTTGGCTTAAAGTCCTGAATTGTGAGCATTCATATATGCGATGGTTTTCGTGACAAAGAAAACATTCAACGGTAGAATCATCAGAGCTAGTTGAGATAAAGACACGTCTTGATTCAGGAGAGTATTTAGGTTTAGGGTTTGGGACTACTGTATCTATTGAGCGGTTAGAGGTTAGATTTTTGGTCTGTAGTTTGATGCAAAGTTCTTGTATGAAGTCCTGAAAATCGTAAAGAGTAGGTAATGTGGTTGATGAAGCGTACTTTGTTTCGAATTGATCACGGGATTTGCCATCTAATAAAGTTAGGCCATATGTCAGGAGAATGAAACCTGCGGGATCCTCTAATTTTAAATTCTGAAATGAAGTGATGTTTTCTAACACCTCATTCGAAAAGGTTTCCAGAGATGTCAAATGTTGATTCTTAAGCGATTTAAAGTTAAAAATTTTCATTAGAAAGGTAGTTGCCTGCGTTCGCTTGTTGTCATATCGTTTTGACAGGGTTTCCCAGGCATGCAGATACTCAGCATCCGATATCGCTATAGAAGCGATCAACTGTGCGGCAGCCCCCTTTACTGCAGATTTTAAATAATGGAATTTTTGCACATTTTCCAAATAATTGTTATTGTGGATAAGGGAAAGGTATGTGTCCTTAAATGGTCCCCAATCGGAAATATTTCCATCAAAGCTAGGTATGTTTATGGGCGGTAGTCGAAGAACGGAGATAGAGCCTGCAGAATTACTACCCATGGAAGCATTATCCGTCTTCACAGATATTTCTTCTTCTCGAACATCATAAGATAAGGATTCGTAATAGGCTTCACGAGCCTCTTTCTTCATTTTTGCAAATGTTGAGATGTCATATCCTTTTATCTGTGTAGCGAGTGTTTTTATTTCTCGAAATATTTGAGAAAACTTATCAAAAGTGCCATCAATTCGCGATAAGCGCGCTTTAAACATCGCTCTCTTAGACCTATCTGTAGTAGAAACAAAACCCAGTTCACTAGTGTTTTTAATGTCCATTTAATTCGTCCACTAAAAATTCTAATTTAAGTTCATCGCTTTTGGAATCAGAACTATTATCAGTTTTGGGCGGCATATTAGATTACAATTAAATTTTCAATAAAATACTAAACTTATTATCAAAGAAAAATAGTCCCAATCAAAATAACCTACTGAAAATTAATTATAATTGAACAGCTGATCGATAAGGCGTAGTAACATCAAAGCGGCCAACATAATATTAACAAATTAAAACAGCTGTTTTGTGATATGTGGTTTGCAATTGAAAAAACAAAATATATACAAATATTATGATTACTAATTGAATATAAAGTACAAATAACTCCAAATAAACATCAAATTAGTAGAAAAAAAGTAATAATTACGTGAACTGTAAACTATATACACAACTTAAACCTAAGTAAAAAACATTTAATGAACAAAATTATTTAAATAAAATGCAAACTAATCTAAAATATACTTTAAACAAACTTAAATTAAATAATAAAATACTAATGAATAAAGAAACTTAATAATTAATAACAACAGTCTGTGTAATGCGAATACGATATAATGCGAAAGCGTAACATAACCTATAAACTAATTTTATTAAAAGCAATAATCACCTCAACAAAATTAAACAAGTCGACTAGAAAATTCAACTATCTCGCCGGTGCCTCCAAAAATATGTTGGGAAGAGGGGCGTCTAACGCGTTAGTTCGCAGCCTCAACCCGGTCGTTATGTTGAGTCGCCGAATTATCTGCCGATCCGTTCAATTTTGTTGAGGGTAAATAAATGAAATAATAAAAGAGGGAACATGAAAAGCTTATATTAATTCAAATGAAACAAAATACTGCTTATAATGTGCAAGGTGGTGATTCTTTCTATCCGAGATGACTTCCTTCTCCCTCTCGTCTGCGATGTTCCTTTCTTTCCTTCTGCGACTCCTACTCCATGCGACAATTCTCTACTGTTTTCTGTGACCCTTGATTTTCTTCGATGAAGTGCGATTTGAGAAAAATAAGACACATTTGCGACCACCAACTTAATTAACACCATCTACACTCGCGAGTCACTCTATTCCCTCTCTCTTTTTCAATCCCAGAAATGCACTCTGCCCCGCGGTCCCTTAACAGCTGATTCAAATAGAATAAAACAAATGACTGTCACGCTTGCACATAATAAATCAAAATAATAAACAAATAAAATTACAAATTGAGATATATAAACATAAGACTATTTCAATTCTTAACACTTACTATATATAGTAAAGAGAAGTGTTGCGATCGTGAAAATTTTCGAATTCCAGTTTTCAACGGAAATACACGTTTTAGGGTCCCCTGAGTCCAAATAACCAAGTCCCGCAAAAAGGTCTGTGTGTGTGTATGTGTGTGTGTGGTAACTCCCGGGCGGAAACGGTAAGTCCTATGAAACTGCAATTTCATATTTAAGACAAATATACGCCCGAGACGTTACAAAACCTTTTTCATCAAAAAGAGCTTACCAGAAGAGCCACTTTATACCATGTATTTTGCACCTTTTTTAGATTTTCTCAAAAACGGTTCCGACGATTTTGATTAAACTCACTATATCGATGTAAAACTTAATGGGCTTTAATATCATGTAGGTTTTATTTGGATAAAAATGGTCTGACAGGGCTTAAATGCCGATATTTTAAATTTTCAACCTCTAAACTATCTTTGATTTTGTTGATTCTATAAAAATAACTATATTATCTTGTTACTACTTATAAAAAACAGGTAGATATATAAATTGAATAAATTCGATACCCAACTAAAGGAGAAAACAGAAAAAAATAATTTTTTAATGCAATTTTTCGTTTTTCAACATAAGAGCAGTAATATACATGCATGATATACCGTTGGAAAGCTAAAGATTTTAGAAAAAATATTATCTTATACACAAGCTGTCAAAAGGTAATAGAGGGTGATGAAAAGAAGATAAAACTAACTGATTATTTTAGATAATAATGTAATAGATTTTTTAATAAAACACATGTTCCTATAGAAATTCAATTTAATTAATTTTTTAATAGTTTTAATATTTTTTATCTTTAACTGTATTCGAAAATTCTTTAATTTATTTTAACAACGGTAAGTGAAAGTCGTGTCTTCCTATTCTATAATTAACTAAGACGCAATACTTTAAGGTGCGTACAATTAAATACAATACAATTAAAGATGTATAAAGTTGGCAAGTCTTAATCAGGTTTAACATTTTCCTTCTAGAGATATCATTTTATACGATTCTGGTGGCATTCCTAGAAATCACTTCTCCTATCATCCCCTTGCTTTCCTGTCAGGATTTTCCTCCAACCTTTCCCTAAAAGTATATTTTTCCGGAAAATTAAATAATATATTAGGTACTAGGTAAAATAAATTAATAATGATAATTATGATTTAAAAAAAAAGCTCTTCAGTGGGGTATAAAAAAAAAGAAATAAAATAAAAATAATCTAAAATTTTAAATTAATCTCGGATTAAAAAAAAAATATTTTTCTCTCCATGTTACCAATGAAATATTACATTACAAGATCAATTTTTTCCACTTGAAGAAAATGTATCTTGGATCGAAACAACTGGCAGGGTTCTAATCCATGAAGTACTTTAAACTTTTCTTTGATACGATGGGAAGTGTGAATTGATTGCTGAGGAGTAAGTCAGTGAGGATTCAGTCTACTGCGTTTTTTCACCTTCGCCTTGGAAGAGTAGACAGCGACTAACAGTATCTTTCGATCTTCGGCTACACTCTCCGACAAGTTTGCGAGTATTTTTGAAAGGATTTCGCCCAACATTTTCCAGAAGAACCTCCAAATCCAAAACTTTAACATCCATTAATGGTTACCCAGAGCCCTTCTTACTTTCCAAAGTCGAATCTCCACTACTAATTGTTTCAGGACACTATTCCAAGACACCTTTAATATTTAATAATTTCACGAGTAGCTTCATTGTCTGTGAACTTTATTATTATTATTTTGTTTTCATTAATCTCTTAGCCCTTGAGTGTATGGAGTATTGTTCGGGTGCCTTTCTGGACATAGCTCAAGCTTTTGACCGGGTGTGGTACCCGGGATTGCTCTTTAAGCTCAAAACCCATTTACCCCAGTCCTTATACCTAGTCCTCCGATCCTATCTATCAAACTGCTCCTTCCGAGTTCGCTGTGGTTCAGAATTTTTCAAACATTATATTGTTGAGGCTGGTGTTCCTCAAGGCAGCGTCTTGGTACCCGTCCTCTACATCCTCTACAACGCCGATATCCCTACCGATTTGCTGATGATACCGCCATTTGGTCATCCAATTCCGATCCTGAAGCAGCATCGCTTAATTTACAAAAGCACCTTTCCCTAGTCGAAGACTGGTGTAATGCTTGGCGCATTAAGGTGAACGAAAATAAGTACTCACACGTCACATTCACCCTTCGACGCAAATCCTGTCCTACGGTTTATTTCAATTCCATACCGCTTCCTTCCTCTGACACAGTCCGGTAACTTGGCTTTTTACTAGACAAAAGACTGACGTGGAACCCACACACAAGGCTTAAAAGAAAAGAACTCAACCGCAGATTAGGCCAATTATACTACTAAACAGAAAATCTCATCTTAAAGTTGACAACAAATTACTAATATACAAGACAGTACTGAAACCTATATGGACGTACGGACCTGAACTGTGGGGGACAGCTAAACATTCTAACATCAAACGCATCCAATCCTTCCAATCCAAAGTCCTCCGAACAATAGTTAATGCTCCTTATTACGTTACCAACTCTACCCTACACCACGACCTTAAAATTCCGTTTATTTTAGACCTGGTACCATCCAAATTTTCCAAATTTCATCAGAACCTTTGTCACCATCCTAACCCTCTAGCACAATTATCCTATCCCTATCCAGTACCACCCATCCCTACAATCCTCCTCGAAGATTGAAACAGCAGTGGCAGCGAGACGTATTGTAAACATTTAAATTGGAGTTCTGACACTGGTCAGATCCTCCACTCATGTAATGTATGTTTGTGGCTATTGCGCCCTAGTTCGGCCTCCACTGAGTCACACCAGTGACGCGGCTGAGAGCGAGGCGCTAGGATCTCTTGGATTCCGCTTGTTCCTCCACAAGTGGAGGGAAAAGGCCAGTCTGGGGTCCCTATAATAATAATAATAATAGGCTTACCGAACCCTAAGGTTCGATGCCGATACCACCAAACTTCGCCTGCACAGAATCGTCCAATGTTCGCCGGTCAAGCCCAAGCCCCCAAGATCCGCCTTAATGCAATCGTCCCATCGACGCTTCGGCCTATCTTTCGGACACCTACCAGTCGGATCAGCAAATACACACTTTCTCGGAATCCGCTCGTCATCGAGCCTAACAACTTTACTCGCCCATTTGAGTCTCCACGATGCAATCAGCTCAATTATATTCACAGGATACAAGTACCGCAATTCCGCGTTGTGCCACCTTCTAAACTCCCCAGTGGTCTCATCTCTTTTCGGACCAAATATTTTACGCAGTACCTTATTTTCGAAAACCTTAAGCCGTTGTTCATCCTTCAAAGTAAGCTGCCAATAGTATAAAGTAGTAGAATAATAGTTTTATAAATTCTAACCTTTAAGTTTATAGAAAGAAGCCGCGAGCTAAGTAATTTAGCAACTGAATAATAACACGCATTTCCCACCTTTAACCGGGACTTTATTTCTTCCTGGATTTCATTTTTTCTTGTTATCATTGAACCTAAATACTTGAATTTCTCTACGTGTCCAAAAGTATGCCCTGAAATATTAATATTATCAAGATCGCCACTATTCTGCTACTAATCAAATATTTCGTCTCATTGGTATTTAATTCGAGACCTATTTGTTTACCGGTTTTTATTAACACACTTGTATTTAGTTGTATGGTTTCCGTGTCTTCACCTAGCAGTACCAGATTATCGGCATACCCCAAAACCGGAATCTTGTCACCCATATTTAAACCTTTCTCGGTACACATCACCTTTCCAATGACATATTCTAAAGCTATATTAAATAACACAGGGGAAAGGGAGTCACCCTGTTTCAAACCCGATCGCACCTCATATCTCTTGGGGTAGTTATGACCGATTCTAACTTTATGGAATACTTCCGACAAACACATCTCTACTAGGTTTACTAACTTCTAGGTATTCCCTGTTCAATCATGATGTTATATAGCTTCTGACGGTCTATTGAATCATAAGCCTTTTTAAAATCGATATAGAGTTGATGGACTACACCGTTGTATTCCAGTTTCTTCTCTGATATTTGACGTAAGGAAAATATTTGATCAATAGTCGGGCGATTCCACCTAAAACCACATTGGTAGTCTCCGATAATTTCCTCAGCGTATTCCGTGATTCGACTAGTCAGTATTGACGAGAATATTTTATAGCATACTGGGAGAAGAAAGATCCCACGATAGTTGTTACAATCCGTCCTTAGTCATTTTTTGTGAATCGGAATAAGTATTGATTCTTTCCATTCTTCGGGCAATTTTTCATTGTCCCAGATCTTTTTAATTAAAACATGTAATTTGGAAACGCCCGCTTCTCCACACGCCCTGATTAATTCGCTCGTGATATTATCATTTCCTGCAGGTTTATAACGTTTTAATTTTCCTTTCGTCATTTCGACTTCATCTTTTCTCGGTGCGTCTATCCATGGTTCAGCGCTCTGGTATTCAGAGGGAGGAGATTGATTATTATTTTCCGTATTTAGAATGCCGTCAAACTGTTGTTTAAATTTATTTAATATCTCAGAAGGATCCGCAATTATATTGTTATTCGCATCTTTACCCCATTCAATAGAGGTTCAAATCTTTTACGCGATTTGTTTATACCTTTGTACATCTCTCTTTCGTTATTTTCGCTTCTGTGTTTTCCTATTTCTATTATTTTGCTTTTAAGATACTCTCTTTTCTTATTTTTTAAGAATTTTGAAGTTTCATTTTTTACTAACCGAAAGTAAGCCAAATTATTATCGTTTGGATTATTTAAGGAATTCAGTTTAGCGGTTTTTCTTTTTTCACACATATTTTGACAATCCCTGTCGAACCAAGGTTTGTCCTTTTTATTTTCGATTTTCCCAAGACACAAATAACCGACCTCTTTAATTTTATCCCTGATCCCTTCCCATAATTTGTTTACATCTTTGTGTTCCTCGTCTGAACATTCCAAAGGTTCGAACCTATTTTTTACTTCTATCGCGAATTGTTTTCTAATTTTGGGGTTGTTCAATTCAACTAAATCAAAATTCTCGGGATGAATATAGTCCGGTGCTCTCTTTTTCGTATTTAATTTTTGTCGAAGTTTCGCGATTACTAATTCATGATCAGAACCGCATTCTGCACCACGATACGATCTCACGTTAATTATGCTACTTTGCCATCTGTTTTGTACTAAAACATGATCAATTTGATTTCGTGTTTGTCCATCCGGCGATGTCCACGTATACTTATGAATATCTTTATGTTTAAACGTAGTACTTTTGATTATTAGGTTTTTCGAAATGGCAAAGTTTATTAGTCGGGTCCCATTATCATTACTATATTCGTGCAAACTTTCTTTACCGATTGTAGGACGATATACTTCTTCCCTTCCAACCTTTGCGTTCGCATCGCCTAGTATTATTTTAATGTAATTTCGCGGTAACTTATCGGAAACCGACTCTAGTTCGCATTTTACTTCATCATCACTATCTTCGGTGGGAGAATGAATATTTATAAACGCGATTTTAGACCAACGACCTTGAAATATAGCAACCGATATTCTTTCACTAAAGAACTGTACGTCCCGTAATGCGGAAAGAAATCTATTCCTAATCAGAAACCCGGTACCTAAACAATAATTAACGCTCCCCCAGTACCAAATAGTATACTTTCCTTCTGTTAACGAACCCTCCCCTGGCCAGCGAACCTCTTGTAATGCAACGATATCTAAATGGTACCCCTTAACTTCATTTGCGAACGACTTTAACCCACCTGCCGTATTTTAACTTCTAACGTTCCACGTCCCTATTGTTAGATTTCTAATTTTCATCTTGCGCCTAGATTCCTCTGAAGCAGTCCCCACCCGGAAACCCGAACGGGGGACTAGTTTACTTCCGGATAATGGGCGTTTTATCTCAGAGGAATCCATGACTGTTTGTGGTATTTTGTGAACTAAAACATGTGAGTAGGGCGTTCGAACCTACGTCACACCCTCCAGCAAGCCTGGGGGGCCGCTCTCATTGTTGGTCAGCGAGTCCATCGGACTTAGTCGGGAGGAGCTTCCGAGGAAATTCCACCGACTATCCCCACATCCGCCACCCATGCGACACTCCCCATACGCGGTAATGAGATCCGCGTGAGGGGGTCCCTATAGCAATTGTATATATTGTATATAGTTATGTTTGTTTGTATGATGTTTATTTATTTGCCAACTTCTTATTTATCTCAATTATAGGTTGATGTTTTGATTTGTTTTTATATTTATTATTATTTAATTCTATATATATATATATATATATATATATATATATATATATATATATATATATATCTGTTCGATAAATATTAGGCCGTTTTACAAAAGAATTCTTGGATATATATTTTTTTTTTATTTTAACAATTTATTTAATCCAGTCATCGCAACGATTCAGCCTCTAGGGCCATTCTCAAGCTTCATGCATATCCATGTTAATTATCATTTCATTTCACCGCTTTTCAGCAGCGTCGTCATAATTTTTTTAAAATATCTTTTTTCAAATAAAAAACTCAACAGTTTTCGACCGTCCTATAGGTGTCCTCGTGCGCGACTACACGAGGACACCTATAGGACGGTCGAAAACTGTTGAGTTTTTTTGTTGTTTTTTTTGAAAAATGATATTTTAAAAAAATTATGATGACGTTGCTGAAAAGCGGTGAAATGAAATGATAATCAACATGGATATGCATGAAGCTTGAGAATGGCCCTAGTGGCTGAAACGTTGCGATGGCTGGATTAAATAAATTGTTTAAAAAAAATATATATATATATCCGAGAAATCTATTGTAAAACGGCCTAATATTTATCGAACAAATATTCAAACAAAAGAACAATTACGACAATGATGAGAAAAATATATATATATATATATAATCATTTATTTGTATTTATTATTTCATTTATTTGTATTTATCTCAATTATAGGTTGTTGTTTGTTTTTTATTTTGTATATATATATATATTATATTTTATTTAATTGGACTTTATCATTGTATACTGTATATATTGTGTGAATGGGATCTTATCTAACAGATCCTTAGATATTTATTATGTGGAAGTAAATAAATAAAGATATTTCAGTAGGAACCAATGGATTATGCCCAGAGAGACGAACAGACGTACCGACGGTAGTTGTGACATCCCCACTATACATAAGCCTACACCCCACCGAAGGCCGACACGAGGAGAGAGGACTAAGTTAATAAGGGTCCTTCTCATTTAGCCAAGGGTAAACAAACTGCCACCATTCCCAAAATGGTTCCTACCCTCCTTTATTTATGTCCTTTAATACCCTTTTATCAAATTCTCGAAAAGAACATCTAGTTGAAAAATAGTCCTCAAGTTTGTAAAAGGGGTACTATTACCTATCTACTACTTAAATTGGAATAATTAAAATTAATTTAATTTAACGAAGTTAAATACGGTTTGTTTGTTTATTTATTTAACGTCACTTTATGCTACTATGACTAATCGGACGATGCTACAGTGGGAGTCCCAAATTTTGCCTACCCAGGTTTTATTAGGATAGGGATCTTTAACGAGTACCTGACATCGCACAGGCTCGGGACCACCTTTTAACGTCCCCTCCGAAGGACGGCGTAACTAAGGATTTTTTACTCCTATTAAAAAATCCTAGAACCACCTGCGGATTTGAACCCGTGACCTTTTGCATGGGAGGCTGTTACGCTAGCCACCCAGCTACAAGCGATCCCAGTTAAATACTGTTTTCATCGTTAAAATGAATGGATATCTCTTTTTATTTGATAAATCCTTCGAAATCTAATGTACATTGTTGCAATGAGTATAATTGATTATTTATGTTTGCTTGTTTCGTTTATTTAACGTCGCTTTGTGCTACTGTGGCTAATCGGACGATGCTACAGTGGGAGTCCTAAATTTTGCCTATCCAGGTTTAATTAGGCTATTAATTATAAATGAATTTAATTTTTAGCGAATACCTGACATCGCACAGGCTCGGGACCACCTTTTTATGTCCCCTCCAAAGGACGGCATAACTAAGGATTTTACTCCCATTAAAAAATCCTGGGACCACCTGCGGGTTTGAACTTGAAACTGGCATAGAAGAATGTTATGCTAGCCACCATGCTACAAGTGATCCCTATCATTTCTGAGCTCAGGTGGCAAAATGATATATGTCACTTTTTTTCAGAAAGAAAGTTTTTCACATTTTGGATTGTTATTCGTTCAAGGTTTTAAGGTGGTTCGTTTATTTGTACAAATTAAAGACTTTATTTCTTCGTGGATTTCATTTTTTCTTGTTATCATTGAACCTAAATACTTGAATTTCTCTACGTGTTCAAAAGTATGCCCTGAAATATTAATATCATCAAGATCGCCACTATTTCTGCTACTAACCATATATTTCGTCTTATCGGTATTTAATCCGAGACCTATTTGTTTACCGGTTTTTATTAACACACTTGTATTTAGTTGTATGGCTTCCGTGTCTTCACCTAGTAGTACCAAATCATAGGCATACTCCAAAACCGGAATCTTGTCACCCATATTTAAGCCTTTCTCAGTACACATATTTTCTATGACATATTCTAAAGCTATATATTAAACAAAACAGGTGAAAGGCAGTCACCCTGTTCCAAACCGGATCGCACCTCAAATCTCTCAGAGTAATTATGACCGATTCTAACTTTATGGAATGTTTCCGACAAACACATCTCTACTAGATTTACTAACTTTCTAGGTACTCCCTGTTCAATCATGATGTTATATAGCTTCTGACTAACAACTAAATAAAATAAATAAAAATAATCAACTAAATATAACCCACAGGTTTGCATCGTATATTTCATTCGTTGTAAGTTTATACAAGTTTACGATAAGAGTAACTGAAATATCTATAACTTTTACTATGAGTCAAACAGATACTCTTTCAAGTATGTTTATTCACAATTTATAAAGTATTGTAAATAAAGGCCTGATCCTAATTTTATTCTGTCAAATTTACAGTAGCAAAAGAGATGAGAATACCCATAATTACTCAATAATTTTGTTTCAATAACTTGTTTGCAGATTTGTCACACTTGCGAAAGAACTTTTTTTTTTCAAATTACGGTTTCTAGGATTCAAAAATAAATTATGACCTTAAAACGAATATTTTAGCAACTCAAAATCATTTTTTTTAAAACAATAAAATTTAAACGTGCTTACATTAAAACCTGCACATGAAACAAAGATACGAAGCCAAATATGCTTAAATATATTTGGTAGCTTCACTAATAATTGTCAATTGAGATGATTTTGCTTCAAAGTGGTGAGACATGTTATTGTTATTGAATATTCGGGTTTAACACCAATAACAAAAACTCCTTGAACACTAAAATAACTGTATTAAAACTTAGTGTAACATGAGACAACCGACAATATATTTCAAAGCTTACTTTCTTCTTCCAGTGGCGCGACAGGCCGTGTAGGTCCTGGGCCTCGCAGTGTAAACTCCTGCAAGTTTACACTCACGTTTCACGATGCAATTTTTAATGTAGGGTCATCACTCCCTACGACTAATTTTGTGAGTGGCCACTCTTTGGCTGACGGGTTTCACATACCCGGGGGAGAGGTTGTGAGTGAATCCCTATTTTTATACATCGTGATAAAAGCCCCGAACCTGTTTTATAAAAATTCAGAACCTGTAGCATGAGGGACTAGAGTGCTAGCCACTCAGCCAAGGGCTCCCCATGAAGCTGATGAAGCTTACTTTATTTCACTAAAAGGAAAACAAAGGTTACACAAGCTAAACAAAAAGGGTGGTAAAAATGACAGTGTTGCCATGGAGCTACAAACACCAAATTGAATTTACATATTTTAAGATATAGTAATAATAGTAACAAATGAAATATTTGAAATTTGACAATACATAATACAATAATGATTAACATTCAACAATTGTCTTTCAAGTGAGTACTTATATATATTTTTAGGAGATGTTTTAGTATACGTTTTGAGTAATTAAAAAAACAAGGTTTTCTAAGATTATGAAGAAAAAAAATTGATTACTCATCTAGAGTGTTAGGGGAGCCTACAAAAAAAAATTCATAGACATTGCAGTTTTGAAATACTGCGATTACCTTAAGTCAGTGAATGTAAACTTCTTTATTCGCCTGGGAATTCAGAATAAACTTAAGCTAAATGCCATGAAGACACAAGCAATAGTAATAGGTTCCAATTCCCTTATCAAATCTAATTCCAAATTTCCAAATCTAATCCTTAATAATTACCCAATTACGTTCAGTTCCAGTGTAAAAAACCTAGGTATCACCATCGACCAATCCTCTCCTGGAATCCTCCCCATATTGCCCAAATCTCAAGAAAAACAATAAGTACTCTTAAATTTTTCCATCGCTCCCGTCATCTCCTTCCCCTATCCACTCGTAAGCTCCTCATATCCTCACTCATTTTCCCCACTTTGACTATTGTTGTGCGGTGTATGACGTCCTCCCTGCTGTGCTTGAGGACAGACTAAAGCGCATTATGAACATTTCCTTAAGATTTGTCTTCGGTACTTCAAGGAGGTCCCATGTTACCCACTTATACGGTGAATTAAAGTGGCTCCTCCCCTCAACCCGCAGACAATATTTCCTGGGATCATACCTCTACCAAACTATTAACTCCCAGCATCCTTCCTACATCCACAGTCTCCTTCAATTTAAATCCTCAATCCACTGTCTTGAAACTAGATCGCGACATTCTGACCTTTACCTTCCTACCCACAGAACCAAAACTTTTGATCGGTCCTTCATTGTTCGCTCTACCACACTCTGGAATTCTCTACCAATCCATATCCGCCATGCTGCCTCTTTACCCTCATTCAAATCCCAACTTTTCCTATACCTTCTGTCATCCCAAATAGACGATCAGCAAACGTGATATGTCAATTCTATCTAGAAATCTACATTGAATGAATGAAGATTACTGTCTACCGCTCAAATTTTAATTTGCTTATGTTTAACTAGAATTTTATTTTCTCTGAAGATAAAGTTTAGAAGATATATATATATTTTTTTTTTTATTAGTTTCTTTTTTTTTTTTTATTTCTTATGTATAGTATTTTTCCTCATAGTAAATAATTGTAATTTTAATATAATCATTGTAAATAATAATTAATCATGTTTTTTTTATATGTTGCCAGACATAGTATATATTCAAATTGTACATACTGTTATTCTTAGGGGACCTGGTCCCAGAATAATTTTTTTTTCTATTCTATTCTATTCTATAAATATAGATAACAATGACATTGAAATGTCAATGTTTCAAATTATGAGAAAATAATTACTTTTTATTTTTTATTATTTTTTGTTTACACTATAGTTGATATCTAACTTTAAACACCTTTCCTACTCCTTAGCAGTTACTCAAAACAATGTGAAGCATATTTATTGTACTTATCATAGCATCTGATGATTTACATATAACAAATAATTATATATTAAAAATGGCGTTTATTTTGTATAAATGACCGAGACTGGCACCCAGGACTGTTGTACAAACTCCGTGAATGCCTTCCTCCTTCATACTTCCTCATTATTCAATCCTACCCTCTGATAGATCCTTAGATATTATTATGTGGAAGTAGATATATAAAGATATTTCAGTAGTAACCAATGGATTATACCCAGAGAGACGAACAGACGTACCGACGGTAGTTGTGACATCCCACTATACATAAACCTACACCCCACCGAAGGCCGACACGAGGAGAGAGGACTAAGTTAATAAGAGCCTTTTTATTCCTATTCATCCCTTTTTACTCAGTCTGCTGGTGTTCATCAAGGCAGTATCCTAGGACCTATATTCTTCAACCCATCCCAACACTTTCCTTTCTACCTATGCTGATGACACCTACGTGTTATCAGTTCATAATGATCTATTTTTTCGCCTCTTACGCACATCAAGACCTTGAAGTCCAACAAATCCCATCAAATAACCTTCACCCTTCGTCGTAAACCCTCAACTTCCTGCTCTACAGTACCCTTTAATAACACTCAACTAGTTCCTGTTGAACAGATGAGATATCTAGGACTCTATCTTGAGAAACGTGTAACTTGGAACCCTCATACAAGACTAAAACGACAAGAAACCGCTCGCCGTTTTCGACTACTTCAACACTTACTAAACAAACGATCAAACCTTCCTCTTAACTACAAAATGCTCATCTACATGACTACTATAATAGATATCTGGACTTACAAAATTAAGCTTTGGGGCACTACCAAACCATCTAATTTCTCTCATATCCAATTCTTACAATCCGAAATCCTTCGTAAAATCCTCAACGCTTCTTACTTTGTCACGAATAAACTCATCGAAAAAGACCTTGATATTCCCTATGTTACTGTTTTGGTTCGAACCAGGTATGAATCTTTCCATACAAATCCTTCCATTCCCACTCTAACCCACTAGTTTCTATCCTAGCTTCCTCTTCGATACCTGATAACCCTCCGAGGCGTCTGAAAAGAAGATGGCCTCGAGACCTTCTTGTTTAGATTGACTACTAGAGAGCTGCCAATGGGCAGTTTCTCTTCATGTATTTTATCATTACCAGTATATTTACTTCTTCTATTACAAAATACAGTTGTAAATTACAATTAAAATATTTTTTTTAGTTGTATATAATAATAATTAATTAATAAAAATTTACTACACGAAATATTATGATCAATAGAGAGTTTCTCACGGAACGATAATTTAACATAAGCCAATTCTTATGTTCCTTAAACATGCAAAGAAATGAGTATTTTCTCTACAAAATGTTGTCATCTTATCTGATTATTTAACAGTCAGAACGTTTATTTACCCCATCTTTGATTAGTAATATTAAAAAATATTTAATCAATAACTGATAAAAATCAGCAGAATTGTATTCACATTTATGAGACGATTTAAAATTAGGAAGTAAGTCGTTGAGTTCAAGTACTATCAATTGATTGTTCAGTGGCCCTGAAATCAGCTTGTAAACAACCGGTATTGATTAGAATTCAACTTTTTTTTTTTTAGAATTAATCGTTATAAAAAAAAAAAAAAAAGATTATCAAAAGCAGTTAATTCATGTAATTGAGTTTTTCATTGTCAGTACTCTTCCCGTCAATGTGCTTAAACTTTAAACCTTTCTATTTTCTTGAAATATAATAATAAAACTCATAATTCCTATCTTTCGATGAACGTTCTGATTGGCGAAAGAAGTGCATAAAAAGTACAAGTCAATAAAATCAAACCTGTAAGATAAGTTGAGAGGACTCAAATAAGGACTTTTAGGTTTTTAGACGAGGTTGACATATTTTATCTTTACATAAAACGTAATATTCAAATGAGAATTTATTGTACAGTAAAAACTTACTTTATATAGGTTTTTATAATAAAATCAAAATTCAGCAGTCAATTCACAATCAATCTTCAAGAGTACGAGTGTAAAAATTATTTTTTTTTAGCTTCATAGATAACTTAGTGGTTGAAGAAAATTGATACCTAAATAATCTCAGTCATAAACTTTCAAAAGTTTTAGAAAAATGAATTAAACGAAATTCTTCAGGCGATAATTTTATTTAATTTATTGTAATTTGTTAGCATAGAAATACCTACCAAATTTCTTTTTCTTTTTTTTTATCTTCTAAGTTTTGTATTCACACCTGTCAATTAAATGTTGACAACCAGTGAATGTGATGATGAAGGAATGATAGTTGGCGTGGTAGGCATGATGGAGAGAAGATGCCCAGCGGCACCTCTTCCTGGCGTGCTTCTTATTACGGATTTAGCTTAGAAGGTTCCAACTTCTTTTCAGTCTTCTGCGAGTATTGTCCAGCATGTTAATAGTGGCCATGCTTCGTATTAATTGTTTGTATGTCCGTGTAAGTAGTGAAAACGTTTGTAGAGGGTCCGAATTGGTTTGTTGACTGTTGGCATGTGAAGATCTGTATGTAAAGTAGTGTTGCTGACGTGCCATGGTGAGTTTGTAATAGTTCTGAATGTTTTGGATTGAAAAATTTGAATTTTTCGTATATGTGTCTTTTTGGCAGTCCCGTATATCTGTGAGGCCTAAGTCCAAATGGGCTTCAGTAGGTAAGTGTAAGTGTTTAGTTTATTTTTAAGTTTTAATTTTGAACGTCTTGAGAGTAGTGAGTATAAAAGTTTTAGTCTTTTGTTTAGCGCTATCTGTTTGTTCTTGATGTGTGGGTTCCATGTCATTTTTCTGTCGAATGTCAAGCCCAGATATTTTATTGTGTCTGTCTGTGGAATTTGGATGTTGTCAAGATATACTGGTGGGCAGGAGTTATGTCGAAGAGTGAAAGTAATATGTTGGGATTTGTCCAGGTTAATTCGAATTTCCAAATTTTGCACCAGTCATGGAATTGTGTTAAGTGGTGCTGTAATGTCTGTGAGGCGTGCGTAGGATTGGTACCAAATTTCTAAATAATTATTTCATACATATTGTAAATGAATGTAAAAATTCCTTGGACAGTGACATGTTTCAAGAACATTGTCGAATAAGAAAAAGAAATATCTTTTAAAGTTATCAAATATGACAAACAATTGAACACTTCAGAATTTTTTTTTTTTTTTTAGATTTGCTGTCATAATTTGATATTTCAAATTAAATTTACAGTATCTCAAGTTTTTCGGAGGATGTAAAAAATTTTATAAGAATGAATAAAATTATTTTATGGTCGTTTTTATTTTTAGGTTGCTATTTACTTTCATCGCCAAATCATTACTTTAAAATTTCTCATCATTCTTCTTTTTTTTTAAAGAAATAAACCTCATGACACCTACAAACTCTATTCTCAAGTTTATTCATTGTGTGTATAATAGATAAAGAGGTGAATTTTTCTGTTTTATTTTATTTTATTATTATTTATTTTTTTGTTGTAATAAAGAAGAAAATGTCTTACTTTTTTCAAGATAAAGGTGTCTTACATAAATTTAGACATTTTGATTATGGACACAATATAAAATTTAACAATAGACAAAAAAGTGGGTTTGCTATGTAAGAAATTGCAGAACTACTACTAGCTGTAATACCCCACGGCTTTGCTCGCGACAAGTTCATTTTTCGTTAATATATATTTTTTTAAATATTGGTTTTTGTCAAGATACATTTACAATACGAGTAACTATGTTCAATTATTTAATCCAGATTTCAATTTTTTTTCAGTCACCTTTCCAATAACACCAGTATAAGGAGGCTTAGCCATAATTACTAAACACGTTTTAGCTTTTAAAGATACAACACTTACTGGACAGTCGCTCCAACCTTCCACTTATCTACAAAAGGCTCATCTATATCACCACAGTTCCTATTCCTCTTTTTTTCTAAATCTGCTGGTGTTCCCCAATGCAGCATCCTAGGACCTGTCCTTTATACAGTCTATACAGCTGATATCCCAACCCATCCTAACACTTTCCTTTCTACTTATGCTGATGACACGTGTGTGCTATCGGTAGGTAGATAATGATCCATTTACTGCCTCCCACACTCTTCAATCCCACATCCGAGACCTTGAAGTATGGTGTCAGAAATGGAGGATTAAACTTAATTATAACAAATCCCACCAAATAACCTTTACCCTTCGTCGTAAACCAATGATTTCCTGCCCACAGTATCCTTTAATTACACTCCACTAGCCCCTGTTGAACAGATTCTATACCTCGGACTCCACCTTGACAAACGTTTGACTTGGAATCCCCATACAAGACTGAAAAGACAAGAAACTGCCCGACGTTTTCGACTACTTCAACACTTACTGGACAAACGCTCCAACTTTCCACTTAATTACAAAAGACTTATTGATATGACCATCATAAGACCGATATCGACATACGGAGTAGAGCTATGGGGCTCTACGAAACCACCAAATTCTTCTCGTATTCAATCCTTACAATCAAAAATCCTTCGAAAATCCTCAATGCTTCTTACTTTGTCACAAATAAACTCATCCTTAAAGACCTTAATATCCCATATGTTGCTGATTTGGCCCGAACCAGGTATCCATCCTTCCATGACAAACTCTACTCCCACCATAATCCACTAGTTTCAATCCTTGCTTCCTCTTCAATTCCTGACAATCCTCCGAGGCGTCTGAAAAGAAGATGCCCTCGAGACCTTCTAGTTTAGTTACCTAGTGGAGTGATGCCAATGGGCATTTTCTCTACATGTTTTTTTTCATGTATTTTATCATTACCAGCATATTTACTTGTTGTATTACAAAATAAAGTTATAAATTTCATTAAAAAAAAAGGTTTTAAAGATGATCGTTTCTAATATTTTGCAATATTAATGTGAATAAATAGCATTCGTAAGTGAAACTTAAAGTCAGAAAAAAACAACAGTTATTTAGGTTTAAGAAAAAAAATACTATGAAAAGATTCTAATTTTGCAGGAATTATCTCTAAAGATGACCAAAACATAGATCGCACACTTCTGAAGACTTGAAGATTGCAACATGTTTTTTGGATAGTTAATAATACTACCCGACTTATTACCTCATATGACACGTGTTGGTCTGAGTGCTTTCAATATTCCCTTTGTAGTGAGAGAATCGAAAAATACCACTTATAAAGTTCTTTTACGTCAGGCTAATGGCACAATGACGTCGGTGAGCGCAGAGATTACGTCTGATTCTTTAATTTAATTTCACTAATAATTGGCTTAATAAACCCGAAAATTTGAGGAATCGCTATCTTACACAAGATCAGACTTAACACAATCTTCCCACCTCAGTCCCCTCAGTATATACACATATTTAATTAAAATATATTTAACAATTCAGTGTTATTTAATGTATCGTTTCCTATCATAAAAACGCATTATTTACCAATGATTATCAATATTATTAGCAACTGTTTACATAGCTGTTAATAAGCAATTACCTAATATGAAAAGCAATAAAGAATTCAAAGGAAAATGGTATATCACCATTATTAATATTAAAAAGTTCTAGTTCTACACACAGACCTTTTGTTATTAACACAGGTCTTGGTTATTTGGACCCAGGGGACCCCAAAATGTGTATTTCCGTTGAAAACTGGAATTAGAAAATTATCACGATCGCAATACTTTCCCTTACTATATATATTGGGTTGATGCAAAATGAATGCAGGTTTTTAGTAGGTATTGTAAATACGCCATATCTTTACTTTAACCATATATATCTAATCAAAATAATTTCCATCTGAATCAATGCACTTTTGCCAACGTTCAACAAGCTTTCTTATTCCACCAGAAAAAAAATCCGAATCCCTGGACTCAATGAAATCACGAAAAGAATTTTCAATGTCGTCCTGGTTTTGAAAATTTTTCTCCCTCAAAAAGTTGTCCAGATGCCTGAAAAAGTGGAAGTCTGTAGGAGAGAGGTCAGGTGAATAAGGCGGATGTTGGAGAACTTCGTAGCCCAACTCGTGCAGTCGTCGAAGCGTTGGTTGTGCAACGTGTGGTCTGGCGTTATCGTGGAGCAGGATCGGCCCCTTCCGATTCATCAATGCTGGGCAAAGACGTTGCAATTTTTGAGTTCCGAGTTCCGCCGCCATTTCTCGTGTGGTTTTGGTTGGGTCTTCTTCCACTTTTGACCTCAGCTGGTCGTTGTCCAGAGCAAGATGACGCCCCGACCTTCCTTGTCTTCGAGGTCGAAATCTCCTCTGCGAAACTTCTGGAACCAACGCTGCACCGTGCACTCATTAATAGCCCCCTGACCCCACACTTCATTAATATTACGAGCCGTTTGCGCAGCGCTGCGCCCTAATTTAAATTCGTAAAAATAAATTTGACGAAAATCGCACTTTGACATTTTCGATTCAAGACCTTTGAACACACTGAACAAAACGATTTTACTAAACAAATTCATGGTGAAAGAGAGGGTATTAGATAAGGTTTGTTTTGGTATAATAATGATCAATGTTAGGATTAGCTTTGTTTACACAATTGGAATTAAGATATTGCAATAGAGGAAACCTGCATTAATTTTGCATCAACCCAATAGTAAGTGAAAGTAAAACGTTGCTAGGGATCACTTGTAGCTGGGTGGCTAGCGTAACAGCCTCCCATGCTAAAGGTCACGGGTTCAAACCCGCAGGTGGTCCTAGGATATTTTAATGGGAGTAAAAAATCCTTAGTTACGCCGTCCTTCAGAGGGGAAGTTAAGAGGTAATCCCGAGCCTGTGCGATGTCAGGTACTCGTTAAAGATCCTTATCCTAATAAAACCTGGATAGGCAAAATTTAGGACTCCCACTGTAGCATCGTCCGATTAGCCATAGTAGCATAAAGTGACGTTAAATGAATAAACAATAAAACGTTGCTGTTACATTTCAGGCATATATACTACATATGTGAAAGTTACAAATCTGTTATTAATGGAAATATATCACTTAATATATCTGTAATGTTGCCGTCAATATTAGTCATTTCATTTAAATAGCCGAGTCAATTAACTGATAACCAGAATAGCCTATTTAAAATCAACCTTAAAGTCCGGGTTCGTGACATAATCTAGTGTAAGTATTAACCTATGACATGAAAACATGGTTTGCTTTATACGATAGTGTCACTCAGGGGACTATATGTACATAAACTATATGATAAATATCACTGCATTAATAAACTATAATAAAGTAACAGGATAAGTAGCTGCTATAATCTGATTAATATAATCAGAGGCACTCCAGGCCAGTGTTGGCAGCCTATTTGCATAAACGCCTCAGGTCGTAGTAATTTCAGAGCCACGGTACGTTTTCTCTTTTAACGATTATTTAAAAGAACGGCTCCTTTCTTACCCTCTCACTGAAAAACAAAACAAAAAAAAAACGTTCATTTATAATAATATTCTAAATATCCATACATATATATATATTTTACTTTCACTTACCTATATATGAAATATATAATCTATATTTATAAAAGAAAGTGCCATTTCTCTCGATTTTCTGGTTATTGCAGTTTCTCAAAAACGACTATGGTTGTGAAGTTGACATTTCTCCTGGAGGTTCGTCTAACCGTCTAGATGTGCCATAAGGCTGGGTTTGGTAAAATTCGTTCTCTAAGAGTTTTGTATTACTTTGAAAAAAGTATTTTCTAAAACGTAATACAAAATTGTTTTCCGAATAACTCTAAAACTATAACTACTCATTTGAATGACTATCAAATTTCTAACTATCTAGAAACAAAATCGTTTTAATCTGATCAGTAATAGCAAAGATACTAAAATATTGGTTTGTGTCACATGAAATGTCCGTTTTCAAGGTAAAGGATTTTCATTGAAAATACGATATGAAAACAAGATAATTTTATTCGAGACAAGTCGAGAGAATATGGTGGGTGCGGAAGAACTTCGTAGCCCAGTTCTTTCAATTTTTGCACGGTATGTTTTGAAACATGCCGCTCAGTGAGATCATGGGGTAGGTACCCATGTATCGAGCTTTTTTACTTTCCCAATACACTTTAAATGTCTGGAAACGGTAGATGCATTTACATTTAGTTGTGCCGGAGTTCTTTAACTGTTTGGTTGGGGTTTCCTTCTACTGTATGTTTGAGGACATCGTTGTCTATTCCGGACGGAGGTCTTCCTCGGGGCAATTTTTCCAAGTTGGTATCCCCAGCTGAAAACTTAGCAAACCAACGGCGAATGGTCAGTTCATTAACACTCCCTTCCCCAAACGCCTTGCAAATATTTCTAGCGGCCTCGACTGCTGAATGGCCGAATACCAAATACTCTACAAAAATATTACTGGAAAATCGCGTGTTTCCATGTTCATATTTGGAGGTATACTAAAAAGTGGGTAACTGATTGAGAAGCTAATGTTTATAATACAAAGGTAGAGGATTAGTAACTGTTTACTTTAAATATGTAAACATTCGGAAGAAAACAACAGAGACCTGCAAAATCCTTTATGTATTTCAGAAACTATAAAAACGGACATTTCTTGTGAAACAACCCAATAGTTATAAGAAATATATTTACGTATATTTCGTTTAATAGCCAAGTATAGGTTTCTGTCAAATTCATATGTTTCATTTTTGTTATTTTTTAAAATGATCAATAGGCTGAAAAAGGTTTAAGTTTTGAAAAGGTAATAGAACTTTGTTCTGAATCCTAGAAAAAAATACGAGCTTATTCCGTTGGAAGGGTGGACACCCCGAGTGGAAAAATAAGCATTTATGTTTCATAGAAGTTACGATGGTATAGAATGATGATAACTCTTAGTAAGCTGAGAGCACGCTTTTCTCGATTGGCACCTTCAAACTATTTTTTAATCAGGACTTCGTCTCGTCTTCTGGAAGATCACCGTCCTTCCAGAGTCGCCTATCCGTCATGCGGAACTGAAGAATATATGGACAGTTAACTATCCTTGCATTTTTTTTCTCATTATTGTATATATTTCATATATATATATATTTTTTTTACCATTCTTAGTAATACTAACACACCAATCCAATTTTCAAACTAATTTTTTACAGTTTGGTTAATCGAAAAATATTTTTTTTTTTTTTTTTTATAAATCGAATGATTTTTATTTTTGTAAATTTTCCTCATTTTTTATTAAACTTTTATTTATTTTGTTTCCTTTCAATTTTATCTTTTTATTTAGATTACCTTTTTTTTTTCATTTTAATGTTAAGTACTCAAGGGGGGAGCGGCGTGGTCTAGTGGATAGAGCGAGCACTAGTCTGCTGTGCTCCGGGTCCTGGGTTCGAATCCCGGCTGTGGCGGAATATTATTTATTCTGTTAATTCAGTCGGGGGGCGACCCTAGGGTATGGAGACCCTCCTGGGGCAGACCCAGCCTCTATAAAGTGGGTACCCAAATTAATTGGGGAAAAACCTTGCGGCTGAGCGCGAATTAAGGCCAATTTATTGCACTGCCGTTGGCCTAGAAACAGTACGAATCTCTATATGTAATGAGCCCAAGATCCTTCATGGGTTGTAGTGGTACAGGTAAAAAAAGTAAAAGTACTCAAGAGTACCAGTCTTTTCGAAACGGGATCGAGTCTACATTAGCCTATCTTTCTTTTATTTTGTTTTAACGTCACTCATCCCAACATTCGCAATACTTCTTATTACTATATATTCCATACATGAATAAGTGAATTTAAAAAAAAGCAAAAACAGTAAATACAACCAATAGATGCTTCTCCAACACCAAAATAATTCATTTAAAAACGTTCAAAACTCTGATTCTGGAGTCACCATAATTTACTGAGGGCAAATACTATTTTTAAAATGTAAAATTATGTTTTATCTTTTGTCTATTATTCCTGTGCACTATTATAGTTATTAAGTATTTTATTTTATTAATACTGAATTACTAGATTAAAAAGTATATACCTTCTTCTTCTTTAGCTCTCTCCTTGTGCCTTTCAGCGTGGAGATATCCCAACCCAGGATCTCCATCTCTCTCTGTCTCCTGCAAGAGTCTTCATCTCCTGCAGTGTCTTGCCTCTCGCTTGCCCCAACTTGGTAATGTAGCCATCGTAGCTAAGCCTAGGCCTTCCTCTAGGTCTGGTGCCAACTTGTTTTGCCTCCATAAATTTGCATGGGTCACAATCCTGGCTCATCCTACATACATGCCCGTACCACCCTAACAGTCTCTTCTCCAGGGTCTCCTTCATTGCAGGAATGTTTAGTTCTTCTCTTATTGTTTCATTCCTGATCCTATCTCTGCGGGTTTTGGAAGCCACTCCGCGCAAGTATTTCATTTCTGTCGCTGTTTTACGGCTCCATTGTTGTCCAGGAGTACCCAGCTCTCTGCACCGTATATTAGAACAGGCATGTATACGGCCTTAAATATGTGGAGCTTGACATCTTTTTTTATCTCTCTCTTTCCTACTACTACTGTTGCTGATGGAATAGTAAATATTATTTGCTTTTCCTATCCCGTGGGATATTTCGGGTTGTATTTTTCCATTTCCACTTATCACAGTTCCAAGGTAAGAGAACTCATTTACCACTTCAAGCTCCTCGTCGTTGCACATAATGTGGATTTTTTCGGGCTGTCATCCTAATTGTAAGATTTGCTTTATCTGGCATTAATAATCATACCTTTCCGCCCTAATTCTGCTTCCCATTCTATTAGGGCTTATTGGAGCTTAACGCTAGAGTCAGTAATAAGGACTATGTCATCGGCATACACCATTACTTGATGCCTGTATGGTTCTCATATTCCAATGACCAATCACCGCTCTTTCTGTTCTTCTCTTGCAAATCTTTATTATTTTATCCATAAAGATGATGAAGAGTAGAGGGCTAAGGCTACCCCCCTGCTTTACTCCTTTGCCATCGGAAAGCTCCTCGACTCGAGACCGTTAATTCTTACAATGCCTTTGTGCCTGGTAGATGTGATTTTATAGCGAGTAGCAAACCCTCAGGCACGTTACGGGCGTTCCATATTTCCTCTCTAGGTACTGAGTCAAACGCAGCTTTAATTTCCAGAAAAGCAAGGTATAAGCTTTCATTTCGATCCCAGGCTTTCTCTATTAACATCCTCAAAGCAAAGAAATGGTCTTGGGTTGGCGTCCAGGCGGAAAGCTGCTTTGCTCGTTTTCCAGATTATCTTCGACTAAAGGTCTCAGCTTCTTTTCCAGAATCGAGGTATATATTTTATATACGACCTGTGAGAGACATATCGGTCTATAGTTAGCGCATTCGCTTGTGATTTCCTTCTTATGGATGGGTATGATAATGTTATATTCCCATTCTTTAGGAATTTTCTTTTCCTCATAAATTTTTTGGAAAAGATTCTGCAGTAGCTTAATCATCTCCCTTCCGGCGTACTTAATGAATTCTGGAGTTATGTTGTCCCTTCCTGCTTTTCCAAGCTTGAGCCTCTCTATGGCCACTTCAACTTCTTCTTTCCAAATAATATCCAGATCTTCATCTTGTTCACATGCATTGGGAATCCATTGTTCAATGCTTGCTTTTTGTTCTGCAATTTGTGCCATAGTGCCTTTTCCCATTCTCTAGAATGCCAGCGGTATCGGTTAATAAATATCCATTTTCATTTTTCACATTTCTAATGTTTTACCTCCTAAGACCTTTAACTTTTCTCCAGAACTTTTTAATGTTATCCCTGTAATCCTGGTCAAGTTCCATTCCGAATTGTTCCCAAGAATTTTCCTAGACTCCCTTCTGCTTTGAGATATTCCTCTTTTGAACATAAATAGACCAGTTTTGCTGAGTCTTATTTGCCATATATTCTTTCCAGGCTTTATTTTTTTGCCACTGCACATTTAACTTCTATCACACTGTTCTTTTTGCCCTCATATTAATTTTCTTCTTAGCGCATATCTCTGTAGCAGTCTCATTATATAGCATCTAAGCTCTGCCAAATTTCGTCTATACTTCTTCCCAGATCTATTGAGAGAGTCGATGATCTAGCAAGTCTGCATATGTGGCTCGTTTCTCGGGGTCCCATAGTACTGCTGTGTCAATCCTTCATATGCTTTAGTTTCCTCTTGATCGGCTTAATAATCCGGGTATCTGCAACGAGAAGAAAAGAAGAAGTATATATATAAATAAAGCCTATATTACAGCTCAACGATTATTGTAAAAGATAAACTCACAGAGTACAGGAAGACTCTATGTAAAGGGAAAAGAAATGCAGAAAGGAGTAAGGACTTAGTTATTCTCCGTTCCGTTACATATCAAGGGTATCTCAAGATAAGGAATGAGGATACAGGAGGCTAAATAGCTTCTGCCTTCTAACCTCATTTATATTTCATAGTCTTATTCCCTACAATATATTTACCTCTTTCCTATTATGTATGATATAATATATATATATATATATTATTTATTATACATTTATTTTATATTTTATTTTCTATTTTTTTGTTTTTATTGGGTCTTTGGATGTTAAAATCCATGGTTTTTTCCCTTTTAAATGGTTCGTTTCCTAGAATATTCGTTTATATGAATATCAACACGTATTAATATTTTTCTATAGAAAATGTTCGTTTAATTCAGTATCATATCGCTACTTGATATTATTCTATCATAACTATATTAGAGCGCCGTTTTCGTATAATTTTATTTTAGAGTTTAAACTCATCCTGAACGGACATAACATCGACGATATGTTGGGTAAGGGCAGTATTAGTGAGTGCACTGTTCAACGATAGTTCATAAAATTTCGAGGGAGCCTTCAGCCTGATTTTCCTGTTCATGATTATGATTATTTCTAGCTGAGTTTTAATAATTTCTTAAGCAGCCATTTTTATTTTGTCTCATTTTTGAAGCAATTAAAAACCAGATTTTAATTCCTTGCATTTTAAGAAGAAAAGTAAAGATGAAATCATTTGGATATTTTTTTAGATAACTATAAAAAGTATAATAAAAATAACGGTTATGATAGGTCGATTTAATAAAAACTTAAAAATCTGTATTTGTAAAACACAACTTCGCTTACCTCCGAAGTTAAAATCTGTTTAAAAACTTTTAAATAAAGTTAAGAAAATTTAAAAAAAAATATATATATGATCTGGACATATGGAATCGAGCTTTGGGACTATACTAAGCCCAATCTATCCAATCCTAACAATCCAAAATCCTAAATGCTCCTTATTTCGTCACAAACAAAATCATCCATAACGCCTTAATATCCTATTTGTGCAGACCTTTCTCGTACCAGATATACCACTTTTAATTGAACTCCCCACCCATATAAACCATCTTGTCCGCAACCTATCAACCTCACAAATTCCTGACAGCCCTCCGAGGCGATTGAAATGAAGATGGCTTCGGGATCTACTTACTTAAATAAACATCGAAGTTCTACCGCTGGGTAGTTTCTTCACAAGCCTTTCACGCCCTTTATTCTGATTCACCAGTTTTATTTATGGTATTTATACAGTTGTAAAACTCAATAAAATATGAATAGAAAAAAATTATATTGACTATATATGGAAACATTTATTTCAAAGTAAGTAATTAAACAATAGAACTTATAATGTCTAACAACCAGTTAGTTGAATCAACTTCTCGTCACCCCCCTTAACAAATTTGTATATAACATTTTTTTTTCTAAAATCTTTAGCTTTTCAACTGCATGTTATATATATGTACTACTATTCTTATATTTAAAAAAAAAATTACATGAAAACATATTTTTACTATTTTCTCCTTTAGCTGGTTATCAAATTCGTTCGAGTTGTATTACTTTCACTTACTATATATATAGTAAGGGAAAGAATTGCCACCGTGAAAATTTTCGAATTCCAGTTTTCAACGGAAATACACGTTTTAGGGTCCCTTGAGTCCAAAAAAACCAAGTCACGCAAAAAGGTCTGTGTGTGTGTGTGGTAACTCTCGGGTGGAAACGTAAGTCCTATGAAACTGAAATTTCATATTTAAGACAAATATACGCCCGAGACGTTACAAAACCTTTTTCATCAAAATGAGGTTGCCAGAAGAGCTACTTTATACTATGCATTTTGCACCATTTTTTTATTTTCTCGAAAACAGTTTCAACGATTTTGATTAAACTCGCTATATCAATAAAAAATTGAATAGGCTTTAACATCATGTAGGTTTCATTTTGATTAAAATAGTCTGACAGGGCTTAAATGCCGATATTTAAGTACCTTTAATGTAGTAGGTTCTATAAAAATAACCATATTATCTTGTTAGAATTGATAAATAACAGCTAAATCTGTAAGTTGTGCGAATTTGAAAAACGACTAAAGGATAAAACCGAAAAACTGTTTTTTAATACATTTTTTTGTTTTTGAACATAAGAACAGTAATATACATGTATGATATACTGTTGGAAAGCTAAAGATTTTAGAAAAAAATATTATCTAATACACAAGGTTTTAAAAGTTAATAGACAGTGTTTAAAAGCCGATAAAACTAACTGATTATTGTATATAATAATATAATAGATTTTTTAATAAAACACATGTTTCTATAGAAATTCCATTTAATTAATTATTTAATGGCTTCAGTCATTTTTACTTTCACTTACTATATATAGTAAGGGGAAGTATTGCGATCGTGAAAATTTTCCAATTCCAGTTTTCAACGGAAATACACGTTTTAGGGTCCCCTGAGTCCAAATAACCAAGTCCCGCAAAAAGGTCTGTGTGTGTGTGTGTGGTAACTCCCGGGTGGAAACGGTAAGTCCTATGAAACTGAAATTGCAGATTTAAGACAACTATTCGCCCGAGACGTTACAAAACCTTTTTCATCAAAATGAGCTTACCAGAAGAGCCACTTTATACCATGCATTTGGCACCATTTTTCGATTTTCTCAAAACAGTTCCGACGATTTTGATTAAACTCGCTATATCGAGTATAATTTAATGGGCTTTGATATCATGTAGGTTTATTCTGATTAAAATGGTCTGGCAGGGCTTAAATGCCGATATTTTAAATTTTCTTCCCCTAAAGTACCTTTAATTTTGTAGATTCAATAAAAATAACTATATTATCTTGTTAACGCTGATGAAAAAGAGGTATATATATATAAATTTAATAAATTCGATACCCAACTAAAGGAGAAAACATAAAAAATATTTTTTTAATGCAATGTTTCGTTTTCGAACCTAACAACAGTAATATAGATGTATGATATACCGTTGGAAAGCTAAAGATTTTAGAAAAAATATTATCTCATACACAAGCTTTTAAAAGTTAATAAAGAGTGATAATAATACGATTAAATTAACTGATTATTTTAGATGATAATATAATTGATTTTTTAATAAAAACACATGTTTCTATAGAAATTCCATTTAACTAATTCTTTAATGATTTCACTCATTTTTATCTCTACTGTATTTGAAAATTCTTTAATCGATTCTAAAAACGGGGGTAAGTGAAAGTCGTGTGTTGCCCGCACCAGATTTTTTTTTACACGTTTTTAATAAATGCTAACAAGATGTTTAATTTGTAAACATTAACTCAGTAAACGGAGTGGTCTTTCTACATATTTATAATAAATATATACTGATCCCAATTGATTTAGTTGAAAGCATTACATTCGGAAATATTAAATACGTTCCTACCTAAAGAAATAAAATATAGTAAAGAGACACGAATATTGAGGCAGACAAGTCCCCGTTACATGGAAGCAAAGTAATGGCCACACTTTCACCCTCGCCAAAGCGGCCCAACTTACTCGTTCATCGTTCATAAAATCCAGTTTTAACGAGACATAATTATATGCAGCTATAAATCTGCTAGTATATAATGATGGTCGTTTATTAGAGGAAATTATATCTTTTTTTATGTAAGCATTGGAATGTTCTACTTCGCATCTGATTAAGTATAGGCGTGTCAGGAGCCAGGGGGCACTTGCGTGTCCATAGGCGTAAAATACTGTGCGACAAATCATCTCATTTCATAATTATATATATCAACCTACTCTAAATGAGATACGAAATACGTTTCTTCCAGTTAATAAAAAAAATTAATCAGATAAATTTTGTATTATCACACTTTTCATCGATTGGCCGTAAGAAGATTGTATGACAGCATTACACTCATACTTAGTGTATAACGTCAAAGTAAACAACATGAAAAGCAGACGATAAAGCAGGTATACACGCTGGATCTTAACGCTTATTATCGGATTCATCCTTTACAGCGCTCCGTTATTCCTGAAACAATGCATATGCTACCATAAAATGTACAGTCAGCTGCAACATAATGTGACCTTTATGTCCCTCAATCCTTAGTTAGGAACACATCAGTTTCCAAAATGGCAATGTTTGGTGATATAGAAATGGGTTCTACTTCCTTGACAAAAAAAAAAATTAAAAAGTATATTAATAAAAAATCACAGCCAATAATTGAGATACGTTGATTTCCAAAAGGTAATATCTAAACTTCTATTCTATATATATATATATACACATACAAACACAAGCCCACACACATACATACACGACTTTATTACAATACTCTTTTCCAGCCGATCCCTCTTCTTCCTTCCTCCAGGTACATGGTGAAGCAGTCTTTTCGGTCATCGGGATGCATCGGTCGTCCAGCATTGCCATAACATGTCCATACTAACTCATTTTCTTGTCTCAATAAAGTAAAGGATATTTAGAATTCCTCAACTTTTTCGTGATTACGTTATTTGGAACGTGCTGTAACCTAGATACCTTAGAAATCCAGTTCCATTTTAACGAGTTTCCTTGCTTATCCAGTCCATGTTTCTGAAACATACAATACGTTTCTTTCTTAATAATAATTCTTTATTATTAAATAAATCACTGAATACTTATCGATGAATGTTTGGTTTATCATGTAGTAGTTTGATCATCATTTATTTTAAGATTATTTCAATTGTTACTCTCCCGTCCTCTCCTCCTCCAGATTTGAAGCTTTTCGCCGAGTGATTTTGGCTCCTCGGGACATCGAAAGGGTCCGGAAGATTGCCATCAGCCGTTATCCGCAAGGAGCCATTTGTTAAGAGGAGATCACCTGATAGTCTGTCGCGAAGACGTTGATGAATGTGCTGAACGCGGCATGTAGGTTGCATCACCGAAGACCGTCGGGCCAAGAGGCTCCTAGGTCCCACTTCTCGAACAACAAGAAAACGATTACCAGAATCATGAAAGCGATAGTTAAGACTTTAATCCTTTCTGAAATCAGAAAATTCAGCATTTTATGATTATATTAATCGAAACATTCTCTTCTAATTATGTTTATATATATTTATTTATCATAACATGTCAAAGATGATTATTATATTACGTTTCGAGGTACCCTATGCCTCATCTTCAGATTTTCAAATATTATCTAAAATATAATTGAATAAATATTATAACCAATTATATATACATTAAGAACACATTATCAATAAATTAGAATCATTTTATCATTTAAACTATTTACATTCTGTTTATTATTATAATTCTACTTACATTTATTTCCATATTGTATCTCATAGGTAGATACAATCTATATTTATAATATAGGTCAATTATTATTATAAATTCTTCATATTACGTTCATAGATATGAATAATCATTCTATTAAATTCTAACTTTTCACTATCACATATTCATTGTTTCAACTTTTTGTTGCTGTGCACTTGCAACTATCATGTATACTAAAATAGCCTTTATCTAATACCTTTCTTGTGCTAATCAATGTTTTCAAATATCCACAACATAATTTTTATCTAGGTTAGAGATTAATAATATAAATACATTCATACTTATACATACCCACACATACATACATATATATATATATATATATATATATATAATATATATATATATATATATATATATACAAATAAACACAATGCACACCCATATATACACATTCAGATACACATATACATCACATACACACACATACGCACATATATATATATATATATATACATTCATATATACATATATATATATACATAACTAAATAAGCATTTTGAAACTGACAAATTATCAGTAATGCTTTGAAAAATAAAGAAATACTAAAATACTTTCAAGAATTTTAAAATTACATCGAAAAGTTCTCGATTGTAATTAAAATCATTTAATCAACACATAAGTGAATCGTCTTTCCTAGGATCCTTCTCCAAATATTATTTTTATTTTTTACTTATTTATTAGAATTTGCAACTCATTATGCAGTTTGTTGGAATACAACAAGTAAATTTGAGTGAAATATAAAAAGACATGATACAAATGTAGAGAAGCTTCCTAATGGAAGCACTCTAAAAATATTCTAAACTAGAAGGTCTCGGGGCCATCTCCTTTTAAGATGCCTCGGAGGATTGTCAGGAATTGAAGAGGAAGAAAGGATTGAAACTAGAGGATTAGGATGGGAATGGAGTTTGTCATGAAAGGAATGGTCTAGATCGGGCCAAATCAGCAACATACGGAACATTAAGGTCTTTATCGATTAGTTTATTCGTGACAAAGTAAGGAGCATTGAGGATTTTACGAAGGATTTTGGATTGTAGGGATTGGATACGAGAAGAATAAGAAGGTTTAGTAGAGCCCCAAAGCTCTACTCTGTAAGTCCATATAGGCCGTATGATAGTCATGTAGATGAGTCTTTTGTAGTTAAGTGTAAGATTAGAAAGTTTGTCCAGTAAGTGTTGAAGTAGTCGAAAACGTCGTGCAGTTTCTGGTCGATTCAGTCTTGTATGAGGGTTCCAAGTAAGGCGTCTGTCAAGGTGCAGTCCTACATATCGGATCTGTACAACCGGGACAAGAGGAGTATTATTAAAGGAGACAGTAGGGCAGGGTGTCATAGGCTTACGACGAAGGGTAAAGGTAATTTGGTCGGATTTTTTGGCATTTCAAATAAAATTTAATTATATAATCTTCAAAATTTCTTCCTCCCAAGTACCTTGAAGTTCAATTATATGAAATAATTGGCGCTTTCTCATTAATACTGTAGAAATTATACATAAACTATGAAACAGTCAACTAGAAAAGACATATTTCCCAAAGTTGAAAATATATTGGGTTGTGTCACATGAAATGTACGTTTTCAAGGTAAAGGATTTTTATTAAAAATACGATATGAAAACAAGATAATTTTATTCGGAGTATTTACCTTCTTTTTCTACACATTTTTCCCAACGTGACACAAACTTTTTTATCCTCGAACTTAAAAGCTCTGAGCTTTGAAGTGAAAAAAAAACTGAAAACGCACTTTTCACTTGATCATCATTTTCAAAAAGTTTTCCTTTGAAGAAGTTGTCTAAATTCATGAACAGGTGGTAATCTGTTGGAGACAAGTCGGGAGAATATGGTGGGTGCGGAAGAACTTCGTAGCCCAGTTCTTTCAATTTTTGCATGGTATGTTTTGAAACATGAGGTTTTGCTACCGCTCAGTGAGATCATGAGGTACCCATGTATCGAGCTTTTTTACTTTCCCAATACACTTAAAATGTCTGGAAACGGTAGATGCACTTGCATTTAGTTGTGCTGAGAGTCTTTTAATTGTTTGGTAGGGGTTTCCTTCTACTGTATGTTTGAGAACATCATTGTCTATTACATACGGAGGTTTTCCAAGTCGGTATCCCCAGCTGAAAACTTAGCAAACCAACGGCGAATGGTCCGTTCATCAACACTCCCTTCCCTAAACGCCTTGCAAATATTACTAGCGGCCTCAGTTGCTGAATGGCCGAGTTTAAACTCGTACAAAAATATTACTCGAAAATCGCGTGTTTCCATGTTCATATTTGGAGGTATACTAAAAAGTGGGTAATTGATTGGAAAGTTAATGTTTATAATACAAAGGTAGATGATTAGTAACTGTTTACTTTAAATATGTAAACATTCGGTAGAAAACTACAGAGACCTGCAAAATCCTTTATGTATTTCAGAAACTATAAAAACTGACATTTTACGTGAAAAAAACCCAATATAATAGACCATTTAATAGATCACGTTTCTATTGAAACTCTAGGTAATTGATATTTTCACAATTTATTTTCTTCTATAAATGTGTTAAAAAAATCTTAAATTTATTATAGCAACGGAGGTAAGTGAAAGTCCTGTATTGCGCGCACCAGATTTTTTTATATGGTGTATAAATGTGTTTTACTTATTGGTTCAGTCATTTACCTTTTCTTACTGTATTATTTTACTTCTATTGTCTTTTTCATGACTATTTTCATTTAGTCTATTTACTATTGGGTTGTTTCACATGAAATGTCCGTTTTTATAGTTTTTGAAATACATAAAGGATTTTGAAACATTAGCTTTCCAATCAATTACCCACTTTTTAGTATACCTCCAAATATGAACATGAAAACACGCGATTTTCAAGTAATATTTTTGTACGAGTTTAAACTTGGCCATTCAGCAGCTAAGGCCGCTAGAAATACTTGCAAGGCGTTTGGGAAGGGAGTGTTAATGAACGGACCATTCGCCGTGGGTTTGCTAAGTTTTCAGCTGGGAATACCGACTTGGAAATCTTGCCCCGAGGAAGACCTACGTCCGTAATAGGCAAAGTTGTCCTCAAACATAAAGTAGAAGGAAACCCCTACCAAACAGTTAAAGGACTCCCAGCACAACTAAATGCAAGTGCATCTACATGGGTACCTCATGATCTCACTGAGCGGCAGCAAGACCCCATGTTTCAAAACATACCGTGCAAAAATTAAAAGAACTGGGCTACGAAGTTCTTCCGCACCCACCATATTCTCCCGACTTGTCTCCAACAGATTACCATCTGTTCAGGAATTTAGACAACTTCATCAAAGCAAATCCTTTTGAAAATGGTGATCAAGTGAAAAGTGCGTTTTCAGATTTTGTTTTACTTTAAAGCTCAGAGTTTTTCAGTTCGGGGATAAAAAAGTTGGTGTCACGTTGGGAAAAATATGTAGAAAAAGAAGGTAAATACTTGAAATATAATTATATTGTTTTCATATCGTATTTTTAATTACGATAAAAAAAATCCTTTACCTTGAAAACGGACATTTCATGTGACACAACCCAATAGATGTGTTGTACAATACAGTTGTGAATATCAATAAATAATTTAAAAAAAAAAGAAAAAGTCTATCGTATTGCTCAGGTGAGCTCCTTTACCACACACAGGCTTGCCTTAGTGTGATTGTGACTTCTACTTGCACTGTAGAAATTGATGTAATTTCTATTATAATTTTATTTGAACATCCATTAAATATGTTTCAGGTGATGAAGTGATGGAGAGAGGACGGAGGTGGCTGGTATTGGTAGTGGCCTGTGTGTACCCCAGTTCGGCAGCCATCCTCAGCCACAATATGACGGTATCATTTTATTTATTTTATACTTTATTTTATTTATCGTGTATCTCTAGTAACGATAATAGTTATTATATACGTTAATAGCCTCATGGCTCTCCGTATAACTGTTATCCAAGCTCAGTTGCCAATTACCCTTGAGGGTAGAGGCAAACATACAAAAAACAAAAGCAAGAATGGTTATTAAATTCAAATAATTATTGAAACCCATAACTCCATAGTTGATTTGTTTCTTTTAACATTACACATAACGTTAATTTCATACAATTACTAGAAAAATAAGAAATAATGATTGTCAATCAATAAATAAAACTGTATTTTTAAAACTGTATAGCCAAAATAATGAGTCAGTAGACAAAAATCGCGTACCTATCATATAAAGTTTACAAATGTGGCTTAAGTTTATTTTGTCTTTTTCATTGTTTTAGGAATAAATCTAAAATTATTATGACCATTTATAGGGTATTAATTTTTCTTAACAACTTCATTCGCTAAATCTATGTGCTGTATAAATTGCACATGCATGTATTATTATTATATTTTTACTTTCACTTACTACCAGCTATTCCTCAAAATTTACCCAACCCTCAAAAACCTCATCCGCATCAAATTTCTCATATTCCTCCTCCATCAAATGTCTCAGACCTTATAAGTTTGATGACATCCTTCATCACTGAAATCAAATCCCTCGTTATGCCGCTAATATCACTACTTACTAATCTTGTATCAAACTTAATCCCTTCCTTAAAAAATCCTTAAATGACTTCACCTAACTCCTTATCCATTCTCCTATGGAATGCGAATGGTGTTAGAAATCATACTGACGAACTTACAGCTTTATTGCAAGACAAAAACGTTGATGTAGCACTTATTACTGAAACTAGACTAACCACTAAACAGTTCTTCAAAATACCTCAATACGTAACATACCGTACGGACCACCCAGACGGCAAAGCCCATGCCGGTACTGCTGTCATTGTGCACCAGTCCCTCTCTCATCACTTACTCCCACTTCCTACCTATGATTTCCTACAAACCACAGCCATAGTAATCAAAACTTTTTCCTTTCCGGTAACCCTTACATCAGCATATTGCCCTCCCAAACACTCCATTTCCAACACCGAATTTGTATCCTTTCTAAATTCCTTAGGAAATCATTTTATTCTGGGTGCAGACTTAAATGCCAAGCATCAACAGTGGGGTTCGAGAACCACGAATTCTCGTGGACGAAATTTGCTGTCTGCACTCAACTCCCGTCATTTCCATCTCCTACCTCCTGATTCCCCTACCTACTGGCCAACCGATCCCAACCGTAATCCTGACATCCTTGACTTCTTCATTCACAGCGGATTAGGCTCCCTCAACTTATCTGTAACTCGACTTGATGAACTATCCTCAGACCATAGTCCACTGATCCTAAAAGTACCTCTCACTCCAATTCCAAAACCTATCCCACCGTCATTTATCCGAGGCCCTGTCAACTGGAACCTATTTCGCCAAATCCTGACCGATAATATTAACCTCAGAGCGACCCTCAAAACCCCAGAAGACCTTGACGATTCCGTCTACTCCTTCACCACCGCCATTCAGCAAGCTGTCTGGACTGCCTCCTCTCCTAAGCACTCCAATATAACTCCTGACCAAAACCATTTGCCTCAACACCTTACAGACCTAATCCATGCAAAACGCCGTGCCAGATCATTATGGCAGCGCACCCGACACCCAACAGATCACCGCTCCTATAACTTCTATTGTAGACAATTGAAGCAGGAGTTGGCGACCTTCCGTTCCCAGTCCTTTAATTCCTACCTCTCCTCTCTGTCAGCTAGTGACAATTCCCTGTGGAATGTCACGAAGAAGATTTTAAAATCCCATCAAGTTTCCCATCCTCTCCGGCGTGGTGATGACTCCTGGGCTGCGTCTGATGAAGATAAAGCCGAGGAATTCGCCACACACCTCTCCAAAGTATTCACTCCTCACCCGGAATCCCAAAGCAATCATACCGCAGCAGTACAAGACTTCCTTTTGTCACCAATACCTCTTTCCCTACCTCCTAAAGCTATTAATCCCTCTGAGGTTAATATCTTCTCCAGAAACTGACCTTCCGTAAATCTCCTGGACATGATCTCCTTACCCCCCAGATCCTCCGTCAACTTCCGCAGAAAGCTATTATATTCCTAACCTATATCTACAACTGCATCCTACGCACCACCTATTTTCCTCTCTTGTGGAAACATTCCACAATCATTCTCTTCCTAAAACCAGGTAAACCTTCCAGCAACACTTCATCTTACAGACCTATTAGTCTACTCCCCATCCTCTCAAAAGTCTTTGAAAAACTCCTTCTAAAACGAATCCTGCCTATATTAGAATCGCAAAATCTTCCTTCCCATCAGTTTGGTTTCCGTGCTCATCATTCCACTGTTCAACAAGGACTCCGAGTTGTAGACCATATTTCCTCAGCCCTTGAATGCAAAGAGTATTGTTCTGGTGCGTTTCTGGACATAGCGCAAGCTTTTGACCGGGTATGGCACACCGGATTATTCTTCAAGCTTAAAACGCATTTACCCCTGTCTCTATACCTCATTCTACGATCCTATCTCTCAAACCGCTCCTTCCGAGTTCGCTGTGGTGTAGAATTTTCTAACTTTTATCCCATTGAGGCCGGTGTTCCTCAAGGCAGCGTCTTGGGACCCGTCCTCTACATCCTTTACACTGCTGATATTCCTAATCATCCTGACACCTTTCTGGCAACATTTGCAGATGACACCGCCATCCTATCATCCAATTCCGATCCTGAAACAGCATCCTTAATCCTTCAAAGACACCTTTGTCTTATCGAGGACTGGTGTAATGCTTGGCGTATTAAAGTTAATGAAAGCAAATGCACTCACGTCACCTTCACCCTTCGACGCAAATCCTGTCCAATGGTTCATTTCAATTCCATACCGCTTCCTTCCTCAGACACAGTCCGGTATCTCGGCTTTTTACTAGACAAAAGACTGACGTGGAACCCACATACAAGACTAAAAAGAAAAGAACTCAACCGCAGATTCGGCCAGTTATACAGACTACTAAACAGAAAATCTCATCTTACAGTTGACAACAAATTACTAATATACAAGACAGTACTGAAACCTATATGGACCTACGGACTTGAACTGTGGGGAACAGCTAAACATTCTAACATCAAACGCATCCAATCCTTCCAATCCAAAGTCCTCCGAACAATAGTTAATGCTCCTTATTACGTTACCAACTGTACCCTACACCATGACCTTAATATTCCGTTTGTTTTAGACCTGGTACCATCCAAATTTTCCAAATTTCATCAGAACCTTAGTCATCATCCTAACCCTCTAGCGCAATCCCTATTCAGCACCACCCATCCCTACAATCCTCCTCGAAGATTGAAACGGCAGTGGCCACGAGACCTATTGTAAACATTTAAACTGGAGTTCTGACAATGGTCAGATCCTCCACTCATGTACGGTATGTTTGTGGCTACAGCGCCCTAACTCAGCCTCCACTGGCTCAGACCAGTGATGCGGCTGAGATAGAGGCGCTGGGATCTCTTGGATTGGAAAAATACCGATATTTTAAATTTTCTTCCCCTAAAGTACCTTTAATTTTGTAGGTTCAATAATAATAACTAGATGATCTTGTTAACGCTGATGAAAAACTCGTAAATATATAAATTGAATAAATTCGATACCCAACTAAAGGAGAAAACAGAAAAAATATTTTTTTAATGCAATTTTTCGTTTTTGAACATAAGAGCAGTAATATACATGTATGATATACCGTTGGAAAGCTAAAGATTATAGAAAAAATATCATCTCATACACAAGCTTTTAGAAGTTAATAGAGAGTGATGAGAAGATGATAAAACTAACTGATTATTTTAGATAATAAAATAAAAGATTTATTAATAAAACACATGTTTCTATATAAATTAAATTTATTTAATCCTTTAATAGTTTCACGTATTTTTAACTCTAACTCTATTTGAAAATTCTTTCATTGATTTTACAAATTGATGTAAGTGAAAGTCGTGTGTTGCCCGCACCAGATTTTTTTATAGCACGAATTAACTTGAATATTTTTTTTTTTTTTTTGGAAAATCTGCACGTACACACCTGCGAATAATGTAATAACGTTCCACAAACTGTCCAACATCTATTATTAGAGTGTCCTCTTTTCGAATCAATAAGATGAAAAATTTAAAGACAGTAAAAAAGTTACTAAGCTATTTAAAAGAAATTAAATATTACAGCCAACTCTAGCAAACCATAGTTGCCAATGACCCGGTAGGAAATAGGCAAATAACAAAATTTAAAAAAAATAAAACTAGCTCCTACGTGGATGCTGTATCTCATAAATTGTTAGGCCCGTTAATGAAATTTTCAGAGAAGTTTTTAAGAAATAATGAAAATTATACAATCAATTACCAGTAAGTGTCCCATAATGGTTTTTTTTTTTTAGCAGGGAGAGTAGCGGGGAGGTTTTTTTAGGGAAGTAGATTCACTATAACTGTAGTGAATTACGATAATGATCTTTGCAAATATTATTCACCATAAAATAAAATAGGGATGCTTAAATATTTACCTTTTTTTATATCCATAAAAGTGTCATTCTAATAATATTAACCTCTCCATAATGCCAAATGCCATAATGCCCAGTGTATAGCAAAGACCTAAATGCGGACGACCTGCGAAATGTCAAGGTGAGGTAAAATGACATCCAGGATGGTCAGTTTGGCATGACACGTCCGCCTAGCTCCCAGTACTGACCTATTTAAACAATGCAACATGACATACATGACTCTGCAGAAATGCTAAGCAAGTTACATGACCGCTATGAGTAATCTTATCGCTGATTTAAAAAAAAAATTTGCTGACCACAACACACGACTTTCACTTACCTCCATTGTTAAAATCAATTTAAGAATTTGTAAATATAATTAGAAAAAATAATAAATTGGTAATGAATTCATTACATTGAGTTTCAATAGAAACGTCTATTTTATTAAAATATATATTATATAAGAAAATCAGGTAGTTTTTTCGGCTTTTCTTCATTCTCCATTAACTTTAACATTTGTTTTATACGATAATATTTTCTAAAATCTTTAACTTTCCAACGGTACATTATACACTGATTTTATGTTCAAAACCACAAAAATTCCATAAAAAAACAGTTTTGTTCTTTTGTCCTTTATTTATATAGCGACTGTTGTCCCGGTTGAACAGATCCGATACCTAGGACTGCACCTGGACTACAGGTAGGCAAATACTTCGAATATAATTATCTTGTTTTCATACCGTATTTTTAATAAGAATCCTTTACCTTGAAAACGGACATTTCATGTGACACAACCCAATATATTTATATTTATATGTATATGTATATGTATATGAGCTCGGCCGTTTATTTCTGTGACATTTGTTTTATTTTTACTGAACATCTGAACCTTTCAACTTCACAAATTGATTATCCTCACTAGGTAACTATATATTGCAGTATAGTTAATATTAATAATCAACTTCTAGAACTATAAAAAATAAAAACTTTACATACTTGGTGCTGTCGAGTGTTAGTGGTGGGGATAGTTTGTTTACGAGCCTAATCCTACAGGTCTTCGAATAAACACGCAATACTATTACGTATTATAGTCATTATTATTTTTTTTTCGCAATATAATTTAAATAATTAAAAGGAAAAAAAAATGGCGAATTGTAAATTGTGTAGCAAATCGGTCGGAAGAGACGAAAAATCAAAATTGATATGCGCACTTTGTCAAAACATTTTTCACACAAAATGTGTTAAATTAGAAACGACCGACCCAGAGGCTTATAAAAAGTGGGTTTGCTTTGACTGCGAATCGACTTCGCGATCATCATCGTCAACGAGCCTGCTACAATGATAAACTTACTAGTGGCGCTCACTGAGGAGGTTAAAGAGATGAAGGCTCGGCTCCGAGGGATAGACGAGTTAAAAGACATCAAAGAAACTCTCGAGAAGCAGTCCGAACTCTCGTCCGAAAATATGGAGAGACTTCAAAAAATTGAAAACCTTCTCGAACAACAAAAAAACCAAGTAGAGAAATTGTCGATAGAAAATAATTTATTAAAAGAAAAAATTTCAGTTTTGGAAGATCGCTTGAATAATTCTGAACAAATTCAATTAAAAAATACTATAGAAATACGAGGTATTCCTGAAAAGCCAGGTGAGACCGTGACTGGCACCATACTTAACGTCGGCGCAGCCCTGGGCGTGAAGCTGGGCCCGGAAGATCTGGACCACGCTGTACGCCTCAGGCCCAAGGAAGCGGGAGCCCCGGGGACTATCATCGCGCGGTTTGTCCGGCAAGCGGTGAAAGATGACTTAATTCGGCAGAGAAGAGTCAAAAGGGACCTTACTACGCGGCACCTGGGGTGGGACGGTAATAACAGCCATCCTATCTACCTCAGCGAGGCGATGACACCCACTAACAGGCATCTTTACTGGCTGGCCAGACAGAAAAAGGTGTCATCCAAGATCAAGTATGTATGGTTTAGTGGTGGGCGTGTCAGGTGTAGGAAGTCGGATGGTTACCCGGCGGTAATTGTAAACAAACCGTCTGATTTAGATATTTTTTCTTGAGTTTTCATTTTAGGTTACTACAATATTTTAATATTTTTATTTTATCCGTTTAAAAAAGATCGTTCATTTCTGTTAATTTTTTCTTGCAATCTAACAGGCATAAATGCCATTTTATTATTTTGGAATATTTTTATATTTCATTTACAATCTTGTAACAGCTGTGTTTTATTTACATCATTTTATTTTAAAATCGTTTTCTATATATTTTATCTGGCTGCAATTTTTTCTTATTTTAGTCTGAATTCATATTTTCTTTTACGAATAATCAATTCATCATTACAATGTGGTTGGTTTTTTTTTTTATTTCTTATTAGATGCCAATACTGTACTCAATATTTCGCTCTCCACTTTCCTTAATTCCCTATCCATTTACAGTTATCCCAATTTCCACTTCCATAGTTATGACTAATATCCTCATCTCCTGTCACGTCAATGCTCAATCCCTCATTGCTCACTACGATGAATTCCAGCAGTATTTTACAGATAATTTTTACCACATCATAGCTATCTCCGAAACTTGGTTAAAACCTTTCATTCCTTCCTCACAAGTATCCCTTACCAATTATTCCTTCCTTCGCCATGATAGATCTGATCGCAGGGGTGGTGGGGTGGGGCTGTATATACATGACTCTCTCAAGGCCAAAACCCTACTCCAATCCCCTTCTCATGATGATCCTCATATTGAATACCTCTTTGTGGAAATCTCAACTGCCTCATCTCCTGTCCTGTACGGTGTTGTATACCGAGCTCCTCATGTTCCTTTCGACAGCCTTTTTGAAACATCCCTAGTCCAATTGGTCTCCAGTTACTCCAGTATTATCATCTCCGGAGATTTCAATATTAATATGTTAGTTGAATCATCCGATAAATCCTTCTTTTTAAACCTACTTTTTTCCCTAAATCTTTACCTTGTTCCTTATTTTCCTACCCATCATACTCAATTCTCTGACACCTGGTTAGACCTTCACATAACCGACTCCTCTCTAAAAGTCCTTTCATCCTCTCAGCACCCGGTCCCGTTTCTTTCATCGCACGACCTCATAGAGATTTCATACAATCTACCGGTAAAATCCTTCACTCCTAAAGTAGTCTCCTACCGTAATTTGGACCTCCTTTCTTTCGAATCCCTCCAAACCGACCTCGAATCTTTCCATTGGAACACCATATACTCTTCTAATTCGATCGATCCTATGATTTCCTCTCTCACCTCAAACCTGAAAACCTTACTAGATAGACATGCTCCCTTAAAAACCCAAACCTTACGCCGTCCCACTGCTTCTTGGTTGACTCCTGAAATAAGAGATGTGATGAAAAGAAGAGAGGCAGCAAGACGGAAATTTCGCCGAACTCGCTTTCCAGGTGATTATACTTGTTTTAAACTTCTCCGTAATGAAACCCAAGAAGCAGTGCGACGTGCTAAATCCCACTACATTCATAGCTCCCTTTCCAATGCACCAGATTCTAGATCGAAATGGAAAATACTCCGAAAATTATCCTTTCCAGAATCCAATAAACGCAATACCATTCCTGTTACACCAGACGATCTCAATAATTATTTCGTATCCCTATCTCCTGGTTCATCCTCCCCAACCGATATTCAACATCATAGTTTCAATGCAGAAAGTTTTTTCTTTTCCCATGTGTCATATGACGAACTAATAACTACTATTCATAAATCCCACACAAACGATTACGGACCGGACAACATTCCAGTAAAATTAATTAAATCCTGTCTCCCAGCTCTTATACCGATCCTATATCATATTTACAACTTTTCCTTGCAAAATTCCATTTTCCCTGTATCTTGGAAAACCGCCTTAGTTCGACCACTAAATAAAATTCCTAATCCTTCCTTACCATCCGACTTCCGTCCTATATCTCTGCTTTCAAATCTTTCTAAACCACTGGAACGCATTGTTCAAAATCAGTTATTAAATTTTCTAGAAGAACGTTCCCTTATCAACCCACTCCAATCCGGCTTCCGACCAGGTTATTCAACACAATCTGCTCTCCTAAAAATAATCCAAGACCTCCAATCCGCCATTGAACACCAAAAAATAACCATTCTAATTCTCCTAGATTTTTCCAAAGCCTTCGATACCGTTGACCATACAATCCTTCTAACTAAGCTAAAAAAACTCCCATTATCCAACAGTTCCTTGAGCTGGTTCAAATCCTTCCTTTCCGACCGATCACAGTACGTGGTAGTTCCAGGCCAACCTCCTTCCAAGACTTTGCCTCTATTCTGTGGCGTTCCTCAAGGCTCATCACTATCCCCCACCCTGTTTGCTATTTATATCAATGATCTTCCCCATCATATATATCACTCCCAATACCATATGTATGCAGATGACATCCAAATTTACCTATCCTTCCCTCCTTCGGACCTATTACAAGCGACTGAAAAACTTCAAGAAGATTTGAACAGAATTAGTTACTGGGCATCAGCCAACAAGCTTAAGTTAAATGCAGAGAAGACAAAGGCGATTGTAATAGGTTCCAATCCCCTCCTTAAAACCCTTCCTCCAATCCCAACACTGTTCCTCAATAATAATCGAATAACCTTCCACCAAACCGTTAAAAACCTTGGGATCACCCTCAATCAAACTCTTTCTTGGAAGAACCATGTCTCTGAAATCTCTCGACGCACCATATCCACCTTAAAACTCCTAAATCATCACCGTCACCTTCTTCCATTTGAAACCCGTAGACTCCTGGTTTGCTCCTTAATATTCCCCCACTTCGACTACTGCTGTGCGGTGTATGGGGGTGTCTCTGGGGATCTCGGAGCTAAACTAAAACGATTATTTAACTGCTTATTACGCTTTATCTTCGGGACATCCAGGGACACTTCTGTCACCCACTTCTATGAAGAGTTGAAGTGGCTTTTCCCGTCCTACCGATGTAAATACTTTCTGGCAACCTTCCTCTTTCAAGTTTTCCAATTCCACCGCCCGTCCTACATTTCAGAAATGTTTTCATTCATATCCTCCGTCCACTCCCGAAACACTCGTTCGCGGCCTTCAGACCTGTATGTGACGCCCCATCGAACCGCAGCTTTCGACAGATCGTTCCTCATCCGTTCCTCGTCCGTATGGAATTCTATTCCTTCATATATTCGTCACTCTGACACTCTTCCTACCTTTAAATCCCGACTATTCAATCACTTCCTTTCTATCCAATTCCCAAAGAGACCTAAATAGATTCGAAAATCTCAATAAAAAGCAGTAAAAAACATAGAAACGATAATTTGAATATAATATTTTATTTGTGTTGTATTTGAACATTTACTGTATTATTTCATTAATATTCCACCAATATTGTAAAGTTCTTTTAATTAAAATTTGTATTTCGGATTTATATATGTATACAGATATGTGTATGTGTGTGTATGTAATATATATATATAGTGTGTGTGTGGACATTTTCTCTTTATTTTATTTTTTTATAGTTTTGTTATTAATTATCAGAAGGTATCTTTTAATTTATTATAATAGTTTATATTTGTCTTTATTTTTATTATTTTGCTTGTTTTATTATACTCTAAGACACTAAAGTTTCTTTATGTAAAATTTGTAATATTATTCTAAAGGGACATGTCCCAGAATAAATAAAGAATTTATTATTATTATTATTATATATATATATATATATATATATTGTTTTTTTTTTTTATTTATTGAAATTCACAACTGTATTACATAAGACAGCTAGTAAATATGCTAAAAGACTATAGACATTTGGATAAGATTATTCCTGACGAAGTGTATCGCGTTGATGATTTTACCAATGATTTTAGATTTTAAGTATTGGATACGCCGAGAATTCGATGGCTTAATAGAGCTCCAAAGCACAATCCATTAAGTCCTGATTGGCCTTATTTTAGTATTTTACATAGACCGTTTCGAGATTTGTGAAAAATTAGAACGTTTGTCTAGTAAGTGTTAATGTTGCTGAAAACGTCGAGCAGTTTTCTGTCATTACGGTCATTTATGAGCATTCCAAGTACTTTTATATTCAAGATGGAGTACAAAGTAACGGATCTATTCATAATAGATTTATATAATTGAAATAGCCCCACAAGGGATGCCATAAAGTACTATCAAGGATAGAAACAGATAGAAAGTAATAATTAAAGTTTAAATTCTCTATTATAAATCTAATGTAATATAATTCTGATTTTATAGATCAATCCTAGTCCATGCACTGTATTTAATTGTATTATTATTTATTATTTAAAGTAAAAATCTTCACAACTAAATTATTCAATTCTGTATAAAACTGTGAAATAAATCAAACTGTTTTCAGAACATCAATTAATAAAAATTACTTTAGATTATTAGTATCTATTAATTTTCATGTAAATAAACTGCAGTTTTAGTATTGCTTTTTAATTACGGTTTAGTGAAGTAATGGAGCAATTTATACTGGCTAAGCACGTTTTTGTATAAAACAAGAGAAATCGTCAAGAGTTTCCGTTAATAATAGTTACTCTACAATAGTATTATATCAACATAAATATCAAATGAAATTATTAAAACAGATTTCGAATGTAGAATATTGTAGCGGTAGAAATATTATGAAGGCATTGACTCAGAGGTTGCTATTGATTGAGTCGTTGAAGAGCGATGCGAAACATTAAGATTAACACGCCCTCTGCTAAACCTTGCATTTAATCCAGGTTATCTCTCGATCAATTGGATTGAAGGTGGCCTAGTACTGGAACTAACTTGGTTGTATTGCCTATTTGGCCTACCATATACAATCACAATTTTGTATATAGTATTTATACTTTAAATGGGAGGAAAATACAATGTATTATAATATTTTACTGAAATTAATTTAATAAACAAAAATAGAGAATGAGAAAACACTTTATTTATATATAAAGCAGTGCTGCCCAACAACAATGAGTTGCTTAACACCACAGCACACTCACTATAATAGTTTTTAGAAATATGTTTTAAATAAATAATTATAATATTAACAGCAACATTAATATGATATATTTATATAATTACAGTTGTTTTTTACTTTCACTTCCTATATATAGTAAGGGGAAGTATTGCGATCGTGAAAATTTTCGAATTCCAGTTTTCAACGGAAATACACGTCTTAGGGTTCCCTGAATCCAAATAACCAAGTCCCGTAAACAGGTCTGTGTGTGTGTGTGTGTGTGTGTGTGTGTGTGTGGTAACTTCCGGGCGGAAACGGTATGTCCTATGAAACTGAAATTTCAAATTTAAGACAACTATACACCCGAGACGTGACCAAACCTTTTTCATCAAAATGAGCTTACCAGAAGAGCCACTTTATTACATGCATTTTGGACCTTTTTTTGATTTTCTTGAAAACGGTTCCGACGATTTTGATTAAACTCGCTATATCGATGTAAAAGTTAATGGACTTTAATATCATGTAGGTTTTATTCTGATTAAAATGGTCTGACAGGGCTTAAATGCAGATATTTTAAATTTTCTTCCTCTTAAGTACCTTTAATTTTGTAGATTCAATAAAAATAACTATATTATCTTGTTAACGCTGATGAAAACGGGTAAATATATAAATTAAATAAATTCGATACCCAACTAAAGGAGAAAACAGAAAAAATAATTTTTTAATGCAATTTTTCGTTATAGAACATAAGAACAGTAATATACATGTATGATATACCGTTGGAAAGCTAATGATTTTAGAAAAAATATTATCGCGTACACAAGCTTTTAAAAGTTAATAGAGAGTGATGAAATGAATATAAAACTAACTGATTATTTTAGATAATAATATAATAGATTTTTTAATGAAACACATGTTTCTATAGAAATTTAATTTAATTTATTATATCTCTAACTGTATTAGAAAACTCTTTAATCGGTTTTAAAAACGGATGTTAGTGAAAGTCGTGTGTTGCCCGCACTATATTTTTTTCTCTAGATAAAATTGTGTTTTATGTTATATCTACTTACTTAGATAAACATCGAAGTACTACCGCTGGGTTGTTTCTTCACAAGCCTTTTACGCTCATTACATATTGGGTTGTGTCAGATGAAATGTCGGTTTTCAAGGTAAAGGATTTTTATTAAAAATACGATATGAAAACAAGGTAATTTTATTCGAATTATTTACCTTCTTTTTCTACACATTTTTCCCAAAGTGACACCAATTTTTTTATCCCCGAACTGAAAAACTCTGAGCTTTGAAGTGATACAAAATCTGAAAACGCACTTTTCACTAGATCATCATTTTCTAAAAGTTTTCCTTTGACGAAGTTGTCTAAATTCCTGAGCAGGTGGTAATCTGTTGGAGACAAGTCGGGAGAATATGGTGGGTGCGGAAGAACTTCGTAGCCCAGTTCTTTTAATTTTTGCACGGTATGTTTTGAAACATGGGGTCTAGCTGCCGCTCAGTGAGATCTTGAGGTACCCATGTATCGAGCTTTTTTACTTTCAAAATACACTTTAAATGTCTGGAAACGGTTGATGCACTTGCATTTAGTTGTGCTGAGAGTCCTTTGACTGTTTGGTAGAGGTTTCCTTCTACTGTATGTTTGAGGACATCGTTGTCTAGGTATTCGGTATCTCCAACTAAAAACTTATCAAACCAACGGCGAATGGTCCGTTCATTAACACTCCCTTCCCCAAACGCCTTGCAAATATTTCTAGCGGCCTCAGCTGCTGAATGGCCGAGTTTAAACTCGTACAAAAATATTACTCGAAAATCGCGAGTTTCCATGTTCATATTTGGAGGTATACTAAAAAGTGGGTAATTGATTGGGAAGCTAATGTTTATAATACAAAGGTAGAGGATTAGTAACTGTTTACTTTAAATATGTAAACATTCGGAAGAAAACAATAGAGACCTGCAAAATCCTTTATGTATTTCAGAAACTATAAAAACGGACATTTCATGTGAAACAATCCAATTACTTTAAATTATTTTTATTATCCGTATAATGTATACCCAGGTTTTTAGTAGTTTGTGTTTCTATGATGAAACCATTTTGCGTTGAAAGAGTTTTTATTTTAATAAAGCTTTTTTTTTTCTCCTTTTAAGGTTATTTTTATGATAAAGTTTACAAGCCCTAATAGCCGTAGAGATAAATTACCACAGAGCCATAATGCAGAGGCTAGGTAATATCCTTAATGTGACAGTAATGGAGGGCAGCTGACAGGGTACTTTCAGGCTCAAACGGAAAATCGATCGGGGCCGGCTTTCTTAACAAAAACCAAATTCATTTCCTTTTAGTGTTACATTTATTTTCTATTAAATTCTAAATTTAATTAATGAATAAACGGGAATACGTTATAACGAATTAAAACATACTTTAATGTTCCTCCATGACAGAGATTGCAATCCCGAAAAACGGACCCGGCGGATGAAATAAATTTTCTTTTTTTTTTTTTTAAATTGTTTTATTGATATTTAAAACTGTACACAGTACAACAAGTAAATGAGCTATTTACAGAACATTGGCTTGGAAAAGTCTTGAGAAGAATCTACCCAGTGGTAGCACTTCAGAGTTTATTTGGTAAGCAGGTTCCGAGGTCACCGTCTTTTCAGAAGCCTCGGAGGATTATCGGGAATAGATACCGATGTGAGGATACGGACAACCGGGTTTGTATGGGCGTGTAATTTGGAATGAAAGGAGGAGTATCTTTTTTGTGCAATTTCTGCAACTATTGGGATATTCAGGTCTCTATGGATGACTTTGTTGGTACCAAAGTAAGCAGCGTCGAAATTTGTCGAAGTATTTTGGATTGCAAGGATTGGATGCGGGAGGAATTCGATGGTTTAATGGAGTCCCATAGTTCTAAGCCATAAGTCCACATAGGCCTAATAATGGTTGTATAAATGAGTTTTTTGGAGTAAAGAGGGAGTTTTGATCGTTTGTCAAGTAAGTGTTTTAAAAGTCGAAATCTATGAGTAGTTTCTTGTCGTTTAAGTCATGTATGAGTATTCCATGTAAGACGTTTGTCAAGATGAAGTCCAAGGTATCGTATTTGTTCTACAGTGATGAATGGAGTATGATTAAAGGAAATAACTGGACATGAAGTCAGAGGTTTACGTCGTAGAGTGAAGGTGATTTGGTGGGATTTATTTTGATTCTCCAATTGTGACAATATTAAGGAGGCAATAGTTTTTTTTAAAAATTACCAAAAAGAAAACGTGTGCTTAATATGGGTCTCATAAATGTCTAGTCATATTGTGAGAAAGTTGATATGGCAAATAGTCTGATTCTCATCGGTTTGGTAGGAAAATCAAATTTTGAGTGTTTTCTGTCCAATGAAATCGGGGGAGCCGATGGCTGAGTGGCTAGCGCGCTAGTCTCCCACGCCAGAGTTGTAAGTTCGAGTCCCAGTCCATCGGGACTTTTATAAGAATATAATTAAATGGGGACTCACTCACAGCCACTCGCCCGGGTAGTGAGACTCGTCAGTATCGCAAGTGGCAACTTGCAAAAATAGGCGTAAGGAGTGATGACCCTAAACATTTCATCGAGAAATGTGAATATATTCTCCCAGGAGTCTATCCCACGCGGCCAAGGGCCTACACGGAGTGTCGCGCCAGAAAACAAACAAACTGTTCAATGAAAACCATGGATAACAACAAAAATACGAATTTGTTGTTTTGGTTCCTACAATATGACTAGACATTTATGTGACATATATTAAACTAAAATTTTCTTGTTGGTCCTTTTTTTTTTTTTATTCTTGGCTCCTTGCATCTATGATAGGCCAAGAAAAGTAGGTTTTTTGTTGTTTCTATTTTAAAGCTAATGCAATGAAAACATTTTTCTGAGATCCGGAAAACCTTAAATCTAATGATAATAGAGGAAACCGAACCTTGAAATGCCTGAATATTCAAAATTTCTACATAACGTATTGCAAGGTTTCGACATCTTGACCTACTGGTAATTTTTTTCTTCTCTCATTTGTAACCAGTTTTTATTCTGTGTGTGAACATTAAGTAGATATATTTGATTTTTTTTTATGAAAACCATGGACAAAAGCAAAATACTCAAAATTTGAAATCCCGTTGAGATTCGGACTATGGCTACATTTTATTTATTTAATGTTACTTTATGCTACTATGGCTAATCGGACGATGCTACAGAGAGAGTCCTAAATTTTGCCTATTCAGGTTTTATTAGGATAGGGATCTTTAACGAGTACCTGACATCGCACAGGCTCGGGACCACCTTTTAACGTCCCCTCCGAAGGACAGTATAACTAACGATTTTTTGCTCCCATTAAAAAATCCTAGGACCACCTGCGGGTTTGAACCCGTGACCTTTGGCATAGGAGGCTGTTATGCTAGCCACCATGCTACAGGTGATCCCCTACTATGGGTGCATATGAACTTTTTTGTTTCACTTGAGGTCTAACATCTGCTCCTACAATATGACGAAGCATTTATGAGTCGACCAGTACATAAAATTATGACACAACTTTTGGTTTCCGCGTACTCCTTCTAAACCACATAACAGGGCATTCCTTTCTTTCTTTTTTTTTTTTTTTCTTTTTTTTTAACATCATTTATTGAAATTTACAACTGTACTTCAAAGTACAACAAGTAAATATGTAAATGACAAAAGATAAATGGCGTGAAACAGACTTGAAGAAGAACTACCCAATGGCAGCACTCCTGTATCTTTTCTAAACTAGAAGGTCTAGAGGCCATCTTCTTTTCAGACGCCTCGGAGGATTGTCAGGAATGGAATAGGAAGCAAGGATTGAAACTAGTGGGTTAGAGTGGGAGAGGAGTTTATTATGGAAGGAGTGATATTTGGTTCGGGCTAGATCAGCAACAAATGGGATATTTAGGTCTTTATAGATGAGTTTATTTGTGACAAAGTAAGGAGCGTTGAGGATTTTACGAAGGATTTTGGATTGTCAGGATTGGATCCGGGAAGAATTTGAAGGTTTAGTAGAGCCCCAAAGCTCAACTCCGTAAGTCCAAATAGGCCTAAAGTCATGTAGAGGAGTCTTTTGTAGTAAAGTGGAAGTTTAGAGGGTTTGTCAAGTAAGTGTTGAAGTAATCGAAAGCGGCGAGCAGTTTCTTGTCGTTTCAGTCTAGTGTGCGGATTCCATGTGAGACGTTTGTCAAGCAGGAGACCTAGATATTCCTTTCTTAAAGTTTAAAAGTAAGATACATTGCAATAAAGTATTTCTTTAGATGGAAAAATTAAATTTTCTGCAATCAAGGGACCAAAAAATCTTTCCTGAACTACGAATAATATACTCATATACTGTTGGAAAGAGCGAGACTTAAAAAAAGCTTATGTGCAATAAAATAAGTGATATATGTTAAGAGAATGTCGTTACAAGCCCATACACTTAAGAACATTTGTTGTCCTTAAGGAAGTAGATTAAGGGATTCAGTGGTGCCACTGTACAGTAATTTCTAAATTGTCACAGTAAATTGGCCATCTTCGTCTGTTGTAAGCACATTCTTAATTATCTTTCTTATTGCCCCATACTTTAACTCTACTTTCTATTTTTAATTCTTGCTAGTCATACTTAAAAAATACTCAAACCTATCAATGATTCTGTCCATGAATACAATTTTATTAAACTTTAAAAAAAAAAAAAAATAGACCTAACTATCACTGATAAATTTAGAAATAAGCTAAGGTTTACTCATTTGAGATACTGTTTTCTTATTTGATGAATAATCAGTCTTAACATTCAATATTTTTTGGGCACTCACTTTTTTGCTTTTATATTTTATTATTGTTTGGCTTCCGAACATCCCATTCCACTATCCAACAATGTCATCGTGTGGTGAATGTAGTCTTCTCTGCTTTGGAGCGCGGATTGTACTGAGCTGGAGCCTTTCTCGACGTAGAACAGGCTTTTGACCGAGTCTGGCATCCGGGACTGCTTTACAAACTCCGAAAATTCCTCCCTCCAACATACTTCCTCATCATCCAGTCCTATCTCACTGACAGATCATTCAAAATAAATCACAATAGTTTCTATTCATCCCTTTTTGTTCAGTCCGCTGGCGTCCCACAAGGCAGTATCCTCGGACCCATTCTCTTCACCGTCTATACAGCTGACATCCCAACCAATCCTAACACTTTCCTTTCCACGTATGCTGATGACACTAGTGTGTTATCAGTTAATAACGATCCAACTATTTCAGAACATTCCTTAGCCCTTAACCATTCCTTTGATTTTGATAAAACATCCATTCTTGCCACTGTTCCCAACCATGACAAGCGACTCATTACAGAATGCATTTACATACAACTAGAACACCTTCCTGTTAATCAAAAGACTGACAAACATAACTTGTCACTAGCTTATTCTCGAATATTAAATTTAATAAAGCATCCCTAGCTCATTTTTTAAACAACCATCTGATCATCTCTTCATAATTTTATTTTTATTTATTTATTATCAATTTTTATTTATATATTTATTTAATTTTTGTACTCCCCTTTTATTTATTTATTTGTTTACCTACTAGATTACTGTTTATTTATCATTTCCTTCGACAGCTCCTTATCGTCATTCGTTATTACCTAATCATCATTTATCATCGTCATCCGTTATTACTTAAAATCTTTTAATCTTTACCTCGTCACTATTTCTTACAATTTTATCAAATACTCATAAGTATAACTCAAGTACTATCAAGTAATAACTTTTGGCTATTTTTTAACAATCGAATCAGTAAACATAACTTAGCTTCTTGGAATTTTCCTAACGGACATTCTAGTTCTCATATTTTCCGTTCCACGCAATGAGCGTTTTTTAAACTGGGAAACATCACTCCTTTAGGCAACGCCTTCATGTCGAGTCAAGTATGTATTTTTTTCTTATTGATAAGGATCTTTTTTCATCGCCCATTTCTTTCTCCCCCTTTCCATACTCATATCTTTCTCCGTTACATATCCTGACATATGATTATTAGTTTAATATTACATTATTTTAAAATTTAAATTATTTTTTATTCATACTGTTTCTCTTTTGTAATGACTATATTCTTTTTTTTATATATTACCTATACTCTTAACTATGTTTTTAATATATTACCGTCATATATCAACTCAAAATTGTTAATATTTAAAATTTTAATTGTTCACATATTTTTCCTTTATCATTTTTTTCATTTACTTAGTCTCTCTTTATATATTCTCATTACAATATTATCATCTCAATTATGTTTACTTCCACACTTTATAACTATCATCTTAATTTTGTTTATTTCCATACTTTATAACTGTCACCTTATTTCCATACTTTATAATTGTCATCTTATTATCATTTTACATTTAATATTATTTATGTTCCCATAATTTATTACTGTCATATTATTATTATATACCTAACACATTATTAAGTCTATAATTACATTGGTTGTTATCTTGTTTCTTTTAGCCCTGATGAAGGCCCACATTGTAGGCCGAAACGTCGGCACATAATTAAAATAACACTTATTTTAAATGTGTGTTTTTAATTTATGACCGCACCCCCAACCTTCTTCCTCATCTAATTTCTCAACGGTCAACAAAACTCCATCATTATGAATCCTCGCCGATTTCGATTACTTCAACACTTACTTGACAAACGCTCTAACCTCCCACTTAACTACAAAAGACTCCTCTACACGACTATCATCAGGCCTATATGGACTTACGGAGTTGAGCTTTGGGGCTCGACTAAACCATCGAATTCTTCCCGTATCCAATCCTTACAATCCAAAATCCTTCGTAAAATCCTCAACGCTCCTTACTTTGTCACAAATAAAATCATCCATAAAGACCTAAATGTTCCATATGTTACTGATTTGGCCCGAACTAGATATCAATCCTTCTATGACAAACTCCATTCCCACCCCAACCCACTAGTTTCAACCCTTGCTTCCTCTTCGATTCCTGATAATCCTCCGATGTGCCTGAAAATAAGATGGCCTCGAGACCTTCTTGTTTAAAATAGTTAATGGAGTGCTTCCATTGGGTTGCTCCTCTACACGTCTGTCTCATGTGATTTTTCTTTTAGCATATTCACTTGTTGTAATATAAATTACAGTTGTAAATTTCAATAAATAAATATTAAAAAAAAAAAATATTTTATTATTATATCCTCTACACTTTATTCAGCTATCCATCTTATATTTATTTTTTATCATTTTATCTATTCCTCTTTTAATTTTTTTTCGAAGCCGTTGTTCGATTTTATTTTAGGGCCTTATTTCTAAAAAATTTCTTTCCAAGATTTGGTATATGTTACATGAGGGAGAAGAAATGTTTAGAAATAACATTATGTTGAAGATTAGTGAGAATATGATCATTTGAAACCATTAAATAACAAACAGTATATTACGATTTCCGAATGCTTTTGACACTGAATGATCTTGTAATTTTACATTATCAATCGGATATTTAAAAAAAAAATAAACTTTTCAGTTATCTGGTCAGTGATTTTCCTTTATGAAATTAAAAGTAATTTTATTCTGGGACGAGTAAGAATAACAAGAAAAGTACTATATAAATAATAATTGTCTGGTCGTTTAAGACTTCAGTTTAACAATAAAAGACAGGTTCTGTGACAATGAATAGTTATCATCTATAGCTTTTAAATATTGCATATGCTGGGAAGATTGATACTTCAGGAGATGGAGAAATAGTTGGTGTTTGAAAGTGGACAATGATAAGGATTTACGAATGGATACAGGCAAGGAATTCCAAAATAGGGAAGCACGAATAACAAAGGATTTTTTGAAGGAGGCGGATCTGAGTGAAGGTATATACAAGTTTATAGGTTGGGATCCAGTGTTTACAGAATGGACAGAGGAACAAGTGGTAAGCATATCAAGAATATAAGGAGGTTTTTTTGTATTGAAAAATCGGAAAAGACAGACACCTAGGTGTACTGCCTACGGAAAGAGGGATAGAGCCAATTCAACTCAGTATACCTTCTTGAAACATGGGAGCGTCTGGGGATTCCACATGTGAATCTGATAAAACAATTCATAAGTCTTTTGAGTCTCATATCGAATTTCTCAGACAGCCCGCCATATACGAGGCAACCGTAGTCAAACTGGGGGAAAATGAGCGAAGAGACGAGTAACATACGGGTTTTAGGTGGGATTGAATCACGAAATCTTAGAAATTGTTTTAGGATAGCGATGGATTTTCGGGTGATTTGAGAAATATGATTGCTCCAAGATAGGTTCTGATCAATAATGACTCCAAGATTTCTTACTGAGGTGTGGAAGGGGATAGGTATGCTATTGAGGTAAAGGAGTGGATAATATGGAAGCGAATTAACTAGGTTCTTGGAACCGATGAGAATTTATGGAAGTCTCTTTTGAAGAATTATATAAATTCATAGCTGAGAAAAATACTTATTTAATGAAAAGAAATAGGAATTCCAAATATTTTTGACACTCACTGTACTTTCTTTAGTGCCAAAAATAAATAAAAAGTCCTTAGAATATTCGCTTTCTTTATGGAGGATAGACAATAAAATCTAGTTAGCTAACAAGGAATGATATTTCTCAGAGTGAGAATAGAGAAGTATACACAACTTATTAATTAATATAATATAGACGTTAGTTATGTGTAATGGTGTATGAGGGAGGTTATTATGACTATTATCTAGCGTTATATTCTTCCAAAAAGTTCTACATCCCTAATAATTATTTCCAAAAAGTACTATATCCCTAATAATTATTTCTAAAAAGTACTATATCCCTAATAATTATTTCCAAAAAGTACTATATCCCTAATAATTATTTCCAAAAAGTACTATATCCCTTTTAATTATTTCCAAAAAGTACTATATCCCTAATAATTATTTCCAAAAAGTAATATATCCCTTTTAATTATTTACAAAATGTACTATATCCCTTTTAATTATTTACAAAAAGTACTATACCCCTTTTAATTATTTACAAAAAGTACTATATCCCTTTTAATTATTTACAAAAAATACTATATTCCTTTTAATTATTTACAAAAAGCTCGATATGGGCCATTTTCAGCAAAACGTACAATCGGGTGCTTCTTTCTTGTATATTTTAAAAGTTGAATTTTCGGTCCATTCTTTTTTGTGTTCCTATTTATGAAATCTGATCTGATGTAACACTCAGCAGAGCTTGATTCGGTGTAATTATCAAAATAATTAATGCCATTAATAGTTAATTAATAAATTTAAAATAATAATTATTCCAGAAATCAGAAAGTGAGCTAATGATGATATAGTAGTGAGCCAATGATGAGTCGGTGAGCAATTGATTTTTGGATTGATTTCTCGAAGGATATTGAACGTCTTAAAGGGTTAAAATAGTCCTCGCCTCTTTCAACTGTTAAATATTTTCAAAAATTCGCTTCTATATACGATCAGCACCTGATTGAGTACGATAAAGTGTGAACCAGAATATTTCTTCATGCCAAAGCAGTAGGTTCAAAGGATTAAACACAAACAACCATTTCATCATTGGCGCACCTTCTGTGGGGTGCTTTAATGGCGAATCGAAGGTTTTCCAAAAAGTTTTCTCTCCAAAACAAAGTATCACAATTAAGAAGTGCATCAATCTATTCAGTAAACTGAACCCTATGACGGAAAAATCGAAAATTAATCAATTAAAAATAACTTGCAGAGGTAGAATGGGTTCGACAAATGATGGCCAATAAAAATACTCTCACTCACTAGCGTACGTCTTCCCTCCCTGCCACCGTGAAAGACACGGAAGGCGGTTATAAACCTCTTGGTCGGCTTGCCGAAGGTATAACGGCTTTTGCAAGCCTTTTCCTCCCTTTTTATGGCTTGAAGGGAGATCACGGCGCCAAAAACCGTTTGGGATGCGCCAATGACGCAAAATCCCTTGGACATTTCAGTTTTATTTATTTGAAACGGATATAACCCTTTTCTAAACCTGCAATACTGTATTCTGAAACTATAGAGTGTATGTATGAACGCAATAGACCAAACCAGTAAAATCTTTCCAGCAACTTGACTGGGTACCACGTTGAAGTTGGCAAAGTCTGATTTGGACAGGGCGAGCCAATGATTTTTCGGACATTTATTCAAAATTTTCATACAGGAATTATTCATTGATTTGAACTTATGAATGTGCACCAAGTAGAACAGAAAAATTTCTACCAGAAAAGAAAACAAATTGAAAAATAACCAGTTTCAGTACGAGGGAAATCATTTGGACAGTGTTTCTACGTTTCGTTGAGAATGTCCCATATCCCTTTTAATTATTTCCAAAAAGTACTATATCCACATTATATTGTTAAAAAGTCATGGGTAAAGTGCAATTCTTTGGAAAAATAAGTTGTTAATACAATAAAAACCAACTGTAGATTTTAAGAAAAAAAGAAGTTTTGCGTTTCCTGTAAAATTGTCTGCAATGGAAATAGTACCTTTAGGAACTCGACGTCTCAATCGTGTCTACAACTTCAGAACCACCAATCTTCTGTACTTACAAACAGATATAGATAGACTCAAAGTTATGATCAAAGTTTATTTCCTTATTTTTAAATTAAATCATTGTCATGGATTATGTTTTAATTTTATACAAAGCTATTAAAAGCTCAGACAAAAGTAACTCGCAAGGTACAATATTATTATTTTAAGAGTACTAAAAGTCCTAGAATAAAATTTATTTTTCATTTCATTATGATTTAAGGTCCAATAGTTCAAACAGGAGTTGAAGCATTGCTGAAGAAAGAAGTCGTCAAAAGAAAATGGTGGGAGCGTTGCCAATTCTTACCAAATGTACGACTTTAATTTGCTCGGTCTGATAGACATAGTATACGGTTGTAAAGCTGAGATTTATATTAGGCCCCTTTGGAAGTCAATTTTATATCTGTCTCCATAATGCTGCCTTCTTAGCAGAGTTGGTTTTCAAAATGTTTACAGTTCATGCTGCTTATAGTAAGTTGTACATACATACAAACCCGAAATCAAAAAGCAAATTCTCAGAGTTGTTTTATTAAGGATTTCATCATTTCAATCAAAATTACCTCAAGAAATAATGCAATCCAACGAAATTATGTCAAACCCAATAAAATCTTGTTTTGTTAATATTGGGATGATTAAAAAAAATCTGGTGCGGGAAACACACGACTTTCACTTACCGCCGTTGTTAAAATAGAATAAAGAATTTTCAAATACCTTCAGAGAGAAAAATGTGTGAAACAAATAAAGCATTAATTAAATTGAATTCTGGGATCACTTGTAGCTGGGTGGCTAGCGTAACAGCCTCCCATGCCAAAGGTCACGGGTTCAAACCCGCAGGTGGTCCTAGGATTTTTTAATGGGAGTAAAAAATCCTTAGTTACGCCGTCCTTCGGAGGGGACGTTAAAAGGTGGTCCCGAGCCTGTGCGATGTCAGGTACTCGTTAAAGATCCCTATCCTAATAAAACCTGGATAGGCAAAATTTAGGACTCCCACTGTAGCATCGTCCGATTAGCCATAGTAGCATAAAGTGACGTTAAATAAATAAACAAACAAATTTAATTCATATAAGAACGTGTGTTTTATTTAAAAAAATATTATATTATTATCTAAAATAATCAGTTAGTTTTATCGGCTTTTCATCACTCTTTCTTTATTAACTTTTACAAGCTTGTGTATAAGATAATATTTTTTCTAAAATCCTTATCTTTCCAATGGTATATTATACATCGATATTACTGTTCTTATATTCTAAAACGAAAAATTGCACAAAAAAATATGTTTTCAGTTTTCTCCTTTATTTAATTATCGAATTCGTTCAACTTACATATTTATATGTTTTTTATTGTTGATAACAATATTATACTGTTATTTTTTTCTTATCTACAAAATTAAAGGTACTTTAGATGAAGACATTTTGAAATATCGGCATTTAACCCCTGTCAGACTACCTACATCATATTAAACCCCATTAAAGTTTACATCGATATAGCGAGTTTAATCAAAATCGTCGGAACCGTTTTCGAGAAAATCATAAAAATGTTTTTTTTTAACTCACCCCAATATTAATAATTAATAAACTGTCTCGTTTTTAAATGCTTATAATAGTACTACGGGAACCCAATTCAGTACGAAATTCGTCTTAAAATTTCGATTTGTTACCTGGTTATTCAGATTTTATTTTTGTCTTCCCATTTCGTTTTTTAATTTTTAAAATACAGGAGATAATCTGCATTGACACACATTTTGTAAACACATTCTACAATATAATAGTTATATCGAGTTTCGTTAGTTATAGAATGAGACTTGACTAATAAATAATATATACAGTAATTAGTAATAACTTACTTTGTCTATACCTAAGACTACTACGGACACAGTACCCAACACCTGGAAGCACTTGCTTTGTGGTGCCCATGCCGCCTCCTCATCCCTCCTACAATCTCTTGCTATATATACCCTTTGATCCTCAAGACTCATCACTCTAGTTGTAACATTACTTGTGTCACACTCAAAGAAGGAGACCTAGGGATGTACACTTGTAGTCACCCAAAATACTCAGCACAGTGTATTGTAGCCAGAATGTGTATTATGTTCTCATAATAAAAGCAGTATTTTAATATCTTCACTGTGTGTGATCCATTAACTGTTAAAAGCGTCCATAAAGATCAAGACAAAAAAAATTATTAAGAAACACAGACAGTTTTGAATATTCATTTTATTAATCAAAAAGTATTTTTCCGGTCTTACGTTTCATCCGGAGATTCCAGTAAAATTATAAAGGCTATTAATTACTTCCTATTTAGGTTCAATGATAACGAGAAAAAATAAAATCCATGAGGAAATAAAGTCCCGGTTAAAGGTGAGAAATACGTGTTACTATGCATTTGCTAAATTACTTAGCTCGAGGCTTCTGTCTATAAGCTTAAAGGTTAGAATTTATAAAACTATTATTCTTCCGACGGTCCTTTATTGGTGTGAAACGTGGCCGCTTACTTTGTAGGATGAACAACGGCTTAAGGTTTTCGAAAATAAGGTAGTGTGTAAAATATTTGGTCCGAAGAGAGATGAGGCCACTGCGGAGTTTAGAAGGTCGCGGAATTGCGGAACTTGTACCCTGTGAATATAATTGAGTTAATAGCATCGCGGAGGCTCAAATTGGCGAGTAAAGTTGTTGGGCTCGGTAAGGAACGAATTCCGAGAAAGTTGGTACTCGCTGAACTGACTGGTAGGCGTCCGAAAGGTAGGCCGAAGCGTCGATGGGAGGATTGCGTTAAGGCCGATCTCGGGGGCTTGCGCTTGAACGGTGATCATTGGACGAGTCTGTGTAGGCAGTATTTGGTTGTATCGGCATCGAAACTTCGGGTTCGGTAGGCCTGTTATTAATTATTATTATTATAAATTACTTCCATGAAATAATAGCCATTATGCTATGTTACCCCGCTTATCAATTTACAAAATATATTTACATGATTACGGAGTAAAATATTTTTGCTACCTTGACTTCATTTTGGAAAGCAATGAGATTACAACGATTGAGGTAAATAAAAGAATCAGTAATGGTAGAGTTGTGGCATGTCAAGGAGAGAGCAATTGGTATGCCAAGAGTTCTCTCCTCTGGATCAGCAATATTGTTGACGACCAAGAAGCTAATCTGTAGTGTATTGATGGAAAATATAATTTTGCGGCTTTCAGATCTGGACACTCGATAGAGTTCGGGAAAAAATATTTTGAGGAGAAGCATATATGTAATAGCGAAATCCAAATAAAAAATCTGGTGCGCGCAACACACGACTTTGATTTACCTGAACTGTTGAAAGGAATTAAAAACCTTTAATTTGAAAAATATTTTAATTTGATTTTAATAAAATGTGAATTCATTTTCATTGGAAACATATGATTTAGATTAAATAATATAACTGCATCAAATTGTAAATCAGTAATAAGTTCATTCCCTATTCGTCACTTTATATTACCTTTTACAACTTTGTGCATCAGAAAATATTATTTCTAAAATCTTTCTCTTTCCAACGGTATATTATACGTCTATATTACTGTTATTATTATCTTTTACCCTTTAGTTGGTCATCAAATTCATCCAACTTGTATATTCAGCCGTCTTTTATCAATGTCATTAAGATTATATGGTTAATCTTTAGGAATGTACAAATTTAAAGGTATTTTAGAAGAACAAAATAAAAATAAATCTGCATTTAAGCTCTGTTCGACTAATTCAATCAGAATGAAACCTACATAATATTAAAGCCGGTTAAATTTTACATCGATATAGCGAGTTTAATCACTATCGTTAGAGCCGTTTTGGGGAAAATCGTAAAAAGGTGCAAAATGCATAATATAAAGTGGCTCTTCTGGTTAACCGATGTTGATGAAAAAGTTACTGTAATATCTCTGGCGTATACTTGTCTTAAATATGAAATTTAAGTTCCGTGCGATTTTTTGTTTTTGCGCTAGACTTACCACACACACACACACAGACCTTTTTTCGGGACTTGGTTATTTGGACTCAAGGGACCCTGAAACGTGTATTTCCGTTGAAAACTTTTTTTTTTTTTTTTTGTGGCGTGACAGGCCGTTTAGGCCCTGGGTCTCGTGGTGTCATCTCCTGGGAGATTTCACTCACGTTTCTCTATGCATTTTGTAGGTTAGGGGTTATCACACCCTACGCCTAATCCCTACGCCGTTGAAAACTAGAATTCGAAAATTTTCACGATCGCAATACTTTCTCTTAATATATATTTCATATATAGCAAAGTGAAAGTAAAAATGAATATCTTGAAAAATATCAGGGAAAGGAGGTTAAAGCGGTATGACCTCATAAGAAGGATGGATTCAAGACGAACATCGATATTACGATTATGAAGGCAAGCAGGAAACCAAGAAAGAGGGTAAGACCATGAAAACATGGAAAATACGTTGAGAAAAGCGTTGGTGGTCATGGATTAACGGAAAGGGGGTGTTTGGCAAAAAGATATAAAGAAAGAAGCTAAAGGAAGAATTTCAAAATCTGCACAAGTATTCAAAAATGCTCCTAATAATTATCAACAGATTAACATAATAAGACTGATTTTTAATGGATAAGCTACCAACCCAGTTAGTTCACACGGCCATGTAATGTTTTTTTATGATGAATTTATGGTACATAGTTCTACCGAGCAAAACTGAGAAAAAAAATCTAGTGCGGGCAACACACGACTTTCACTTACCTCCGGTTTTGAAATCGATTAAAGAATTTTCAAGTACAGTAAGAGATAAAAATGAGTGAAACCATTAAAGAATTAATTAAATGGAATTTCTATAGAAACATGTGTTTTATTAAAAAATCTATCATATTATTATCTAAAATAATCACTTAGTTTTATCGGCTTTTTATCACTTTCTATTAACTTATACGAGCTCTTGTGTGTAAGATAATATTTTTTTCTAAAATCTAGCTTTCCAACGTTATATTACACATGTATATCACTGTTCTTATGTTCAAAACCGAAAAATTGGATTTAAAAAATATTTTTTCAGTTTTCTCCTTTAGTTGCTTTACACCGATATGGCGAGTTTAATTAAAATTGTCGGAACCGTTTTTGAGAAAATCGAAAAAAAAGTGTAAAATACATAGTATAAAGTGGTTCTTCTGGTAAGCTCATTTTGATGAAAAAGGTTTTGTAACGTCTCGGGCGTGTATTTGTCTTAAATATGAAATTTCAGTTTCATAAAACTAACCGTTTCCGCCCGGGAGTTACCACACACAAACCTTTTTGCGGGACTTGGTTGTTTGTTTGTTTAGTTATTTAACGTCACTTTATGCTACTATGGCTAATCGGACGATCCTACAGTGGGAGTCCTAAATTTTGCCTATCCAGTTTTTATTAGGATAGGGATCTTTAACGAGTACCTGACATCGCACAGGCTCGGGACCACCTTTTAACGTCCCCTCCGAAGGACGGCGTAACTAAGGATTTTTTACTCCCAAAATAGTGAAGAAAGTTTTTTAAAAAATTCTCGAAAATTAATAAAAAACGAGATCTTTAACGAGATAAAAGCATAGCGTGCCAAAGGTTTCAGTTGATGTAATTTTTCGTTTAACATCAGAACCCAATCAATTAATATTTATACCCCATCACATAGAACTGCGTCCTTTCACAAATTCTTTCTCATTCGCCCCTCATTATTTTGTAATTCCTTGCCTATCTCTATCCGTAGATCTCTAACCGTCTCACTCTCTTCTGTCAAACATCAACTCTTCCATTACCTTCTTGAATCTCAATCTTCCGTTCCATTGTAAATATAGTTTCCATAGTATAAATATGTATATATTTATAAGTGCCTGCTCCAAGGGTATATAAGTATGTAAAAATTTGTAGTTGTATTAAATTTGTTGTTGTCTTTTATTTAAAAGTAACTGGACTATAGGCAATTTTTTGTTTTCATTGCTCGTGTTCTAAGGGTACTTGGTCCCAGAAAAAGATTATTTTTTCCATTTTCATTTTCAATAGCGGTTAGTTAATGGGTTTTTGGACATGTCGATTATATTTGGCGATTATGTAAATGAATCATCTTAATACCTATCATACGATCGAAAATAAACCTGAAGGATTGTTTTCTGTTCTGTTGTTTTGTTTTTTATATGAAAAATCCATTAACACAGTAAATAAATAAAAAAACAACCAATTAAAAATTGAGGAAAAAAGATCAACAACTTCCTAACTAACTCATCTGGCAGTAGCATGATAACCTTTCACCCAATTAAATTGTCCTGATTGGATGATTGGTACTGTATTACAAAGAATGATTAATTGCACTGAAACATAATAAAAACTAAAATCATTAGATAAGGAACATCTCTCAGTGATATTCAGTCAAACTTTTTATCATTACTCTGTGTAAAGTATAATAAAAACATAAACAGAAGTAAATTCATTTTGATTTTTCTATAAAGATTTACCAAGTAAATTTTCAACTATCTTAAGATATGCCTAGAGCATATGCTCTTTCCCTATCACATGATAAATCCCTCACACGATAGTAATTCAGTAATTTATTCCATTGTTTAACAAAATACTTGGGGCAAACCCAGCCTAAAGAAACAACGTACTCTTAATCATGGCAAATTTGGGGATTAAGCATGATACTCGCCCAACCATATCCTTAAGCAATCATTGACGAAAAAATGGTAGGGTAAACCAGACAGTTATTAACACCCCAAACTTCAACTTAAAAAAATAAGTAAAAAAGTCCGAATTATATTTGAAGATATACATGAAACTAATGTTTGAAGGGTCCTCTAAGTCATTTATAATGTAATTGTTTTGGAAACTAACTAAAGGAAAGGTTTAATAATTAATACCTCCTGGCTTCAGTTGAGAGCCTATTAAGGGCTACAACCTTCTGATTTCCATAAGGATTCTCTTCCTAAATTTTTTGCAATAAAGGTAGGTAGTTTATGTTGTGTGCTAATCCAAAATTGAAGTATCTGGAGTGATTTTAAATAAAAATAATCAATTCAAATATTAATATTTAGGAGTGACAATAACTGGTCATTTTTTCTAATGTATTTTGTTTTTGGTACCCCATGTCAATAACTAAATTTTGATTTTTTTTTTTTTTTTTAAATATTGATGGCTCTGTTTTAATTTTGATAGTTTAATCTTTCTGATAAATGTGTATTGTTTTTTTTAATGTTAATTCTAGTGTAACTAGTTATTGACATGGAGTGTCAATTACTAGTTTTGGGATTCAATGACTAATTATTGACACTGTCAGTTCCTACTAGTGCTAGTATGGCTAAGAAGCCTAGTTATAGTCAGAATGATTCTGATTACCTCTTGAAGGCTATAAAGGATACCTCCTCTATTAAATTTGCATCTAAAAGAAAGATTTGGAGTTCCTCGGACAACTTTGTACTTCAGATTAAGCGACAAATTTGTAAAATAATCGTTTGGACCACGGCCGGTTCTTTCACACGAAAACGAACTTACTCTAGCTGCTTGTATAGAAAAATGTGTAAAAAAGGGATTCCCGAGGAAGAAAAACAACATCTTACAATCAGTAAAAGGATTGATTGAATTAAAAAGGCGGGGAGACCTTTCTACAGTACAACTAGCCTCTATAAAGTGGGTACCCAAAAATTAGGAAAAACCTGGAGACAGCATTATCTCGGCCTGAGCATCTCCTTAGCCATTGCGCAAAAGCAAACCTTACTATTTTTTTAACAATTTATATTTTTCAATAAAAAGGTCTAATTTATTAAATGTCAGTTATATTTCTACTCTCAAATATTTTAATTTTGAATTTGTTTTATTAAATAGGTAAGTGAAATAGATGCTTTGAACTTAATACCTTATTATTACACACTTAAATAAGCACACCTTAACTTCCTTTTGTTTATTATTTATTTTATTTCATATTTTTTTATTATATGTTCTAATTATGGTTTTTGGGCTATTGTTATATTTATTTTAAAATTTTACCTTATTTATGATGTCTGTGTAATGTGTTCTTAGGTTTTTTGTATCTGTTTTAAAACTGTCCTGCTATTATTTTTGGTATATAACAATAGCCCAAAAACCATAATTAGTACATATAATTAATAGAAATAAAAATAAAAATAAATACAAAGCACAAGGATTACATAGAAATACTGGAAAAGTACCAAGTGTAAAATTGGAAAAAAATAGAAACAGTCAGCCAATGAACTCCCATGTTGACGAATAGCAGTAAGCTATAAAGTGAAATGATGAATGATATATGTAAAAGTGTTTTTAAAAAAGTTAAATAATATTATTAAGTTTTAAATTAATAATGACAAATTAGTAAAGATAATTTTTAAATAATGTATTTTCATTCACTATTCAAATTTTAAAAAAAAATTGTTTCAGTCTTGAGAATGGCATGGAACGTTGATAAATGATGTAAAAAATTATAAAATAAAATAAATAATTAACAAAAGGAAGTTAAGGTGTGCTTATTTAAGTGTGTAATATTAAGAATAACTTCCTGAAAAATTAAAAAAGAAAACAAACTTAATACCTTATATAATTCTACTTGTTGTCTCTTAAAATTAAATATAAGGTAATAAACCACAGTCTTGGAGCATAGGCTTCTTTAAAATGCACCATTTGCTGCTACACAAGAGAGAAATTCCTATTTGGATTTGCTGCTCAAATTCGCTGAGTTGCTATGCATACACAACATACCGCATCAATCCTGAAGACAATTTTTAAGGTACAAATAAATAAAAATATAGTTGAGAATGCAATACTCCCAATAAAATTAATCTCATTCTTTCAATTAATACTTCATAAAGTGTTTTATTATTACAAAAGACAAAAACAGACATACTGCACTCTACCTTGGAACACCCAACAGTGACTGACTACATCACTAGGAGACAGATTAAATTCTTTGGCAGCCTAAAATTTTGTACAAACCCTTTATTTCAGACTCTTTCCCCAAGAGGTAGGCCACAAAGCTGGCAACAATATGTAGGGAGCCTCAGGCTTCACTGAGGATTAATCAATGAATCAAAAATCCGGTGAGCCCCGTCACAGGAAGAAGATTAATGACATACCTACAAAGAAGATGTCTTTTCCCGCCTCCTCATCCCTTCCTTAGAATGTACAGTAGAAGATATAGCCAACAAACTAACAAGTTTTGAGAATTTCAAACCCAAACTACAAGGGGCTTTGAATTATAAAAATAAAAAAAATATTATTATATTTGTTCACTACCAATGAAACTGTGTTATTTTAAATCTATTTTTCTTTATTTGAGTTTTTCGTTCTAAAATATATCATTTTTTTAGGTGGTCAGTACCAAAGGAGCTCTTTTGTCTGTTCAACAAAACAACTGCACCATACCAGGTAATTACAATTCAATTTTCAGACACATATAATACTTATATCTACAGATATATCTACACTCCTGCAGTCATAAATATCTAATAAGCAATTATGAATTTTATCAAAATTAAACCATATATTACTGACATTATGAAGAAGCTATACCAATAAATTATAAGATATAAATATTTCAAGAATTTTAGATATCCTTCATATAACATATAAAATAAAATAAACCAGAAAAAAAAACATGAACATTAGATTGTACTCTCAAGCAACAGCCGATAACTAAGCCTGACTCTTGGTAGACTTCTTCTTCTTTGGCTTCTCCCTACAGTGCCCTATCAGCGTAGGGGAGCGTTTAGCCACCGGATCCAATCCTCCCTATACCCAGCTAGGTTCCTGGCCTGGCGAAGATCTTTCCCTCTTCCTCTGCAAAGTTGTTCGACAAAGTCCAGGTAGGACATCCTTGGTTGCCCCCGAGGCCTTCTCCCATCTGGCACGTAATCCATGGTTTTTAGGGGATCTATGTGTTCCTCCATTCTAATGACATGGCTGAACCACTTCAACTGACGGGTTTGCTGAGTTTCCTTTAATGGTGCAACCTCCAGTTCCTGGCGTATCCGTTTATTCCTGACATAATCTCTTCTTCTCTTTCCCACTGTTCTTCGCAGGAACTTCATTTCAGCAGCTGTGAATCTGCTCTCCTGCTGGTCCGTCAATATCCAGCTTTCAGCTCCATACAGGAGTATGGGCAAATATGCTGACTTAAAGATATAGAACTTAACACCTCTACCAACCCCTCGCTTCCCTATTCCAGTGTTGCGGATCTGATAGTACACTGCATTTGCCTTCTTAATTCTATTTGATATCTCTGAGTCTACTTTTCCAGATCTTTCTATTACCCTGCCGAGGTAGGTGAATTCCGTAACCACTTCCATTTCCTCTCCATTACGGAAATCTCCCACATGCCTTCCCACTTGTAGTATCTTGCTTTTGCTGGTATTTATTTTCATTCCTTTTCAGCTAAGCTCTTCTTGCCATTCCATCACCACTTGCTGTGCTTTATCAACCGTGTCCGCCACAAGAACAATGTCATCCACGTAGAGGAGAAGTTGAATCACCAGTGGGCAAAGGTTTCTACGGCCCAGGAAGGTCCTCTCCGTTTTTCATTTACATATGGTGGCCACTCCATCCATGTTGAGAAAGAATAGCAAAGGGCTTGGTAGACCCCAGGCATTAAAGATACTTTAAGCTAACACCTCAAGTGATTACAACATATTCTACTAGTATAATGTATGGTACTAATAAAATATGTAAAATAATTTTGAACTGTTTCAAACTAATCTAACAGACATATTTGTAATCTTGTTTGTATTATGTTAATAGAACCATACTTTCATGCATGGAATATGTTCTATTACTATGATCTAAAAATAATACTTACTTAATTTTAGAACTGTGCACGCAAAACCATAAATGGATCCACAATTTATCATATCTTTTTCCCCCTGGAGCCATTGGTCAAAGTGCAAAAAGAATTTGTCTGGGTCCTATATTCAAATGAGAGAAAGAGCTTGCATACACCCAGATATATGCGAGAAGACAATTCTTAAAGTAAATATTTAAATATATTACGGATGATTAAGTTATTACCTGTTTCATATTTTTAAGATAATTATAATTATCTTATTACAGGAGGAGAAGCCATGTAAAAAAAGAAAGAAGAAAAGACGAAAAAAATATAGAGAAAAGTTAAGAACAAGAGCTAGAGAAACAGGAAAAATATTTCATGTGGTAAAAGTTTGTTTATAAATTTTTAATTAAAATATCACACACTAATTAATTATGAATCCATTTCCCATAACTATTTCACATTCAATTTAATTATACTAAATGTATTTGAATAATAAGATCAAATGTTATTCCTTCCTGTCTTCAATCCTTACAATCCAAAATCCTTTGAAAAATCCTCAACGCCCCATATTTTGTCACCAATAAGCTCATCCATAAAGACCTTAATATTCCCTTTGTAGCTGATTTGGCCCGAACCAGGTATCAATCCTTCCATGATAAACTCTACTCCCAGTCTAACCCACTAGTTTCAATCCTTGCTTCCTCTTAATTCCTGAAAATCTTCCGAGGCGTCTGAAAAGAAGATGGCCTTGAGACCTAGTTTAGATTGATTACTAGAGTGCTGCCAATGGGCAGTTTCTCTTCATGTTTTTCATGTACACTATATTTTATCAGCATATTTACTTGATGTATTATGATATAAAGTTGTAAATTTCAATAAAATATAAATAAAAAATGTTATTCATTGACAAAAACCTAGAATAATAGAATTGAGTAGATTATAAATTTAATTATGGTTTAACTGTAAAGGGTTTTACAAAATAATCATCTCCATAGATGATAAAAAAAAAAAAAAAAAAAAAATGAAAATAAATCTGGTAGGCGTCTTAAATAAAAATCAATTGAAGAATTTTTAAATGAATTTAATAACTTTTTTTGAGATTAAAAAAAGGTCAACAAATTGATTAAATTGAATTTCGATAAAAACATGTGTTTTATTAAATAATCTATTATATTATTATCTACAACAGTCAGTTAGTTTGATCAGCTTTTCATCATTCTCCGTTAACTTTTACAAGCTTGTGTATTAGATAATATTTTTTTCTAAAATAATTAGCTTTCCAATGGTATATTACTGTTCTTAAGGCCAAAAACAAAAAAATGCATTTAAAAAATTTTTATTTCAGTTTTTTTTCCTTTAGTTGGGTATCAAATTCATTCAATTTATATATTTACCAGTTTTTCATCAATGGCAACAAGATAATATAGTTATTTTTATAGAATCTACAAAATTAAAGGTACTTTAGAGGAAGAAAAATTAAAATATCGGCATTTGAGCCCTGTCTGACTATTTCAATCAGAAGAAACCTGCATGATATTAAAATGCATTAAATTTTACACCAGTATAACAAGTTTAATCGGAATTTTTAGAGCCATTTTTGAGAAAATGATAAAAGAATAAGAAAAATGTATGGTATAAAGTGGCTCTTTTGGTTTGCCGATAAGGTTGCTGTAACTTCTCAGGCATATACCCTTTAAAGTTAGACTTACCACAGATACAAAGAAACACATACATATGCCTTTAAGTGGGACTTTCATTTGTACTCAGAGGATCCTAACTCATGTATTTCTGGTGAAAACTTAAATTTGAAAATTTTTATGATGGTAATATTTTCTCTTAATGTATATTTTATGTATAGGTAAATGAAATTAAAAACATTAAAACTCAAATAAAAAAGGCTTATTATATTTCATTTAATATATTATATATTTTTAAAGATAAGTTATTTTTAATTTTTTTTCTAGATAGCAGTCCCATCTTTAATTACTACGAAACATCTGGGTTTGCCTAGTACAAGCCGAAGTGGTGTTGAAAAATCTAAAAGAATATACAGCAAGTGGAGTCGATGGACGATGTGTAGTGATTCTTGTCTTACCCAACGATATAGGTAAAACACAATTACTAATTCCCTGAAAAGAATTTTTTGTTTTAATTATTTAATTAATAGGTAAATTATAAAAATTATAATTTGATTTATAATTTTTAAAAATTTATATATTTTTAAAATATTACATTTTTATAAATAAGAAATATGGAAATGGAAAACAAAATAGTAAATATGGACAAAAAATGTATATAAATACATTCATTTTTTTTAATGGCTTAATCATTAATAAATTATACTAATTTATTTAAAGATGAAATTGATTAAAATGGGTTTAAATTTTTATTTAAACTCATCCATAAAGACCTTAATGTTTTCTATGTTACTGATTTGGCCTGGACCAGGAATCAATCCATTCTTGACAAACTCCATTCTCACCCTAACCGACTAGTTTCAATCCTTTCTTCCTCTTCAATTCCTGATAATCCTCTGAGGTGCCTGAAAAGGAGATGGCCCAGGGACTTTCTAGTTTAAGATATTTTTAGAGTGCTTCCAATGATAGGCTTTTCTAAACGTTTCATGTCATTTTATTATATTTACTTGCGTTGTTTGTTTTTTTATATAGTTCTAAATATCAATAAAAATGTTTTTTTAAAAAATTATTTGCATCTATGATTGAAAATTCTTCTTTAGGCATATATTTTTAATGAGGCTTTGGTTACATTAAAAGAGTTAAATATTCAAACAATTTTCTGATATAGAAAATTTTATTTTAATCTCCAAAGATTTGGTAAATAAATGTACATAATGTATTTTTTTTTTTTTTTTTTTAATATGTAAAAAGAATGATATAAATATAAATCTGACAAATAAAATATCTTTAAAATTTTACAGATGGTGTAAAAAAGTTGAAGTATGCGGAAATGATGTTATACGACAGACAGCTTACTGTTACACTGAAGGGAACCATTGTGAAGCTTGGCTCCAGAGTAAATTTGCTTTAGAGACTACCAGTTATCAAAGTGAGAAAAAAAAATGATCCAAATAATAATAATAGTGATATAAATCCTCACATCATTTCTTCCCTTTGTATTACTTATCTCAATTTTGAATACTGGAAAGTAAAATTAGCAGCATGATTCTGAAGAGATTATTAACTAAAATACATTTGAATTTAGGAGAGTCACATTTTTAGACACAGGAATCAATGTTTTTTGTATGGCTGATAAAATTGTAAACATCTGGAAACAGTTTTATGACTTATGCTAATTTTTTTTATAACTATCATTAACTGTTTTAAGAAAATATTCTTTCACTACTTCCTTAAGACTTCCATAATCCAATGGAATTGGAGGCTTTCCCTAGGAAGACATTGAAAGCAGTATCTTCACAAAAAAATTTATAAAGCCAACAAATACTGATTCTTTCATTAGAACTCCTTTCGCCAAATGCTTCATTAATATTATTTGCTGCCTAGGCAGCGGAATGACAAAATTTGAATTAATAAAAATATATTAAATTGAAATAAAAATCTGCATGAATACTTGGGAACTAAACTATGTTATTAAGTAAGGATTACCTAGAGTATGTTATTGATGGTAAATATTTTGCTGAGAATTCACAGGCAATCTTTCGTTTCTCCCTAAACTTTAAAAATCTGGTGAGCGAACACACCACTTTCACTTACCTCCTTTATTTATATCAATTTAAGAATTTTTAAACAAATTTAGAAACAAAAATAAATTGTAAGAGAATTATCTACATTGGATTTTAATAGAAACAGGTGTTTTATTTAATAATCTATTATATTATTATCTAAAATAATCAGTTATAATAATTCATCACTATGCATTAACTTTTAGAAGCTTGTGTATAAGATAATATTTTTTATAAAATCTTTAGCTTTCCAACGGTACATCATACATCTATGTTACTGATTTTAAATTCAAAAACACAAAAATTGCATAAAAAAATATGTTTGCTATTTTCTTCTTTATATGGATATCGAATCCGTTCATTATATATATTTCCCTGTTATTTAGAAATGCTAACAAGATGATATGGACAATTTCATAAAAACTACAAAATTAAAAGTACTTTAGAGGAAGAAATTTTAAAATATCGGCATTTAAACTGTCAGACTATTTTAATCAAAATGAAACCTAAATGATATGAAGCCTGTTCACTTCTACATCAATATAGCAAGTTAAATCAAATCGTTAGAGCCGTTTTTGAGAAAATCGTAAATAGGTGTAAAATGCATGTTATAATATAAAGTGACTCTTCTGGTTAGCAGATTTTGATGAAAAAGTTGCTGTAACATCTCAGGTTTAAATATCAAAGTTATCTTAAATATGAAATTTCAGTTTCATAGGACTTTTCGTTTATGCACTGGACTTACCACACACACACAGAATTGTTTGCGAGACTTGGTTATTTGGACTCAGAGGAACCTAAAACGTGTATTTCCGTTGAAAACTGATGTCTGACAAACCCTAATTTTTAGCAGTCTAAACTTATGAATGGAGCAGTAGAATCTCCAGACGACTGCTATAAACCAACTTAAAATATTAATTAGATTAATTTATGGTGTGGCTTACTGAAATTATATATATTTTTTAATAATTCTGCACTGTTGTTTGCAGCTTCCCCAGATAACAAGCCAAAGTTGCCAACAATATCAGTCCAGGCACCACCGACATTACCAGAGAGCAAGCTAGAGGAACCATCTGTGGCGTTACAGTCATCGAACACTATTGATCAACAAGTAACTCCGACTACCCAAACTCCAGCCTCTGACAAATGGCCGGCATGTGGTGTGGTGGCGAACAACAGCTATAGTGATCTTCACCAAATGAACATGCTGAGGATAATTGGAGGAAGGCCAACACAAAATGGAAAATGGCCATGGATTGTTGCAGTTCTTAACCGATTTAAGGTGAAAATATGTCGATTGTTTAAACAAACACAGATTTTATATAAGCATTAACTATACATGTTTTGTAATAAAATTCATTCTTTAATTCACAATTTACTAGAGATAATGATGAGTAAAACTTATTAATTATAAAATCTCCCTCGTATCTCCACTTCTATGATATTGAAGTTGGTTTTTCTATCGAATTAAGAATTGGACAAAAGTGCTTAATACTTATGTTGTGACTTTTTGACTCAAGGAGTAGAATGTCTAAATTGTTACCAAGCCTGAGCAGCTCAGCAAAAGTTTATATATCGTCTGTTTAAAGGTGATTTTCATTTTGCCTACATTTATGATGGTAATGTAAGAAAAAACATTATCTGAATATTCTCATTGTGAGAAATACAATCACTATTCTCCATTTCTCTATGGCAGTGGTTCCCAACGAGTGGTCGGCGGACCCCAGGAGTTTCGCAGATGATGATGTCCAAGGGGTCTACGAGATGTCATTGAGGAATAATTTTAAATTACCTTTACATAAAATATTTGTGATGCCCTGGTTTTCAATAAGATTCACATGCTCTACACGGACAAATTTAACATTGTAAGTGAGATAATTGCTTGTGTGTACTGACAGGTGCCTGCTACAGCACAATCACAACCTTAGCATTGGTCATTTTCTTATATTTCTAAAATAATGAACTTTGAGAACATAAGATGGGCGATTTATCGCAGAAGATAATGAACAGTATTGATTTCTTTATGAGTATTTGAATAAATACCTTCTTGTATAAGTTTTAATTTGTTGGTTATTTTTATTCACTTAACATCACTTTATGCTACTGTGGCTATCGGACGATATTAAAGTGGAAGTCCTAAATTTTCCCTATCCAGGTTTAATTAGGATGGAGATCTTTAACAAGGACCTGACTTAGCACAGCATCTGAATAACTATTTTACATTCTATAGTGGATATAATTAGTTGACCGTTGAGAATTACTAAAAGGAATTAGTCCGGATGACGGTCGGTGAATGAAACAATTGAGTAGTTTCAACAGTTTATTTTTTGCCAACGTTTCGACCCCCATTGTGGGTCATCATCAGGACTGGGGGTGTAGATGTGATGGCTTGTAGAGATGAGGCTGTCTGCTGCTGTTGAGATGTGTATAGTACATTCTGTCTGCGATTTTTTATTCTGGTGCTGGTGCGGAGAGTTGGCTAATGGCAAAAAATAAACTGTTGAAACTACTCATTGTTTCATTCACAGAACGCCACCCGGACTTATTCCATTTAGTATTTTACATTCCCTCTGAAGGAGGGCTAATGAAGGATTTTTCACTCCATTTAAAAAATCTTAGGAACATTCGCTAGGTTCAAAACTAAATTTTAGATATTCAATATATCACAGATTGAAGTAGACTACTATCCTGTTTCTTTTTTCTTCATTTCCATTTCCCCAAACACACCATTTCTAGAATATTGAGTTTCGATAGAGGTATTTCGATCGCAAATTAGGGGAAACGGTGTAATCCACTAAAAGTCTTAATATGTATCTAATATTTAGGATTTGGGGGAAGGGAGGAAGAGTCCTTGCCATTGAAATGATTGTATGAATGGGTCCACAAAAAATATTTGTTGAGAACCGCTACTCTACGGTCCTCATACCACATCAGCGGTTGTCTTTCATAAATTACCAATAAATAAAATAAAATTAAAATCCTTGGGATTCCAAGAGATCCTATATTATAACAAAGTTGGTCGCTACTTCAGCTATATACAAACCTCGGTTCAGTGTCATGACTAAATGTGTGTACCAGTCTTGACTCACATCATCCTCATCACTTTTGCAACATCTTCTCATAAGATGAAACTTATTAAAGCTATTCGATTTTTCATCTCCTCCCTTAAATAAATTCACTGACGGCAACAAGTATATTATGAATATGAAGGCAATATAATTCACTTTTTTTTATTATTAAAATTATTTATTGATATTTACATACTGTTGCACAACACATCCAGTAAATAGGCTAAAAGAAAATAATCATGAAGAAGACATGTAGAGAAGCTTTCCAATGGAAGCACTCTAAAAATATTAAAAATAACTAGAAGGTCTCGAAGCCATCTTCTTTTCAGACGCCTCGTAGGATTATGAGGAATTGAAGTGGAACTAAGGATTGAAACTAGAGGATTAGAGTGGGAATGGAGTTTGTCATGAAAGGGATGATATCTGGTTTGGGCCAAATCAGCAGCATACGGAACATTAAGGTCTTTATGGAACAGTTTATTACTTACAAAGTAAGGAGCATTGAGGATTTTACGAATGATTTTGGATGATAGGAATTGGATACGGGAAGAATTTGATGGTTTAGGAGAGATCCAAAGCTCTACTCTGTTAAGTCCATATAGGCCGTATGATAGCCATATAGATGAGTCTTATTTAGTTAAGTGGAAGATTAGAACGTTTTTCTAGTAAGTGTTGGAGTAGCCAAAAACATCGAGCAGTTTCTTGTTGTTTCAGTCTTGTATGAGGGTTCCAAGTTAGGCGTATGTCTACGTGGAGTCCTAGATATTGGATCTGTTCAACAGGAACTAGCGGAATGTTATTGAAGGACACTGTCGGGCAGGATTTCATAGGTTATGACAAAGGTAAAGGTTGGAATTTGGTTGGAATTTATTTTAATTCTCAAGTTCTGACACCACACTTCAAGGTTTCTGATGTGGGATTGGAGAGTTTTAGAGGCAATAGTTGGATCAGTATTGACTGATAACACACATGTGTCATCAGCATAGGTAGAAAGGAAAGTGTTAGGATGGGACAGGATATTAGCTGTATATATTGCTCACTAAATGATTTTGGTTAATTTAAAGACTACCTGTCACAATTTTATGTTGTAAACCATTTTAGTGTAGTTCAATTTTTGACAAAAATATTAAAATAAGGCTATTTAAATTTATTTCTAATAGTTTATTTCAGGAGGCATTCTGTGGTGGAACTTTAGTATCACCTAGGTGGGTTTTGACAGCAGCACATTGTGTACGAAGAAGGTTATATGTGTCGATTGGAGAGTACAATTTAAACCACAAAGATGAAAAGGAGCTTCGTTTAAGGGTAAGGTTTTTTTTTTTTTTTTTTTATGTTACTATTTGTGAACAGTACTATTGTGAATATTAATATTAGGTTTAATAATTACATTATTAAAATAATTATTAATATTATGATTAATAATCAGTTTTAATAAGTTTATTAATATTTTAGGTGAAAAAGTATTATGTTCATCCAAAATACAATGTTGAAACAGTAGACAATGACGTTGCTCTCCTGTATTTACCCATCCCAGTGCCTCAAGATACTCATCCAGGAGTCGCCTGTCTACCAAAACCTCGAGATCATTTGCCTTTTAAGAAGATGTGCACAATTGTAGGATGGGGTAAAAGGAGAGCTTCTGATCAATTCGGAACTGATATTTTACACGAGGCTCAGGTAAAACTTAACCTCATATAATGTCTAATAACTGATTTTTAAAAAAGCAAAGTCATATAAAAGATTTCATTTATTTAAAAAATTATTTTCACTACAATAATATACCTCGCCATGGAAAATACTCACAGTCTCAGAAAATAAAGAAAGAAATCGAAATAAAATCTTCAGGAACAGTCTCTTCTTTTTAATAATGTTTATTTTTGCCTGATGTTGAAAATTTTATACAGAGTATGGATACATTAGAAAACTGTAATAATAGTAATAGTTATTGGTCAATTTAGTTTAACAAATGACCATTATTAAACAAAAATAAGGATATTTTAAGAATTTGATCAATAGTAAAAGATATGATTTATGTAAGTAGAAATAAAATACTAATATAATTTGTTATAGTGCGATGGAGAATTATTTAATTGTGATTTTTATTATTGTTAACTGTTGAAGTGTAATATAATATTAAAGTTTTATTAGTTGCTGACCAGAAATTCTGAAGATGAGGCGTATAATGTTTGAAACGTAAATTGTTGTATTAATGAATAAATAAACAATATTAAAAAGAAAAGACTGTTCCTGAAGATTTTATTTATATTTATACACTCTTCATAATTGGAAAGTGAATCTAAGAAAGAAATTTCTTCATTTCTGAGCTGATTAGTTTTTATATTTTTTATTATTTATTATGAATGTCAAAATAATGTTCATCTGCTCAGTAATTTTAGCTGGCAAAATTTCATCTCTTTGTTTTAATCAAATCAAATTTTCACAAATATAGTTAAATACTTTTAAAAGATAGTTTCCAGTTCATACATTTTTAAACAGCATTCTACTCATGCACTTCATTACAAAGGTTGTACATAAATAACGGCAGAGCTTTTGGTTCTCTTCTACTCATTACCATAATTTAAGGTACTTGGCCCCTCTATGAGTGAGACCCATAAATATTATAAAGATAAATTATCCTTGATCACAGATCAAAAGTGTAAAAACAAAATATTTAGAAATTAATACAATTAACATGCATAAAAAAACATAAATATATTTATCAAAGAAAATAATATATTTCAATATAATTTTCAGGTTCCTATAGTGCCGAAACAAACCTGTCGAGAGGTTTATACAGACTACCATATAACATATAACATGTTCTGTGCTGGTTATAGAAAAGGAAGGTTGGATTCCTGTTCAGGTGATTCTGGTGGGCCTCTTTTATGCCAAGATGACCTCGGAAAATGGACAGTTTTCGGCATTACAAGTTTCGGAGAAGGTTGTGGTAAAAGAGGGAAGTATGGAATTTATACAAAACTACCAAACTATGTGAGATGGATTCAAAGAGTCATAAATAGTGAATGATGTTCAAGCGAAGTATTGTAAAATATAGAAACAAAAATGACAAGATGAGATTTCAAAAGCATAATTAAGAAATCTTAGTTGTTCTTTGTAAAATATTAAAAATCTTAATTTATACAATGTGAATATCAATAAATAAATTTATGGATATCCTTCTTTACAAAGAGAAAGCCTATAAGAAATTATTTAACAGTGATACTTTTAATAGGTATTTCCCTAAATATCTGTAAAATGGTTTATAAGTTTACTAGGATATAAATTCAGCCGAAAAAAAAATTCTGCTAAAGACTTATAATTTATAATGTAATGTAATTATAAGTAATTATAATGAGCTAAACATTGATAACAAAAACAACAACTAAACACAGCTAATTTCTCATTTAATTTTCTTACTAACAAGTAACTTGTGAATAAATCAAAGAAATGATGAGGAAAACTAATTCTAAAGTAAAAAAAAAAAGTATTATTTTTAATATTGAGAGAAAAATTTCAATTTATATATATTTTTGCCCATCTCTGGTCAGATTATAAACATGAAATAAATGAGTCAGGGAAACTTTTGAACTAAAAGTTAAAAATTCGGAGTCAAACATCAGAGCTATATAAGTATGCAAAACATTTTATGTTGTATTTACGTTGTTAATTGAACCAAAGGTATATCAAAAGAATATTTATTGTAAAGAATGAGCTTATTTTGATAATTTACTCAAATTGTTAAAATTAACCCTTTTTATGTATTTGTTTAAACTTGTAGTTAACGCTAATATAAATCCGGATTTTTTTGTATTTCTATGGAAGAAGAATATTTAAATTTTAAGTCATAAAAACTTTTTTTTATTCCTGTCTAAACTATTTATTTATAATTAAGGCACTAAAATACTATTTATTTATTTTTTTATTGCTTTTAATATAAAATTTTCTAAAACATGTAATTTTCATTAATGTAAATTTATAATCTACTAATATATTTTTCTGTGACCACTATATTTATTAAATATTTTTTAAAAACGTTTTCTGTTTTATTTACCTTGAAACCTAAACTAACTATATATACTCCAACTTATAGACTTTTATAGGACATAAAAACCATAACATCAGGGACCAACTCCATATTTTTTTTTTTTTTTCTATCACTCTAAAAATGACTTATAGTAAGAATGCATACAAATGATGTTACAGGTGCACACACTCCTGATTAATAGATGCATTAGGGAAAAAAAAAGTATTCACACGCTACTAAAATGATAAAGATATCTGGTGGGTGCAACACCCAACTTTCACTTACCTCCGTTGTTAAAACCATTAAGAACTTTTGTATAAAATAAGAGAAGAAAACAGTTCGATGAAATTTTGAGAGAGACATGTGTTTCACTAAATAATCTATTATATATTTTATTATATTATATGTAACAATCACTTTTTTCTAATAGCTTATTGTCACTCTTCATTACTTTTAAAACTTTATGCATAAGATAATATTTTTCTAAAATCTTTCTCTTTTCAAAGGTAACCAAAAAAACAAAACTTACATAAAGAAATATTTTTACAGATTCAATCTTTAAAAAATAAATTAAATAAATCTTGGTTAGAAAACATGACAAGTGAAATAATAATGAGGGAGAAAGTTTTGATTATGAAAACAAATCAATATAATCTCAAGATTAACTGATTCAAGTTCATACAGATAAACCATGTCAAAGATTGTAGAGCACTGTGTCACAGCTGGATATTGTTCTACAGAAGGCTTTGCATGTAATTAATTAAGTACTTAGAGTTAAATCGAAAGATATTCCTTCATAACTTAACTTTAGAACCAGAAAAAAATCAGCGAATAGTTCTGCAAGGGACTCCAACATATTGCTGCCTTTAGGACAATAAAAGGAAAAAATAGAAGAAGAACCGTCCGGTTCATACCAATCCATCATACATCCTACATTAAACTCATTATGTTATTTTGGCATCGCTCTTGCCTCTTTTTCAGAGTTTGTATGTTTATTACACTACTGCATCACTATTTAAACAAATAAGCTTTAAAAAAATAAAATCTCTTATATTAACATTAATTTCATTATGTATATTATTCAGCTAAAATTATTGTTTCTTGGATTCAAAATGTCTAAACTTTTTATATGCAGTCTGAACACAAAACAGATATTTGAATAAACTATGTTATAATGTTTATGATGAATATCCTTTTTTTACTACCTGAAGCAGACGTACAACATAATATCAAATACACTGCTCAAAAAAGCACATAGAAATAAGATTTGTAAGCTTGTATGTATGTTAAGGAGAGTTGAACTATGTAGTTATGTGTATGTAGTTTGTTCAATAACATATCTGAGGGAACTAGTGATACTCATATGATATATATATAATATAAATCTAATAACTAAATATTGGTCTTTATTTAAATGAAATATTTTGTCGAAAATTGTAAAAACTTTATTAAATGATTTAATGGCCAAATGAAATACTGAAAAAGTCATATGGAGCTGGCTTACTGAAGTATTTTATAAGGAAACATGCCTCAATTCTTTTCAAAATCTGGATAGTTCTGCGATATGCACGATTCGCACTCATGTTCTTTCCAAACCCATCATAATCCAAGTCAGTCATTCTGCAAGTGAAAATGAGCTTGTCATTGACAAGTATTCCCATTCTGTTGAAGTGCTCCCAAGCAACGTATTCAACAAAATATCCAGCATTTTCTAGAAGACCTGAAATAATTTTAGGATATGATGACAGATAGAAGCTATATATTATTTTGCTCTATTAATATTTTTTTTTCTTCAGCATTATTTGAACTTATATGTATAAGTAGAAAATAATGCAGCTTTATTGTCAGTATGAATAATAAAATCAGTTGAATGAGGTATCTATGATTAAAAAAAAAAAAAATCTTTTAAAAATAAAATAGTCATCAAATGTAAGATGGCCTAAACTGTAATCCATCATTATCCTTTCTGATTATGGATTGTAGTTTAGGAGCCAATGACGCTCATAAAAAAATTGTGGTCATAAAGCTACAAAATCTTTAATTGATAGTCCTTACCTGGCATGACTTTGAAACTTTGTCTTTGCCTATATCCTGGAAACTCCTCTTCTCTCTTAGTTAATCATTAGGAACTACATTATGTGCCGTAATAAACATATACACTTACTCAAAAAAAGTTTCCGTACACCCAAATATGATTGGATAAATTCAAATAAAGGAATTGGAGAAATTTACTTTTGACCTATCATCTGGTACAAAAATATTAAATTTGGATCCGTCAGAGAATATGACCCTCTCTCAGAAATTTTAGCATTAGCTAGAAATTACTGATGAAGAGCTTTCTTCTTGTGATTCGACCACTGTTTCCTTCCCTTATTAGAATATTTTTGACTGTTTCTGGCAGGCCTTCAATCCCATAGTCCCTATTTATTGTGATGGCCATTGAGGTGTTGCATAGACTTCGGCAAGGATGGCTCAACACTGATGATTCTACGGTCTCGCACGTGGTCTATCCTTCGAAGATTTTAACCCTTTGCGTCTTTTTAGTACATAATGTACAGTAGCGTGTGAATTATTCAACAGATATGCAATTTTTCTTTGAGATAAGCCCTGCGAACCATAAGCTCCCTCAAATCACGTGAAACGCGAATATTGAAAAGAAATCAGTGAATAAGATTGAAGGCTGATTTATACTTCACCACTCTTTTATTAAAAATAAATTAAATTAAGAATATACGCCCGAGATATTACAGCAACTTTTTCATCAAAATCAGCTTACCAGAAGAGCCACTTTATACCATGCATTTTGAACCTTTTTACGATTTTCTCAAAAACTGCTCTAACGATTTAACTCGCTGTATCGATGTAAAATTTAATGGACTTTAATATCATGTAGGTTTGATTGTGATTGAAATAGTCTGACAGGGCTTAAATGGTGACTTTTTGTTTTTTCCGACAGGGCTTAAGTGCCGATATTTTAAATTATCACCCTCTAAATTATAATCAAATTATCTCTATAATCAAATCTTAGTTCAGTATTAAATTTACTTGGGTCTGGGAAACTGATTTCTTTAAGGTGTAGATTCTTTAAGATGAAGGTCAAATTCTGTGAATAAAATTGTAGGCTGATTTATACTTCACTACTCTTTTATTAAAAATAAATGCACGACGTTTCGGCTAAAATGCCATCTTCAGGTGCAAAGAAACTAGAAATGAAGCTTCTGGTTGTAAGCATCCACTCACGCTCGATAAATTAATTCCTTTGCACCTGAAAATGGCATTTTAGCCGAAACGTCGTGCATTTATTTTTAATAAAAGAGTGGTGAAGTATAAATCAGCCTCCAATTTTATTCACAGAATTTGACCATCATCTTAAAGAATCTACACCTTAAAGAAATCAGTTTCCCAGACCCAAGTATATTAAATACTGAACTAAGATTTGATTATAGAGATATGATTTTTTTTATTTGACTTATTCAAGACGGTCAAAATACAACAAACAGGATTAATATTGAAAGTGTATGGAAACTTTTTTGTCTGATCATTAACAAATGATATTCTGCCTAGTTTTATATTAATGATGAAATGAAAATAAATAAATGTAATTTTTTATCTAATATTAGTTATTATAATTTGTACATTAGGAAATTGTTAAGTTGAAAAACACATAGCTATGCAAAATAATACAGCATGCTGACGGAAACGTTTTTGAGTGAGTGTATATGTATCGTGGATACCATTGTATTTCTTGAGATTACCATTAACACATTACATCACTTTAAATTACACTTTCGAGATTATCAACCACATTTTTAGGGATATTTATTGAGTTTCAATTATAAAGGTAAGGAACTTCAGTACGTACAATGCGATACTAAACATCTGTGGCAAGTCACCGAAATAAATTTATAACTAAAACATACTTCGTTTCTTAAGAACAATGGATATCTAATTCATAACGATATTTCAATTCATTCAGTTAAATGAATTAAAAAACAAAAGCTTGTTTGCTCGGTAGTCATAACAACGTTTCCAATTACGTCATCATAGATTCGTTTCCTCTTCGGTTAGATATCAGATAAGACATGCGCACTACATTATTTCCGTTCCAATTGGACCTGATCAAAACGAGAAATATTCATTGTGTATGATCTGTGATTTCAATGATGGAAAAAAATCTGGTGCGGGCTACACACGACGTTCACTTACCTCCGTTTTAAAAAAAATTCAAATACAGTTAGAGATAAAAATTAGTGAAACCTTTAAAGAATTAATGAAATTAATTTTTCATAGAAACATGTGTTTTATTAAAAAATCTATTATATTATTATCTAAAATGATCGGATAGTTTTATCGGATTTTCATCACTATTTATTAACTTTTACAAGCTTGTGTATACGATAATATTTTTTTCTAAAATCTTTAGTTTTCCAACGGTATATTATACATGTATATTACTGTTCTTATGTTCAAAAATTAAAAATTGCATTAAAAAAATAATTTTTCAGTTTTCTCCTTTAGTTGGGTATCAAATCCGTTCAACTTATGTATTTACCTATTTTTCTTGAGTGGTAACAAGATAATATGGTTATTTTTATAGAATCTACAAAATTAAAGGTTCTTTAGAGGATGACAATTTAAAATACCGGCACTTAAGCCCTGTCGGAAAAAACAAAAAGTCACCATTTAAGCCCTGTCAGACTATTTCAATCACAATCAAACCTACATGATATCAAAGTCCATTAAATTTTACATCGATACAGCGAGTTAAATCGTTAGAGCCGTTTTTGAGAAAATCGTAAAAAGGTTCAAAATGCATGGTATAAAGTGGCTCTTCTGGTAAGCTGATTTTGATGAAAAAGTTGCTGTAACATCTCGGGCGTATATTCTTAATTTAAGACTCTTAAATATGAAATTTCAGTTTTCGCGCTGGACTTACCACACGGACAGCCAAACAGACCATTTCGTGGGACTGGGTCATTTGGACTCAGAGCACCCTAAAACATGTATTTCCGTTGACAATTGGAATTCGAAAATTTTCACGATCGCAATACTTTTCCTTACTATATATTTCATAAAAACAAACAAATGGTTTCAGAACATACCTCATATTGAACAGATGTTACAATTTTTTCATCATCGACTCACCCCCAGTGCGACCATTCATTTCACACCTTTTTATAATTTTCTCAAAATCCGTACTGTATAATTAAATTATATTTAATATCAGCTTGGTTTTACCCTGTCTTCGGACTGAGATAGTTTAATAGGGCTTGAGGTAACACCAAATTTTCTTCGGATAAAGTAATTATAATGTAATATTTCGTATTGTTCGTTGCAGTAAGACGAATACAATGTAAACTATGGAACAATGTGATGATCGCCTAAGTAAGAAAGGCAATTACATATTTTCCGGTTAAAATATTCTGGAATTAATGGTCGTAATATTTATGCACGTTTATTATGTCGCTAGATTACAAAACTATTTCAGCTAAATTAGAACATGGAAGTACTAATAGTTCCTTAGTATATTTAGTAATGCTATAAATTAGCTACTATTATTTTTCTTTTTTCATTGACGTTTTCACTGTTCCTCTCAACTATGGATCCGTCAGTGGTAAGAAGTTAATATCCGATATATTTTTGGAATTCAAATCGCAGTTTTCGGTGCGATTTTTGCTTCCAATGACGAACATTTTGAGGACAACTGAGTGTGGAATATATTTTATATGTCCCTGAGTCCGGATGACCAAGTCCCGCAAAATGGTTTGTGTGTGTGTGGTAACTCCCAGGCGGAAACGAAACGTCCTATGAAACTGAAATACAACTATACGTCCGAGATGTTACAAAAACTTTTTCATCAAAATCGGCTAACCAGAAGAGCCACTTTATACCATGCATATTGCACCTTTTTACGATTTTCTCAAAAACGGCTCTAACGATTTTGATTAAACTCGCTAAATCGATGTAAAATTTAATGGGCTTTAATATCATTTAGGTTTTATTCTGATTGAAATAGTATGACAGGGCTTAAATTCCGATATTTTAAATTTTCTTCCTCTAAACTACCTTTAATTTTGTACACTTCAAAAGATTAACCATACCATCTTAATGACGTTGATGAAAGACGGCTAAATATACAAGTTAGACGAATTTGATGATAAACAAAAACATTAAAGAGGAATACTATTTTTTAAAGACATTTTTTGTTTTTTGATAACAAAAACAGTAATATAGACTTATAATATACCGTTGGAAAGAGAAAGATTTTAGAAAAAGTATTACCTGATACAAAAAGTTGTAAAAGGTAATATAAAGTGACGAATAGAGTATAAACTTATTACTGATTAACAATTTACTTTAGTCACATTATTTGATCTAAATCATGTTTCCAACGAAAATGAAATCACGTTTTATTAAAATCAACTTAAAAATTATTTTTAAATTGAAGTATAGTTAATAGTTTTTAAATTAATTTTAGCAGTCATATTAATTGGAAGTCGTGTGTTGCCCGCACCAGATTTTTTTTCATGTATTTAAATTATCGAGAACAACGATACATTTAAATGGAATCTCATAGTATAATCAAGGCAGAACATTATCAAATAATGTGAAGTCACTGACTGTACTTTATTTAATTATGATATGATCTTTAATGTACAATAATGTACGAAGGAACGATTTTGGCGGTGGTGCATTTGGCAGACAGCGAGTATTAATCTTACACTGAGATTGTACAATTATATAAAGTTTAATAAATACCTACAAGTGATGAAATTACTATATTCAACACTAATAACTACACTATATTGGATTTTTAATACAATAATTTACCCTTAATTGTTCTCAGCTTTCCCTCTCTATGTCTAATGAAGTTAAACGCTTCATAGGGTCCATGGTACAAAATAATTTTTCCTTTGTAAAATTGTCCTAAGGGTTCCTCTATCTTTTTGTCGTAGAAATAAGGCTTCTTTATAGATTTTTCGCTGTAACCAGATTCATCTAGATCAACACACGACATTTTGGACAAAATATGGTTAAAATGGTATTTATTTTTTCGTTTCCTAATCAAAGATTACAGTTTAAGGATGACAGCTAATCTTCAATGTTTGAATTTGCCTCCATTAATGCCAGCTGTACACTGCACATGCTCAAGTTCACACTATCTAATCAAAGTCAAGCTTCTGAAACTGGTACAGCAGGTGGTTGTATACAGGATTCAGAAATGTCAAATCTAGATAACAATTTCTTTTTAGATTATCACATAATTTTTAACTGATTGCTTAGGTTAACTTGACCTTTTAATCTAGGAACTGTAAGGGGTTATTATACCCAATTGACATCTTAAGCATTCAATATGTTTCTGTATCAATCAGCTTACATGTTTCTGGGTGAACATTTTAATTAAGTGACAGATATTTTGCATCTATAAAAGTTGACACAGTGGTTTTAACTGTTGGATGTGAATCAGTGATATTACTATGGAACACAGAAGAAACTCGGAAGATCTATTTGGTTATATGAGGTAAATTAAAATAAGCCTTCAGTCATTTATTTCATATTTTTTCATCTGCTTTAGATATACAAAATTAATGAAAGTACTATATTTTAGAGGAAACAATTCAACATGGTTACCTCGAAGATATCTTGTTGCACTTCTGTCATTTTTTGGCTTTGCCAATATCTATGCGATGCGTGTCAATTTGAGTGTAGCAATAGTTGTTATGGCCCAAAACAGAACTGTAATATTACCTAATGGTACTAAAACTTATCATGGTAACAATAACACTAAAATATTTTTTTAATAAATTTTTACCAATTAAGAATGCTTTTAAACCACCCATAATTTGTTGTTTTAATATTATACATTGATTATGTTCTCCGTTCTGAAGTGATAAATATACTTTATGCAGAAAGGAACATATATTTGTTTGTGACTATTTATTTGTAAGAGACGTGAACTATCCGTAGATTATAAGATGGCCTGTTTTAAATTTAGTTATTGAGCCTTATAATAGCTGCAATAATTATCATGACTAATTTTTTAAACTATTGTGCAACTTTAATGGTGGAAAATTTACATGATATTTATGTATTTAAACATTATGTGTAACAGAAAGACAAATAGTGTTCAAATTCGTAGTTATTCTTTGTTAATTAATAAAAAGTAAACATAAGTTATTTCTCCTTATTTACTCATGTAAATAACCTATAAATCTGATAATGACACAATATGTTTCTAGAAATTACTGGCTAAATTATAAATTTCATTTTAAGAAAATAATCAAACCCAGTTTAATTGTTTTGTTTAATGAAAATTATTAATTATTTCCTGTTGAATAATCAGTAGTTTTTATTAATACTTCATGAGATTTTCCTGCTTCTATAAAAACATACATATATTAAAGATTACTAAGAGGTAGTGATTTTAAAGTGTCAGGTGAATCAAGTTTGCTTGACTAAAATAGCTTGGAATCACTGAACTATTTCATTGTTCAACGGATTAATTCTGAGCATAAGTTTGTGTAGGTTTCCCACTAAATGCCACGTCTATAAAAATCTAAATCCCAAATATATCTTTTTAAGCAAATCAAGCTTTCAAATATAAATTTTTGAAGGAGAAAGTTTCTCTATTGCAACATTTATTTTAGATGTATATAATAATAAGTAATAATAAAGTCGTATAAAACTTAAATTTCATATTTAAGAGCGTCTATGCCCTGGATGTTATGCAATTTTTCCATCAAATCAGCAAATAGAAGAGCCATATTTATACCATGCATTTTACACTTTAAGATTTTATCAAAAACAGCTAGAACGATTTAAATTAAACTCGCTAATTCGATGTAAAATTTAATGCGAATTTAATATCATGCAGGTTTCATTCTGGTTGAGAGAGTGTGACAGTGCTTAATCGCCGAATGTTTAAATTTTCTTTCGCTAAAGTACCTATAATTTTGTAGATTTAAGGAAATTAGGCACATCTACTTGTGAGCATTGATAAATAACAGCTGAATATGCAAGTTGAGCGAATTCGATTGACAACTAAAGGAGAACAGTGCAAACATATTTTTTAAAGGAAATTTTGTTGTTTTTGGGGCTTAAAAACAGTAATATAGATGTATTATAAACCGTTGGAAAGCTAAGATTTAAGATGTAAGATTTTAGAAAAAAATTATATTATTAAGTGAAGGTCGTGCGTTGCGAGCACCAGATTTTTTTTAAATAATATACTTATTAATAAGGAGTCTGAATAATTTTAAAATGAGATCTTATCCTTTATACCAATTTTAAGGTAACTAAGTGAACGCTACTACGATTACTTAAGTTTATGTTTTTTCATCACTCCATTACCTTTTACAGATTTTTATGTTGAATAACATTTTTTTCTAAAATCTTTAGCTTTCCATATTAATCTACTTATTTCCAGAAAAACAAATTTAATTTTGGCTATGGCTTTTATTAACTATGGCTAATCGGACTACGCTACTGTGGGAGTCATAATTTGCCTATCCAGGTTTAATAAGGATAGTGATCTCAAACGAGTACCTGACATCGCACACGGTTCTGGACCATCATTTTTACTTTTCAAAGGAATCATAACCAAGGATATTTTACTCCTTTAAATAATCTTAAGCCCATCTGCCGGGTATGAACTACACAAATTTTAGTTTGGAAAATACTTCTCCTTATTTTTTAATTGGTTATCAAATTATATTCACTTATTTTTTATTACTATTAATAAAATATGGTAAATTATTTAAAATTAAAGGTACTTTTGAGGAAGATATTTTACAAATTTAGGATAAGATCTGAATCTATTTTCTATTTGTTGTCCATCATCTATCTGAAACATTTTCCGTTTGCTGTGCTAAGGTTGCTTGGTGAGGGAGGAAGGTCATCGATAGGTTTATTAATATAGGTTTTAATATTAAGACTCAAAAAAAAAAAAAAAAAATCTGGTGCGGGCAACACACGGCTATGGCTTACCTCCATTGTTAAAATCAATTTAAAATTTTTATACATTAGAATTAAAAAAAATGGTTAAAATATAAATTAAATACTTTTATTGAAAGAGTGTTTTTAAAATCTATAATATCTAAATAATCAGTTAGTTTTATCAGCTTTCATCACTTCTTATAAACTTTTACAAGCTTGTGTCTAAGATACATTTTTTCTTAAATCTTTAGCTTTCATGATATGTTTACATGTAATTACTGTCTTATTCAAAAAAAAAAATCTGGTGCAGGCAACACACGAATTTCACTTACCTCCTTTTAAAATCAATTGAAGAATTTTCAAAACATTTAGAGATAAAAATACGTGAAACTATTAAGGAATTAATTAAATTGAATTTATATTGAAACATGTGCTTCATTAAAACAATTATTATATTGTTTTATCATTTCATCACTCTTATAAACTTTTAAAGCTTGTGTATGAGAATAATATTTTTTCTAAAATCCTTAGCTTTCCAACGGTATTTATACATGTATATTACTGCTCTTATGTTCAAAAACAAAAAATTGCATAAAAATATATTTTTTCTGTTTTCTCCTTTAGTTGGTATCGAATTGTTCAATTTAATATTTACCAGTTTTTTTATCAGCGTAACAAGGTAATATGGTTGTTTTTATAGAATCTACAAAATTAAAGGTATTTTAGGGGAATACAATTTAAAATATCGGCATTTAATCCCTGTCAGACTATTTAAATCAGAATAAAATCTAATGATGTTAAAGCCCATTAAATTTTACATCAATATAGCGAGTTTAATCAAAATCGTTAGAGCCATTCTGGAGAAAATTGTTAAAAGGGCAAAATGCATGGTATAAAGTGGCTCTCTGGTTGGTGAATTTTGTAACATTTTTGATGAAAAAGTTTTTGTAACAATTAGGGTGTATAGTTGTCTTAAATATGAAATTTCAGTTTCTTAGGACTTTTCATTTACGCACTGGAATTACCACACACCAGACCTTTTTGCTTGACTTGGTCATTTTGACTCAGGGAACCCCTAAAACATGTATTTCCGTTGAAAACTGGAATTCCAAAATTTTCACAATGGCCAATGCTTTCCCTTACTTATATTTCATATTTACGTAAATGAAAGTAAAAATAGAAAAAATGAATCTGTAGAAAGTATTGCAGTAGCTTTTCAGAATAAAATCAATATCCTTCTTGATAAAAAATTGGCTACTCTTTTTTTTGTTTATCAACCAACAAAATTCTTGAATAATTTTTCATGCTCTTCTATTAGAATAAACTTTAAAATTTGTGAATGGTTGGGTGGGAGCCCATGGCTGAGTGGCTAGCGGCTAGTCTCTCATGCTAAAGGTCTTGAGTTCCAATCCCAGTCCCAGAAAGACTTTTTCAAGCATTTAATAAATGGCGATTCACTCACAGCCTCTTCTCCCGGTATGTGAGACCCGTCAGACAATGGTGGTCACTCACAGAATTAGGCATATGGTGTGATGACCCTACCCTATAAAATACATCGAGAAATGTGAGTGTAATCTCCCAGGAGGTTACACTGTGAGGCCAAGGGCCTACAGGGCCTGTCGTGCCACTGGAAGAAGAAGAATGGTTGGATGACTTCTCTTTCTTTGTCTTGAATACATCTCTCATAAATTTACACTAACATAAGATTTACATCTGGTCTCTCTAAAACAATGGATTTATACCTTTCCATCTGTTAAGAACGGTCTCTTTTTCTTTCCTTCCTGTATATTATTATAAAATATGTTGTTAGGTAGTTTATAATTAAATCACAACAAAAGTCCTTATTAGTTATATTTAAAAAGAAATTTGAAAATTCCAGTATAATCAAATTATATTCTTTTATCTCTTCTGGATAAAAATAAACAGTTTTGATAAATATATTTTTTATGTTTATTTTTAGAGCTAGTTGTCTGTTCTATGTTTTTCAATTAATGTATTCTTGGATACAAATAATTTTTTATTGATTTTCAGCCACCTGAATTCGATTGGGGAAATGGTGTGGAAGGTGTAATTTTGAGTTCTTTCTTTTATGGATACATATTAACTCAAGTGATCGGAGGATGGCTGGCTTGCAAATATGGTGGAAAAAATCTTTTTGGCCTTGGTGTTGGGGTGACAGCATTGTTTACTATCTTGACACCTTTCTTGGCCAGGACCAGCATCTATTTGCTTGTGATTGGTCGAGTTATAGAAGGTCTTTTTGAGGTAAGTTTCATCAACTATTGTTTATTATTATGATTTTAATCTTATACTACCAGTGTTTGGTTATAAATATAACTTCAGATATTTTCAGTTTATTATATTAGATTGTAATTAGTTTGTAATCAACCAAAATAATTACTCTCTCCTTTAAGAAAAATTCATTTGTGTTTCATATTGAGGATGTATAGTCGACTGTAGAAACTATTATAGGAGGAATAGTCAGGAATCAGTCATTTTTTGAAAACATTTTTTAATTTTGCCAGCATTTCGGCTCAAGCTTGTGAGCCATCATCAGGGCATTACTGAGCCATGTCCAAGCATAAACTCAACAGTTTATGCTTGGACATGGCTTAGTAATGCCCTGATGATAGCTCACAAGCTTGAGCCGAAACGTTGGCAAAATTTAAAAAATTCAAAAAAGATGTTCTGATATTCAATATTTAGTGTTTCATCTATGTATTCAAGTCACAAATTATAATAGATGTAATTCCACCAAAACTTGATTATTATTGAAGATAGAAAAAAAATTGAAAATATTGAAGAGACCAAGACAACGGGTTGAACGAAGAGAAAAAATATCTTATATGTTCAAGCCTCAACTTATAAGATATGTGATTACCTGATAACTAAAAAATTTTTCCTAATTAATAAATACAAAAAAAGATAATTAAATTTCCTACAATATGAAAACATCTGGTGCAGGCAACAACGACTTTCACTTACCTGCCTTTTGAATCAATTTAAAAACTATTAAATATACTGCTATTTCAAAAATATTTGAATTTGTTTTTAAATTAAACGTGTATTCATTTTCATCGGAAACATACGATTTAGATTAAATAATGGGACTATATTAAATTGCTAATCAGTAATAAGTTTATTCTCCATTCCTCACTTTATATTACCTTTCACAACTTTGTGTTTCAGATAATATTTTTTCTAAAATCTTTCTCTTTCCAACGGTATATTATACGTCTATATTACTGTTCATATTATCAGTAAACCTAAAATTACTTTAAAAAATAGTCTTTCTCTTTTATCCTTTGGTTGGTCATCAAATTCCTCCAACTTGTATATTTAGCCGTTCTTTATCAATGTCATTAAGATGATATGGTTAATCTTTTGGAATGCACAAAATTAAAGGTAGTTTAGAAGAAGAAAATTTAAAAGATCAGCATTTAAGCCCTATCAGGTTCTTTCAATTAGGACGAAGCATGCATGATATTAAATCCCATTAAAGTTTACATCAATACAGCGAGTTTAATCGAAATCGTTAGAGCCAAAATAATAACGGCTCTTCTGGTTAGCTGATTTTGATGAAAAAGTGTCTGTAACATCTTGGGCGTATAGTTGTCTTAAACATGAAATTTCAGTTTCAAACACACACACACACAGACCTTTTTTTGGGACTTGGTCATTTGGACTCAGAAGACCCTAAAATGTGTATTTTTTGTCATAAAATTGAATTAGAAAATTTTGGCGATCGCAATACTTTCCCTTACTATATATTTCATTTATAGGTAAGTGAAAGTAAAAAGATCATTGAACTTGGTTGAGAACTATCAGAGATATAGCGTTTTGAAATTAGCAGTTGTGATATACCATTTTCTTTGAATTTTTTATTGTATTTCATATTAGTTAATTGCCTATAAATAGGTTTATAAAAAGTTATTCCCTTATATAGTTATTTGGAATTAATAAACCATAGTATAAAATAATTTGGAGCATTTCTCGTCTTAAAATTTATATTTTTACTGCACAAAGAAAGTATCATGGTTAATAGCAACTTATTTTATTTATTTTTTTTTTTTTTAAGAATTAGAAATTATTTTAATAAAATAAATTTTTCTGGCAGGGAGTCACATTCCCTGCTATGTATGGCGTGTGGTCCAAATGGTCACCACCCGAAGAAAGAAGTCGCTTAGTTGCAATATCTTACTCTGGCTGTTATTTCGGAACAGTTGCAGCGTTGCCACTCTGTGGAGCTCTTGCTGAAAGGCTAGGATGGCCATCAATATTTTATGTTTTCGGTATTTAATTTATTTATGTTATAATTATTTTTTTATCATAAGTAGATCAACGTGTAAGTTATAATATAATTGTTTTAATTATGTAGGTGTTATTGGAGCTATATGGACGGCAGTATGGTTAATTGTCATCAGTGAAACTCCTAACGGTGATAAATACATATCAGAAGCTGAAAAAGAATATATCGAAGATTCTTTGGGAACAGCTGTCAAAGTTGTAAGTAAACTCCATAAAATGCGAAATTATCAATTTTTCAAATAAATAAGATGTGAAGTAATACATTTTATTTCAGAGACTAAATGTACCTTGGAAGGATATTTTGAAATCATTTCCAGTTTGGGCTATTGTCATAGCTCATTTTTCTGAAAATTGGGGTTTTTATACACTATTGACTGAGCTTCCATCTTACATGAATGGTGATTTTTAATAAAATATTAATTGTTGGTGATATTGAATCTGAATCTAAGTGAAAATTATGACTTTTTTTATTTATTATTTAATAGACGTGTTTGAGTTCGACTTCCATAGTGCTGGTCTTTAGCAGCTTTACCATATCTTGCAATGGGAATAATTGTACAAACGAGTGGATTTATGGCAGATTGGTTCAGGACAACTGGTAATCTCACTACTACACAGGTATATTTAATTTTATGATTAATAATAATAATAATAATAATTTTCGTGATGGTATATATTACCCTGTTGTATTAAAATTTTAAAAAAATGCATGATGAAAATTTATAATAGTATTTTTCTTTCTTTGTTAAAATAATATAACTATTTATAGGTAAGAAAATTGTTTACATGTACCGGGTTCGTTACTAGAGCAATATTTTTGCTAGCAGCTGCACATTCTGAGACACCTTTTTCCATTGTATCTTCACTGACAGTCGCTGTTGGATTTGGTGGCTTAGCTTATGGTGGATTTAGGTTAATATTTCTTCTTAATATCAATAAGATATTACTTGTCTAGTAGTAAAATTGCATTTAAGAAGATTACATGTTTTTCCTTTATATTTCAGTGTGAATCACTTAGATATTGCACCACAATATGCAAGTGTTCTTATGGGGATATCAAACACATTTGCTACGCTTCCAGGAGTATTGAGCCCGATGCTAACCAGCTATATTGTTCAACACAAGGTTATTTTTTTAAGATACTTATGTGCTGTTTAACACATTCATGCCACCCGGTGGCTCGCACTAGTCTGTCTTGCCATATCCATGTTATCTATTATTTTTAAGAGCAAAAAATAAAATATTTTAACTGCCTCAGGAGTTATACTTACTGGCAGAAATCTGAGCTCAGGATGAAAAAAACGTACGAATTACACAAATTTCAAAATAAGCACTAACTAGACTGTTAGCAAACGTACAACTCGTATACAGGTCTGAACAAGCAATAATCGATGATTATTATTAGCATGAATTAGAGCAGACATTAAAAATTGGTGCTGGCGTGAACGTGTTAAAGAATTGTATGCATTGACCGTCGTCCAGTCCCGAATTTCAAAGATCAATCTTATTCCTCTGAAACACCCACCCACCTCTCGGCTTAGCTCTTATTAGTGTTCCATCTGAGAAAGGAAATTCAAGAATAATTACTTTGTATCAAACATACCAGCACTCTCATCATTCCCTTATCAGTGACAAGGGTGCTCTCCATACCAATGATCAATGGTTAGGGGTGCACACCATTCGTGCACATCAGAAGCCTTTCTTGCTATTTCGTTATATCTAAAAGTTTTTTATTGGATTTGAAAACCAATATTAGGTAACCATTTTGGAAAGCTTTCCACTGATGTGAAGTCGTTGTTCTTGGAAGTTTAGATAGGTGAATAACTTTTTTTAGATACAAATACCAAAGTAATTTTGTAGTATTTTTATCTTACATTTAGCATAAAAGTAGTTTATGTTTAAAGGTAATTACCGTCAAAGATATATATATATTTATATATATATTAATATATATATATATATAATATATATATATATATTTTTTTTTTTTTTCATAATCATTGCAATTACAATTTCTGTAAGTTTACATCTTGGTTAAAAAATGGTAATTAAAAAATCTGGTGCGGTCAAACACTTACTTTCACTATACCTTGACTGTTAAAATAATTTAATAATATTAAATATACTTTAATTTGAAAAATATTTTAAATTGATTTTAATAAAACATGTATTCATTTTCGTTAAAAACATATGATTTAGATTAAATAATATAGCTATATTAAATTGTTCATCAGTAATAAGTTTATTCCCCATCTGTCACTTTATATTACTTTTTACAACTTTGTGTATCAGATAATATTTTTCTAATATTCTCTTTCGAACGGTATATTATACGTCTATATTACTGTTCTTAATATCAAAAAAATAAAAATTACTTTAAAAATAATTATAATTATTTTAAAATGTAAAATATCCTTTATTTGGTCATCAAATTCGTCCAATTTGTATATTTAACGTCCTTATCAATGCCATTAGGATAGATATGGTTAATCTTTTGGAATGTACAAAATTAAAGATAGTTTGGAGGAAGAACATTTAAAATATCGGCATTTAAGCCATTTCAGACTATTTCAATCAGAATGAAAACTATATTGATATTAAAGCCCATTAAATTTTACATCAATATAGCGAGTTTAATCAAAATCGTTTGAGCCATTTTTGAGAAAATCGTAAAAAGGTGCAAAATTCATGGTATAAAATGGCTCTTCTGGTTAGCCGTTTTTGATAAAAGGTTGCTGTAACATCTTGGGCGTATTGTTGTCTTAAATATGAAATTTCAGTTTCGTACGACTTATCGTTTTGGCGCTATACTTACCACAAACAATCACACGCGTACGGACACATAGACCTTTTTTCGGGACTTGGTCATTTGGGCTCAGAAGACCCTAAAACGTGTATTTCCATCGATAACTGGAATTAGAAAATTTTCACAATCGCAATAGTTTTCCTTACTATATATTTCATATATAGGTAAGTAAAAGTAAATAATGGTTCTTGTGAGATATATTTAATAGGAACATTTCCAATCATTCTTCACATTATGCAGAAAGCTTCAGGAATTATCACAGTATGCAGAACTTATTAGAATCAGTTTTGAATTATTGTCTTAAAATCTAGTCAATTGATCCTGAGATCACCTACAACTTTCTTTAATGACAAATAGACTAGGTCATATTGTTACCACTACCTTCTTGTATCAAGGAAGCCATTTGGGCTTGTCTATCTTTATTATGAGAAGATGTATGTTTAAGAATAGACCTCATGTTTTTATAGATGTAATGTTTACATCTTTTGTACAATATTTGTTTTAAGAAAAGTCTTTCACCCAAGAACTCTTCCTATTAAAATAAAGAAATAATGTGACTGTATGTATTAGTTAATGTGGAAGTAATAAATTCTGCAATTAAGTTTTATTTTTCATATCAATCAAAACTTTTCTATTAACTGATAATTTTTCTCAAGTTGATATTGATGCATGTTTATTTTTTATAACATCATGTTTTATCTTTTTTTCTAGACCTCTCTAGAATGGCAAACAATCTTCCACATATCCGCAGCTGTGTACGTCGTAGGTTCCATTGTCTATTCATTGATGGCTTCAGGTAAAGCTCAGGCCTGGGCTTTCGTCGGACAGGAACAAGTCTTCTTCTCAGATAATGAACACTCGCAGACTTCAACCGAAGATCTTATAGCAGTCCCAACTCCCAGGTACCAAGCGGTTGACTGATGAGGTATTTTATTTTTCTCCAAAGACCAGGAAACGATCAATTGTTAATGGCCTTAAGGTTTATTTGAAGAGCTCGCTTCGTTTAATGGAAAATTTAGAAAATTAGTGATTCAGCTTCTTGGTCTGTAGGCAACAATCGTTTTATTTATTAGTAATATATTTTACCATTATATTTATTCATAATTTATATTATTTTATCCTTAGTCGTTCCTCCGTTTTTTTGTTTTGTAATTTAAAATTATTACAAAGTGATACTTATGTTTATTTGTTTCATAATTAGTCATATATCTTGAGACTAGATTAAAAAATCAAGTACTTATTATTGAAAATTAAATAAGAGTATATATCAACTAATTATGTGCAGAATAGTAATATTAATTGCTGTAATCTGTGATTTTTTTCCCAATTATATATTTATTTTTATCCTTATATTTTAGCTATAAGTATAGATATAATTATGAATTGAATTAATTATTTTGAAGAAGAGATAGTATATTGTTACCTTTTGTGAAGACGTAACTTACTTTATATCTGTCCAACCAAGAGAGATTATCAGAGTAAGATTAAAATCATGTTTACAGCAGGTTTTTATAACGATTTTAAATACTTTCAAAGCCCCTTAGTAAACATTTTAATGTTTACTATTTGTTTTAATTTTGACTATCAGATGAATGATAATTGGCTATGATATTTTCTCATTTTTTTGCAATAAAATTGTATTTATAATCATTTAAACTTTTATAATTAATTGTACCACCAGTGGTGAAACGTCTTTAATAACTGATTTCTAGGCTACTAGCCCCACCAATTAAGAAGACAAAAGTTCTAAAGCATTCTACCCACACCGATTGACATCCTCAAGGGGGCTCACATCAGCTGGGCCTTATTAATGAAGGGATCTAAGCTTTATATCAGGTAGTTGTCCTTTAAACGTTTTTGTTCTCAATGTTTACAGATTATTTGTTTGAAAATATCTTTTGATAACGTGATTTTATTTTCTGTTTGTGAAACGTATTTGATTCTATGTTATACTAAATCAATAATATGACTATTATGGATTGAATAAAGTCAATGCTTAATAAAATGCTGTTCCAGGTCACCCCCTACAGGACCTTCCAGACTCTTAATTTAATAACATTTGATAAATTGTTATTAAAAAATGTTTTGAGAGTTTTTAGGTGTCAGAAATCGAAAATTATTTTTCTTGACTAAATTTATCATTATTTTGAATTTTTCCCTTGTCCTGTTGTCAATCACTCGCCAATATCTTTGTTTCAGTTAAAAAGTATATATAGTGTTATAATATTTTAATTTTTAAAATTGAAAAAATAATAATGAACGGTAATTTAGGGTTTTCAAATTAATAACTCTGAGTCTTGGCTAAGGTAAAAAAAAGCTTATATTCTAATTCAAACATACTACAATATAAAAACATAAACTTAAAAACTATTTAAATTTGAATATATTAAAAATTTATAAATTATCTGAATTTGTTTTCTTCAGTTGGTTCTTCATCCTTATTCCCCAATTGATGTCTTAATTTTCTTAATTTCGATGTATTAGTGCACTAATTATCATAATAGCTTAAAATCATAAGTTATTTGATGGTTGGTGGCTTAATCCATTCATGTGTCTCAAACGTCTGGCTTCATCCACGGCTCACAACAGAAGAAAGCCATTGCCAGAAAAAACGCTGTATACCGCGTGCTTTATTGCACATTTTGATTTTTTTTTTCTCATTGGCCGATCACCTCGCGCCTTCTTGATCTTTCCTCCTTATTACTCTGCCTATTTAAATTATCAGCATTGAAAAGGGCAATGGTTCTCCCGGGGTTCTCTATGGTTTTGAAAGAGGTCTGCAACTATTTTATTATATGTTAGATGAGTCCTGGCCTACTCAACCAGCTTGCTCCAAGTGTCTCTCTCTAGCTGCCTCCATCTAATCCATGGTGAGAATAGTTTGAGATGTCTCCATCAATCCATGGACCATCAGTCCATCGAAGCTCTGGCCTTCCTCTCCTTCTTCTGAACAGTTGTTCTGTTAACTGCTTCCTTAGCATTTGTTTGTCTCCAATTCAGGACTCATAGCCAGACCAACGTAACCTTTCTGTTTGTAAGGCTTGAGCAGCATTGGGCTCTCAATATATATATACATATTTCTAAAAGTATTGGTTGCTCTTTCTTCTTCATTCGTTGGCTATCTACTCTCCTCCTAATGCTCAAATGGTTAGTAAAATTATGTTTTATAATACCTCTTATTAAAACCTTTTATTGTTATTTTCAATCATGGCGAGATTTTAGTATGATCTCTTAGATATTCTGATAAATTAAATAAACTGTGTGCCAGATTAAATTTGTATTGTGGTCTAGTTATACTGATCGGAGGTGGCATATGGAGCTCTAGACTTGACCGATAAGCAATAGAGTTCAAGTAACTGTCGCATATAATAAACATTACAACTTATTTTTCTCCAATATTATTCAATTGTTTTTTAACCATTAAAAATCAAACGTACTGTCAAAGAGGAATTCATTGTGCCAGAGTTTTTACTTTTTTGTATGTTTAGCTGTTTTAGAAAACATTTCAAATATAAAGCTCCCGGTTTACACCATGTTGGTACTTGTTCATTTATTCGTTTAATGCCACTTTATGCTGCTTTGGCTGATCAAACAATAACACAATGCGAGTCCTAAATTTTGTCTATCCAGGTTTAATAAGGATCAGGAATCTTTAACGGATTGGTTTGTAATTAGGTTGAGAGACTTTCGAGTCAGTTTCTAAAACTGAGGAATAGTTCCCTTTGCTCATCATTGCTATACTCATCTATAGCAAACTTAATCCTAATTATGTTTTGTTATTTTATTTACGAAATAATCGAAAACAAAAGGTAAATAAAAACATTAGCTAATAAATGCTTATCCGATCACTGAAATTTGGCCCACCAATCATAAGATGTACTTGTGATCTCGGTCCTTTCTCTCCATTTAGATTAATTTCTTCCGTCAGTGTAGCTACATTATCCCTTAAGGTGCAAAGTAACCCACTTTGATGGCAGTAACGTAAATCTAAAAGATATAACTTTAATTTGAATACACATTCTGGGGTTCCAAATTATTTTATTCATTTACTAAGGGTTTGCTACTGGAATGACATTATAGAACCAATGAAATAAGGAATTCTAATCATATTTTTGCAATTGATTTTGTGGCTTTCATGCTGGGAAATACCTTAAATAAGTTAATTGCAGGTAGTTTTTATAAATTTCATGAGCTTAACCATGTATAAAGAATTTGTCATTATGTTCTGAAATGGAATTGCTGATTGTTAAATGGAACGATTCCGTGTAGGTAGTAATCAGACTCACATCTCATTAGCATCACCACTCTTGAAGTCATGTTTTTAGAACTTAATTATTTTTTTAATTACCCGTTCTGCTCATGTGATTAAACTTTTGCTAATAAAATTTAATACTTCACTATGTAAGATAATATTTGTTAGAGGATCAATGGTGCTGTATAATATTTGTTGTGCTAAACCTTCAATTACATCATTAATTTTAAAGCCTTTATCCAATTTTATTTATCATATCTCATTTGGTAACAATATATCTATCTATAAAACAATATCCCTCAAATGATTTATTATGCTACTGTAGTAAATTTTATTTATTTATTTTTATATTGACAAACTTAATACTTAACTGGTGACTCAAACATTTATGCAGGTATGAAATTTATATATATTTTGTGAGATAGAGGACCAAAGTATTTTTGAAATTAAGAATCCTAAAAGTGAAGTGAACAATAATATTAAAGATAAAAGAGGTTCTAAAAACTTGAAAAAAAAAAAATTATAATATTTTAGAAAAGCTTTAAATAATTATACTGAAAACATAGCTTAGCTAAAGTTGGATATATTTAGAATTTTGTAAAAGAAAAGTCTGTCGATTCTAATTTTGTTTATTTATACATGTAGTTTTTATTAGGGCATATATTGTTTCTACAGATATAATATAAAAGGGTAAAAAAATTCAAGTAAAACCGATGAAATTTAGTTTCTTTTCTTTTTTAATTTTTCAGGAAGTTTTTCTTAATTTTATACACTTAAATGAACACCCATGTAGACGAATAGCAGTGAGCTATAAAGTGAAATAATGAATTATATATGTAAAAGTGTTTTTCAAAAAATAAGTCTTGAGAATTGGGAAAGAACCCCGAAATGTTGATAAATGATGTAAACAATTATGAAATAAAATAAATAATTAACAAACGGAAGTTAAGGTGTGCTTACTGATGAAATTTATTTATTATCATTTTGTAATGCCAAAAATTATTGCGAAAATTGCCTTCTTGAAAAATTTTAAATGAAAAAAAAAATCTGGAATCCTGTAAAAGTTTATTTTCCTCAAATGAATTGTATAAATCTTTTATAACCAAGTGGTTCTGAGATCATAATTTTTAAAAAGTATTTTTTTTATTTAATTTTAATTTTTCTAAGTAAAACAAGTGATTGTGAACCTTATGAACTTAATAATTAAAAGCAGGAAAATATAAGGTATTATGTTGCATTTAGGAGTATCTTATCATAATTTTATAAAAAAAATAATCAACCGATAGTTAATATTGTTTTATTGGTTTGATGCTAACATACTCTAAATAAAAAATCATAACATTTAAAGAAACCACTTATAATTATAATTTTAAGTAATTAAGTTAAATTTATTTATTATGCCCAATTCAAATAAGTCAATACAAAAAATAGATATAATGTGTATACTGGTTGAAGTTTAAACAATTTAAAAAGTTCCATTATAAATTTATTAACAGTATCTTTTTTCCCCTAAATTTTATTTGTTTTACTTGATTTTTCAGCCATTTTTAATTTTTTTTTTTTTTTTATACCAATGTATAAGATGGTATTTTTTAGAGTTGTATGAACAATATTGCTAATAACTATAAAAATTACACTTTTAGTCTGATTTTTCTGCTGATTTATTATAAATGGCCTACTGTTTAACGCATATTAAACTTCTTTCTTTTATGTAAATGTTAAAAAATAGAAAAGACTTTTCTTTATATCATGGGGTCTCCTGAGGAGCAATGGTCTGGCTCATCATAGTTTATTTAGATTATATTAAATGATTTGTATTATAAGTTAATCAAACAAAGTATTATTTTTTTTTTTGTTTGATAAACAATTAAATAAATAAAGTGAAATTTAATATGTAATTAATGACTATATTGTATTTATATGATGAGCTAGACCTTAGAAATTTCTTGAATTTATGTCTCAAAAGCACATTACATAGTCAATTTTATTGAGTCAGAATGGAGTTTTATCATAATATTGATATCTGTGATTTTTGACCTTATTGATCTAAGTTGTGCTTTAGGCTAATATGTTTGGAGATCCCTACTTTTAATATTTCCTGCAGGTTTCAGACCTTTGACAAGTAAAGGAAGGCTGTTATTCTCTGTCACCATTTTATTATTTTTTAAAACAAAATATAATTAGATAATATATTTTTATTCTTAATATGTTCTTCTTATCTATATAATTTTAATTTTATGTGCAATAACAAGCTTAAATAAAACTTAGATGTTATTCCATCATTATTCTATTTTAAATGTTATAGTCGTAGTGATCACTCTCGATATGCCTAGATTAAAAAACAGGCTGTTTATTTATGCTTCCTAAGTAAATACATTTTAAATTTGCGGCCTATGACATATGGATATATTAATCATTAAATATCTTACGCATTATTGGTGTATAAATTAAATTTATGATTGTATTCTTCGATGTGAACCTTAATCTAAATGAATGCACTAGTTGTATAATTTAACGATGGCATGTATTAAAATTATTAGGTAGTCATAATTTTTATCTGAGTGTTATAAAATTTTAATTAATATTCTATCAGTATTATACCATTCTTCATGTTGTAAAATTTAAGGTAAAGAAATGAAGAGACTGAATAAACCTGTCTTCAGAAATGAACAATGTTAAAAAGATTAGAACTATTGAAGTCTTCACAAACTTATTAAGTCATAAGATGTGGTATTTTAAATCAGGTGTATAGAAAGAAAGAAACTCATTTATTTTTTTTACTGAAAATTTTAAGTTTACACAAACTTCTGAATTCGAAAGATAGTTAAAATTATTTGAGATATATTGAAGGACTCTCAAGATTTTTTTTTGTTTGCCATGTCACCTACCATAGCCAAAATATTAGAAGCAATAGGATTATTGATTTTTTCTGTTAGCAATTATTCATTGTGATTCGCTTAATTTAGAGGTTTTAAAATCCCTGGAGTCTAAATAGGAGATTTAAATAAAGAATGAATAAATATATATATATATATATATGTATGTATATATATAAATGCATATTTTAGTTCAGTCATGAGGTTTATAAGAAAAATCTTCCACATTGAAATTATATACAATTGGAATTCTTCCTCTTCTTTTGCTTCTCCCTATAGTGCCGTATCAGAGTAGGGGAGCGTTTAGCCACCGCATCCAATCCTCTCTGTTCCCAGTTAGGTTCCTGGCCTGGCAAAGATCTTTCCCTCTTCCTCTGCAAAGCTTGTCAATGTACTCCAGGTAGGAAATCCTTGGTCGCCTCCAAGGCCTTCTCCCATCTGGCACGTGATCCTCCATTCTAATAACGTTGCCGAACCACTTCAAAAATTGGAATTCAATCTATTTGTTATTCAATCTATATTAGTATTGTATTCAATCTATTGTATTTCCATTAACTAATGATTTATAATGGGTGTTATTCAGAATTTAGCATTTTCCTTTTTTTATATATAGTGTTTGCTCATAGTATTTTGGAGATATTTTGTGAATGTTTGATATATTTTCATTTATTTATTCAAGACAGTTGTTGGTTGAGTGAAATTTATTTAATTGTTAATTCAAATCAGTTAATATACTGGGGCGGGATGGCCGAATGGGTTAGCGCACGCTTCTTTGAATGCGTGTTGCTTTGCAACCACACAGATGACCAAAAAACTTGAGAACAAATAATTATCAGTAATTACGAGTTCACGTCTCAGTACTGGGAGAACTTTTATCTCAGCATTTATCTCCTACCCTCACCCCCCTGGCCCGAGAAATCTCCGTATAGCCTTCAAAGCCGAGGGAGGGATGACCAAAAAAAAGTTAATATACTGATTATTACTTTAATAATAATCAAACTTGTTTATATTTTCTGTTTAGCAATCTCATCTGAATGACCACTATTTTTTTTTTTTTTTTCTGGTTTTTAGTTGTTTTTTTTTAGAATATTTCATAATCATGATTTTTTATGGGATATCTTCCTTTTTTACAAACCAAATTTCGATGATAAAGACTGCACTTATTGAAAAACAAACAAAAAATATCACAAATCATCTCTTCCTTATTAATATGATGTAAGTTTGTGTAGATTTCAGAAATATGTGTGAAAACTCTTATATCTTGATACATATAAACTAACATGTAGGAATATGTTATATATTTTTCTATAAAGATACCAGTATTGTACACAATATACTATATCTAATTTTAACAAGAAAGATCTGTGAAGATTAATTTGAATCATTTATGTGACGAGGGTATTTGTCTTGTTTGTAAATAACTAATATTTAGCTAACAAACTGCAATATATTGTTTTACGAATACTTTATAAATAGCTTTATAACAATACTATGGGTTCAGACAAATGTCATGGTACAGGAATTATTGTATTGTTTTTACATATCCAGAAAGCCTTTTATTATTAGAAGGCATAATGTGAGACGGTGAAAACTTGCTTACTACTTTTCATATTTTAATATGCTTAAAAAAAACTCCCTCGAATTATATATTAGATTATCATAAAAGTAAATTGAATGTGCTTTATTTCTATTGCTGGGCTTCTGGTATAATTTTTACTTAATTTAAAAAAAAAAATTAAACTCTTTAACTGTTTTATTTCTAATGCAATTTTCAACGGAAACAGTTTATGATGATAAGGTGGCATACAGAAATGATACAAATCAATAAAGTTAACCTTAACATAAAAATCCAAATACCGACTGACCAACAAAACTTTAAACTATGATTCATATCTATGCATATCAAGGTAATGCTTCCAAAGTAACCTGTTTATTTAAAAACTAAAATTAAGTTACTATCTTTATAGACTGCTATTACAGAAGAGAGCACATCACAGAACAGTTTGACTGATTCCCATTAAAAACTGAATTAGAGCGTTGTATGAGAACAGAAATAATGATAGCGTTTATTTTTATTTAAATTATCTTTTTATTCTTGGGAGAAATAGAAAAAAAAAAGTTTTAATCCTATCTTAGAGTTCTATTCTAGTAATTTTGTTTTCTTCCTTATTGTTACTAAATGGTATACATTATTTTTAAAACTAATGTTTTTTTTTTTCAGTTTACTTAATTATAATTTTTTTTTTATTAAATTTTTTGTCCCTGTCAAATTTGGAATACATATCTCTCTCTTGTATATTATTTCAAATGCTTTTTTTTTTTTTTAAAGTTCAAAAAGTGATCTTAATATTTTCATCATATCTAATAATGAATCATTATTATTAATTTAAAAGAATATAATGTAAATATATGTATTCCCTACAAATTTTAAGTAGTGAATTTTTATAGATCTCATGCTTTGCCTAATTGATCCTTGTGTAATGCCCATGACACGTCTCACTTCACGTTATAGATTTCAGGCATTGCTTACCCAATTTTAATCATAAGGATCGTTAAAAGTGTTAGGTGTTAAGAATTATATAAGAACTAAATCGGAAGTAAAGTTCGCTCTTAAATATATCTTCATATCTATTTTTACCTTAATATTAAAAGTTTTTAAGACTTTTATTTTAACTAATAAGTGTTATATATGTGAAAATGTATTGTTAAAGGATTTTAATATTTCAAATGAATCTTAAAATATTTTCTCTGAAGGGCATTTCAATAGATTATGTATGTCTATCTCACTACATTCTTTCAAAAGGTGTTTTGCTAATAGTAGTTGTTTTATTATTAAGAAAATTGGGTGTGTTATTTAGTAACTTATTTCCACAAATTATTTGTTATTCTAAAAATATACTTTTAATATTTTACAATCGATTTTTTATGTATAGTTTTTTGTTTTGTTTTTATTTGCATATCAATACCATGGCTGTGTTTTAATTTTTGTGTACATTGAATATTCTCCGACATATGTTGTACTAAATTGTTATTCGTTTGTTTTTTTATTACTATAAATTTGAGATGTAACCAGTTTTTGAATGAAATTATATATAAATGTTAAGAATGTCTGTATTTATTTTAAATTGATATAGTAGAATTTCAATATATTCTATTAAAAGTTGTTGTGAAATATAATGGAATATCAAATTAATTCATCATAGTTTCTCTCAATTATTTAACCCTTATTCCCACTATTTTCAATTCGATTTATTACAATATAATTTTTGATCGATTCCATCCATTTGCCAGATGATCTATAATCCAGCTCATGGTTAAAGAAAGGCAATATCCATTAACAACCATTATGGTCAAAACTAATTGCATTTTTTTTTCCGTCTTATCTTGTGCACTGCAGCCTCCTATTAGGCTTATTGTGGTCTGTCCATTCTCCTGTTAATACAGGTCTATAGCCTTGGTGTATCTGACCAAACTATAAGGGTTTATCAGTTCACACAACTTAGGATCTATGATACGGTCGCTGCCAAAATGGTAAAACGGTATTCTGGCAATCTCTGGACAACTTCATACCACATGATGAGTTTCATCTTCCTTCTTGCAGAATCGACAAGTCGGTGAGGCCACCAACCCCATATTATGGAGATACCTGTTAAGCTGGCAGTGTCCTGAATACAGTCCTGTTACTCTCCTCAGTGTTATCCTCTCCATTGAGAGTAGTGTGCAACTTCTCTCTTTGCAGGGCCCTTCCAAGAACATTTTAGGGTGATGCTGCTTTCCAGTATCCCTCCAGTATTGTCTGGATCTATTGCCAGCAGCCCCCTTGATCAAACCTTTAGCATAGCTAAGGCAGGTGTAGAGGGTAATTGAGCAGAACCCTTCCTCGTGAGGCTATCAGCTCTCTCATTGCCTAAAATACCTGATTGACCAGGCACCCAATGAACTAGGACCTGTATTATAAGTGTATTAAGATTTCTTTTACAATCCTCTACTAGTTTGAACTGAGTCATATAGCTATCCAAAGCTCCGATAGCAGCTTGACTATCGATATGGATAGTTATAAGCCTGTCTCTTATCCCTTCTGTAATAAGGGTTTGAGCACAGATATTTATCGCCATTACTTTAGCCTGAAATACTGAAGTATTTTTACATGGAGAGATGTATATCCATTCTCTGGATTTGTTCATTCTCCTTATTCCAGCACCTGAGACTAACTCTGTCAGGGATCCGTCTGTGTAACAATTAACTCCATTGCACGGTCTGTGTGAGTCAGTCCTATTAATCCCTGGACAATAAAGTGTGTCCGTATATTTCTTAACCTGAAGATCAGGATGCATGGCTTGCACCGAATCTTCGTCAACCCTTCTGAACAATTTACCATGATGCTGGTATACCAGGAAGTTAATATTTTTTGGTTTTCATCTTGAGAGAGAGAGAAATGCTTTATTTCGTTAATAAAAAAAAAAAAAATTGTACCCCTACAATCCCTAAAGAGTCTCGGGTTCAGTACTTATAGAGAGTTGTACTGTTTCACGGGTACTTAGTATGAGTAGGTCATGCCTAAAAACCATAACTGCTATCTATACAGGACACGGCAAACTGAATTAGCACATGTTTAAACTTGGTATCTCTAATACCCCTTTATGCAGACTATGTGGACAGAAAGACGAAACATCGTTCCATATAATCTGCTACTGTGACAGGCTAGCTAAGTTAAGGTTCACTCTATTTGGTGAAGTCTGCCTAGAACATCCTACAAACAATAAACTTGTTAATCCTAACAACCTCTTGAAATTTGCTTTTGCAACAAAATTCCTGTTTTAAATCTACCACCGTATGATTCTATTGCGCACAATAGACCTACTGGTCATGGTACAAACCCCATTCCACCTAAAAAAAACTGTTTCACGAATGACCTTGCAAGTAGGTGATAAAGCCTAAATATCCACTTTATAGAGGCTGGGTGTGCCTCAGGAGGGTCTCCATACTCCAGAGTCTCTCCACGGCTGAAATAACAGAATAAATAATTCTGCTTCAGCCTGGATTCGAACCTGAGACCCGGAGGACAGCAACTTAATTTTCTATCTGCTAGGCCACGCCACTCCTTAATTTCATTACTAATACACAGTAAAACAAAACAGTGCTGTCTAACTGTGTTGGATTACTCCTTTACACAGCGCATGTATAATAAATCTAGGAGAAACAGTATGTAGCGATGGAATGAAATGAAAAACTTCTTTATTATCCTGGGACTAAACTCTGCTAAGAATAAAATAAAAATACAGAATGATGACCGGAACAATGTGGTCATGGCTTTGAACAACAAATGGCTAAACTAAAAAAATAATTAAGGTTGTAAAATATGTACATATTTACAAATCAGACTATTAGAATGAAAATAAGGAAACAGAAATAGCTACTTCATCAGCGATAATTGAAATAATATAAACAACAAAATTGGTATTTTCTAGCATCTGCAATTTGAGGTTATTGTCTGTTTGAATGGGTAAGGAGAAGGTGGTTGAAAAGGAACGATTTGAAGGAGGAAGCAGTTCTTACATGACGGATCTCAGGAGGGATAGAATTCCCAAGAAAGGTTGCTTTGGCTAGAAAGGACTTGTCGAACGCAGCAGTACGGTAAGGAGGAGGGTAGAGGTCAGAAATACGGGACTGAATTGAAGATTTAAATTGAAGGGTTTGGCAGATGGAACGATGAGCTCTGATAACCTGATAGAGAAAGGAAGCTAGGAAATGGAATATGTAAGGTAGAGAGAAATGCCTTATTCATTGGCAATGCTGCCCAATTATGGGTTGCTTACATAACACAGCAGACTAATCAATACCTATTGGATATATCGCATGTACATCTTCCATTTTCTTTTTCCTCTAATCTATTCTAATTACTTAACTTATCATGTTTTCTTTTTCCTTTTTAGTTATTTACATTTTAAAAAAAAATGTTTTTTTTTGTGTCTCTCTTTAACTAAATTTAAAATTAAAATCTTTGGTACACACATTATACAACCAAAATATAAATCATTTCCTCCATGATACTCATGTCCAAAATTACGTTTTTGGCCAATACCGCTATATCTTTGATATTGACACCCAGGTCTTCCAAAAAGCTCCTTGTGTTTCTAGGGATCGATCTGCTAGACCCAACTCATAGACCTCTAGAGGAGAACTATCTCTCGCCAAAGGTCTCACGGAACTTTTCTTTTAGAAAAGGGATGCCTTTCTCGTAGATAACTCTTATCTCTCTTTCCACTCTACCTGTCTGATCAAGGTCATTGGTCTCAAATCGAATCCAGGATCATTGCAGTACTTCAGTTCTTTGGGAATGCAACGATGTCTGCGTACCTAACTTATCCGTCCGTATCAATGCAGTAGACCAGAAATAGAACAAAGGATAGCCAAACTGAATGAAAAGACTAAACTTTGCCTCTAGAAAAACAACTAAAAGAACTGTCCTGTAATGCAAAAATAAGGCACTACAGTACGGTCGTAAGATAAGTGACACACTATGGTATGGACACTTCCAGCCTTCTGAGCCTGAAGAAAATCCTGAAGATTGAGAGAAAAATTCTGAGGAGGATTCATGAACCCCAAAAAACACTAGAGGAATATAGGAGAAAATTCAATGAAGAAATATACAGGAATTTAACCCATTCAAGATGATGATTTTTTTTTAACACGATCCCCAGGAGCTAAATTTTTTTTCCTCTGTAAGTAAGGCTTCAGATAATTTTTAGGTATGCAGTAAAACCATTGGCAAATTTTGTTTTCCTGTACTTTACACTACTACAGTAGGACTAGTTTACTCAGAATAACTGATAATTGCACATTACTGTTATTGCATCAATCGGTCTTGAATGGGTTGAAGGCACATGGTCAGAAGGAACAATGAGAGACAAAATAAGAAAATATTTGATTTTCTGCAGCTACAAAAGTATGGAAGGATATTTAAAATAAATAAAAGAGGATGCTGGCCAGTTAAAAATCACGAACAAAGACTGCTTGGAGAGAGCTTTTTAGAGAAATGCTAAACGATGTTAGGGTTCTTGTGGGGCAGAGGGAGAGAACAAACTAAGGAAGAGCAAGAGGGACAGTCCAGGAGAATGGAAGAGTATTGGAGTAGAAATAAGGTATGAAGAAGAATTAGTCGTGATTTTATATCTGTGGTCCTTGTTGGCCGATTCATATAAAAAAAAAAAAAAAATGACGGGACAGTTTTTAATTTAATCATGAAAGAATGAGATTTCTAACAGGTGAAAAAACTCATGAAGGTCACTCATTAAACAACTGCCAAAAAAATTAGCGTTATTAAATTTAAATTAAATTTTTTAGACACCTCGACCACTTCTTACAAAATATAAAATTTATTGATACATGAATGTTAGAAATGGGTTTTCTGAATTTATAAATACTAAGGGTTACTTGTTGTAGCCAGAGGGTATGGAAAAGCTGCCAAATATTGGAAGAAATGTATTAAAAGTAATGAAGACTGTTTAGATTAATAAAGCCATGTTTCATTTTTTTTCCTTTTAAAACTTCAATGATGCACTATTTTCTTGACTACCTGATAAATAATCTTAAATTAAAGGAAATATAATTAATGGACAGGGACATTTGTTTAGCCTAGATGCAATCTTTAAGGAGACATTATCCAGCTTTTAGAAATGTTATTATCTTTCTGTGGAATCTTCATAGAAGCAATTCACAGTATTACTTTCCCTCATAGTTCTCCAGTAGGGTCTGGTTTTGTTGCTTTAAGCTGTTTTGGCTTTCATTTTTCCAAAATTGAAGGCTAATACTGCTGATTTATTTATTTATTTATTTAACATCACTTTATGCTACTCTGGCTAATTGGACAATCCTACAGTGGGAGTCCTAAATTTTGCCTATCCAGGTTTTATTAGGATAGGGATCTTTAATGAGTACCGACATCGCACAGGCTCGGGACCACCTTTTAACATCCTCCAAAGGACGGCATAACTAAGGATTTTTTACTCTCATTAAAAAATCCTAGGACCACCAGAGGGTTTGAACCTGTGACCTTTGGTATAGGAGGCTGTTATGCTAACCACCCAGGTACAATTGATCCTAATACTGCTGATAATCTCTTGCTTAAAACCTGCATATTCTGAGCTCTTTCTTACCATACCGACTGCATTCTTATTGCTATAAATTCAACATTATTTTACAGTTAGGACCAAGTTACTTGACATTCTAAGTACCAACTGCAACATTCATTTGTAGGCTTGTGTATTAAATTCATTGACCTACCTCAGCAATAGTTATATGAATTGGATTGAGCAACATATACTGGTGCAGTTAGATGCTAGAGATTGGGTGACAAAGTATTCCTGGAACATCCAAAGTAAAACTAAAAAGTATAAGGACATTTTTTCTTTAATTCGGATGACCTATACACAACATTAAGAAAATAAATTAACTTGTATATTATAATATTCTTATTTTTAAAAATATATTCTTTTAAGAAACAACTTAATTATCACAATATTCACTTAATTATAATTCATTTTACTCTCAGGGTATGGTTTGGGTTCTTGAGAATCAGGCACAAATCTTCTATATAACTTTTTAATCATAATAATAACTTACAAACATGATACAAACAATATGCAGGCTAACTATAATTATTCTCCATGTTCAGACAGCAACTCCTACCTTCCCAACAGCTCCCCACTCAAAACTGACTATGCAGGGACTTTTCCTCTACCTGGGCTTTTACCTGGGTAGTCCCTTGCATCCAAAATGGAGGTTATGTTTACAAACAACCAAATAAGAGCTGTTATTTAAATTTTACTTCTTATCTTATTGTTAGCCTGTCTAACTCAATAATAAATATATAAATTAGTAACAACTAAAATTATAAAAAATGGGTATATTACAATATATAAGGAAGATATAGACCAAGATGATACAGAATCTTTTTCCACCAAATCTGCTTACTGTAAATGCCATTTTATAAAATCAATTCAACACATTTTAACAATTTACACAAAAACAATATCTACTGGTGGACACTCTGGTTAAAATGAGATGAGGTTAAAAAGATGAATGAATAGTTTTGTAAGATTTATTTATGACCTTCCCAGACAATCACATTTCTTACTGATATTCTGTCAAGGGCTGCTCTATCCTGAATCCTGAAGAAAATACCTATTTGGTATCTTCTTATTCCGTTTCTTAAGAGCCAGAAATCCTTCCTATATCCCTGAATTCCTTGCTTCATGCTCTTCTGTGCATACACTACTGATTTCTATGTACCCTCTCATAGAACTGCTTCCCTTGAAAAAATCTTCATTCGCGGTACCATACTTTGGGGCTCTTTACCCATCTCGCTCTACAAAGTATCATATCTAACCGCATTCACTATTTATTTATTCACCTTCTCAAAGATAAATCTTATCTCTAATATACCTACCTATCTCTAATATATATACCTCTAACCGATCTTAATTGATCTATACGTAACAAAATTCATTCGAAGTTGTCATGTGTTTTATTTGTATCTACTATTTATTTTAATTTTATGTATTTCATAATCATTAGCTGACTAGATAACTATCTAAATGGATTCAGACAACCTGAACATTTTCTGTTCATTGTTTTTTATTCTTAGGCTACAAAACATCCTAAAATAAAACTTATTTTTCATTTTGTTTCAAAAAACAGCTAAAAGGGTTTTATTTTTTTTTTTTTTTCATTATAATTATCTCTAGATTTTCTTAAAATTGCTACATATTTGATACCATTAATTTTTAGAAAGTTTATATTTTCTAATTCTCTTTTCTTTATTCTTATTTATTTTCGAAGTTTTTATTGTTTATTTGTGTTTCCTTGATTTGTAAATCTGTTAAGAAACGATTAAGAGTATTTTTTTACTTTCACTTACTATATATAGTAAGGGGAAGTATTGCGATCGTTAAAATTTTCTAATTCCAGTTTTCAACGGAAATACTCGTTTTAGAATCCCCTGAGTTCAAATAACCAAGTCCCTGCAAAAAGGTCTGTGTGTGTGTGTTAACTCCCGGGCGGAAACGGTAAGTCCTATGAAACTGAAATTTCATATTTAAGACCAATATGCGCCCGAGACAATAAAAAACCTTTTTCATCAAAATGAGCTTACCATAAGATCCACTATATACCATGCATTTTGCACCTTTTTTCGATTTTATCAAAAATGGTTTCGACTATTTAAATTAAACTCGCTATATCGATGTAAAATTTAATGGGCTTTAATATCATGTAGTTTTCATTCTGATTAAAATGGTCTGACAAGGCTTAATTGCCGATATTTTACATTTTTCCCCTGTAAAGTACCTTTAATTTTCTGGTTTCTATAACAATAAATATATTATCTTGTTACCACCGATGAAAAACACATAAATATATAAGTTGAAGGAATTCAATATCTAACTAAAGGAGAAAACTAAAAAAATATGTTTTTTAATGCAATTTTTTTATTTTGAATATAGCAACAGTAATATACACGTATAATATACCATTGGAAAGCTAAAGCTTTTAGAATAAATATTATCTAATGAACAAACTAGTAAAAGTTAATAAAGAGTGATGAAAAGCCGATAAATCTGATTATTTTAGATAATAATATAATAGATTTTTTAATAAAACACATGTTTCTATATAAATTCAATTTAATTAATTCTTTGATGCTTTCACATATTAATCTCAACTGTATTAGAAAATCCTTTCATTGATTAAGGTGAGGTAAGTGAAAGTCGTGTGTTGCCCGCACCAGATTTTTAAGAATTGAGAAACGATTAAGAGTATTTTTTTTAAGTAACTGATAATTGCAGATATACAATATAAAAAATTATTTTCTAGAAATTTTTTTTATTTATTTATTTATTTTTTTTTTGTAAATCTTTCTGTTCTTTACTTCTTGTGATATGATATGCCATATACTTTTGGATTTGTCATGACTTAATAATTTATTTTCTAATGATGATTCAGATAATGAGCATTAAATAAGTATAAAAAATATTAAATAAAGCCATTTTTAGCTTAAGGAAACTTTGGAAGCTCGGTGAGATCATGTACTATAAAGTGATTATGACAAATGTATTACTCATTTTCATTAATTTATATGATGAGTAACCTGAAATGAAATTAGTTCTAGGCTACCTGATGTAAATATAATCAGACACATGTAAGCAATGACCCAAATCAAAACATCCTATAGATAGACGACTTATGACCTTTCATTCACTGTAGATGATATAAAAATTGCAGCTCAATTAATCATATAAAGAATTATAAATTAATCAATAAATCAACAAAATGATTTACTCTCATTATTTAAATCAAGTTAAATTCCAGCAGATATATATCTGTATAATGTACTTTACAATTATGCTATCGAGTAACATAGGGTATAGGTATATTTTTTAATATTTAATCAATTTTATCTTCTTTTTTTTTACAGTAATTTTATTTATTAAATGTACATAAATTTAAGAAGTTTTATAATATTTCAGGGAAACTATATTGTTAAGACAGCCTAATGTTTTTGATTTGGCAACACATCAATCAATCGTGCCAATGAATGTGATAGACTAGAATTTCAATGTAGAGTAGTACAACTGAAGATATCAAGGCTGTGTCTAAACCCCAGGAAGAAGGAATTGTGAAATTTTTTTAAGGTAAATGTTTATTTATTTATTTTTTATATTTTCAATGCATAAAAAGGAATATATAATAGTAAATTTGTATAAATTATCCATTTACACTTAGTGGTGGAAAACTGACATTTTAGTCATCAATACTCTCCTGATTAGTGAAAATTTGCTTAAATAAAAAATATCAATTGAAATTCCTTTAAGAGATCAAAATAGTTTAAGAACAAATCAACAATATTTAATAAAAAAAACAAAATTGAACTTTTGTACATTTTTTGTCCAATAAATTTGTATGTATAATGAAATAAATTATCTTTTAATGTAACTTCCAGAATGTGTGAAGAATTACATCTTGAACGGCTGAACAACAGGATATCTTGGGGTTTTCGATTGACTGGCGGACTTGATTTTGGGACACCATTAAGTATTATAAAGGTATTTTTAAAATATTTTTATTTTTTAAATATCGAACAAAAATTACATTTTGGTTTATGTTTGCATATAACATATCAATTGTCTGCTACATTTTATCATTGAGATTCCTGTGAAACTCTTTGCAAAAAGCGGCTATATTTCATTTAATAATTGTTTTATAGGAAACCGTGATAAATTTCCTGATTTTTGTTATGATATAGTATGGAATCTTAAGTAAACGATGTTATGTATGCATTTATCTTAACTTATTTTTAATATACATATATTTTAATGATGGATTAATTTTTGACCATGGAGAATATATGATGCAGAAGTTTATCAGGGGGTGTTAAGGAGAACTAATTAGTGTTTTTTTTTCCTAGCACAAATGTGATAAGTCTTCCTTATTAGTGTTTTACAATATTTCTTGATGCCTGCACCATTGGGGTGGGCTTAATCGGATGATCGCCATAATCAAATGATCGGACTTTGATGATTTTAATAATCGAATGATTCATATGTATTCTGAAAGACAATATGGCTGAAGCAAAGGTGCAATTATGCGTAGTATAATTTATGCGATGAGCAAAAAAAAAAAAAAAAAGATCAAAAAGATCATTCCATTTTGCCAACCCCTAATATTTTTATGTTTCTCAATATATACAGTTAAAAACATTGAGTTTGAATGATCATTTGTTTCTCCAGGCCGATTAATTTGATAATCAATTAATTCGAATGATTGAAATAATCGAATGATCTGATAATCGTCATTCGATTATGCCCACCTCTACTGCACCACAACCAAGTTCTAGTTTTAGAGCCTTTTTATAATTGAATCTGATAGCAAAACGTGTAAACATTTTTGTTTTGATTTTTAAATGGAAATATAGGAAAATTTTACTCCCTGAAGTTCAAATCAACACATGTAGCTTCAGAATTCAAATGAAAACAGATTTTATTTTAAATCCAAACTTAATTCTATATGCTCACTTTGACCAACATTTATGGCTGTCACGGGACAGAAACTTGAAATTCACAAATCATACTAATTTTTCAATACTTCCATATTTATTAAAAATTTGAAGACCCTATGCAATGTATATGAATAATTAAAAATTTGAAGGACCGATGCATTATTATTTTTCAGGCACTTCATAAACTGGAATCTTGGAGACACGACACATTATTTTTATGTGTTATTTCTTCAGCTTTCTATTAAAAATATTTTTATCATTGTAGGTGCAGTATTACTATAACAAATGGAAAAAAATAGTTTCTAAAATAATTTCTCCATAGTAATTGAATAAATGTATATGATTTCAAAATGTTTATAGCAATTATAAATTATACAAGCGATAATAATTATAAAGTATAGAAATATTCTCACAAGATTTACTTAAAAAAACAAAAAAACAACTATTATCTTCTCTTTATTGGTGATTATTGGAATTATTTCTGTTATTAAATTAACTTTTCAACCCTCTGAATTCATATAATTAATCTCCCTTTCATTAATTTTCTCATCAATCTCCCTTTATTGTAGTAAAATCATTTTAGTAACTCATATAGGCTTGTGGATATTTTTAATTGAAATAAAATAAAAATAGATAAGAAGAAGAAGATTTATTTATTTACATAATATTTACAATGTACAATCAGTACAAACATGTTTGGTTTCATGATTTCAGGGAAAATAGATAAAATAATAATGGTAATGGTATATATTCTCTTTGAAATTTAATTTTATGATTTTCCATTGCATTGTTGAATTATTCTCCATGTGTTACTTTTTTGAACAATTTTTAAAATTTGGCTAAATTTCCTAATAACTTTCTTATTTATATTTACAGTCGGAGTATTTTATTTACTGATTCATAATTATTTTTATTTTTTTTTTTTTTTAAACATAATTTATTGAAATTTACAACTGTACTCAAAAAAATACATCAAGTAAATATGATATTAGAAAAATGACATGGAAGAGACTTGTAGAAGAACTACCCAATGGTAGCACTCCTGTAACTATTTTAAACTAGAAGGTCTCGGGGCCATCTCCTTTTCAGACGCCTCGGAGGATTGTCGGGAATTGAAGAGGAAGAAAGGATTGAAACTAGAGGATTAGGGTGGGAATGGAGTTTGTCATGAAAGGAATGGTATCTAGATCGGGCCTTCATAATTATTAAAAATAAGTGTACCAATATAAAAAATTATAACAATAATAACTCCTCCAAAAAAAGTGTGAGAGAAGAAAATCTTTTGCTTTTTTTTTGCGCTAAGAATAAATATGCATCACTTTGATATTATTAGATTTTTTATTTTTTTATCAAAAGGATTTAATTAGTTAAACCAATTGTTGTTATAGGTAACAGGAGGTAGCGTAGCAGAAATAGGTGGAGTGCAAGTTGGTGATTTGGTACAAGAAATAAATGGACAGCCAACAAAGAATTTCACACACACAGATGCTCAGAATTGCATTGCTAAGGCACAAAATCACTTGAAGCTACTAGTATTGAGGTGATATTTGTATTTAAGAAATCATTAATTTCATAATATTTCACTTACCTATATATGAAATATATAGTAAGGGAAAGTATTTCGATCGTGAAAATTTTTGAATTCCATTTTTTAGTGGAAATTCATGTTTTAGGGTCCCCTGAGTCCAAATAACCAAGTCCCATAAAGAGGTCTGTGTGTCCGTATGTGGTAAGTCTAGTGCAAAAACAAAAATATGTACAAAACTGAAATTACATATTTTAGAAAACTATCTGCCCGAGATGTTACAGGAAATTTTTCGCTAAAATCGGCTGACCGGAAGTGCTACTTTATACCATGCATTTTGCACTTTTTTACAATTTTCTCAAAAGCGGCTCTTAACGATTTCGATTAAACTAGGTGTATTGATGTAAAATTGAATGGGCTTTAATATCTTGTAAGTTTCATTCTGATTGAAATAGTTTGACAGGACTTAAATGCCGATATTTTAAATTTTCTCCCTCTAAAGTACCTTTAATTTTGTAGATTTAAAATAATCATATCATCTTGTTAGCATTGATAAATAACAGCTAAATATTTAAGTTGAGCGAATTTGATGAACAACTAAACAAGATAATACAAAAATATTTTTTTATGAAATTTTTTTATTAATAAAATCAGATATAACTACAGGGGGATATCCCTGTTGTCCATAAGTTACAGAATCTTTTCTAAGGCTCTTTTGAGTAGGTTAAATCTGCAGGTGGATCCAATGATTGGAGAATATCAGGGAAGGTCATGCTAGGAACAAATTCTGAGTCTGAAACTACTACTAAATTACTACAACTCTAGGGCGAACAAGAATATTTATATCTCCTTTGTGGACTTTAAAAAGACCTAGGATTCTGTGGATAGGGGAGCTTTATGGGGAATTCTGGAAGAATATGGATTGGACGGAAAGACAAGGAGGTTGATTCAGCAAACGCTGGCGAACATGACCTCGAAGGTGAAATTCCAAGGAGTCATCAGTGGGCCTTTTCTGGTCAAGACAGGGCTCAGGCAGGGAGATTGTCTCTGGTGCTGTTCAATGTAGTGCTGGATAAGGTAATGAAGGAGTTATGGGTCAAAATAGTGTAGGGGCAAAATTAGGGACCAAAAAGAATAATGTCAGAGTAAGTTTTCTGGCGTATGCTGATGATCTGGCCCTTCTGGCGGAATCTGTGGATGAAGCAGTAGAGCAGCTAAATACCCTAAAAGAAATTGCTGAAAGAGTCGGTTTGCTGGTATCATTTGAAAAGACAGAGTTGATGACCACTGATCGAAACTTTTGTGAAAAGACATTTAAAACAAAGTATGGAGAAATCAGGGTCACAAATAGCTTCAGATATCTGGGGAAAATTATTTGTTGTGATGGGTCCGAGAGAAAGGATTTGGAGGAGAGGCTGGTCAAGATGGAAAGACTCAGCTTTGCCTCCAGTGGCCTATACTGTAAAAAGGCTATTTCAATTAGAGCGAAAATAAGGCACTATAACACCCTTGTCAAACCGGTTATTATGTATGGAATGGAGACCGCTTCTCTTCCTAGCTCAAGGAAACTTTTGGGAATTGAGAGGAAGATCTTGAGGAAGATTTATGGGCCAGTAAAGTTACCAGGGGGATATAGGCTGAGGCCTACCAGAGAATTGTACAAAGAAATGGATGACCTGGAATGACATTCGAATAATGTGTCCTGCCCATCTCAATCTCCCTATTCTTATTAGCCTCACCACATCAACATCTTTATATAGCTCCTGAAGCTCATTGTTTGTCCTCATTCGTCATTCTTGGTTAATATTTAGTACTAGGCCAAATTTAACGTAATACATATGATTGATGACAGTGGTATTATTTGTATTATAATATATATAATACAAAATGATTAGTACCTCTATACGCCATCCAATAGAACCAAAAAATATGAATTTTCCTTCTTAGCCTGGTCCACTTTTTTCTGGAATACTCTCCCATCAAACATCCGCCTTGCCCTTCCCAATTTTCATTCAAATCTCCCCTTTTTAAACATCTTCTTGCTTCCCAACCAGATTCCAACTAATTTCAGTATAGCGATTAAAGTGATGTGAGAAATGTCTACACTTCATGCATAAATTATAATAAAGTTTTCATTTTTATTTTTAATGATTCTGTGTTTTGTTTTGTTTTTGTTTGTTCTATATTACATTACATAAATATTATTTTAATCTTTTTAATTTTTATTTCTTTCTTTTTTTATCATTTAAAATAATTGTATATATTTATTGTAATCATTAATGTTATTAGTTTTTTTGTTTTTCTTTTGTATGTGTTCTTTGGATAGTTATAATCCTTATTTTTTTTGTACATGTATGTTATTCTTAAGGTAGCTAGTCTCAGAATAAAGTTCTTTTTTCATTCATTCAAATATTTTTTAAATACATTATATATTTTCATAAATTTAAAATTATATTAATTGAAGTATCATTAATAATTTTAACTCTATTAATGATTTCTTTCCTAAACAGAGGAAGTTTGGTAACACCGCCTATGACTCCGTTAAGAGGAATGGTATGTTATAAATTTATTTTATTTTAAATCATTCATAAATTTTTGTTTCTATGATACATATTGATTCAAGTTTCTTTATCATAGACTCCAGATATTGGATATGCAGAAAATGGATATCATCAAAACTCGATTAGTAATGAAGAATTAAACGAACGATTTGCCAACTCAACATCAGATGGTTTTAAAGATGCTCCCGTCACGCAGCAAAAGATGGGAAGCACAGCTACGGTATCAAAGCCTAAATACAGTGTTAATGGTAATCTTATATGAATAAAATCACATTTATGTTTTAATACACTTCCATGAACATATATTATATATTATCTATAAGTAAATATTTGTTCAATTTAAGCATTTAAATAGAAATTGTAGAAAATTATATTTATTTTAGAGAAGGGACAGCTCCTTGCTGGAGATAGGGTCCTTACTGATGTTGAAATAGCAGAGCTTATCACTGGAAATGAAGAAGTTCTCGATGAAGGAGTCTTAGGGTAGATAAAAGTTTGAATTATTAGTTTTAAATTTAGTTTGATAACATAGTACATAATCCTATATAATATTTACGAATAAATTTTAAATGGTGTATTAATGTCTCTTAAAGAAGTTTAATGATTAAAATCAGAAGGAAAATTTAAAAAAAATTTCCTACAGTCTTAATATTAAGAGCAAAAAAACTTCTTCTTTCTTCTTTATCTTCCTCTTCGAGCCATTATTGGCGTAGAGGGGCCTCGATCCAGCGCTGCCAGTTATCCCGGTCTCCACTGAGTCGTTTCATTTCTACAAGGGTCTTGCCCTGTTACTTCCAATCCTCTGGACCATATCCTGATAGGAAATTCTAGGTCGGCCACGTGGTCTTCTTCCTGTAGGTCTGGCTTCCAGTGTCCTTCTGGGTTCCCTTATTTCGTCCATGGGGCTGACATGTCCAAACCATTTTAATTGCCTGTTTTCCATTATCGTCTTCAAAGGTGGTACCCCGAGTTGCTCTTTGATTCTATTGTTCCGGACACAATCTCGCCTTCTCTTTCCCGCTGCTCTATGTAAAAATTTCATTTTATGATATGCTTGTAAGCACTGGTAGGTAAATAGCTTTATAGATGTGCATCTTAACATCTCACCCTACTTCACGGTGTCCTATTATGCTATTGTTGATCTGGTAGTACACCTAGTTCGCTTTATTGATCCTATTTCCCATCTCTTGGTCAATTCTGCCAGACCTGTCTATAATGGTTCCCAGGTAGTTGAATTCATTTACCACTTCTAGGGTCTTTCCATTGCATACTATTTCAACATTTTCTTCTTCATTCCGTGAAAGAACCAGAATCTTACTTTTGGAGTCGTTGATGGACATTCCCTTACGCAATAGTTTTGCCTCCCATTCCACCAGAGCTTGTTGCAGCTTCTCTTTTGTGTCCGCTAATAGAGCAATGTCATCGGCATGTAGGAGGCATTTCACCAGAACTGTCTGCATCTTCCATTTTCCTATCTCAGTCCATGCCGTTCTTCGCTTGCAGACTTTATGGATTTCATCGCAAAAAAACTACTTATGTTTAATATCGCCCTCAAAACTCTTCAAAACGATTTTTTTGAACTACAACCTTATCTAGTTAGATTTAGCAGTTTAAGATTATTTCTGTGGTCTCTTTACCAAATAAATTGATTTCTACCCCTTGTAGGCTGAATTAAAACTAGTTTATGTTTGACTCCAGAGTTAGTTAACCCATTCAAGACCAATTGCACACCGTGTGTGCAATAACAGTAATGTGCAATTATCAGTTATTCTGAATAAACTAGTCGCACTGTAGAAGTGTAAAGTACAGGAAAACAAAATTTGGCATTGGTTTTACTGTTTACCAAAAAATCTAAAAATTATCTGAAGCCTTTCTTTCAAAGAAAAAAAATTTAGCTCCAGTGTTCGAAAATAATTGTTGTCTTGAATGGGAAAAAGTTAAAAATTATAACCATTATGGTTTCAAAAATAATTTAATCTACTTTAGAATTTAAAGTTCATGTTGCAAATCAGCTGTTATTTATGACATTCCTCTCTGTTTCCCGCCAGTGCTTTAGTATCACCCTTAAATTTTTAAATTAGTATTTTAGAAAATTCATAAAATATTGAAAACTATTTAAATTGATTATTTGATCATATTTACTTGATTTAGTTTTTTGTTAATACAGTTGTAAATATCACTATAATAAATAAAATTTAAAAAAATAATCTTTGATATATTTCGGTGAAGGTCAAATGTAATAGTTGATTAAAAAGACTGTTTGTTAACTCCACCACTTTATTTAAATAGAACTACATTTTGGCTTATGTATTTGGAAAAAGGAAGGAAATGTGGAACAATTTCAAGGACACATATCATATTATATTAAATTCCAACGAACACATATTATAGACATTAAAAATATCTTTCTGACAAAATTATTAGAGAAAAATCATTGGTACATAGATATAGCAAAGGTAAGACACTTGTTATTGTGAAATAGAATAATTTTTTTTTTATAAAGATAAATGCAATGTTACTCGACCAAACTACTGGATCAAAAATGCTATTAATTTTTGTTTAGCATGGCATTGTAATATTTTAGAAAAATGGTTGTAAACAACTACTTTGGCTTATACTTTTCAGGATAAATTTTAAAAAGTTTCTCCCACAAGTCGACTTCATCCGAAAATCAGAAGTATTCAAGGTAAAACCAATTTTAAAATACATATTTTTTTATTTTGATTCATTCTTAGTTTTATAAAATTGAATTTTACAGCTTTTACAAAATGAAAACACCAAGAAAGATATACCAGAACATGTTCAACTGAAAAAAGATCCCAATAAGCGATTTTCGACATTCCTACAGAAACCTACTATTCCAAAAGACGCACCTGAGGGTCCCAAGTTTCTTCATTTCAAACCACCAAGATTTTTACCAAAACAACCAGAAAAGAAATTTGAATGGCCAGTCCTTAAACCTTGGGAAAGGCCTAAAAAGCCAACTCCAGTAAGTGTTTTAGTTTTAAATATTTAAAGTATATATTTTTTTTTTTAACAAACATTAAAAGTATTACAATATGCTTATTTAAAAAAATTATTCTTTTAAGAAAAAATCAATTCACATAATATTTACTTAATTATTATTCATTTTACTCTCAGGGTATAGATGGGTTCTTGACAATCAGGCACACTAATCTTTTATATAACTGTTAAATATTAATCGTGCTACAAAATGAAACAAACTAAATAGGAAACTAGATTTTCATATTGAACTAATCTAGTATCAAAACTATTTACTGTTTCCATTTAGATGACCCTCCACCGCCGGGACTTATTTCCTTAAATCTCAAAATGGTCAATTTTTACACCAAATCTGTTTTATTAAACCTTTTTTAATCCTAAAAATATAAATATACAAAATAAACAAACAATATAAAGGGGATAATATATTATTCTCCATGTTCAGACAGCAGCTCCTTCCTCCCTCAGGTCCCCACTCAAAACTAAACTCTTACCTGCCCCTTTTCATCTTCAGGTAACTTTTTTACCCTATCCTACCTGCCAGGGACCTTTTTTCTTAGCATCCAAAATGGATGCTATGTTTGTAAACAAACAACCAAATAGGAGCTGTTTATTTAAATTTTACTTTTATCCTATTGTTAGCCTGTCTAAAATAATTATTAAATAATAAATAAATAAATACTATAATTATAAAAAAATGGGTATATTACAGTATATTAGTTATTTTTAATTTGGTTGGGAGCTCTCAAAAGAAACTGAAGTGATTATAGTGGGCACATGGGTTTTAGTACCACCTTTAGCAAGCTGGAGAGTTATTAGTGTCACTGTTTTTAATCCAGTTTTTGTTGGCAGTTGAGATTTACTATATATCGGCTACTTTTCTAAGGCAGCGGTGACTCCAAAACTGTATTAACTAATATATAAATTTTCGGTTCTTATTTTATAAAACTATTGGATTTCTTTTCCTAAGATATCATATTTATCCATTCATTTTTGGGATAAGGTGGCATATAGTGAAATGAAGTAATTAACCTAAAATACACATTTATTTATAAAATAGTACATAGTATTACACATAAAAATACAGAGTGAGGCTTTGTTTATTATCAAGAATACTGAGATTTGTTCAGATTTACCACATAATCTAACATGAAAAAGGTACCTTCGGACATAACTGCATAATTCTTCCTGGCTTGGCTCCTGACTTCCTCCATCCATGGCTGACTTCCGCTTCTATCCTGTTCAGGCTAACAACCCTTGGTCAACAGCTATCCCAGCTCTAGGAGTGGAGGGGTGTATTTTTTGCATAGCCTTTCTAAGAAACCTTCTTGCTTGTAGCCGGAAACAGTTCCATTTTATACTATTATTTCTAATCCTCCCAAAGATTAAAATTAATTCTGTTCCTCCCAGTATTCTCGATGCATAGCAGATTATATGATGGAGAAATTGGTTTATGGTGCTATCACCAGGAAAAACACCAATAAGACAAACACATTTTATTTGTGTGCCGAAGTTTTAGGTGTAACATTGTGGGCCTTCACCAAGGCTGACTCTGTGAGAGTATCTCAATATAATTTATCCTATAGAAGTGATAATTTACGCTTTTATAAAAACCAGCTTGTTTGGTAGAGGATTTATAAAAGCATAAATTATCACTTCTTGAGATACTCTCATAGTGTCAGTCCCTGATGAAAACCCACAAAGTAGGCCAAAACATTGGCATACAAATAAAATAATCTTGACTTAATGGTGTATGTTCTTGGTGATTGCACTCCCTACCAATTTCTAGATTAAAAATAATTTTTTTTTTCCATATAATTTTAGATGGTTTACTACAATCAATAATTACCATAATCACCTTTATGTTGTTATCTATGCTGTTAGATCAGAAAAAAGTTAGCTTGTTGGAATATTACATTTTTTTTTTGTAATAAATGTATTATAATTTAACAAATCATAACATAAAACCAAGATAAGCAAGCTTATAATTGACACTTTTTATTTTTAGGAACCACCCATACATTCAGTTTTGTGGCTTTTCCTTGAAGAAAAAGGTGAAGAAATTATTGGAGGAAGATGGGGCTCGGATGCGGAAGAAAGAGAAAATATGAGTAGGAACTCTTTCGTTGAATACGACAGAGATTCTATGTGCAGTAGCATGAAGATGCATGATGATGACTCGGCATCAATCGCAAGCAAGGAATTCGGACGAGAAAGCCAGATGTCAAGGATCGACGAATCCTTAAATGAAACTGAAGAAGTAGTTAATGTGGTGCGGCGGCAACTCAAGCTGAATCTGATCAACATGATGAGGAACAGAATAAATTGAAATATTCATGGTATATTGAACAACAAAAGGAGACATCGCAGAAATCAGGGAATCAATGATGTCTAGAGAAAATAGAGAAATCTCAGGTTATGAAAAAACTACTGCTGATGAGGAAGAGAGGATGAGATGCTATGAGAATACTTCAAATGTCAGAGAAGAAATGCAATTCGAAGAGGTATGGTATATCATTCTTTTTTTAAATGAAATGAAAAATAATTTTTATTCTGGGACAGCTACTTCTCTTAGAATAATATAAATGTACATTAAAGTATTAATCTTCTAGCTATTACGTCTATAAAATATGCATCATATAACAAATTATACTCCATAATATGAATTAAAAAAATGCATACATACACTTAAACACACGCATATATATGTACAAGGTAATATTGCAACCTCATAAGTAATGAAATGAAATAAAATAAACTGAAATGCCATTTTATTTACTGACAATGTAAGCACAGCAGACTATAAACAGTTATTTTCTTGTAATTTTTGACATTTTATGCTATATAAAAAAATAAAAATAGCCTCATTGTCCATTTCGAAAATTAATTAGTTGTGAGAAGACTTAGTATCTAAACAGTTTTTACAGATTAAAAACTATAAATATATAAAACATTTATAAACACTTACATAGTTCTAAAACTATATTTAATTCAGAGTGCTATTGATCATTGAAGTGGCAAAGAGCAATGAATTTTTTATGAATAGATTAATTGTATTTATTATAAAGAGTAAGCTTAATAAGAAACAGCCTTCGGTTGCAACTTTTTAAAATAACAATATTTGAAAAAAGAAATAGAAGTTGTTAATTTTTTTTTTATATTGATATTGTATTGATTTGATCTTTTTATACCTTAGGAATATTTTGACTGGGATTAATGTTTTTATTTTTTTTCTAAATAACAGGGGTACTATGCTGAGGAAGTAGAACAGCGAACTACTTCTGATCAAGCCTACAGTAAGAAGGCGATAAATAATGATTTGCTCAGTCAACTGTATGATATACAATACCAAATTGAGGCATTGGAAAATGAGTATCAAACGATTGCAAACCAGTTGCATGCAGTGAAGGAACAGTTATCAAAAATAGTTGATGCCAAGACAATCATCGTAAAACATACAGGTAATTATTTTTAATATATCTTAAATATAATTTGTCTTCATTATATTAATTGCTACATTAATATTTGCATTAGTTCTATTCCTATTCTTTCTTTACAGTTCTTTTATACATCACAGTAAATTTTGTTGAAAAAAAAAATCTTAATTGTACAATCCAGAGGGGTATTGGTTCAGATATAGAGATTAGAGCTGTTTCAAGCCAACGGCTGTACAAGGAAGTGATTAAGGCTCAGATCATGCCGACCATTTCCCCTCCCCTCTCTTCTCCTCTCCCAATTCCTCCTAGGTACTCTCTTTATGGAATCTGTATATACCCTCAGAAGGGTCTTCCTACGCTAGTCTCCTCCCCATCGCTGAAGCAACAGATTAAATAATTCTGCCGCGTCGAGATTTGAACCCAGATCTTGAAGAACGGTGATCTAGAGCTTTATCCACTACTGAAAATAAGACATATTCATCAATTAGTATTCCTACATTGAACCCTGTAGGGGAAGGGGCAGTGTCAAAATTCAACCTCTATCCTTTTTCCCTAGAAGAGACGCTGATTCAAAATGATTAATAATTATAATAAATTATAATTATTAATAAATAAATAAATAAATTATAATTATTAATTAATGAATAATTAAAATAATAATAATGAAAGAAAGCAGAAATTTTTGTTACATACTTTTAATAATATAAACAACATAAATTCATATCAATAAACTTATAAACAAAAAAATGAAAGAACCTTTAACTAAATGGTGTTGAATTAAATAGAGCAATTGATAATTATAACAAATAAAACAAAATGAGGAATAGAGAAAAAATTAAATAAAAAAATGTCTATACTGATCTATGATGAAGGTTGATACTCTTGGTTGGTTTCTCACTTGCTGCACTTCCAAAAGGTCGCTGTGGCGATGTATATTATAGCGGTGGTGGGTGGCCGGGTTGGCTTTACTGTCTCAATATTAAAAGTAAACACACTGCACTGTGTACTAATTGAAGAATGTAGAAGAGGTCTTACTGAGCGAGGAGAGAGTCAAGTGTGGATACGCTCTCAACCATATGTTTTTCTAAAAAAGAACTGAATTATTACTGTTCTAATGCTACATTTAATGTTCAAAATTCAGTTTAAAACAAACTTAAATTGATTAAATTAAAATTAAAAATGATAATTTAAATTAATATCTAATGAATATTATAATAAATAAATTTAAGTCCAGTTGTGCTTGAACATACTCTATTTATAAGATCATTGACTAAAAGTATAACTTTTTTGTGTGTGTTAAATTTGCCGCTGCTTAGGTTCAATTTCTTCTATTGTTTTGAAAATGAAATCATATGGTAATTTATTAATATACTCAAAGTAAATATCTCACAATCCTGCTTTAAAAAGTTCATAGAAGCTTAAAACTGTAAATCCCTAAATGCTTAAATCCTTCTCAATCTTATTTTTTGGCAAAGTACGTGTAAATGATTTGATTACCTCCCTCTTACTTTGATGGGCGACTTTTACTATATCTTTGTACTGAAAAGAGCAGGTTGGTAATCTGTTCTAGTTTGTGTATATAATGATAAAACAACAAATTTACATCTTTCAAGTTGAAGTATAAATCTGGACCACCTGAACACAACTGTGTTGGAATCTCATTCTATATCTGTAAGATCAGATAGATTGCCCTACATTTTTTTTTTTTATTCAGAATAATCACTAGCTCCACAAAACTTTTTAAACTTGAATCTACATATTTACTATCTCAATCGATAACTTGAGTCATACCATTAATGAGGAATTGAGTAAAGCACCATGAGGGCTTTCCTTCTTCTTCTTTCACCACTTTTCCTGAGCACCAGCCTCAGTCCATCGCTTCCACTCATCCCTTTGAATGGCCAATTTGGGTAACTGATTTACCTCTCTTCCTTCCGAGTCCTTGGAGGTACTGCATATATGTAGTTCTGGGTCTGCTAACCATTCTCTTTCCTATTGGTTTGGCTTCCATGAACCATTTCACTCTCCTGTCTTCTGGGAGCCTGCATACATGCCAAAACCAGCGCAGTTGGCATTCTTCTATTGTCTCCTTCAGTGCCACCACTTTGAATTCCTCCCTGATGACTTCGTTTCTAATGCAGTCCCTTCTTGTTTTTCCTACTATCCTTCGCAGGAATCTCATTTCTGAGGCCGTCATTCTAATGATAACTTGCTTTGGGCCTGTCCAGTGCTCTGCTCCATACAGCAGGATAGGAAGGAAAATCGTTTTATAAAGGACTAATTTGGTGGCATTAGTAATTTCTTTTGTACCAATTATGTGGCTGATTTGATAGTATGGGAGGTTGGCCTTTCTAATCCGGCTATTAACTTCATGTTCTATCCTTCCATCATTGCTTACAGTTGTGCCCAAATACTCATATGTGTTAACTGTTTCAAGCAATTCGCCATTACAGGTCACATTTACGTTTATTACACCCTACTTTCATGATTTTAGTTTTCTGTGCATTTATAGCCATTCCATTTCTATAAAGTTCTTCTCTCCACTCATTAACTGCTTATTGTAAGTTCTACTGTGAGAGCTACTGGAACTATATCATCAGCGAAAATCATGGATGAGGCTGATACAGGCCTCAAGTTTCTATTTACAATCAGGGTTCTTCTAATCCTTCTCTTACACATTTTTAATATTTCATCCATGAAGGTTATAAATTGCAAAGACTAAGGTTGTCCCCCAGTTTGACCTCAACTTGGAAATAGAAAGGCTGGGATTTCTTTTCCATTTAGACGTACACTCCTTTCGGACTCTGATATATGGACTGAATTGCTGCAATGAGGTTTGAAAGAACATTTTTATACTGTAGGGCTGCCCATACTTCATCCCTTGGTACTGAATCAAATGCAGCTTTGAGGTCTATAAATGCCAAATAAATATCCTTCCCTATTTCCCATGTGTTGGGAAGAGGGGCGTCTAACGCGTTAGTTCGCAGCCTCGACCCGGTCGCTATTATGAGTCGCCGAATTTTCTGTCAATCCGTGTAATTTTGTTGAGGGTAAAAAATGAAATAATAAAAGAGGGAACATGAAAAGCTTATATAAATTCAAATGAAACAAAATACTGTTTATAATGTGCAAGGTGGTGATTCTTTCTATCCGAGATGACTTCCTTCCCCCTCTCGTCTGCGATGTTCCTTTCTTTCCTTCTGCGACTCCTACTCCATGCGACAATTCTCTACTGTTTTCTGTGACCTTTGACTTTCTTCGATGAAGTGCGATTTGAGAACAATAAGACACATTTGCGACCACCAACTTAATTAACACCGTCCACACTCGCGAGTGTCTCTACTTTCTCTTTTACAATCCCAGAATGCACTCTGCCCCTTGGTCACCTAACAGCTGATTCAAATAGAAGAAAACAAATGACTGTCACGCTTGCACATAATAAATCACAAAATAAAATTACAAATAGAGAGATACCATAAACATAAGACAACTTCAATTCTTATTTCATCCCTTGGTACTGAATCAAATGCAGCTTTGAGGTCTATAAATGCCAAATAAATATCCTTCCCTATTTCCCATGTCTTATCAATTATCATTTTGAGGGAGAATATGTGGTCCTGTATTTGTCTATCGGGTCTGAACGCTGCTTCCAGGTCTTCCTCTATGAGTTTCCTCAGCCTTTGTTCCAAAATTCTGGTAGACATTGTTATAATATTTTATTTTTTAATGTTTAGGTCCCTGTTCGGGCGCCAAATGTTATAATATTTTATTTTTTTTAAAGAAATAAAAATTATGCGTTCCTGTTTGGGCACCAAATGTTATATTTTATTTTTTAAAAGAAATAATATTTTATTTTTTAAATGAAAATGTAAACTGAATGATAATTTTAGGGTTTCAAATTAATAACTCTGAGTCTTGGCTAAGGTTAATAACAAACTTATATTTTAAAAACGATATATCACAATTAAATACATGGCTTAAAATAAAAAACCAAAAAACTAATATTTGCAAATAAAAAAGTTGATAAATAATCTGATTCAGATGTCTTCAGTTGAATTTCCATTCCTTCCTTTCAATGATGTCTTCATAATTACTTGATTAGAATGTATTATTAGTACTAATATATGGCTTGAACTCAATGATATGATGGTTGGTGGTATAATCCAATCACATCAGTAGAAGAAGGTTTCCAAGTGACTCGCCATTCCCGGAAAACATCGCTAAACCGCATGGTCTGATGCGTAAACAGATTCCTGCTTTCTTATTGGCTGCTCATCATGCGCCTTTTTGATTTTCTTATTGGCTGATCATATCGCGCCTTCTTGATTATTTCTAATTATTATTATTTATGCCTATATATTATATCACAATAATATTTTATACAACGGGTGAGAGACATATAGGCCGATAGTTTTCACATTGGGTTTGAGATCCTTTTTTATGAATAGGTACTATAATATTGTACTCCCAATCTCGGGGAGTGCTTTCCATTAAATTCCTGATAATCAATAATAAAAAAAAAAATGTCTTACTTCTTTATTGCCTAAACTTTCTAAGGTACAAGAGCTAGTTTAACTTGAAAAGGAACACCTTGATCTATTTAAGGAGCTGTTCTTTTTTCAACAACCATAATAAAGTTACAAACTTACTTTCGATTTTGGGTTTTAAATATAATAAGTAGAATAATTCTAGAATTATTACTTTAATATTAATCTTTGCCTTAAAATACAGGTTGAAGAGGAAGAACAGTTTGAGGCCGAAATTAAAGGAAATTTGAAAACAGGAGAAAAAACTATACATTATGAAAAACTAAATGCACCTGATGGTAGAGAAATACGCGGGGTTGTGGGAAACAAAGAAATCATATCCCGGGACACAGCTGTTCACGAGGAATCAAGGAGATCAGTTCAGGAAAATGTCAAATCAGATGTGGTTTCAAAAGAATCTGTTAATAAAAAAGGCAACATCACTGAAACAGTTGAAGAAACTATAGAAACATTTGAAGCTGAGATAAGCGAGCATCAAGAATACGAGACAACCCAAGTAGAAATTGAAGGTTTTAAGGTATATGTTCAAACTAGCATTTGAAAATTAAAATAAATCTCATGTTTGTTCTATAAAAATTAATTATTTAGATTATATAATTGTATTTGTCAAGGAAACTATTGTTAACATATTAATTTTTCTATAAAAGTAATTTTAATTCATGATGTATTTGTACTGCTAGTTTAAAACTGAAAAATGTATTAATCTCTTGAATGGAAAATGTATTGAAATTAACAAATTGATCATAATTCATGTATTATGGATGTATTTTCACTACATTGTAATACATACTAGAAAAACATTATATTAATGAAGGTGCACTAATTTAGTAGTTTTTGGCTTCATTTTGTATGAAAATCATGTAACAAAAGAAAGACTATAAGCTTTAATTTAATGAAAGAAATGTTTGAAATCTTAGCATGTATTTTTTAAAAGTTATTGGCGAAAATCATATCTAATATAAAAGCATTTATATAACAACCATCCAGATTGGCAATCTTGCAAAAGTAAATATTAAATCTTTTTTAATACATTTCCCTTCAAATTAATTAAATCACAAAAGAAAAAGGATTTGTTATAACAACTATATTAATTAATTAATAATAAATTATTATAGATAGTTGAATAAATATATTTTAATTAACATGAATTACATCTTAATAATAATTGAGATATAATAGTAAAAATAAGGAACTTATTCTAAGTATAAAAATATGTAATTATTTAATTATATTAAGTATCTAGTCATTGTAATTTAAAAAATATTAAAATTAAAAATGAAAGAAGATATATTATGAATATAAAAGAACATTAGAAGTTCTCATTTTATATATCATGTTAACAATTGTATAATTCACCAGTTTTAAATAATCTCCTTTTTCTCAGAGCATGTTAATTATATATCTAATAGAATCAAATACTTTAATAACATTTTTATATTAAATAAACCATCTTAAACTTTCAAGTTTTATTTTATTCATTTTATAACTTTCTTGTCAATTAATCTTCATTTTCATTTCTTCACTAAACATGCAAATATTAACATCAGGGAACAGATCATCCCTAAGTGGTTTATTAATCTATCTTATAAGAAAAACTAATTTGATTTGAATATGATTCATGAACTGATAACTTTGTTGATTATAATTACCAGGAATGGGATATTATATTTTTTTTAACAGGGATATCAATATGAAATTTTGGAAGCCCCAGACCCTGACGTGGAAGTTATAACTATACCGATTAAGAAAAAAATTACCCCTATAACGCCACAAAGGCGCCCCATAGTTCTTCCAGGAGGAAGAATGTGGAGGAATCCTAAAGATGCAGAACATGAAGAATTCTATCAAGGGATATTAGTTGCGCAAGCTGATGTTCTTGTAGGCTCAACAGAAAAGTAAGTAATATTTTGAAATTCTTTAGGGACATAATTTAGTGTAAACTATGGAATTCATTATAATTAAATATTAACACTTTGTTGAACATATGACTTTATTTATACTTATACAATTCAATAATATCAGAACAATCCTCTTCTAAGTTCACTATCACATTTATAATTAACTTATGTTGCTCACATTAGTGAAGTTGAATCAATGAACTGGCTAATCCAAAGGGTGTTATCCACCAAACCAGCTACTGGTTACACAATTCATTGGTCACTCACTATAAATTTTTTAAGTTTCGGACACCACCTTTTGTCCCACGCTCACCTCTCCAATCATGAACCTAATTCCGTGCTACTACCAATTCTGTTATCAGCAGAATATCAAAACAAACTTGATATAAACATAAAAAAAATTATCTCACTTTCTTAATGGAAACCGAGACATGAAGCAGCAAGTAAAAATATGGAAACAGGCCATACTAAATAATGGTTGATACATCATAGATATAAGTATAACTTATGTCTATAATACATTCATTTATTTATTTAACGTCACTTAATGCTATTGTGGAAACCATACACCTTAATACAAGTGTGTTAATAAAAACCGGTAAAGAAATAGGACTCGAATTAAATACCGAAAAGACGAAATATATGATTAGTAGCAGAAACGGTGTCAATCTTGGTGATATTGATGTATCAGGACATACTTTTGAACGCATAGAGAAAATTCAAGTATTTAGGTTCAATTATAACTAGAAAAAATGAAATCCAGCAAGAAATAAAGTCCCGGTTAAAGGTGGGAAATGCATGTTATTATTCAGTTGCTAAGTAACTTAGTTTGCGACTTCTATCTAAAAACCTAAAGATTAGAATTTATAAAAACTATTATTCTTCCAACGGTTCTTTATGGATGTGAAACATGGCCGCTTACTTTGAAGGATGAACAACGGCTTAAGGTTTTCGAAAATAAGGATTGCGTAAAATATTTGGTCCGAAGAGAGATGAGGCCACTGGGAAGTTTAGAAGGTTGCACAACGTGGAATTGCGGAACTTGTATCCTGTGAATATAATTGAGCTGATTGCATCGTGGAGACTCAAATGGGCGAGTAAAGTTGTTGGGACTCGATGACGAGCGGATTCCGAGAAAGTTGGTATTTGCTGATCCGACTGGTAGGCGTCCGAAAGGTAGGCCGAAGCGTAGATGGGAGGATTGCGTTAAGGCTGATCTTGGGGGCTTGGGCTTGAATGGTGAACATTGGACGAGTCTGTGTAGGCGGAATTTGGTGGTATCGGCATCGAACCTTCGGGTTCGCTAAGCCTATTATTATTATTATTAATGCTATTGTGGCTAATCAGACGATGCTATAGGGGGGCTTAATTAGGATAGGGATCTTGAACAAGTTTCTGACATAGCACAGGTTCGGGACCACCTTTTACGTCCCCTCTGAAGAACGGCATAACTAAGGATTTTTTTACTCCCACTAAAGTATCCTAGGTCCACCTGTGAGTTTGAAACCCGTGACCTCTGATATATAAGGCTGCTATGCTAATCAATATTTTACAAGTTTTAGTACCATACATTATTTTATTTCACTTTGAAATACCATCATACTATACTTAGTCTATTTTATTTATATATTGTTTTAGTGTGAATTATACCAAATACATGCCTCCAAAAAATCGATATGTCAACCTCTGAAGTGTACCGTTTGATACATGAAACTGAAGATCCAATTAAAAAGAAAAATGAGGAAGAGATTCTCAAGGAAAAGAATTACTGTGAACCGGTGAGTTAAAACAGCAGTATGAATACACAAAAGAAAACTATAAGTTAATTTAATATGCAAGTAAGAATTAGTTTGAAAAAATAAACATAAAAATCATGTAATAATAACAATGCCTTTTTAAAAATAAAGTTTAATAGTTGACAGTACTTGCATTGAACATATGCTCCTTCATATATTCTCTCACTAAAGAACAATGCAATGATTTTTAAACAGTTTGTAGTATGGATGGTTATGATATGCAAAATTCAATGTTTATAAATTTTGAGGAATAGAAAAAAAATTGATCAGTTTTATTTCGAAGATAACTAAAAATATACATACAGTGAGTGTCAAAAGTATTCGGAATTCACTACCATTCTGTAATTTACTTGCTTTTAACTTATTTTTTTATGTTTTATGGAGTTTTTAACCACTTTATAATATTAAAAGGAAGGCATGCGATAGCTAAAAACAAAAATTAGACTACAATCATTTTATTTTAACTTTTTGAGCGTCATTTACGAAAAAATTAGAAATAGTGTATGTTAATGGTGTCAAAAGTATTCGGAATTACGTGGTTTCCTAATTATAATTAATGCAGTGATCATTAATAAACATTCAGTTGTTAAAACATTATTTTATAATTATACATTTTAGACTCGTTGGAATTGATTTTACTAATTAATTGATTGTTTGTGGTGAAATATCCCACTCATTCGCTTATTGTTTCTTGAGGCCATTTTCATTTTTTAATATAGTATTTCCTGATTTTCTTTTTTAGTAGGACCCACAAATAGTTAATTAAATTTGAAAGAAATAATCGAAGAGAGATTTTGAGAACTTTTTGATAATTTTTGCAGCGACTAAATCTGAATAGATAAGGTATAATATGCCAAGAGTTATGGTCGCGCGTATGTTTTAACATTTAATTTATACGTCATTTTTCTCTACTTTTGATTTTGGCTTGTCATGCTTATAAAATACACAAACCTATAAATAATTCCGTCCATAAATCCAATATTATTAAACTTTTTCAAAGAAAAACATACCTAACTATCACTGACCGCTCAAGGTTTTTTACAATGGCATACTAAATTATTTATTTGGTTTCCTGGAAACCATAATTTTTTCATAAGAACCATATATTTTAGTATAAGAGTTATCTTTAAACATTTTAATTGATCAACCTTCTCTTTAAAAAAATGTTACAAACATCAGCCTATTCTCTTATAGCCTCGCCTGCTGAAAGAAAGTTTTCAGTACTTCTTCTTCATGTATTTCTTTTCGTCAAATTATTTTATAACGCGGCGAACAGTGGAAACACTTATTGTTTATCTAGAAGTTCTGAAAAATTCAGATATAAAGTAAGGTTTACTCATTGGAGGTATTGTTTTCTTATTAGATGAATAATCAGTCTTTTAGTTTTTTACATTTAATTTTTATTGGATACTCACTTTTTTTGGTTTTATATTTTATTATTATTTTATCTACATTATTAATAGCCATCCCCCATATTCTTATAATTTATTTTTTTTAATTTTCAACTATTTCTCTTTTAAAAATGATTCGAAGCTGTTGTTTCGATCATTGTGTTTTTATTTTAGGGGGCCCTTTTTTTAAAAAACCTTTCTACCAAGCTTCGGTAACAGTTACACGAGAAAGAAGAATAGTTTAGAACATAAAGTTTTTGTCGAAGATTAGTGAGAATGTGAACATTTGAACCATTAAACAACAGAATATTACGATTTCCGAATACTTTGACACTGACTGATCTTGTAATTTTACATTATTAATCGGATATTTTTAAAAACAAAACTATTTTGGGTTATCTAGTGAGTGATTTTGCTTTATGAGAGTCTCTTTTAAAGATTTATTATTAAAAAAGAATGATATGAATTAATAGTTCTGAAAAATACTTATTAAACGAAAAGAAATACAAATTCCGAATACTTTTGACACTCACTGTATTTTATAATAAGCCTGTTTGTCTCAAAGACTTGCAAAACTAAATTTCTCCCTGTAAAAAAAGTTTATCCCTCCAAAAAAAAAAAAAAACCTTCCTCTGGAACTTAAACACTATTTCTGTTTTGATTGTGAATAAAGCTATTATTTAATACTGGAAATGATTCTAAGCTGCTAAACCAAGGGTAGATAATATTTATTCTTGCTTCAGCAATTAAAGATAACCTATTATTGTTCATACCTATAAGATATCAAACAAGAATAGGTTATTTACCTTATGTCTAATAATTTATGATTTTTTAAGTAATTCAATTTCTTCAGATAATTTATAATACTAAATAAATGCTCGAAATGTATGATATGAATACAATAATTAATAAATTTAAACAAAATATTGTATACAATTTTTACTTAGACACTGACCACATTTTTATTTAATTTTATTATTTTTTTATTTAATGATTATATTTTTTTTTTTTAGATTAGCAAACGTCACTTCTATGCTGCAACTTTAAGGGAACCAGTAAGTATAAATAGAATATTAAATGCTAGTAAAATTATTTATACATACTAATATATTTATTTTTTTTTTTTTCAGAAACCAATAGGAGTAGTCGAACTTTCTGACTTATGATTAACAAAAAACCGAGGGCTTATATTTTGTAATGAAAGAAAAATGATCATTACTACGGGCATTATTATGTATATTTTTTATGTTTTCTAGATATGTCTACCAAAACCTTTTATTGGCCTATTAAAGCTTTTTTAAAATGTGGTCAAGAAATTATTAAACATTTACAAACAATTTTAATCAGCCAACTCAAAAGTTATTAAGTACTAAGGAATAAATGTGATTTATTAGTTTGATATAATAATTTTTTTTTTTTTTTAAATAAAGTCCATGTAAGATTTTTTAAACTCAAATTATAATAAAAGTTATCTAGCCATCATTGCAGACTTCTAATGCTTTATATTTTACCTAAATTTTCATATTTTTGAAATGGTTATTGTTATTCTAAATTAACTGGTTTAAGGTAATTTTAATTAGATTTAGAACTCATGGATTAACAAATCTCCAAATTATATTTGATAAATTTTCTTCATTAAGTTTAAATTAAAAAACAAAAACATTTTTTTATAATTTAAAAAATTGTCTTCTATTCAAGAACTAAATATAAAACTCTCCAGATATCCATTTTTTCAAAATTACATGATATCTAGCTTGTAAGGATTAAATTTTGTAGATGAAGATAAGACAATGGAATTAGAACATTCAGACTTGAAATCAGAATTCATAAGTCCAGATTTTGGAACCTAATCATCCTAATAAAAAACAAATTTATTCACACCAAAGACTAAAAATGATCTTCCATTATCAAATAGTTATAAAAATCAAATAATATACATATGTCATATATTTTTTATCTCATTACATTCACTGACAGTCTTTACTTTAAGATAGGTATTAATTTTTTTATAAATGCAAGTTTACTTTTATTTAAATAACGCATTCAAGTCAATTTGGTATACTTAAAAGTCATTTTTTAATATTTGAGAATAATATAAATTTAGCCATGAAATTCTAGGCAAGCCCGATCTGATACCTACTTATAATGATTCAAATTTTAATTATTTTACTATTACTATTCAGTTAAAAGAAATTTTAATCGAAATAACTATAATATTGATAAATACGTGAATTGACCATAGTAATAATAAATTCTTCACTAATGCTGTAGCATGTTTTTTTTGAGTAACATTACATATAAGGCTTATATTTTATATATGTACCATTGTAGGAATCAATTAAAAGTGGTTTTAGAATCATAGATAAAATAATAACTACAAAAAATCATGTTTTTGAATAGGTCGTCAAGTTGTTTAAAAAATAATATCTGAAGTTGTTTATAAATAATCTATTTAAAGCCATGTTTAAACAAATTAAATGACAGCATGATATAACCGTGTGATTCAGATCATTAGAAAAAGCAAAAGTTGGTTGAAGTTTATTTGGGAACATTACTTAGTGTTTACTCATAAGTAGGGGAAACAGTTAGTTGAAGTTTATTAAGAAACTATAGTCTATGCTTTTGACCAATCAGATTTCGTCAAGAAACTGTTATTTTCTGTTGTTTTGATGATAAAAAGCCCATTGTAGACTGAAGGTCCATTGAAGTGTTCTAATTTTTACTTTCACTTACCAATAGATAAAATATATAGTAAGAAAATATTGCGATCGTGAAAATTTTCGAATTCCAGTTTATACCGGAAATACGCATTTTGGTCACCTGAGTCCGAATGATCAAGTCCCACAAAAAGGTCTCTGTGTGTGTGTCCCCATGTGTTTGGGAACTCCCAGGCGAAATCAAAAAGTCCTATGAAACTAAAATTTGATATTTAAGGACAACTATACGCCTGAGATGTTACAAAAACTTTTTCATCAAAATCAGCTTACCAGAAAAGCCACTTATACCATACATTTTGCACCTTTTTACGATTTTTTCAGAAACGGCTCTAACGGTTTGATTAAACTCGCTATATCGATTTAAAATTTAATGGGCTTTAATATCATGGAGGTTTCATTCTGATTTAAATATCTGACAGGGCTTAAATGCCGGTATTTAAATTTTCTTCTTCTTAAGTACCTTTTATTTTGTAGATTCTATAAAAATAACCAAAATTATCTTGTTACCACTGATGAAAAAGAGGTAAATATATAAGTTGAACGAATTGGATACCCAACTAAAAGAGAAAACTAAAAAAAAATTTTTTTAATGCAATTTTTGTTTATGAACATAAGAACAGTAACCGTACCGTTGTAATGCTAAATGTTTTAGAAAAAAATTTTGTCTTATATAAAAGCTATAAAATTAAATAAATAGTGACAAAAAGCCAATAAAACTAACTGATTATTTTAAATAATATCATAAATTTTTTAATAAAACACACGCTTCTATTGAAATTTAATTTATTTAATTCTTCAATAGTTTCGCTAATTTTTATCTTTAATTGGTTTTTTAAAATGGAGGTAAGTGAAAGTCGTGTGTTGCCCGCACCAGATTTTTTAATCATATAATAATTATTTATTATTAATTTTTTAATAATATAAGTTAGCTGGGCAGCTATGGACCAATATTATCGTGTCTTCTTGCTTGACATATTTAATTTTGATTGTGATCGGTGGAATTACTAGTAGGGGAGGTATGGTGTATCCCTGCGTCATGAACTCAGATTACAATAAACCAAAAAATTACTAGTAGGGGAGGGTACGGTGTATCCCTGCGTCATGAACTCAGATTACAATAGACTACAAATTTCTAGTATTTGATTATTTTTTACAATACACCAAACTACATAAGTTCAAACTTGAAAAGAAAGTTCAGAAATTTTTAAATCCAACACAGATTATCAAAAGTATTGGTATTGTGCTGTATTTAGAAATAAAAAACCTAAAGTGTTTAAGACCTGACAATGTTACATTCCAGTCCTAAATTTGCCTATCCAGGTTTAATTAGGATAGGGTTCTTTAACGATACCTGACATCGCACAGACTCGGGGCCACTTTTTTAACGTCCCCTCTGAAGGCGTCCGAAAGGTAGGCCGAAGCGTAGATGGGAGGATTGCGTTAAGGCTGATCTCGGAGGCTTGGGGCATGAATGGTGAACATTGGACGAGTCTGTGTAGGCGGAATTTGGTGGTATCGGCATCGAACCTTTAGGTCCGCTAAGCCTATTATTATTATTAATGGTATTGTGGCTAATCAGACGATGCAAATAGGGGGTTTAATTAGGATAGGGATCTTGAACAAGTTTCTGACATAGCACAGGTTCGGGACCCACCTTTTTACGTCCCCTCTGAAGAACGTCATAAATAAGGGTTTTTTTATTATTTACTCCATTAAAAAAATTCTTGGGGCCACCTGCGGTTTGAATCCGGGATCTTGGGCATAGGAGACTGCTATGCTAACCACCATGCTACAGGTAACCCATTATGTTTTTGTTATTTATATTTCATCAGAATAAATTAAGTATGTATTCACCTCTCTTTAATAAAATTGTCTTCAAATTGAAACAAAGTAGCATTAGTACTTACTTTGGGTACTTATTGCATATTTGATTCAAAGTAACATGTTACATGTCAAAGAACTATGTAGTTAATGATGGTAATATTACCATTGTTGAAAATTAAGATAAACTAATTTCAATATCCACCCTATTCCATAAATATAAACCGGAGTCTTGATATTACTATTATTAAATGTTGAAGTTATAAATGGGGAAGATTGAATTTAGTGGACTAATTTAAGTAATAACATTTTGTATTTTTTTTGCATCGTTGAAACTAATGATATTTAGATATGTATAATAAGTAACACTGAATTTTAAAGGGGTCAACATCCTCCCTTTTCACAGGGGATTATGTCACCTGTTTTATATGATTCCACAGAGTATGATGCTAACAAATGTGGTGCATTTGTTACATAATACCGTTTTGGTATAAACTAACTACATTACTGATGCCATAAGTATTATGAATTAATCTGTCCAATTTTACACTGAGATTTATGAATATATAATTTATATAGTCTAAATACAATGTGATGTGCTTATGCCTAGAAAAAAAATCTATCAAAAGTGAAAGTGTTAAATAGTTTGAGATCATGAAAGTTTAGTAAGTTATATACTTTTTACAGTAAAGTTTTAATATTTGATCATATTCAAGGTTTTATTTTAGTACAGTACGAATTCAATCAATTTATTCAGATAGGAGAATTATGAGGAATAATTACAAGTTAATATGCATACTTTATCATAAATTTATTTATTTGTATCACTTGTCAGTATAAATAAATATATTTCACATCACGTACTCAATTATAATAAATAAAATTCTTATAATCGAAACAATATAATCTCAGTAATTATTTCAAAATTATTTTTCTTAACTAACATTATCTTTAAAATTTTTGCATCCTAATTTATTATCAAATGAATAATAAAGTTATTTAGGAATTATTGATTGCTGTCTAATCCTGGCCAAATGTGATATACGTCTCTGGGCCAGTTTTCTCTGATATTTTGGAGGCCTGTGCTGTTCTTGAATGTTTTGGCCGAAATTTTTTCTATTGGTTGTAAAGCACTAAGCCTTGGTGGTTGGTTGTCAAATGAACTGCCTTCTGGTTCTATTATTGATGTTCTAGGAGGGTGATAGGTTGGATATCTTTGGCGATTACCTGATACTTTAGGCTCTGAAAACATAAATTAAATATTTTTTAATTTGTATTTATTCCCAATCGCATTACAATGATATGTTGTTGAATCTGTTTATTTGAAGTAGTCCAGCAAAAAGCATGCACTTAGTCCCCTAAATTTAATGTTGAAATTCAACCTTATTATGTCTAGTTTAAGTAAATTTTAAATTCCTAAATATTTTATTTATATTCAAATAATTGAAACTAAATCTATGATTGTATAATTAAAAAAAAATTAATTCTCAAAAATTTGATTTGGAGTATTTTCTCAATTTTCGATCCAACTTTTCATACATTCTATGATTATATTATGTTTTTTAAATAAAATATTCTTCATGTAAGGCTTTACGCCTCTAAGACAGTTTTATTAAAAACTCATTGTAACTATTTGGGACTCATGAATGTGATATTTTTGGTATCTATATGCCAATATTATTAAGTTTTACATAAAATAAAATTTTATAATATTTATTAAAAAACAAATAAATAACCTATAGCCCAAGTGGTCTGCCACATATTCTACAACTTTTAACATTTCCATCTGGTTCCACTAAACCATAGCTGCCAACGACAGTTCCATTTGCATACTTTTCTTCCACTCTGAATTGAACATTTCCACTTTTTGCATCTTCAAGGTCGAATCCAAAAGTATAAGTACCAGGCCCCTGTAAGAAACATTGATTCATCATTAATTTTATTTAAATATATGATATTGTTATTCCAAAAAAAAAAAAAAAAAATGGAAAAAACAAAAAATTTAATCCATAGTTTTATTTCAATTTAAAATTTTTGTTTTTGTATAATATGTTTATCGGTAGCTAAAATTAAAAAAAATCTTAATAGTTACATTTAAATCAGGAGTATAGTAACTGTTCCATTCTTCTGCGAGTGTTAATCGAGGTTCCAGCGCAGTGAGTATACCAATGTTGACAGTGTTATAAGAAGCCCAGCTACAAAACAGAATTAATAAATTAATTAATTTTAATGGTTAATGGATGAGAAGGAAGGTTTCCATCATGATATTTCCCATTTGTGGTATTTTATGATTAATATCCAAATTACAATTACGATAGGTACCCTCCCAACAAGCAAATGACCATATTTTACTTCAGAGGAATTCTTAATTTCCCAATCCTGCCATTTTTTCATAACTTGATTTTGAGAAGGTGGAAACTCAAGTACTAACTAAAATTGGACATAACTCTTTATCAAAATGAGCAAAATTTTTATTTTTTTCATGAAAAAATATTAGTTTTTTTAAAGTAACTTTGGGGCGGCATTGTCTACTGGATAGAGCGCTAGTCTACTGTTCTCCGGTTCCTGGGTTCGAATCCCACCTATGAGAGAATATTATGTATTCTGTTAATTCAGCCAGGGGACGACCCTAGGGTATGGAGACCCTCCTGGGACAGACCCAGTCTCTTTTAAGTGGGCACCCAAAAATTGGGGAAAAAACAGGCAGCTGAGCGTGATCATGGCCTAATCACTACATTGCACGAAGGTTGGGTGGGCTTGAAACAGTAAAGTAGGAATCTCTATATGCACTGAGCCAAAATCCTTCATGGATCATAGAGGTAGAGGTTTTTTTTTGTATTTATAGATTAGTAAAAAATAAATTGTTCTTTAATATTTTCTAAGAATAGAGTATTATAATATAAATGAATTCATAAATATAAAGAGTACAGAGTGACAAAGTGATCAGCGTGCTAACAAAAATGGCTCACAGTTACAGAGGTTCTGTATTTAAATCTAGGGAGTCCTCAGGTATTTACTCGTTACCCCTGATTTGGTGAGGGCTGCCAGACTACTGGAGGCAACTCCTGTGGACCCTAGTATGGGAGTGAAACTTACTAATTGCAATTCTATGAAGAGTGCATAATGGATTTCCAGCATTTTAAATAAAAATTGTTAGCTTCTGTCAAAAAACAAGTTCATAATAGAAAAAATAAATAAAAAAAAAAAAAAATTAAAAAAGTTAACAAAGAACTTGGAAAGTCAATGATAAATTCTAAGAACAATTTTTCCTGATTAGCTTGTTGAAGCTAATAAACTTATTACATATACAGTAACCAGTTGAGCTGTTTAGTGGCTTATCATGTTGGTTAATACGTCAAAATTGAAAATAATGAATACTGAATTTTATAATTTGTGGATGTAATTAGTTTGACCGTTGAGAATTACTGGAAGGAATTAGTCCGGTGGCGGTCATTAAATGAAACAACTAAATAGTTTCAACTATTTACTGTTTGCCAACGTTTCGACCCCCCTTTGTGGGTCATCATCAGGGCTTTTTTAGAACTGGAAGTGTGGTGATGAGCAGAGCGTGAGTCACCTGAAGGTGTAGAAATGATGGCTTGTTGAATGAGAATGCCTGCTGTTGTTGAATGTAGATAGTATGTCCTGCTTGCGATTTTGTATTCTGGCGCTGCGGCGGAGAGTTGAGGAGGATGTATCTTTTTGTTGTTTCCCGTGTTCTTTTTTATCATTGTGAATGTAATTAGTTTGACCGTTGAGAATTACTGGAAGGAATTAGTCCGGTGGCGGTCATTAAATGAAACAACTAAATAGTTTCAACTATTTATTGTTTTCCAACGTTTCGACCCCCTTTGTGGGTCATCATCAGGGCTTTTTAGAACTGGAAGTTGTGGTGATGAGAAGAGCGTGAGTCACCTGAAGGTGTAGAAATGATGGCACCACACTTCCAGTTCTAAAAAGCCCTGATGATGACCCACAAAGGGGTCGAAACGTTGGTAAACATAAATAGTTGAAACTATTTAGTTGTTTCAATTTAATGACCGCCCACCCGGACTAATTCCTTCCAGCACTGAATTTTTATAATTCTTATGCAGACAGATTATAAAATCGAACGATTGAGATAATTTTTCATAGAGTGCTATATTTTCATTAGTCTTTTAAAATCGAACTGATCGAAAATTGTTATGCGGTATGGTCTATTGCACGCCTGCTGGCGGGATTTCTGGACGTGACCAGAACACTGGCGTTTTTTTGCCGAACTATTTGATAGTCGTAAGCGTAAAGAGCAAATTTCCCCCATTTTGAGCCAAAGTTGTTTTAAAACCCCGAAAATTAAAAAATTACATTGCTTTGTCATTTTATTGATATGTTTTGTAAAACAAATTCTGTTTTAACGTTATAGCAGAGATGATTAAGTTGCGTTTACCCCCACCATAACCTTTGAATTGGTTTTCTTATGATTTCCTGAATAAACGTTCTCTTACGGAAACAGGTGAATTCACAAGATTTATAAGTGAATCCTTAAACTGTGTATTGATACATTTTTAACTGAATTTGGTTTCCTGGAATTCTTATAGGTAAAACTTACTTCTCCGGAAATTCCCGCTTAGGTGTTGAGTTGTCGAGTGTCCCCTTTCTCTCCGTCCCCCGGATTTACAAACTTGATGTTTACTTTGCTTGGTACAAACCCTTATTTGTTAAAAGTTTATTAGTATATTCACAAAGAAATTGTTGGAAAAGAATAAAATATTTGGAGATTAGATGTTTTGAAACTGAAACGGCAATTTACAGACGAGGATAATTTTTTTCGATTTGGTGTTTTTTGGAAATTAAGAAAATATTATATTAAGAATTAAAAAACCGTAATAGAAATTAAAAGACCGGTGAATAAAAAATTTCCCATGAGGAAGAAAACCCTTTTGATACTGAGATCCAAAAAAGAATATTGTCTGTTAAAATTTTCTTCGTTCGGTTAAGTGGGTGTCTTTTTTTCCCACCCATATCTCGCCTTTGATGCTATACGGGGGTTTCTTGGGCCAGAGGGTAAGACGGGGGATAAATTATGGATAAAATTCTCTCCAGTACCAAACACGAACATATGACAACCGACAAACGAAAACTCTAATGCGACTTATGCCGACGACACTGCAATTATTACTAAAAACACAACCTACACAGGCCAGTATTACTTTACAACATCATTTAGACAATGTAAAAAACTGGTAAAGGGAAATGGAAATTAAAGATAAACCCCGACAAATCACTACATGTTCATTTACACTTAACATGGAACCTGCCCTCCATTTTTACATAGACAATCACCAGATACCACAATTAAACACAGTAACGCCCTTAGGACTTATTTTTGACAAAAGGTTGACATGGGGCCCACACTCAAGACTAAACGTAAAACTCAAAATTTTCGACTGAACAAATTAATTCGATACTTCATAGACATCTAAATCACCCACAGACAGAAACTTAACGTATACACTTTGTGGCGGTATCCCACATAAAAAAACATTGATAATAAATTTAATATCTTTTTTTTTAAACACACATTAAACATTGTTTTAAACAACAGGTTTTTTTGTAACACAAAACACGTGAAGGTTACGTCTCCATGGAAACCCCATGTGTTGACGCCACAGTACTCCCCCCCTAATGAAAGCGTACTGAAAGAGGAACATTCAGACCAGGGAAATTGCAAATGCAGGGAGAAGCAAGGGTTTGCTTTTGATTCGTCCTCGGCAAAGAAAGGGAGTTCTCATCAGGAAACTAGTTTTTGCATTAGGAATGCTGGTTTCAGCCTATCAATTGATATGTCCTTTTTCCTTTCCATGCCGATTTATGGTGTAATATTTAGCTTTCCCTTTCTGACAACACCAAAGGGCCTTGGTAGGCTGTTGAAGTGGTTTTCCCTATTGGTCATCCCTGACAAAAACGTGAAAGCATTCGCAGGTCCTATGTAGAAGAATTTTAGTTTAGCACAAATGTTTTTTTACTGTTGAATTTATTTTTTTTATAAAAAAAATTTGGTCTTTTCTTGGTTTGGGGGCGAAACCCCCCGAACGTGTTTCCCAAAAAAGTGGGGACTACCTTTTAACAAATCCTTAACCCTAAAAAAAAAACGGAAATGGAACCCAATTTCAAAGTACCTACCTTCTTTAAAAACGGTGCCACCTCCATTTTGCCTTATTGGGGGAACTTTTCTAAGTTTTCCCATAGTGGTTACTTAAATATGATTAAATGGTCCCCAAATATAAGTGTTTTACAACCATATTTTTATCCCCCAAAAAAAAACTTTGAATGTTTAGGGTGATATCTTCAATTTTTAGTTTTATAACTAAAAGCGGGGGAAAGGGGGGAATTCGTTTTGGCCCCCTTTAAAATTTGAAAGGGGATAAATTTTAATTTTAATTATAAATTCTTTTGGGGTGGGGAAATTGACCAAGGGACTACGAAATCTTAAAAGTTTTGAAAGTTGGCACGACTTCTTTGGAACTGAGAATAAATTTTCGCTGGGCCAAAAAAACATCCTTGCCATTTTGGGGTTTTTTTTGGGGTTAATTGTAGACGGTAATTAAAAACCGTGACGCTATAAGGAAAAATGGGGGATTTTTTTTCATCCATAAATTAATTCAAGCCAGGCGTTTTTTAAAAATTTTTTTGAAAATTTTTGGATTTTCAAATTTTTCTTGGGGTCTCTTCCAAATTTTTTTTTACAAAATTTGGTAAACCAAAAATTAAAATTTTTTGAACGGGATAAAAGTCAGCTTACATTTCTTTTTCCAGGACGGGGTTTTTTTTTAACGAGATATGAAAAAGTAATCCTTAATTCCTTTGGGGATTTTTTTTCAGTTTTGGGAAAAGAAACCTTTACGATAAACCCTATTTGGACCCTTAAATAAGAAAAGTTTTTAAAGGTGAAAAATGGTAATATTCTCTTACGTACAAGCTGTTTCAGGTCCTAATTTTCAAAAAAAAAATGGTTGATTTGCCCCTTTTAAAAAAACAATTCCAAAAAACCCCCGATCCCCTCGAAAACTTTAGACAATAAACCGGTAATGGTTAGTGAGTCCCCTTTAAATTTTACCAAAATCTAGGTTCGGGAGTTCTTTTATCCGAATTATTACCCTTTTTTTTCCCGATTTTTTTAACTTTTTCAGAAACCGGGCCAAGTGCCGACCAGAAGCTGAAAAATTGTAGCTCCCAAAAACGTCGTAAGGAAGTTTTTGGGGGTCCATGTTACGGCAAAACCCCTTTCATAATTCTAGCCCCTGAATTTACCGGAAGAAATTATTTCTTTTATAAAAAAAAATTTCGAAATTATGTATTTTATTTTAAAGGCGGAAATATATTTTTTTGGGGCTGGGGGTTTTTATATGTAAAAAACAATAACAATCGTCGATAAAAAAAAAACAAAATCAAATCCCCCAAAAAAAAAATTTTCAATCTTTTTTATTAAATATTTGATTTGTTTCTGTTTCTTTTAAAAATTTGTTTTATTGCTTCACATCCTGGAAAAACCTCCAGAAAAATCAAATTTGGGTTTTCAAAAAAAAAATCACTCAACCTCGAAAAGTTTTTTTTGGGTGAAAAAATGTTTTTTGGGAATGAATAAATTAGGGGGATGAATTATATAAGGTTTTAGGAATACTTAAGAAAACTTGGGTTACGAGTTTTGGGGTTTTTACCTTATTTTTTTAAAAAAAAGGATTAGTGAAAAAAAGGCCCCGAAAAAAGCCCAAAAAGAAAAATACAAACATTTCAACGAAATTTTTTTAAAAACTGGAAGGGGGTAAACCTATTTTAAAAAGTTCCCTTTTTCAAAGATTATAATTTACTCCAAAAAAATTCTGATTACAAATTTTTTTGAAAAAAATAAAAAACAAACCTGTGCAAAAAATGTGAAGAACATTCCTAATATCCAGGAAAAAGTTGGTGAATTCCTATAAAAAAAAAATTCTGTTTTCGGGGGAAAGCAAGGGGGTGCTGTTCCCTAAGCCTGCCCCCGCCATGTTTAAATTTTACACATTTCTAATTGAATTTTTTTTTTTTGAAAAAAAAATTTTAAAAGGGAAAAAAAAAAAAAAAAAAAAAATTTGCAAATTTTTATTTTTTTTTAAAAAAAATTTGTGAAAATTTTAAAAATTTTATTAAATCAAATATTTTTTAAAAAAAAAAATAAAAATTTAAAAAGGGAGTGTTCAATCGGTTTTATTTCAAAGGTGTTTTAAATTTCATAATTTCCCCCCCCTAAAACCCCCCCTAATAATAGAAAATAAAGAATTTTTATTGGATTCAAAAATTTTTTTCCGAAAATCCTTAAATTTTTAAGAAATTTAGTCTGAGGCTGCTACCTTTGAAATGAAAAATACATTTAAAACAATTCTAATAATTTTTTTTTTCCAAAAATTTTCAAATTTTTTTTCATAAAAAAAACCCTAAAATAATAAAATTTTTTTAAATTTTTTTTTTTTGGTAAAAAATTTTTTAAAAAAAAAAGATTTTATTTTTGTAAAATTTTTTTTTTTTAAAATTTAAACTTTAAATAGTCATTTAAAAAAAACTTTTTTTTAAAAAATTTTTTTTTGGGTTTTTTTTAAGAATAAAGGAACATTTGGGGAAAAGGGGTCCACTTGTTAGGGGGGCCTATTTCTTTTCCCGTTTAAGGGGAAAACCCAAGGTAGGAATTTTAAAGGGGAATGAAAAAATTTATTTCCGTTTTTTGGGCAAAGGGGTTAAAATTTTTATTACTCCCACATAATCCCCCTTTCCACCCTTAAGAATATGAATTTAATTTTAAAAAAAAAAAGAGATGGGAAAATTAAATTGTTAGGGGGATATAGTTCAAAAATCAAAAGTTAAAAATTTTTCTCAAAATAAAAGGTAAAAAAATTGGTTTTTTCAAAGCGGACAAAGGTAAGATTGTAAAAGTCTTTATCCCCAAAGAATCCTAGGGTTTTTAAATTGCAAAGAAAATTTTTTATCTTAACTTACTTTCCCTAAAAGACGTATTTTTCCCGAAAATTTTAAAAGTAATTTTTTTTATTATTCCGTATAGAAATTGAAATAAAATGTGGATTTAAATTTAAAAAATCGGGAAATCAAAAATCGGTGGGGCAAAACACAATTCACTACCCGATTTTTAAAAATATTAAAAAAATTTTTTAAATACGTTAGGAAAAAATACTTTAAACTTTAAGGGAAATTTTTAAAAAAAGAAACAAAATGGGTTTTATTAAAAAATTTCATTAAATTATTATCTAAAAAATCATTATTTTATCTTCCCCATACTTCAATTAATTTAAAACTTGTTTTTAAATAATTTTTTTTCCTCTTACTTTCCAAATATATCATACATAAATTTAAATTACTGTCTTATTTTTCAAAAACGAAAAATTGCATTAAAAAAATAATTTTTTCCTGTTTTTCACCTTTATTACGAAAATTCAATTTTAAAATTTACCCCCGTTTTTCACCAGGTTTAAAAATAAACAAGTTTATTATTGAAATTTAAAAATTTTAAAAGGGAAATTTAAAAAGAAATTTAAAAATCGGAAAAAGCCCTGTCAACCATTTTTATCCAAAAAAACCCCATATATTAAACCTTTTTTTATTCAATACGAGTTTTAAAAAAATACCCCGGAACCTTTCAGAAAACGAAAAAAGGTGCAAAATGCAAAGGGATAAAATTCCTCTTCTTCTCTTTAGAAAAAAATTTTTACGCCCCGGGGTATATTTCCCCTTAAAAATTAAATTTCAGTTTTCTAGGAACTTCCTTTCCGCCCGGGATTTTTCCACACCCCCGAAAACACCCAACCCCACAAGAACCTTTTTTGCGGCTTTGGGTTTTTTGGACTCAGGGGGGAAAAAACCCAAAACTGATTTTTTTAAAACAATTGAAAATTTTTTAATCGCAATAATTCCCCAAAAATTATAATGAATTTTTAAAAAATTGTTTTTGATAAATGGTTTTGGGGTAATTATTTTAAATATGGTTTTAAAAAGGTTCAGTGGTTTTATTCCTAAGCATTTTTTTGAAAAAAAAACCCTATCTTTTATTGAAAAGTTTATAGTGAATTATTTCAACGAGGAGGGAGTAATTTTTTTTAAAATTTTTTCAAAACGATGAAAAGGGGCATTTTTATTTTCAAAATAAGTTAGGCCTTGAATAACTATTTTTAGAAAAAATTTTTTTATTTTTTAATAAAAAATTTTTTTTTAAAATTTAAAAAATTAAATTAAATTAAAAAAATTTTATTTAAAATTAATTAATTTTTTTTTTAAATGGGGGGGAAAATATTTTTTTATTTTTTTTTTTTTTTCTTTAATAAGCCTATATCTATAAAGGCCATGCTATTTTACAAAAATTGTATACAGACAACCAGTTATCACCATTGAGACATTTTATTACATCACCAACTTTTAGAGAATTCTTTCCGAAACAATTTTTTCTAATTTCAGACAGAATCGGACATGAAGCTAGGAAATGAAATGTATTTTCTGTTTCTTTTTTATTGCACAAGGAACACATCACACTACTATTCGAATAAAATCTGTTATAGTTGAGATAAAGAAGTTCACATCTAACTTTGAATATCCATTTAACCCCATTAAGGTTTATTTTATTATCATCAAGATAATGTGTTCCATAGTCATAATTTAAGTTTTTATACAGATACATTTTTTCCGAAACTGAAGCCTTTTGTACATATTTTAATTTTTTAAATTTCTGTTAACGATACTCTAAATTCCTGTAGGATTAAATCCCATTTATTTTGATTGTCAAGTTTAATGTCAATGTCAATATTATAATATTATTTGCATTCGGGATCACCAGAGACACTCATATAACACAGTATTACACCGAGTTAAGGTGGCTTTATCTTCGTTACAGATGTCAGTATTTCTTAGCTTCGTTCATCTTTTAGAAAATCAGCGCCCCAGCTACATCTTCCAAACCCTTCAATTTAAATCTTCAATTCAGTCCCGTTCTACCAGATCCCGTTTTTCTGACCTTTACCATTCTCCTTATCGCACTGCTGCGTTTGACAAGTCCAACGCTGCCTCTCTTTGGAAATCTATCCCTCCTGGTATCCTTCATGCAAGAACTGCTTCATTCTTTAAATCACTGCTTTTTAACCAACTTTTCCTTTCCCAGTCAAACAGACAATAGCCCAAACCGCAGATGCTAAAAATACCAATTTTATTTTGTTTTAATATTATTTCAATTATCTCTAATTTAGTATCTATTTTTGTTTATTTATTTTATTCTAAATGTTTGATTTGTAAATATGTACATAGTTTGTAATAAACTATTAATTGTTAAACTATTAACTATTAATTGAGGTAATACTCAATTAATTATTTTAGTTCAGCTTTAGTTGTTTAAATCTATTTAAATTTAACACTCTACCTATGCCGATGACACTTGCGTGTTATCGGTTAATAACGATCCTACAATAGCCTCTCAAACTCTCCAATCCCACATCAGAGACCTTGAGGTATGGTGTCAGAATTGGAGAATTAAAATCAATTCCAATAAATCCCAACAAATTACCTTTACCCTTCGTCGGAAACCTATGACATCCTGCCCTACAGTGTCCTTTAATGATATTCCGCTTGTCCCGGTTGAACAGATCCGATATTTAGGACTCCTGCTTGACAAACGACTTACATGGAATCCGCATGCAAGACTGAAGAGACAAGAAACTGCACGAAGATTTCGGCTACTCCAACACTTACTAGACAGACGCTCTAACCTTTCACTTAACTACAAAAGACTCATTTACATGACCATCATAAGGCCTATCTGGACCTACGGAGTAGAGCTTTGGGGCTCTACTAAACCATCAAACTCTTCCTGTATCCAATCCTTACAATCCAAAATCCTTCGTAAAATCCTTAACGCTCCTTACTTTGTCACGAATAAAATCATCCACAATGATCTTAATGTTCCATATGTTGCTGATTTGGCAAGTACCAGGTGTCACACCTTCCATGAAAAACTCCACTCCCACTCTAATCCATTAGTTTCAATCCTCGCTTCCTCTTCCATTCATGATAATCCTCCGAGGCGTCTGAAAAGAAGATGGCCTCGAGACCTTCTTGTTTAGACTCACTACCAAAGAGTGCTGCCAATTGGCAGTTTCTCTTCATGTTCATTTCATGGGTTATAACATTACAGCTTATTTACTTGATGTATTTTTTGTATAGTTGTAAATTTCAATTAAAAAAAAAAAATTCAATAATTCAGTTATTTTTAAAGATAGAGATAAAATTTATTAGAGGTTTTTTAACCAAGAAACCACGAATAATTATTAAAAAAAAGAAAAGAAAAAACAATTGTAATTTTACCCATAATTACGCCAATAATTCAGTTATTTTTAAGATGCAGAAAAAAATGTACTATGTTTAGGATCAGGACACCGCGAAGAATAAAAAAAAAAAAAAAGAAAAAAAAAAGAAAAGGAAAAAAAAAATGAAATCTTGTCTATATATACCCTTATTTATTTATTTTCTACAAAACGAAAAAAAATAATCATTAAAATTATTTCTATGAATGAGATGAATATTCATATATTTCCTCAAAAAAAAAAAAAATAAAATAAAAGATACCACATCATGTAAATACAGTGATATACAAAGTTCATTCTGTTTATAAGAGATTACCTTGCCCCAAGAAATGGTATAGAAATCACTTATAACATTTTTTTAAAATAAAACAAAATAATATCTATATGCATACAAAAAACAACAACACCATTTTCATTTTAATTATTTATCGCTTTTCATATTAATTAATTGCCTTTAAACAGCTATATAAACAATTATACCCTAATATAGCTATTTGGAAATAATAAACCATTGTTTAATAATTTGCAGCGTTTTTAAATTTAGAATCATACAAAAGAGTTAGTCAAAATCGGTGACAAAATGTAATGCAACGAAAGTTTAAAAACCAACATAATCGATAATAATTCAATTTTTACTAGTATTTTCTTATAAGAGCTTTCAAGATTTATATTGGAAACGATCATTCAAACGTCACTGAGTAATAGGAAGCGCAGGACGAATGTTAAAAATCTCTGGGTATGAAACGTATCGCTGCTAATAAAATCCCTGATTTATGGCTGTCCTTCCAAGTCCCATCCAGGATACAGAGGGAGAACATGCTAATATTTCGTTTAGTGAAATGTCAATTATTCCATGTCTGTCCTATCAACAACATTCGACACTTAGCGAGAAAATTTCTCTAGCGTAATGGTATGTTGATCACTAATAGATCTTACCACTAGTTGAAACCTTTGGTGCATATTGACAAATTATGCAACCACCTTCAGTACAGTACTTCCGAACAGATTTTGTTTTGGTTTTATTTCTATGAATGTTCATATATTTTCTAAAAAAATAAAATAAAATATACCACGTCATGCCACAAACCGCCTTCTATGCCAAAGGTCACGGGTTCATACCCGCAGATAGTCCTAGGATTTTTTTATGGGAGTGAAAAGGTAGAAAATAAATAAACAAGGGTATATATAGGCAAGATTACAAATTTTTTTTTTTTTTCTTCTTCGCGGTGTCCTGATCCTAAACATAGTACATTTTTTTCTGCATCTTAAAAATAACTGAATTATAGGCGTAATTATGGGTAAAATTACAATTGTTTTTCTTTTCTTTTTTTACTTTTTTTTAATAATTATTCGTGGTTTCATGGTTAAAAAACCTCTAATAAATTTTATCACTATCTTTAAAAATAACTGAGATATTGCATTTTTTATTTTTTTTTATTATTTTTTTTATTATTTTTTTTTTTATTGAAATTTATAACTGTACAAAAAATACATCAAGTAAATATTCTGTAATGTTATAACCCATGAAATGAACATGAAGAGAAACTGCCCATTGGCAGCACTCTTTGGTAGTGAGTCTAAACAAGAAGGTCTCGAGGCCATCTTCTTTCCAGACGCCTCGGAGGATTATCAGGAATGGAAGAGGAAACAAGGATTGAAACTAATGGATTAGAGTGGGAGTGGAGTTTTTCATGGAAGGTGTGACACCTGGTACTTGCCAAATCAGCAAAATATAGAACATTAAGGTCATTGTGGATGATTTTATTCCTGACAAAGTAAGGAGCGTTAAGGATTTTGGATTGTAAGGATTGGATACAGGAAGAGTTTGATGGTTTAGTAGAGCCCCAAAGCTCTACTCCGTAGGTCCAGATAGGCCTTATGATGGTCATGTAAATGAGTCTTTTGTAGTTAAGTGAAAGGTTAGAGCGTCTGTCTAGTAAGTGTTTTAGTAGCCGAAATCGTCGTGCAGTTTCTTGTCTCTTCAGTCTTGTATGCGGATTCCATGTAAAAAATCCTTAGTTATGCCGTCCTCCGGAGGGGACGTTAAAAGATAGTTCCGGGCCTGTTCAATGTCATGTACTCGCTAAAGATCGCTATCCTAAATTAAACTGAATAGGCACACTTTAGGACTCCCACTGTATCACGTTCCGATTAGCCACAGTTGCATAAAGTGACGCTAAATAAATAAACAAACAACAAAGCTCATTCTGTTCATACCAGGAGGTTACCTTGACCCAAGAAACCGTATTGAAATCACCTAAAACAATTTTTTTTTATATAAAACAAAGTAATCTCTATATGTATAAAATGGTATAGCGAGCGATTCTTGGCTGTGAACTCCTTTATCCCATCATGCGACGGATTTTGATAATGTTTTCACTGTAATTTAGGGCATTAATTCCTGAAGGTTTATAAGTAAAATACATTGCAATAAACTTTTACTTGAGATGGGCAAATTAAATTGTTTGTAATCAAGGCATATCTTTCCCGGAATATGAGAAATTATAAAAACGTATAATATACCGTTGGAAAGCTGAAGATTGTAGAAAAGTTAATCTGTTATAAAACAAGCTGTACAAGTTAACATAATGTCGTTATAAGCCCATTAACGTTTAAACAAATGTTATTTGTAATGAGGGAGCTTATGGTGATTCAGTGTTGCCACCGTACGGTATTGTACAAGTTATATTCTTTCATGTAGTACCCAAGGTTTTAGAAACAATATTACTATATTATCGAATCTTAAGTAAGTTGTTAAAATAAATGGAAGGTTTTCATAAACCCATGAACTAATATTGTTATTAATTATTTATACTTTAAATATTTTTTATGAAAACAGATGGTTCATTTTAAACTAAATACGAATTTAATAGAAACAAAATTTTAACCTTTTTATTGGTATTTTAAATAGTTCATGTGGAAAAAAAAAATCTGGTGCGCACAGCATACGATTTTCACTTACCCCCGTTGTTTATGTTTATTTATTTAACGTCACATTATTGTTAACCGGACGATGCTACAGTGGGAGTAGTAAATTTTGCATATCCAGGTTTTATTAGGATAGGGATCTTTAACGAGTATCCTTACATCGAACATCTTACCCCCGTTGTTAATATTAATTTTAGAATTTTTGATTTAGAGGTGAAATACACATGTAGGTGAAAGCAAAATGGTCAAAGAATTAATTACATTGAGTTTCGATAGAAACATGTGTTTTATAAAATAATCTACCACATTATATTATTATCAATAACAATCAGTTAGTTTGTCCGTTTTTTATCAGTCTCCATTACGTTTAACAACTTTTTGTATAAGATAATGATTTTTACTAAAATATTTAGCTTTCCAGTGGTATATTATACTTCGATATTGTTGTTTTTATGTTCAAAAACCAAAAAGTAGAAAAACAACAAGGTTTTTGTCTAATCTACAAAATTAAAGGTATTTTAGAGGAAGAAAATTTAAAATGTCGGCACATAAGCCCTGTCATACTATTTCAATCAAAACAAAGTCTGCATTACGTTAAAGTCCATCAAATTTCACATCGATGTAGTGAGTTTGATCAAGATCGTTGGAGCCGTTTTTGAGAAAATCGTAAAAAGGTGCAAAATGCATGGTATTAAAAAAAATGGCTCTTCTTGTTTGCCGATTTTGATAAAAATAAAGTTGCTGTAACATCTCGAGCTTATAGGTGTGTTAAATCCGTAATTGCAGTTTTAATTATGCAAAAAAAAAAAAAAAAATATGCAAACAATGGTATGGGTCATCTTGAATTTAATATATGGTGTATCACGTGTATGTTCGTAATCCGTAAGCTTTAAAACAAGCATATACGTTATACAACAGACGGGTGAAGGTAGTAGTTGTAACCGTTTTGTACCAGATGTGTTTTTGCTGAGATTATAGTCTCCAGCAGATTAATGTGCACATAAATTGTATTGCAGCTACCAGGATAATGGGTTTGAAAGTCATAACGCTGGTTACAAAATAGTTTAGACAATGTCGGTAGCTTCCTTCTTCGTAGATCATATTTATATAAACCAAGGCTGGGAAGATTTTTTTATTTATTCTCTAGAGAAATTCATTGAATAGATTCATAGTATACAAGAGAAAATCGTAAAAAGGTGCAAAATGCATGGTATAAAATGGCTCTTCTGGTTAGCTGATTTTGATGAAAACGTTACTATAACATTTCGGGCGTATATTTATCTTAAATGTCAAATTTCAGTTCCGTACGCCTTTTTTTTTTTTTTTGCGCTAAACTTAAAACACACACACACACGGACACAAAAACCTTTTTGCGGGGCTTGGTGATTTGGACTCAGGGGATTATAAAACGTGTATTTCCATTGAAAACTGGAATTCAAAAATTTTCACGATCGCAATACTTTCCCTTACCATATATAGGTAAGTGAAAGTAATACATATAAAACATATGGATAAATAAATTTGTTAGAGATGACCGTAATCAATTTCATCTTTACACCTATAATATAAATTCAGCACGTCTCCCACGTAATTTTTTTCAGGCTATTCATTAAGATCAGCTACTAATTTATCTCTGAAGTTTTTCCGGCCCTTCTGTATCTTTCCAGAAAGGAAAAATAAAGGAATAAATAACATATGGAGTGAATATATAATGAATTTTCGATTCATTCAGTTCTAACAGCTCGTGTTCGGTAAGGTAGTAGATTATTTCAGAGCTAATTTAAAATTTAAAATATCTTTATTTCTCGTTATACTAAGAGATATATATTTCTCTTCCGTCTTATATTAATTTTCAGACCAGCTGTTATCAGCATTTCTTTATAAGGATAGACCAATAATTATTTTTCGATGATCGTTGGTTTGAGAAATGGTATTTAGAACATTATCGTGTAATTCAAGATTAATAAGAGTTAAGACGTAAACTCTTACCTTAACATAGCAGCAGATATCGGTTATAAAATAGCATCAACTCAAATACATAATCATAATAACTCAGAAGAATCCGAATCTATTTAGATATATATATTATGATTAAAAATCAATTGAATTAATTTCTATACTACAGTATAGAAAATTTCAATTGATGAAACCTTAATTATTTTTTTAAGACATAAATATTTTCGTTTACTGTCCAAATATTCTATTGTTCAAAGATAGTTATAGTATTTTTTTAATTGCTTATTTCTTTCATTGTGATTTATTTAACAATATCCACCAACAGGTCAAAGCTCAATTACTTGTAGTAATTTATAAATAATCGCATTCTAAATTGCCAATTAAAATAATAATAACAATTGAAATGGGATCCTTAGTTATGCCGTCCTTCGGAGGGAACGTTAAAAGGTGGTCCCGAGCCTGTGCGATGCCAGGTACTCGTTAAAGATCCCTATCCTAATAAAACCTGGATAGCCACAGCAGCATAAAGGGACGTTAAATGAATAAAAAAACGAACAATTGGTTATGTACCATGAATCAACTTAATTTATATAAAAACATAACAAACATAAAACATAAAAAAAACAACTTTCACTTAATTCAACTGTTAAAATCAATTAAAAAGCTATTATATACTTACATTTGAAAAATATTTACGGTTAATTTTAATAAAACTTGTATTAATTTTTGTTGGAAACATATGATGTAGATTAAACAATATAAATATATTAAATCGTTATTCAGTAATAAGTTTATTCCCTATTAAACTACTGTTCTTTTTGTCATAAAAACAAAAATCAAATAAGTTTTGCTCTTTTATACTTTAGCTGCTCATCAAATTCGTCCAACTTGTATATTTAGCCGTCCTTCATCAATGTCATTATGGTGATGGTCAATAGATGATATGGTTAATCCTTTTAAATGTACAAAATTAAAGGTAGTTTAGAAGAAGAAAAGTTAAAATATCGGCATTTAAGCCCTATCAGACTATTTCATATATTTTTAAGGAATGATAATAAGCCTATTCTAGGCTTTTTAAACTTTTCTTGATCAGTCGAAAAAATTTATATTATGGATCTAAGTTTCCCTTTTTGCAGTAGTTTCTGAGTTCAACAACAATTTTTATTGAGTATAATTACAATCTGTTCCAATTTGGACATCAATAGTAGTGCTGAAAGATATCATACATACCACATTCATACAATATTTACACAACATTAAATTACAATAAAATATATACACAATAATGAATCAATACAATAAAGTCAAGAATTCACTTATACCTATATACACATACACACACTCATACATACATCACATTGAGTGGAGAATCTAGTCTGTGCTAGAACTCCAATATATTTACAAAAGGTCGCGGGGCCACTGCCGTTTCAACCTTCTAGATGGATTGTATGGATGAGTGGAGCTGGATAGGGATTGAGCTAGAGGATTAAGATGATGAATTAGGTTCTGGTGGAATTTGGAAAATTTGGATGGAATTAGGTCTGAAATAAATGGAACACAGTAGTTTCTATTCTCAAACCTTTACCTTTGTTTAGTAAAAGGAAAAGAAAGATTTTTATTGTAAATGCTGCTTTGAGTGACATTTGGAACTTTTTTTTTTTTTTTAATATTGACTTTTGGAATCATCACACATTTTTTACGTATTAATAATTATTATTTCGATTGGGACTAATATTACCACATTAATATTCAATGAGATTTTAAATATCCTTTTGTTTATTAATTATAATAGTAATTGCAGTTATTCAATCTCGTGGAAGCATGATAGGAAGTCATTATCTTGTAATCTTTTGGTATTCTATCGAGCGGTACTGTAAAATATTTCAACTATTCATGATCTTCCAGCAACAAGAGATATTGAGAGCTAATAGGATCGAGATATGAATATTAATTAGCAGAAGCAGAGGGATTGGGTGCCTGTGTAGCGATTATCTGTAAAATGAGCCGATGTAATTAGCCTCCTCGATCGCGATTCGGAAGGCGGTGTACACTGCCTACTTGATCTCGGGACCATTAGCTATAATAGTGGCATAATATCCATGTGGCAGGGGCCAATGAGCTTCTTAAATCCATCATCAATTATTTTGTGGTCATTTCCTTGTTATAGAATTATTAATTCATATTTATATTGTCTAATCAGATATTTTAGTTTTCGAAAAAAAAAAAAATAAAATTTCAGGCAGTTATATGGGCTGCCTATAGAAGTGAAAACTTTAAACTTTAAAACATAGTTATCCGATTTCCACATTTATTGACACCCCAAGTAATAATTTTATCTATTTTACTTTCACTTACCTATATATGAAATATATAGTAAGGAAAAGTATTGCGATCGTGAAAATTTTCGAATTCCAGTTTTCAACGGAAATACACGTTTTAGGGTCTCCTGAGTCCAAATTAGCAAGTCAAGCAAAAAGGTCTGTGTGTGTGTATGGTAACTCCAGCGCAAAAAAAAAGTCCTATGAAAATGAAATTTTATATTTAAGGCAACTATACGCCGAGATGTTACAAAAACGTATTCAGCTAATCAGAAAAGCCACTTTATACCACGCACCTTATTACAACTTTCTCAAAAACGGCTCCAACGATTTCGATTAATCTCGCCCTGACGATGAAAAATTGAACGGGATATAATATCATTTAGGTTTCATTCTGATTGAAATAGTCTGACAGGGCTCAAATGCCAATATTTCAAAATTTCGTCCTCTAAAGTACCTTTAATTTTGTAGATTCGAATAAAATGACCATATCATCTGGTTATTTAAGTTAAACGAATTCGATATCTAACTATAATAATATATTTTATTGTTTTTTACAACTGTATATACAAATACAATAAGTAAAATGGCTGAATGACAATAACAGGCATGAATAGACATGTCAATAATCTACCCAGTGGTAGTACTTCAAAGTTTATTTCATGAGCAGATCTCGAGGCCACCGTCTTTTCAGGCGCCTCGGAGGATTACCGGGAATAGATGTAGATGAGAGGTTACGGACAAGCGGGTTTGAGTGGGCAGGTAGTTTGGAATTAAAGGTGTATCTATCGCGGGCTAAGTCTGCAACCAGTGGGATATTTAGGTCTCTATGGATGAGTTTATTAGTTACAAAGTAAGGAGCATTGAGGATTTTTCGTAGGATTTTGGATTGCAAGGATTGGATGGGGGAGGAGTTTGATAGTTTAGTGGACCCCCATAGCTCAATGCCATAGGTCCAAATAGGTCGGATAATCGTGATGTAAATGAGTCTTTTGTAGTAAATAGAGAGTTTTGAACGTTTGTAGTAAGTGTTGTAGTAAGCGGTATCTGCAGGCAGTTTCTTGTCGTTTCAGTCTAGTGTGAGGATTCCAAGTAAGGCGCTTGTCTAGATGGAGTCCAGGATAGCGGATCTGTTCAACGGGGATTAATGGAATGTTGCCAAAGGATACAGTAGGACAGGTATTCATAGGCTTGCGGCGAAGGGTAAAGGTAATTTGATGGGATTTATTGGGATTGATTTTAATTCTCCAGTTATGACACCATTCTTCATTGGATTGGATGTGAGACTGTAGGAATTGTAATGCAACCGTTGGGTCACCACTTACGGATAACACACATGTGTCATCAGCGTAAGTAGTGAGAACAGTGCTAGAATGAATAGGAATATCAGCTGTATAAACGGAATAAAGGATTGGGCCTAAGATGCTACCCTGAGGTACACCTGCGGACTGAGAAAATATGGATGAGTATGAAAGGTTATGGTTGACTTTGAAAGTTCTATCTGAGAGGTAAGAATGAATAATTAGGAAGTATGTAGGAGAGAGGAATTTCCGGAGTTTGTATAGCAGTCCTGGGTGCCAAACTCGATCAAAAGCGATATCTAACTAAACGAGAAAACTGGGAAAATATTTTTTAATGCATTTTTTGTTTTTGAACTTAAGAAGAGTAATATACATGTATAATATACCGTTGGAACGCTAAAGATTTTAGAAAAAATATCATCTTATACATACTGTTAACGCCACTTATACCAGAATAATTATCTATTCTATATTCCTCACATACTTTGAACAAATGTTTTTATCAAGTATTCATTGATCAGGATAATAAGAGAAAAACATATGTTCTGTACAGTTGGAACAGAGTGAATCTAAAAAGTGTTACTACTACCTATTTGTTATTACCTAACCATTATACCTTTTACCTTGTTTTTTCATATTTACCTATTAAACCTATTACCATACTCATTTATTTGTTTATCCAATAACCAATTTATCTATTTGGGAATACATAGTTTGGTACAACAAGCAAGTCCTATGAATCAGCTCAGCTTTCAGGCACATCGTAAGGAGATCCGTAGGACGACCCTGCTGGCCCCAACACATACTATTGTAAAAGTTAACGGAGAGTATTAAAAATCCGATAAAACAAATTGATTGTCATAGATAATAATATAAGAGATTATTTAATAAAACACATGTTTCTATTTAAATCCGATTTAAATAATTCTTTAACAATTCATTTTCGTTTATAAATTTGTTTAAAATATTCTGGAATTGATATAAATAACGGAGGTGTGTGAAAGTCGTGTGTTGCGCGCACCAAATTTTTATATAACGTTTTATTAATAAAAATACGCAATATATAAAATATAATTATATTATTTGTATATGCAGTTAATATTTTTTTTCCTAGATAGTAGTGATGATGGAATATGAGAAAACCAAATATTACCTTATATAGGTTCTTTTGGAGTGTGAACGGTATTTGGAATCCATCATTCAAGAGCAATCAACGAGCATACTAGATTTGTTATCGATGCGTATCAACAACATACATATATCCTCTCCGACAAGGCGTGAAATACACCGCTTATCAGTGCAAGGGCTGATAACCGGGTGCAGTTGAGTGCATAATGCATCAGTCACGACCGCACTGGCTAACATCTGCAATGTATTCCGCTGTCGCATCAAGATCTTTAAGGAGTAATCTATGGCCTGTGTGATCGTATATTTATAGGGATTGTTCTGGAGATGATATTTTATTAGTTAATGATATTAGGGAAAAGAGTAGGTCTTTGCTAGAGAGCTTAAAAGGTTGCTTGCTAAAGGTTTTAAAATGAAGTCATGTATAAAATTGGAGCATTTTTAAAACTTTTTATCATAGTAATGAGGACTGATAACGTCTAGGACAAGTTCATTGTAATGGATCGAATATGATATTGGAGAAGAAGATATTGATTTCAAATAAAGAATTTTCATTGTATTGAAAAATTTAGTTATTCGTTTATTTTACAAAATTTTCCAACCAACCAATTCTAGGTATTAAAAATTAAAGAACTTATTTTAAAGACAAATGCAAAAAATATACTAAAATAACAATACATAAAGAAAAAGTTAACAGAAAATACTACTGTTAAAATATGAAGGATGGTTAGAAACATATTAGGAGATAATGAATAATTGTTTATTACCTAACGTTTCGTACAACGTTGCGGGACATCATCAGGACTTACAGGCAAGAGTGGAGTATATACTAGACTTCTTAACTATTTCCTTATCTTTTCTTTCAATTTTCATTCAAATAAAAATTTCTGATTCCAGCACACATCTCTTACAAATTTTCTCCATCATCAATAACAACCGAGTTTTGAGGGAATTACATATATTATATATATATATATATATATATATATATATATATATATATATATATATATATATTATATATTATATTATTTATTATATTATTTATTATATACATATATTATATAGATATATTATAATATGATTTTTTTTTCGCACTTTACTGATTCTAAAACTCTACGCATATTTGTCTCTATCTTCAAAAATAACTGTAATATGGGTGTAAATATAGGTAATTTAAAATTTCATATAGGCAGCTGAATGTTCCCTGGAAGTCCTGATGAAGACCCGAAATATGGGTCGAAACGTTGGATAATAAATAGTTTTTGACTATTTTCTAATATTTTTTTTTACCGTCACTAGACCCCTCCATATTCATTTCATGGTCAACTAATTAATATTCAAAACACTATTAAAATAACTGACATTAAATTATAATCACTAAAACTGACAAAGAAACAATCAAAATCTAAAAAACAATAATAAAAATCTATAAAGAATTTTTTTTATTTATTCTTCTTTTATTTACAACTGTATTGATTAATACATCTAGTAAATTAGTTGTTAGATAAAAGACATGAAGAGAAACTGCCCATTGGCAGCACTCCAATAGGTAATCTAAACTAGAAGGTCTCAAGGCCATCTTCTTTTCAGACGCCTTGGAGGATTGCCAGGAATGGAAGAGGAAGCTAGAATTGAAACTAGTGGGTTAGAGTGGGCGCCAAATCAGTTACATAAGGAATATTAAGATCTTTATGGATGAGCTTATTCGTCACGGAGTTGAGGATATAGAAATTGAATAATAATTCATCCCATAGCTGTGATTTTTTTTTTGCAAATTTTGTGCTGCACCAAATTTATTTCCAGTGAGCCTTGTTGCTATCTGTAAAAACTTTTTCTGTCTATGATATACAAAATTGAGTTCTTTATATTATGACATGAAATATTCCGGAACTGTCTTTACAACTCTAAACTCCAATTTTTTTCAGTAAATGAAAAACAAGTTTTGTATTTTTCTTGAATACCTAAACTATTTTAAAAATCTGGTGCTGGCAACACTCGACTTTCACTTACCTCCGTATTTAAAATCGATTAAAGAATTTTCAAGTACAGTAAGAGATCAAAATAAGTGAAACCATTAAAGAATTAGTTAAATGGAATTTCTATAGAAACATGTGTTTTATTAAAAAATCGATTATATTATTATCGAAAACAGTCACTTAGTTTTATCGGCTTTTTTATCACTCTCTATTAACTTTTAAAAGCTTGTGTATGAGATGATATTTTTCTAAAATCTTAAGCTTTCCAACGGTATATCATACATGTATATTACAGCTCCTAAGTTCAAAAACGAAAAATTGCATTAACAAAATATTTTTTCTGTTTTCTCCTTTAGTTGGGTATCCAATTTATTCAATTTATATTTTTACTTGTTTTTCATCAGCGTTAATGAGATAATATAGTTATTTTCAGTCAGACCATTTTTATCCAAATAAAACCTACATGATATTAAAGCTCATTAAATTTTACATTGATATAGCGAGTTTAATCAAAATCGTCGGAACCGTTTTTGAGAAAATTGAAAAAAGGTGCGAAATGCATGGTATAAAGTGCCTCTTCTGGTAAGCTCATTTTGATGAAAAAAGTTTTGTCACGTCTCGGGCGTATAGTTGTCTTAAATATGAAATTTCAGTTTCATAGGACTTACCGTTTTCACCCGGGAGTTACCACACACACACACACAGACCTTTTTGCGGGACTTGGTTATTTGGACTCAGGGGACCCTAAAACGTGTATTTCCGGTGAAAACTGGAATTTGAAAATTTTCACGATCGCAATACTTCCCCTTACTACATATAGTAAGTGAAAGTAAAAATAGTATGTATATTTCAATCTATAAGAACTAATAATCTATTTTACAATGTTATCGAAATAAGAGTCAGTCCGAAGTTGAAAACTATTTTTTTATTCAAAATCAGCTGATGCGCTCGATGATAACAGTCATACGTTACATCGTCTCTCAGATTTTTGCTTTTTTCAGTAGGAATTCGCTTGAATTCAGTCTGGAGAACTTCACTAGACCTCAGGAATACTACGGCAGTGAATATTGGAGAAATTTCGGTAAGCAAAGTTATAATTTACTTTGTACAATCACGAAAAAGTGAAAGGAGGGTCACTGATCAGCTGATTGCCGCTAGCTCGGCAAGCTCGGGCTTGCTTTTCTTTAACTTATCTTTCTTTTATCTTTAATTCTTATCTCATTATTTATTTATTATTATTATTTTCTTAATCAATGAGATATTTTCATCAAGTCATGTCCTCAAAGTCTGCAAGTAAAAGATCTAGATCTGCAGGTTCTAACTCGTCTCCCACAAAACAGAGACCTCGCCGAGAACAAAATAAAAAAATGATTCCACCAGCGAACACGTCAGCTACGTCATTAGGATCTGAACCACAGCCCAGCACATCATCACAAGGAATAACCGATGAATCCCCGTTTTTTACACCGAATCCATTTGAGATCCTCCAAAATGAAAAAGAAACCATGGAATCTTCTCCTATACCCAGGGAACCACTACCTCCACCAATATTTGTTAAAAATATTAACAATTTTAAACTGATGTGTGCGCATTTAAACAAAGTAACTGATCCTAATAGTTATTATTGTATAAGTAGAACCAATGATACTAAAATATCTCCGACTACTGCTGAAACCTACAGAAAGATTGTAAAATATCTGACTGAGACCAAAGCTGACTTTCATACTTATCAGCTGCGCCAGGAGAGAGCATTAAGGGTCGTAATCAGAAACCTACATTCCTCAACACCCGTTGAAGCTATCAAAGAAGAACTGACAGAATTAGGATTCCAAGTGAGGCAAGTCACCAATGTTCTAAAAGATAAAAGTCCACTGCCTCTATTCTTCGTGGACTTGGAACCATCAGCAGGAGCCGAAAAAATCTATGACCTCAGTAGAATGTACTATACCCGTGTAAAAGTTGAAAAACCTTACACAAAGAAAGAAATAGTTCAGTGTCATAACTGTCAGGCATATGGTCATACCAAAAGTTATTGCCATCACATACCACGCTGTGTGAAATGCGGTGAACAGCATAAATCAGAAGAATGTACAAGATCTAGATCAACACCCGCTGTATGTGCCCTGTGCCTCAAGGACCACCCGGCTAACTACAAGGGATGCGAAACTCAGAACCAGATACCAAAAACCTCAGGATCCGAATGAAACAGCTATACCAATCAGAAGCAGAAGAGAACCATCTAAACTTGTAAATTCTAATGTGTCATTTGCCCACTTGCTTGGAGGTGGAAACCAGAGTCATGAAGTCGAGGCACTGCCGGAACAACTTTTTCCTCAACATTCTCAATCTATTGTACAACAATCTATCCCTCAAAGTTTACCTAATCTTCAAAAAACTCCTCAACATCAAATTTCTCATATCCCTCCACCATCAAACGTCACAGATCTTACCAGTCTAATGACATCGTTTATCTCCGAAATCAAATCTCTTGTTATGCCGCTTATATCACTCCTTACAAATCTAATATCAAATCTCATTCCTGCCTTACAAAAACCATAAATGACCTCACCTAATTCCTTATCCATTCTCCTTTGGAATGCGAATGGTGTTAGAAATCACACTGACGAACTGACAGCGTTGTTGCAAGACAAAACAATTGACGTTGCACTTATTACTGAAACTAGACTAACCACTAAACATCTTTTCAAAATACCGCAATACATAACATACCGTACAGACCACCCAGACGGCAAAGCTCATGCCGGTTCTGCTATCATTGTCCACCAATCCCTCTCTCATCATTTACTTCCACTTCCTACCTATGATTTCCTGCAAGCCACAGCAATAGTAATCAAGACTTTTTCCTATCCGGTAACTATTACATCAGCATATTGCCCTCCCAAACACTCCATTTCCAACACCGAATTAGCATTCTTCCTGGATTCCCTAGGAAATCATTTTATTCTGGGTGGAGATCTAAACGCCAAGCACCAGCAGTGGGGTTCTAGAACCACGAATTCTCGTGGAAGAAATTTGCTGACTGCTCTGAATTCCCGAAATTTTAACCTCCTACCTCCTGACTCCCCTACCTACTGGCCAACAGATCCTAAGCGTAATCCAGATATCCTCGACTTCTTCATCCACAGCGGATTAGGCTCCCTGAACTATTCCGTAACTCGCCTTGATGAACTATCCTCTGACCATAGTCCACTGATCCTTAAAGTATCCCTAACTCCTATTCCGAAACCCATTCCACCATCATTTATCCGAGGCCCTGTCAACTGGAAACTCTTCCGCCAAATCCTCACCGATAATATTGACCTCAGTGTGACCCTCAAAACACTGGATGACCTTGATGATTCCGTCTACTCCTTTACTACCGCCATTCAGCAAGCTGTCTGGACTGCCTCCTCTCCTAAGCACTCCAATAGAACTCCTCAGCAAAACCATTTACCTCAACACCTAGCTGACCTCATCCATGCAAAACGCCGAGCCAGATCATTATGGCAAAGAACCCGACATCCAACAGATCGCCGCTCCTATAACTTTTATTGTAGGCAATTAAAGCGGGAGTTGGCGACCTTCCGTTCCCAGTCCTTTAATTCCTACCTCTCCTCTCTATCAGCTCGAGATAATTCCCTGTGGAATGTGACCAAAAAGATCCTAAAATACCACAAAGTTTCCCATCCTCTCCGGCGTGGTGATGACTCCTGGGCTGCGTCTGATGAAGATAAAGCCGAGGAATTCGCCACACACCTCTCCAAAGTATTCACTCCTCACCCGGAATCCAACAGAAATCATACCACAACAGTTCAAGAATCCCTTTTCTCACCAATACCTCTTTCCCTACCTCCTAAAGCTATTAATCCATCTGAGGTGAAATATCTTCTTCAAAAACTGACCCTTCGTAAATCTCCTGGACACGATCTCCTTACCCCCCAGATCCTGCGACAACTTCCCCAGAAAGCCATTATTTTTCTTACATACATCTACAACTGCATCCTTCGCACCACATATTTCCTCTCTTATGGAAACATTCCACAATCATTCTATTCCTAAAACCAGGTAAACCTTCCAGTAACACTTCATCCTACAGACCTATTAGTCTACTCCCCATCCTCTCAAAAATCTTCGAAAAGCTCCTTCTAAAACGAATCCTGCCTATATTAGAATCTCTCAACCTTCCTTCCCACCAGTTTGGTTTCCGTTTTCATCATTCCACTGTTCAACAAGGACTCCGAGTTGTAGACCATATTTCCTCAGCCCTCGAATGCAAAGAGTATTGTTCTGGTGCTTTTCTGGACATAGCGCAAGCTTTTGACCGGGTATGGCACGCTGGATTACTCTTCAAGTTCAAAACGCATTTACCCCAGTCTCTCTACCTCATTCTAAGATCCTATCTCTCAAACCGCTCCTTTCAAGTTCGCTGTGGTGTAGAATTTTCCAATTTTTATCCCGTTGAGTCCGGTGTTCCTCAGGGCAGCGTCCTGGGACCCGTTCTCTACATCCTTTACACCGCTGATATTCCTAATCATCCTGACACCTTTCTGGCAACATTTGCAGACGAAACCGCCATCCTATCATCCAGTTCCGATCCCGAAACAGCATCCTTAATCCTGCAAAGACACCTTTGTCTTATCGAAGACTGGTGTGGTGCTTGGCGCATAAAGGTGAACGAGGCCAAATGCAAGCACGTAACCTTCACTCTTCGACGAAACTCCTGTCCGCCAGTTTACTTCAATTCCATTCCAATTCCTCCTTCAGATACAGTCCGCTATCTTGGCTTACTACTAGACAAAAGACTGACGTGGAACCCACATACAAGACTTAAAAGAAAAGAACTCAATCGACGATTCGGACAGTTATACAGACTATTAAACAGAAAATCTGAACTTACAGTTGAGAACAAATTATTAATTTTTAAGACAATACTGAAGCCCATCTGGACCTACGGACTTGAACTGTGGGGGACAGCTAAACGTTCTAACATCAAACGCATTCAATCCTTTCAATCCAAAGTCCTCCGAATAATAGTAAATGCTCCTTATTATGTGTCCAACTATACCTTGCACCACGACCTTAATGTTCCATTTATTTCAGACCTAATTCCATCCAAATTTTCCAAATTCCCTCAGAACCTCATTCATCATCCTAATCCTTTAGCACGATCCCTATCCAGCTCCACTCATCCATACAACCCACCTAGAAGGTTGAAACGGCAGTGGCCCCGAGATATATTGTAAATACGTATGCTGGAGTTCTGACACTGGTCAGATTCTCCTCTCAAGTGCGGTGTGATTGTGGCTATGGCGCCCTCACTTAGCTTCCGCTGGCTCTTACCAGTGATGCGGCTGAGAGGGAGGCGCTGGGATCCTTTGGACTCTGCTTGTCCTTCCACAAGTGGGGGGACAAGCCCCGTCCGGGGTTCCCGAGCTGATTGTAAATATTGTACATAGGTATGAATGTGACATGTTTTGTTTATTTATTTGTTAACTTCATTTATTTGTATTTATTTTGTCTACTTAATTTTGTTATTGTATACGTTTATTTATTTTGATTTTATTTTATGTAATTTGAATTTCCTTTTGTTTATATTGTAAATATTGTATGAATGAGATCCTGTAGCACTATTATTATTGTCTATTATGACAAATTGTAATATATACGAATAAAAGAAATAAAAAAAAAAAAAAAAAAAAATTTTTTTTATTCAACCATATATTTTACTTACTTAAATATTCCAGGATCATAAAAAATAAAATAAACTCTTCTTAAAGAGCGCTAATTAAAAATGTGCTGTTAAGAATGATAGGAATCTGTTCTCGATACATTTTTCTGCTGATAATCTCGAAAATTTCTTAATAACGCTTATAATTAATTGAGCTTAATAATTAATTAAATTAATTGAGCTTATAAGATTATTTGCTCAGGATTTAAAAGCAACCGTTTTCCTTTTATGGTTGAATAAGAGATAACGATGAGACTAAAATATAAAATATAGCATCTCATTTCAAATTTTCTTATCTGGGACTTACCGCTTAGTATATTATTTTATACGATGATGCATGATGCTAAAACTGAACGACGTCATATTTCTTTCTTACTAAGGCTTGTGAGCTTGTGAGACTCGGAGATAAGTTAAAGAGAGAATAATGATTTCGGATTATCTATCACAAATTAAAAATTTAATAAAAATAATCTTTTGCACAAATCACACTTACCTCTCTCCTTGAAATAGATTTTAAAACTATACTTCAGATTTAGTTCCGTGATATAATCCAAATGCAAAAATTAACAATGACTAAAATGTCTTTAGTTCAAGGTTGTTTTTTACTTTCACTTACTATATATAGTAAGGAAAGTATTGCGATCGTGAAAATTTTTGAATTCCAGTTTTCAACGGAAATACACGTTTTAGGGTCCCCTGAGTACAAATAACCAAGTCCCGCAAAAAGGTCTGTGTGTGTGTGTGTCTGTGGTAACTCCCGGGCGGAAACGGTAAGTCCTATGAAACTGAAATTTCATATTTAAGACAACTATACGCCCGAGACGTTACAAATTTTTTTCATCAAAATGAGCTTACCAGAAAAGGCACTTCATACCATGCATTTTGCACCTTTTTTTCGATTTTCTCAAAAACGGATCCGACGATTTTAATTAAACTCGCTATATCGATGTAAAATTTAATGGGCTTTAATATCATGTAGGTTTTATTTGGATAAAAAAGGTCTGACAGGGCTTAAATGCCGATATTTTAAATTTTCTTCCCCTAAAGTACCTTTAATTTTGTAGATTCAATAATAATAACGAAATTATCTTGTTAACGCTGATGAAAAACAGTTAAATATATAAATTTAATAAATTCGATACCCAACTAAAGGAGAAAACAGAAAAAATATTTTTTTAATGCAATTTTTCGTTTTTGAACATAAGAGCAGTAATATACATGTATGATATACCGTTGGAAAGCTAAAGATTTTAGAAAAAAATATCATCTCATACACAAGCTTTTAGAAGTTAATAGAGAGTGATGAGAAGAAGATAAAACTAACTGATTATTTTAGATAATAATATAATAGATTTTTTAATAAAACACATGTTTCTATATAAATTCAATTTGATTAATTCCTAAAATAGTTTCACGTATTTTTATCTCTAACTGTATTTGAAAATTCTTTCATTGATTTTAAAAATCGAGGTAAGTGAAAGTCGTGTGTGTCCCGCACCAGATTTTTTTTTTGTAGGTCTACCACGAAAGCTTTACACATTAATATTTGTAAAATCTCAAGCTTTCCCATTATACATTTACATCAATACTATTATTTAAAGGACTTAGTTTACAACAACAGGAAATAAATAGCTTTATGCCTAATTGGGGGGAAATCATTTTAGGTGAAAGTCAAAGTCTAAATATAAAATTAGAGGCTGATAATTAACTTCACTACTATTTTATTTAATTATGATGCACTACGTTTCTTCTATAATGCCATCTTCTGGTGCAAAGAACAATTTTTATCTTAAGGTATGTGGGCACTTACACCATTTCAATAATTAAATAAAATAGTGGTGAAGTTAATTATCAGCCTCGAATTTCATATTTATGTCTCCTTTTATCATATCCATCTGTTTAGTGAATAATTTCATAAGGGGTCAACTGTGGTGTAGCGGCTGGCATGGCAAAAAGCCTTGTATCCGTCTGGTGGTCACAGGGTTTGTTAATGGGAGTAAATCAGCTTTGTGCCGTCCTATTGAGGAGATATAAAATAGTGGTCCTGAGCCTGTAGAATGTCTCTATTGTAATTAAACTTGGATATGAAAAATTCAGGACTCCCACTGTAGCAACCTCCAATTAGCCACAGTAGCATAAAGTGACACCAAATGAATAATAAAAAGAATATTTATTTCACAATTAATATTTATACTTTGTTTATTACTACTAACAATTTTATTAGTTTATTAATTCAAATAAACAACATCAAAGGTACTTTAGAAGATATCATTAAGTTTATTACGGCACTTAAGTCCTGTTTGAATGTTTAAATCCATCGATAGAATCTAATTATACATTAATATAACAATATTAATCAAAATTATGGAGTTTTTGTTGACCGTTGAGAAATTAGATGAGGAAGATGGTTGGGGGTGTGGTCATAAAATAGAAACACACATTTAAAACAAGTGCTATTTTAATTATGTGCCTTTTAAAATAGCACAATTATGTGGCACATAATTAAAATAGCACTTGTTTTAAATGTGTGTTTCTATTCTATGACCGCACCCCCAACCATCTTTCTCATCTATTAATCAAAATCGTTGTTGACGCTTGAGAAAATGGTGAAAAGTATAGAATCCATGGTAAAAAGCGGTTTATCTGTATTATTGTCATTACATAATTGTTTTAAGTTATGTATTTCTTAATATGTAGACATTTAAAGCTTTTCATTTCTTAGCTAGATGAACCAATCACAGCCTGACAGACAAATATGGATATTCATTCACTCTGACACAGACACACTAGGATTTCCTTAAACCTTCTATTTCTTAAAACATTATTATATATAATGTATTTTGTTATATATTTCATATAATACTTAAAGTGATTATGAATATGTAATTGATATTTAAATTTCTAATCCAGGAGTGCTACCATTGAGTAGTTCTTCTACATGCATACAGGGTCACCTGTGGAGTAGTGGCTAGCATAACAGCCTCTTTTAAAGGACGAAATAACCAAAGATTTTTACTCCCTAAAAGCAAATATAGATATTAAAATAAAGGGAGTTGCCAGGTATGAACTCGCTATCTAGTGGATAGAAGATGTTATGCTAGCCACTGCACCACAGGTGACCCTCGATACATTTAACAAAGTGTTTGAATCTGCCCGGTTCGAACCCGTGACCTTGGACATATTAGTCCTAAGATAGCGAGTTCATACCTGGCAACTCCCTTTATTTTACTCCCTATATTTGCTTATAGGGAGTAAAAATCATTGGTTATTTCGTCCTTTAAAAGAGGCTGTTATGCTAGCCACTACTCCACAGGTGACCCTGTATGCATTCAGCAAGGAGTTAAAGATTAATATGTCCAAGGTCACGGGTTCAAACCCGGCAGATTCAAACATCCTTGTTGAATGCATTGAGGGTCACCTGTGGAGTAGTGGCTAGCATAACAGCCTTATATACTTAAGGTCGCATGTCCAAAACCAGCAGATCGCCTTATATTTGTGCACCACAGGAGTCTCATAAAAATTTTTAAAAGTGGAACTCGTAAAAGATCCCTATCTTAAGTAAACACGGATAGGCAAAACTTAAGACTCCCGCTGCACCGTCGGATTAAGCACAGTAACATAAAGTGACGTGAAATGGATAAACAACAAGATTTAATAAAAATGTTTTAAATGTGTGTTTCTATTCTATGACCGCACCCCCAACCATCTTTCTCATCTATTAATCAAAATCGTTGTTGACGCTTGAGAAAATGGTGAAAAGTATAGAATCCATGGTAAAAAGCGGTTTATCTGTATTATTGTCATTACATAATTGTTTTAAGTTATGTATTTCTTAATATGTAGACATTTAAAGCTTTTCATTTCTTAGCTAGATGAACCAATCACAGCCTGACAGACAAATATGGATATTCATTCACTCTGACACAGACACACTAGGATTTCCTTAAACCTTCTATTTCTTAAAACATTATTATATATAATGTATTTTGTTATATATTTCATATAATACTTAAAGTGATTATGAATATGTAATTGATATTTAAATTTCTAATCCAGGAGTGCTACCATTGAGTAGTTCTTCTACATGCATACAGGGTCACCTGTGGAGTAGTGGCTAGCATAACAGCCTCTTTTAAAGGACGAAATAACCAAAGATTTTTACTCCCTAAAAGCAAATATAGATATTAAAATAAAGGGAGTTGCCAGGTATGAACTCGCTATCTAGTGGATAGAAGATGTTATGCTAGCCACTGCACCACAGGTGACCCTCGATACATTTAACAAAGTGTTTGAATCTGCCCGGTTCGAACCCGTGACCTTGGACATATTAGTCCTAAGATAGCGAGTTCATACCTGGCAACTCCCTTTATTTTACTCCCTATATTTGCTTATAGGGAGTAAAAATCATTGGTTATTTCGTCCTTTAAAAGAGGCTGTTATGCTAGCCACTACTCCACAGGTGACCCTGTATGCATTCAGCAAGGAGTTAAAGATTAATATGTCCAAGGTCACGGGTTCAAACCCGGCAGATTCAAACATCCTTGTTGAATGCATTGAGGGTCACCTGTGGAGTAGTGGCTAGCATAACAGCCTTATATACTTAAGGTCGCATGTCCAAAACCAGCAGATCGCCTTATATTTGTGCACCACAGGAGTCTCATAAAAATTTTTAAAAGTGGAACTCGTAAAAGATCCCTATCTTAAGTAAACACGGATAGGCAAAACTTAAGACTCCCGCTGCACCGTCGGATTAAGCACAGTAACATAAAGTGACGTGAAATGGATAAACAACAAGATTTAATAAAAATGTTAAGTTCTTGGTAGCAAAACCTAATTAAATTGAGTGTATAAAATGGGTACAAGAAATTATGAAATTGACTGAAAAAAATATGAATTTGATTGAAAAACATTATGAATTTGACTGAAAAAAATTATGAATTTGACTGAACAAATTATGAATTTGACTGAAAAAACATATATTTCCTACTATACGGCAGAAGCACCTAACCCCGTAATATATCACCATTAAATTATTGTTTACATCATTTTATGCATTTTTATTGGTTCATTTAGCACGTCTTGAATCACCGCTATTATTTTGATCACTGATTTTAACCTAATAATCAGTTTTTAGGCTATTTGAAACAACTTAGTTGAGTCGTTTTGGTTCTTTTAGGTTGTCAATTAAATTAAGTTTTTTCAAGTATTTCTTTTTGCAGAAACATAAATTTGGTTTAAAATTTTACAGAAACTCACATTTTAATAGAATAACGGTATTTGATGCAGCAAATAGTTAGAATTAGCATTCCACGAACTTGCTAAATAAGTGAAGAAAATCCGTGCCTGATCTAACTTAGTAGTCGATTTTTTATGTAAAATAAAAGCTCAAAAGTTATTATTTATCAGTATCTATGGTTAAATATTGTTTACACGTCGTTAATAATATAGTTAAATTTTCTAAACTCACACGAATAGTAAATACAAGAACAAAACAAACTTCTTAATTGCATACATTCTTATTATAATACCATAAATAGATAAATTGTCCTTTGAATATTTACTTTCTTTATGAAGAATAGATAATCAATGTAATTAAGCAACAAAGAAAGATTTTTCTCAGAGGGAGAATAAGGAAATATACATAACTTAGTACTTAAAGATATAAATACGTTAGTTATCGGTAATGTTGTGTCAGAAGGTTATAGTGACTGTTATCTTATCTGTAACTTATCGCATGTCATATTCTTTCCAAAAAGTACTATATCCCTTTTAATCCTGTCCAAAAAGTACTATATTCATATTATATTGTTTAAAATCTTCGAAAAGGTGCAATCATTTGGAAAAATGAGTTGGCAACACACTTAAAAATAAACTTTAGATTTTAATAAAAAAAGAATCAAGTAAATTGGTCCAGTAATAAATAAACGAAAGATATTTGCGTTTCCTGTAAAATTGTCTAAAGTGGATGTAGTACCTTTTGGAAATCAATGTTTCAATTTCAATTATTTAATTATAACATTAATTAGGTTTGTTATTGTGATTAATGATACAACAGGTTGATCAATCGCAGTATATTTTTTCTTTTCTGTAAGATCCGGATTCAGGTTTAAATAATTTACCTAATTAATTAATTAACAACAGAAAACAACACCTTTATCTTATCCGCTTTTCTTTGCTAAATTAAATTTCAAAATTATGAAGAAAATTTAGATTATCGTGGATTATTCTGCGGTGTTCATCAGAAATCAATGCCTGACAAACCATCGATCTTTTAAGTCCTACACAGAATATTTTCCCAAACTTTTAGGTCTGTTTTACTTTTATTAGTAACTTAATAACTCTCCTATTACAACAAGATAATTTTAATTTAGTATTGCAAACACTTGAGGAATGAGTAAAGACTGGAACAGCTTTGTCATGGAAATTAAAAAGTGATTATTAGATTATAATGTTATATAAGTCCTGGAATAATGAGATAATTTTCTAGCAGAAAAAAACAAAACATGGCGGCGATAAAGACATAATGACAGATTTTAATGGTCTAGCAATTTGACCTAGTGCGAAACAAAACCCTGCAGTTAATCTGTTTGACAGTGCCCTAGATATTCTACGAGTGGTTAAAGTGGAAAATGACCTGATTATATTTAACGAAGAGTAAACAATTCTCTGTGGCAATAGTTTGCTGACGCTAACAGAGCGCTAAGCGAAAATAGTTATATCTAACGAGTCAGAGGCTCCATTTATCTGCTCATTATATGATTATTATTCTGTTAGAATCAATGATTTTGTAAAAATAATAGAAATAATCGGTAAGCTGTGAGCAGAAAAATAAAAATGGCCAATTTTCAGTGTGTAATATTACTTCGTTTATCTAGTAATTGTTGAATTATTATTAATCTTTTGGTTCTTTGATAATATTTAAGTTCTTATAAGTTAATGATTTTGTGATGATAAATTAGCGAGTGTGTTATAATAATAATAAGCCACAAAGAAAATATTCTTGGGTTTTTGACTCTCGGAAAATCTTAATTTTCACACAACAATTATTCTTTAGTGTATGAAGAATACTATATGCCACCCTAAAGAAAATAAAAATATTCTACTAAATTTTTTTCGAAATTTGAAGGAAATTTAACTTTATTTTGAGTGCTGATATATTAAGGTGAAGGTCGAATTCAAATGTAAATTAAAAAAGGTTGTATTGTTAACTCCTTCACTTCATTTGAATAGCCATCTCGTTTGATTTTTTCCCCCATTAAATAATCCTAGTGCCTTCTGCCATATTCGAACCAGCGACCTTGAGCTTAGAAGGCTGCTGTGCTAGCCATTACACCACAGGTGAACCCATGCATTTAATTTAAATGACGTGTATAATAGCTAATTAATCATAAATGAAACAACATGTCTGAATGAGTATAAAAGGGGTTGATTATAAAACAAGATGGAGGATAATTGAAACGATTATAGTATCAATATTATAAATTTATATTTATAATTAAAATGGTATTTTATTTAGCCTGTATATTGTCTATTTAAAATTGTTTATGTTAAATTATTAGTTGTGAAATGATATTTGAATAATCTTTGCTCATTTGTGAAAAATCTGTTGTAGATTACAAGCCTAATCATTATTTTTGTTAGTATGTATTGCTTCAACAATTTTTGTTATTTACTATTGTTCAGTGGCTAATACTGTGGAGTTTTAAAATTCAAATTTTTTGTGTTTCTTCTAATCTTTAAATTATTTTCTGTAGGATACTCAGTTTTCTAGATGTTGGAAAAAACTGAAAATAGTTTCAAAGTTTCTTTTATACCATTTATTTTATTAAGGGACATTGAAAGGTGTTGAAAGTATTTCGAGCTTTGTCCTAATTAAAAACTAATAGAGCTTTTGAGCTGAATTGATTAGAAGCCAAAACGTTTTTGTTTGTTTGTTTATTTATTTAACGTCACTTTATGCTTCTATGACTAATCGGACGATGCAACAGTGGGAGTCCTAAATTTTGCCTATCCAGGTTTTATTAGTTTAAGTATCTTTAAAGAGTACCTGAAGTCGCACAGGCTCGGGACCACCTTTTAACGTCCCCGCCGAAGGACGGCATAACTAAGGATTTTTTACTCCCATTAAAAAATCCTACGACTACCTGCGGGTTTGAGCCCGTGACCTTTGGCATAAGAGGCTGTTATGCTAGCCACCCAGCTACGAGTGATCCCGAAGCCAAAACGTTCTGATCTTGATTTTATTTAATTCTCATTTGAAAGGCCACCTACAAAGATGACCGACCCCGATATTTCGGAGACAGTGGAACTTCTAATGGAAGAAAACATTTCCTGACATGACTGTGCTCTTATAGAATCACTATCTGATACTCTATATCTGCCTGATATCGCAACCCGAGATAATTTCGCTTTCACTGGTTCTCGCCCTTAGATGACTCGTACCGTTATATATTGGAACTTTTTAGCTACCTCATTTGAAATCTTTGTCGGCACTTACCCAACTGCACTTTCCGAAGTGCTTTTGTCTGCCATTTCAGTTCTAAATTATCGATAAATCATATTCTACCTACCGTATTTGATCGATCCTGATCGCTGATTGACTATCTATTCCTTGTTAATCTGCTATCCTGGTCTCTTAAAAATCCCTCGTCAATTAGTATTAAAAGAGTTCGGTTCTCCCGCTAATTCGTACTATTTTTTTTATTTTTTTCATGATATCATATAATTCATTAATGTATTATTATTTGAATTAGTAAATAAAAAATCTGGTGCGGGCAACACACGACTTTCACTTACCTCGATTTTTAAAATCAATGAAAGAATTTTCAAATACAGTTAGAGATAAAAATACGTGAAACTATTAAGGAATTAATCAAATTGAATTTATATAGAAACATGTGTTTTATTAAAAAATCTATTATATTATTATCTAAAATAATCAGTTAGTTTTATCTTCTTCTCATCACTCTCTATTAACTTCTAAAAGCTTGTGTATGAGATGATATTTTTTCTAAAATCTTTAGCTTTCCAACGGTATATCATACATGTATATTACTGCTCTTATGTTCAAAAACGAAAAATTTCATTAAAAATATATATTTAGCTGTTATTCATCAATGCTAACAGGTTATTTTTATAGAATCTACAAAATTAAAGGTACTTTAGAGGAGAACAATTTAAAATATCGGCATTTAAGCCCTGTCAGACCATTTTTATCCAAATAAAACCTACATGATATTAAAGCCCATTAAATTTTACATCGATATAGCGAGTTTAATCAAAATCGTCGGAACCGTTTTTGAGAAAATCGAAAAAAGGTGCAAAATGCATGGTATAAAGTGCCTCTTCTGGTAAGCTCATTTTGATGAAAAAAGTTTTGTCACGTCTCGGGCGTATAGTTGTCTTAAATATGAAATTTCAGTTTCATAGGACTTACCGTTTCCGCCCGGGAGTTACCACACACACACACACACAGACACACACACACACAGACCTTTTTGCGGGACTTGGTTATTTGGACTCAGGGGACCCTAAAACGTGTATTTCCGTTGAAAACTGGAATTCGAAAATTTTTACAATCGCAATACTTTCCTTACTATATATAGTAAGTGAAAGTAAAAAATGGTAAAATCCTCATACTTTTGGGATAGGGAGAATATTGCGGGTCCTACTCTGAGAGCTCTCGATTTTAGGAATATAGTTTTTTTTTTTTTTTTTTTTTTTTTTTTTTTTTTTTTTTTTTTTTTTTTTTTTTTACGATTTAAGAAAGAATAAAGAATCATTAAAGCGGTTTTTGAACATTATAATTTCTCTTACGGTTTTCCTCATTACAGTAACCCCGCAATGGGTGCATTTATTTCTACGCGTACCAGCTTGCGATACAACGCGTATTTTTATTACATAATATAAATTATGTTACAGAACATTAAGTTACAGAATATAAAAAATTGTATAATAATAACTGGCAAATAAAACTAATAAATATAAACTGATAAATTAATCATTTGTTATCATGAATTAACAAAATAATACTAACTAATTGACTAAACAAAGAAACCAGCAACAAATAATAAATAATTCATTTGTTATAACTACTTAACGAAATAATACAAACTAACTAATTGACTAGTATTAGTAACAGTGAAAGTAAATAAAATAAAAATTAATTACGAGTTATTGCCCGTTGCTATTTCTCTAATTCTGCATAGTCCACCCGGTCCACAAATTTTGAAAAATATTTTGTAAGAAGGTCACACTTGGAAGGCGGCCATTGGTCTCCGTTAAGTAGGACTGTTGAGATCAGTTTGTGTCTATGTTTGTCCAGTTTACTGCAATCGAATAAAAGATGGTCGTATGTCTGTTCGCTTTTACCGTCACACTTACAGATTTTGTCGTCTGTTAGTTTGAATCGAAATAAATAGCTTCTGGCTCCTCCATGTGTCGTCAGGAATTGTGTCAGTTTGTGGGATATTTTTTTTAAGTTTAGTTCTGAATTTAATAAATTAGAATGAGTCTTCACATTGGAAATTCCAAAGTTTCAACGTAAGAATGAACTGGAGCAAGCTCCAAGTACGGCTACATGTATAAAAAACAAAACAAAAAACAACTCAATTTCCATACCCTAACCCAACAAACGACTGTCATACTAGGACATAATCACTATGTCCTGGCCGGGTTACATCACCTAGGCTAGACGGCTTACACAAGAGAAGATCAAGACTGACCTCGTGACCAATTATCTTTAACGGATTGTTGGACAAGCTAGAACATTACGAACTACCCAAAACTGAACCTGATGCCAATATCAAGTGATTCTGTATAGGTAAGAGAATTAAAGCAGATCCAATTCTGGAATTAACGAAGGAATTTAAAGTTATAAAGACTTTTAGAGCAATTAGGGCGTTTTAAGGTTAGCAATTTATCTAATGTACCTTCGTCTTCCTGTTAGATAGTCTAGCCATTTGTGGTAAAAGAAGAAAATTAGTCCTCTTGAGATCCTCTGTAGTCCCGAACAGCTTGACTTGTAATTATTCCGGTTCAGACCAAATCTTCCTCCTAGCCTCATTAAAAAAGGCCCAGTTTTGAAGAACATGCTCAGTAATTTGCTTTGACATGTCTTTTTACTTTGACTTACCTATATAAGAGATATATAGTAAGGGAAAGTATTGCGATAATGAAAATTTTCGAATTCCAGTTTTCAACGGAAATACTCGTTTTAGGGTCCCCTGAGTCCAAATGACCAAGTCCCACAAAAAGGTTTGTGTTTCCGTTTGTGGTAAGTCTAGCACGAAAACGTAAAGCCGTAGACACCTATACGCCCGACATGTTACTGCAACTTTCTAAATAAATTCGGCTGATCGGAAGTGGTACTTTATACTATGCATTTTGCACCTTTGCAATTTTTTCAAAAACGGCTCTAACTATTTTGATTAAGCTCGCTATATGGATGTAAAATTAAATGGGCTTTAATATAATGTAGTTCTGATTGAAATAGTATGACAGGACTTGAGTGCCGATATTTTAAATTTTCTTCATCTAAAGCACCTTTAATTTTGTTAATTTTTTTATTAACAACTAAAGGAGAAAACTGTTTATTTATTTATTTTTTTTGCATTTTTTGTGTTTTTGAACACAAGAATAGTAATATATAGATGTATAATATACCGTTGGATAGCTATAGATTTTAGAAAAAATATTTCCTGCTACACGGAATTGTAAAGGGTAATGGAGAGTGATGTAAAACCGATAAAACCAACTGTTCCGGGTTCCGGAAAAGGGAAATGTATGTTGACCGTGCTGCCTAGACGGTCAACATAAATATAATTATAAAGGGGCCAGGTTAGTTCATTTTTGTTGAAAACATATGATTTAGATTAAATAATGCAACAATATTAAATTGTTACGTAAAAAATCAATAATAAGTTTATTATTTATTCGTCACTCTCCATTAACCTTTACAACTTATCATTGCTAATAATAAGGTTATCTATGAAGCATTGTGGTTATCTATGGTTATAATAGGGTTAATCTTTTGAAAAGTACAATATTATAGGTATTGTAGCGGAAGAAAATACAAAAAATGCGCCCAGTCAGACTATTTCAATCAGAATGAAACCCCATATTAAAGCCCATTAAATTTAACATTGATATAGTAAGTTCAATCAAAATGTTAAGTCCTTTTTGAGAAAACCGTGATGATAATAATAATAATAAAAGGCTTACCGAACCCGAAGGTTCGATGCCGATACCACAGACTCGTCCAATGTTCGCCGGTCAAGCCCAAGACCCCAAGATCAGCCTTAATGCAATCCTCCCATCGACGCTTCGGCCTACCTTTCGGACGCCTACCAATCGGTTCAGCGAATACCAACTTTCTCGGATTCCGTTCCTCACCGAGCCCAACAACTTTACGCGCCCATTTCAGTCTCCGCGATGCTATCAATTCAATTATATTCACAGGGTACAAACTCCGCAATTCCGCGTTGTGCAACCTTCTAAACTCCCCAGTGGCCTCATCTCTCTTCGGACCAAATATTTTACGCAGTACCTTATTTTCGAAAACCTTAAGCCGTTGTTCATCCTTCAAAGTTTTATAAATTCTAACCTTTACGTTTTTAGACAGAAGCCGCGACTAAGTAATTGGGCAACTGAATAATAATACGCATTTCCCACCTTTTGAGAAAACCGTAAAAAGGTACAAAATACGCATTTTACAAAATACACATTTTGAGAAAACCGTAAAAAGGTGGGATAAATTGGCACTTTCGGTGAGCCGATTTTAGTGACTGTAACAACTCGGGCGTATATTTGTCTTAAATATGAAATTACAATTTCGTACGACTTTTCATTTTCGTACTAGATTTACCACCACACACACACACACTGAACATTTTTTGGGACTAGGTCATTTGGACTCAGGAGACCCTAAAACGTGTATTTCTGTTGAAAACTGGAATTCGAAAATTTTCACGACCGCAAAACTTTCCCTTACTATATATTTCATAAATAGGCAAGTGAAAGTTAAATGATCGATTTCTATGGAGATGTTTTAAGATCCTCTTAGTCCCTGACCTTTTTTCGGGGCTCGTGTGGTTTGGGATATGAGCCTCGAAAAAAGTTCAGTGTTTCTACATAGACACTAACTACTATAAATCATACACAGTAAGCCTAGCATGAAATCGAAAAGTCTTGTGAAAACGAAATCACATATTTAACACAACTTATGCCCGAGATGTTATAGCAAATGTTTTATCAATATCGGCTGACCAGAAGTGCCACTTTATACATTAGATTTTGCAAATTTTTATGATTTTCTCAAAATGGGCTCTAGCGATGTTTAATAAACTCACCATATCGGTGTAAATTTTTTTTTTCTTATATATTACAATTTATCATAATAGACAATAATAACAGTACTACAGGATCTCATTCATACAATATTTACAATATAAACAAAATGAAAGTCAAATTACATAAAATAAAATCAAAATAAATAAACGTATACAATAACAAAATTTGTAGACAAAATAAATACAAATAAATGAAGTTAACAAATAAATAAACAAAACACGTCACATTCATACCTATGTACAATATTTACAATCAGCTCAGGAACCCCGGACGGGGCTTGTCCCCCCACTTGTGGAAGGACAAGCAGAGTCCAAAGGATCCCAGCGCCTCCCTCTCAGCCGCATCACTGGTGAGAGCTAGCGGAAGCTAAGTGAGGGCGCCACAGCCACAATCACACCGCACATGAGAGGAGAATCTGACCAGTGTCAGAACTCCAGAATAGATATTTACAATATGTCTCGGGGCCGCTGCCGTTTCAACCTTCTAGGAGGATTATATGGATGAGTGGAGCTGGATAGGGATTGAGCTAGAGGATTAGGATGATGAAGAAGGTTCTGGTGGAATTTGAAAAATTTGGATGGAATCAGGTCTGAAATAAATGGAACCTTAAGGTCGTGGTGTAAGGTATAATTTGAGACATAATAAGGAGCATTTACTATTGTTCGGAGGACTTTGGATTGAAAGGATTGAATGCGTTTGATGTTAGAACGTTTGGCTGTTCCCCACAGTTCAAGTCCGTAGGTCCACATTGGCTTCAGTATTGTCTTGTAAAGTAATAATTTGTTGTCAACTGTAAGCTTAGATTTTCTGTTTAGTAGTCTGTATAACTGTCCGAATCGTCTGTTGAGTTCTTTTCGTTAAAGTCTTGTATGTGGGTTCCACGTCAATCTTTTGTCTAGTAGTAAGCCAAGATACCGGACTGTGTCTGAGGAAGGAAGCGGTATGGAATTGAAATGAACCATTGGACAGGATTTGCGTCGAAGGGTGAAGGTGACGTGGGTGCATTTGATTTCATTAACCTTAACACGCCAAGCATTACACCAGTCCTCGATAAGACAAAGGTGTCTTTGCAGGATTAAGGATGCTATTTCAGGATCGGAATTGGATGATAGGATGGCGGTGTCATCTGCAAATGTTGCCAGAAAGGTGTCAGGATGATTAGGAATATCAGCAGTGTAAAGGATGTAGAGGACGGGTCCCAAGACGCTGCCATGAGGAACACCGGGCCTCAATGGGATAAAAATTAGAAAATTCTGGTGTAAAATTTAAAAGCTTAACATTTATTTCATGCCAAGAAGTAAGTGTAAGTTGTGCTATGTGCGCACCAGATTTTTCAAACTTCATTTAAAAAATAATGATCATTAACAGCAAATATAATAAAAAAGTATTTGCATATTAGGAATAAGGAAGAATGTACCTAGTGAAATATTTTCCTTGTTCAATTGAGGAAAGGTCGTTGTGGTCTCTCAACCAGCTCATTTTATTAGACTCCTGATTGTCATCTTGACAAATCGTATTTGTCTGATGCAGTTTACTTTAAAAACACAAATACAGATTAGTTTTCTTTTGATAGATAGTTGAATGAAAGTGATGAAATGAAAGTCTCAACATTCTTAGATTGAAAGGATGGCAGATTTTATGGTTCTATTTTATTACCGATTTTTACCGAAGTCCATTTGCTTTAGTAGATGTGGTTATGTCATAATCTAATTTAAAACGTAATTACGTTTGTTGAATAAAAAAAAATCTGGTGCGCGCAACACACGACTTTCACTTACCTCCGTTGTTTATATCAATTTAACAATTTTTAAAATAAATTTAGAAACGAAATAAATTGTTAAAGAATTACTTATATTGGATTTTAATTATTTATTTATTTAACGTCACTTTATGCTACAATGGCTAATCGGACGATGCTACAGTAGGAGTCCTAAATTTTGCCTATCCAGGTTTTATTAGGATAGGGATTTTTAACGAGTACCTGACATCGCACTGGCTCGGGACCACCTTTTAACGTCCCCTCCGAAGGACGGCGTAACTAAGGATTTTTTACTCCCATTAAAAAATCCTAGGACCACCTGCGGGTTTGAACCCGTGATCTTTAGCATGGGAGGCTGTTACGCTAGCCACCCAGCTACAAGTAATCCCTGGATTTTAATAGAAACATATGTTTTGTAAAATAATCTGTTATATTATTATCTACGACAATCAGTTTGTTTTATCGGCTTTTCATCATTCACTGTTCACTTTTACCATAGTATGTATAAGATAATATTTTTTCTTAATTCATTCTCTTTCCAACGGTATATTATACATGTATATCACTGTTCTTAAGTTAACAAAAAAAAAAAATTGCAATAAAAATATTTTTGCAGTTTTCTCCTTCAGTTGTTTATCGAATTCCTTCAACTTATATACTTATCTATCTTTCATCTGTGGTAACAAGATAATTTGGTAATTTTTTTAGAATCTATAAAATTAAAGGTACTTTAGAGAAAGAAAATTTAAAATATTGGCATTTAAGCCCCAAACCATTGATATATCGAAATAGTTTTTGAGAAAAACGTAACACACACAGACCTTTTTCCGGGACTTGGTTATTTGGACTTAGGGGACCCTAAAACGTGTATTTCCGTTGAAAACTGGAATTCGAAAATGTTCACGATCGCAATACTTTCCCTTACTATATAAAGTAAGTGAAAGTAAAAATGAGCTTCAATTAAATATAAAGAGAACAAAAATATAAACATGTTTGTGGCAGTGACAAATCCATTTCAAACAACCTCTTTGCTCCCACCAGCTGTGTGCTGGTAACCTCACTCCATCACACACATCAGGCCCGTCACACAATTTAGGAATTAACAAAGGAACTAAAAGTTATAAAAACTTTTAGGAAAATAAGGGCGTTTTAATGTTGGCAATTGTAATGTACCTTATTTAATTGAAAATTTAAAATACAGGCATTTAAGCCCTATCGGACTATTTCAATCAGAAAGATACCTACATGATATTAAAGCCCATTTAAATTTGCATCGATATAGCGAGTTTAATCAAAATCGTTTCAGCTATTTTTGAGAAAAACGTAAAAAGGTGCAAAATGCATGGTTTAAAGTGGCTCTTCTGGTGAGCCGATTTTGTTGGAAAAGTTGCTGTAAAATCTCGGGCGTATATTTGGCTTGAATAGGAAATTTCAGTTTCATAGGACTTTTAGTTTTCGCGCTTGACTTACCACACACACTAACGGACACACAGGCATACGACCTTTTTACGGGACTTTTGCACTCAGGAGACCCTAAAATGTGTATTTCCGTTGAAAGCTGGAATTCGAAAATTTTCACGATCGCAATACTTTCCTTCACAATATATTCCATATATAGGTAAGTGAAAGTAAAAATTAAGAAATATCGGGAAATTTAGCTTAATTTAATATCAATTATTTTAATTACATTTAAATTCAATTTTAATTACATAACCGAAAGTATTAAAACCATCAGGATTTCCTATCTAGGAAGGTACCCATGACGTGGGTTGCTGAGACAGGATAGAGTATATTGTATGTAGAGTAGATAGCCGATTAGAGACAACTGTTGATGAAGCAGCTAATGAATAACCATAGGCTGTGCCCTGATGGCATCTCGGTGGACGCTGACATAACTCGTATGCTACGGGCCGATGTGTCATGGTCGTCAGGAACTCTTGGTGAACAATAGGGATTGGGGAATCCTGTCGTAGGATGTTGAATGTGCGTGGAGTATTGGTTTTTTTTGTGTTTTTATGTCTTAAGCAATCCAAAGATTCAGTTATCCTCATAATATGAAGATTTGTTACATAGGGGAAAAATGACCATTATTATATAAACTAGCTTTTGCCCGCGACTTCGTCTGCGTCTATTTCTGTTATTATGATCGCTATTAAGAAGTTTTTAAAAGAAAATATTGGATTGTCCAAAAAGTTCTTTGAAAAAATTAAAATTGATGAACAGCTTACAATTTATTTTTTTAATCTACAAAATAGTTACCAAAGTTAGCGATTACCCTTTCCCAACGACTTGAAAGGTCCATTATTCTTTTTCCAAAAATCACTGTCCTTACTCCTAAAGAACAATAAAAGGTCCGTTTTGACGTCCTCTTCTGAAGAGTCAGATTTCCCTTGTAGAAAGTTTTCGAGGGAACGGAAAAGATGGAAATCCGAAGGAGCAATGTCAGAATGGTACGACGGGTAAAACCTCCCATCTGAAGCTTAATAACTTTTGCCGAGTCTTTAAAGACACACGGGGCCAAGCGTTGTCTTGGCGGAATAGCACTCCTTGCCGATTTGCCAACTCTGGCCGTTTCTCTTCAATTGCTGAATTCAATCGATCTAACTGGGCACTGTAAAAGTCCGTATTTATAGTTTGGTTTTGTGGAAGGAGTTCAAAATGTATAGGTCCCTTCCAACCCCACTAAATACTGAGCATCACCTTTCTCGGATGCAAGAAGACCTTTGGTGTTGCGAGTTTCGTCGTTCCAGGCAACCTCCAATATTTTTTTTGGCTGGTATTGATGTAGAGAATCCATTTTTCGTTACCAGTCACAAATCGTTTCGAAAATAGTTCCTATTCGTTTTTTTGTTGTTTTTTTTAGCAGCAAATCACAACATGAAGTCCTTTCAATAAGATTCTTTTCACTGAGCTCATGGGGAACCCAATCGTTGTAACGAATGAAGTACCCATAAATGTGATTGATATACATTGATTCAACGAATGGGAATATTTTCACTTGAAAACAACTTTGACAAATATAATTGCAAAAAATATAATATTCATATTACCTTGAAAATTTATACGTCTTATAATAATGGAGTAGTTGTTAACCGTTTTGACTATATGGTAAGGAAGTTGGTTGAGGGTGCAGCAACCAAGAAAACACACCAGTAAGAAAATAATGAAGGAAGTGTTTTTTATTGGTAGTTTATTTGTTACCACATCCCCAAAACAATTGCTCCATCATATGCATTTTATAGTTACCACTCATAAACACACTTATATAAATTTGAATAAAGACAAAATGAAATATTCGCGAGCAAAGCCATGGGATACAGCTAGTTATTATCTAAAATAATCTTTTAGTTTTATCGGCATTTCATCACTCTCTATTAACTTTTAAAAGCTTGCGTATGAGATAATATGTTTCCTAAAATCTTTAGCTTTCCAACGGTATATCGTGAATGTATATTACTGTTCTTATGTACAAAAACAAAAAATTGCATTGAAAAAATATTTTTTTTCCGTTTTCTCCTTTAGTTATTTTTCTAATTCGCTCAACTTGCATATTTAGCTCTTATTTATCAATGATAACAAGATAATATGGTTATTTTTATAGAATATACATAATTAAAGGTAAATTAGAGGAATTAAATTTAAAATATCGGCATTTAAGCCCTGCCAGACCATTTTAATCTGAATAAAACCTAAATGATATTAAAGCCCATTAAATTTTACATCGATATAGCGAGTTTAATTAAAATCGTCGGATCTGTTTTCGAGAAAATCGTAAAAAGGTGCAAAATGCAAGGTATAAGAGGCTCTTCTGGTAAGCTCATTTTGATGAAATTTTGTAAAGTCTCGAGCTTATATTTGTCCTAAATATGAAATTTCAGTTTCATAGGATTTACCGCTTCCGCCCGGGAGTTACCACACACACACACACACAGGCCTTTTTGCGGGACTTGGTTATTTGGACTCAGGGGAGCCTAAAATGTGTATTTCCGTTGAAAACTGGAATTCGAAAATGTTCACGATCGCAATACTTTCCCTTACTATATATAGTAAGTGAAAGTAAAAATGAGCTTCGATTAAATATAAAGAGAACAAAAATATAAACGTGTTTGAGGCAGTGACACTCACACATCAGGCCCGTCACACAATTTAGGAATTAACTAAGGGACTAAAAGTTATAAAGCCTTTTAGGAAAATGAGGGCGTTTTAATGTTGGAAATTGTAATGTACCTTCTTTAAGTGAAAATTTAAAATATAGGCATTTAAGTCCTATCGCACTATTTCAATCAGAAAAAAACCTATTAAATATTAAAGCCCATTTAAATTTGCATCGATATAGTGAGTTTAATCAAAATCGTTACAGCAGTTTTTGAGAAAATCGTAAAAAGGTGCTAAATGTATGGGATAAAGTAGGACTTCCGGTCAGCCGATTTTAGTAAAAAAGGGCGTATAGTAGTCTTAAAGATGAATTTCAGTTCCGTACCACTTTTCGTTTCCGCCCGGGAGTTACCACACACACACAGACCTTTTTGCGGGACTTGGTTATTTGGACCCAGGGGACCCTAAAACGTGTATTTCCGTTGAAAACTGGAATTCGAAAATTTTTACGATCGCAATACTTTCCCTTGCTATATATTTCATATATATGTAAGTGAAAGTAAAAAAGGGATAAGCCATTCACAAATAATAATGGTTTAGTGACTAGCATAACAGCCTTCTATACCAAATGCCACGGGTTCAAAATTTTCAAGTAAACCTAGGATCTTTTAATGGGAGTAAAAATTCTATGTTTACACCGTCCTTCGGAGGAGATATAAAATGTTCGTCCCAAGCTTGTGTGATATTAGGCACTCGTTAAAGATCCCTATATCAATTAAACCTGTACAGGCAAAATTTAGGACTCCCACTGTAGCATCGTCCGATTAGTCACAGTAGCATAAAGTGACGTTAAATGAATAAACAATAATAATACGTGGATATTTATATAGAAACTGGCCTCCTGTTATTTATTTTTTTCAGTTCAATGACCCAAGTTGGTGCCAAGATATACACGATACGTTTGGCGAGCCAATTTCGCAAACATCCAGGCTGCCTTGTACCACGGCTTCCCGTTTCGTGTCAAGTTCAGGGTCTTGTTTTTATTTTATTTTTTCTAAGTGTTTCCTCCCTATAATTCACCAAAATCACTTTATAATTTATTTTGAATTGTATTTTTATTGAGATTTAAGTTAGCTTTCCTTTACGGAGTTTGGACTTTATTATTTTAAAATGTGGTGTAAAAAGGTGTATTTATATAATATCATCTAAATATAAATAACCACTATACCTTACATTGTATAAAAACATATATGTATACACTCACTTAAAGAAGTTTCCATACAGCATATGCTTTTATTTTGTATAGCTATTTATTTTCAACTTAACATTTCCTAATGTACAAAATATTAATAATAATATTAGATTCAAAAATATATTTATTTATTTTCATTTCATCATTAATATAAAACAAGGCAGAATGTCATTTGTTAATGGTAGGTCAAAAAATCTAGTGCGAGCAACACACGACTTTCACTTACCTCCATTTTTAAAATCAATGAAAGAATTTTAAAATACAGTAAGAGATAAAAATGAGTGAAACCATTAAAGATTAAATTAAATGGAATTTCTATAGAAACATGTGTTTCATTAAAAAATCTATTATATTATTATGTAAAATAATCACTTAGTTTTATCGGCTTTTCATCACTATCTATTAAATTTTAAATCCTTGTGTATAAGATAATATTTTTTCTAAAATCTTTAGCTTTCAAACGGTATATCATACGTATATATTACTGTTCTTATGTTCAAAAACGAAAAATTGCATTCAAAAAATTTTTTTTTCAGTTTTCTGCTTTTGTGTTTTTTAAATTCGCTTACATATTTAGCTGTTATTCATCAATGCTAACAGGTTATTTTTATAGAATCTACAAAATTAAAGGTACTTTAGAGGAGAACAATTTAAAATATCGGCATTTAAGCCCTGCCAGACTATTTTAATCAGAATGAACCCTACTTGATGTTAAAGCCTATTAAATTTTACATCGATATAGCGAGTTTAATCAAAATCGTCGGAACCGTTTTTGAGAAAATCGAAAAAAAGTGCAAAATGCATTGTATAAAGTGGCTCTTCTGGTAAGCTTATTTTAATGAAAAAAGTTTTGTAACGTTTTTTGGCCAGATGGAAAAAGTGTGGAAGAAATCAACCTCAGTTTTCAAAACTTAGAATTTATTTAAGGGTGTTTGGAAACTTTTTTGAGTTTGTATATATATATATATATATATATATATATATATATATATATATATATATATATATAAATATATATACTCAAAGTGTAAGTTGCTGAATAGCTAAAAGACAAACGAACTATCATATATTCAATGCAATTAACGCCCAATTGGGGAAAATATTTAGGCATCTCTGAGTTCTCACGCAATTAGTTGCGAAGTTCTTTTTTTTTTTCTTTTACGTTAGGAATGAATGTAAGCTTATTTATATAACCTTTGACTGGACTCGTTTTCTTAAATGCTGCCTCTAATTAGAACAAATGGCTTTAGAAGTGTTCGAATTCTTTTGATGCTTGAGATGTCTTACTGAAGACATACAGCTGTTTGTCTAAAAACCTTTATTCAGGGTTTAATATGTATGTACTTAAAATTTTGTTTTTCTTTATATTAATGTTTTTAATCATACTGTAATTATTTGAGTCCTGATATATATATATATATATATATATATATATATATATATATATATATATATATATATATATATTTTTTTTTTTTTTTTTTTTTTTTAAATTCCTTTATATATTAAAGTAATTGCAACCCGCGGCTTTTCTCACTAATATCTTTTTTGTTGATTTAAATTGACATATATATATATATATATATACACGTTTATAGTAAAAGTAACTATAAAAACTTTTTCAACTATTTTTATGAATAATAGTGTAATATTAAAAAGTACAATAATAAAGTAATATTTTAGTGCAAGATCCTAATTTTATTCTTTCAAATTTACAATCCGTGACGTTGTTCATGGGATCACCTGTAGGATAGTGGTTAGAAAAACAGCCTCCTATACCAAATGTCACGGGTTCAAACCCGTTGGTGGTCCTTTAATGGGAATAAAATCCTTAGTTCTGCCGTATTTTTTTTTCTTTTACTAATACTACAAGTAACGTATTATTGTTCCTTTTTTAATTGTTCAAAATATATATTTTCTATTTTGGATGGGGGTAGAGAGGAGAGGGGTACAGCTTGCTGAAATTTATCTCTTTACGATTTTTACTTTCACTTAACTATATATGAAATGTATATTAAGGGAAAGTATTGTGATCGTGAAAATTTCACTTTTCAACCGAAATATACGTTTTTGGGTATCCTGAGTCCAAATGACCAAGTCTCGCAAAAAGTATGCCTCCTATTGATCTTTTGGCTGAGGAAAAAGGTCTGTGTGTGTGTGTGTGTGTGTGTGTGTGGTAACTCCCACGTGTAAACGAAAAGTCCTATGAAATTTCATATTTAAGACAAATATACGCTCGAGATGTTACAAAAACTGTTTCTTCAAAATCGGCTAACCAGAACAGCTACTTTATACTAGGCATTTTCACCTTTTTACGATTTTCTCAAAAACAGCTCCAACAATTTTGATTAAACTCGCTATATCGATGTAAGTTTAAATGGACTTTAATATCATATAGGTTTTATTCTGATTATAATAGTGTGAAAGGACTTAAATGCCGATATTTTCTTCCTCTAAAGTGCCTTTAATTTTGTACATTCCATCAAAATAACCATATCATCTTGTTACCATTGATAAAAAACAGGTATATAAATATATATATATGTATATATGAGTTCGATATCCAAGTAAAGGAGAAAACTGAAAATATATTTTTTTAATGTGATTTTTGTTTTTGAACTTAAGAACAGTAATATACGTGTATAATACACCGGTGGAAAGCTAAAGATTTAAGAAAAAACATTACCTTATACAGAAGCTTATAAAATTTAATAAAGAGTGATGAAACTAAGTAATTATTTTAGATAATAGTATGATAGATTTTTTTAAGAAAACACATGTTTCTATAGAAATTCAATTTAATTAGTTCTTCAATAGTTTCACTCATTTTTATCTCTTGAAAATTCTTTAACCGATTTTAAAAACGGAGTTAAGTGAAAGTCGTGTGTTGCCCGCACCAGATTTTTTATTTTATTTGTACTTTACTTTCTTCTTTTACAAATAATCTCAAAATATGATTGATTGCTATTAAATGACATTGTTGACAATGTAATTAGTTACATGAGTAACTCACTGTGTAGGAGTGTATATCTCTATCGGTACCCATCTACCGGTGTATACATGATTAATTAGTCTTCGATATTGAGTAACCTCGTGTTCTCACTTATATAATATCTGATTGGTTTGTGAACTTTGTTTATTTATGCAATATGCCTTCATAGATTTTTTTTTTATTCTTCATATGGGTATTGCTTTCATACGTTTTGTCCCTGAGTTGTAATATGTCTTATCTAGCACTATTTTATTTCATCTATCTTCAAGACAAATAGTGTTTTAATAAAACTAATTTCATACGATTAGTGTGATAAATAATGGCATGAATATGGAAATTAATAATTATTCTTTCATATCTTGTTTTCCTTTTTGCCGGTTTTTTCACCAACTACTTACGTCGTTTTTATTTTTTTCTATGATATTTTAAAAATAATCCTCCACTATTTATTTATAATCATTCTTAATACTCATCATCATTAATACGCTGATGAAGCCGAATGAATATCTGAAACGTTGGTAAACAAATTGAAAGCACGGGCGAAACCAGAAAACGACTAATATTTGTAACAAATTTTATAATTGATGTGCTTGCTGTAGAGTTCCAATCTCTTTATCTCCCTCCCTCTCTCTCTCTCTCTCTCTCTCTCTCTCTATATATATATATATATATATATATATATATATATATATATATAAAATGATTAGACGATTCTTGTTATCCGCGAATCCTTCTAAACCACGTGACGTATTTTGATACGGTTTTCACTATCAATTAGGGCAGTCTTTCCTGAAGGCTTATAAGTAAAATATATTGCAATAAAGTTTTTCTTTAGATGGGAAAATTAAATTATCTGTAATGAAAAAAAATCTTTCCTGAAATATAAGTATTAATATAGATCTACACTATACCGTAGAAAAGCACAAGGTTTTAGAAATGTTAATATGCAAATAAGATGTACAAGTTAAAATAATGACGTCGTAGGCCCATAAACTTATGAATTACATATTTATAATGTTGGTAATGAAGGAGACTATAGGATTCAATATTGCCACCGTACAGTATCGTACGTTATGGGATTTTAGAAAGAATATTACGTATCAAATCATAAGTAAGTTGTTAAAATAAATGGAAAGTTGTTATTAATCCATAAACTGATATTTTTATAAATTATATGTACAGTACAAAAATTAATTCATTAAAACATATATTTCACTTTAAACTTAATAGTAATATCATAGAAACTAAATTACAATTTTATATCTATTTTAAATAGTTCATTCGAAATATAAAATAGTAATTAGCGGAATAAAATTAAAACGATTTTGATTAAACTCACTATATTGATATAAACTTTAATGGGCTTTTATAATATATAAGTTTCATTCTTATTGAAATACTCTGACAGGGCTTAAATGGCGTATTTTTGTATTTTTTCCCTTTTAAGTGCCTTTAATTTAGCAGAATTCATAAAATTTACCATATCATCTGATAAGAATTGTTTTAAAACAGCTAAATATAGAAGTTGAAAGAATTTGATGACCAACTAATGGAAAAAAGAGCAAATATATTTTTTGATGCAATTTTTGTGTTTTTGAACATAAAAACAGTAATATAGATGCATAGGATTGTACTGCACGGGAGTCTTTCTTGACGTGGAACAGGCCTTTGACCGAGTCTGGCACCCGGGACTGCTCTACGAACTCCGTGAACTCCTCCTTCCAACATACTTCCTCATCCTCCAGTCCTACCTCTCTGATAGAACCTTTAAAATCAACCACAATAGTTCCTATTCATCCACTTTTACTCAGTCTGCTGGTGTTCCTCAAGGCAGTATCCTAGGACCCATTCTCTACACAGTCTATACAGTTGATATCCCAATCCATCCTAACACATTCCTTCCTACCTATGCCGATGACACTTGCGTGCTATCAGTTAATAACGATCCTAGTATTGCCTCTCAAAACCTCCAATCCCACATCAGAGACCTTGAGGTATGGTGTCAGAATTGGAGAATTAAAATAAACTCCAATAAATCCCACCAGATTACCTTTACCCTTCGTCGTAAACCTATGACATCCTGCCCTACAGTGTCCTTTAATAATATTCCGCTTGTCCCTGTTGAACAGATCCGTTATTTAGGCCTCCTGCTTGACAAACGTCTTACATGGAATCCGCATACAAGACTGAAAAGACAAGAAACTGCTCGCCGATTTCGGTTACTTCAACATTTACTTGACAGACGCTCTAACCATTCTCTTTACTACAAAAGACTAATTTACTTGACAATCATAAGGCCTATCTGGACTTACGGAGTTGAGCTTTGGGGCTCTACTAAACCATCAAACTCTTCCCGTATCCAATCCTTACAATCCAAATTCCTTCGCAAAATCCTTAACGCTCCTTACTTTGTCACCAACAAAATCATCCACAAAGACCTTAATGTTCCATATGTTGCTGATTTGGCCTGTACCAGGTATCACTCCTGCCATGAAAAACTCCACTCCCACTCTAATCCACTAGTTTCAATCCTTGCTTCCACTTCAATTCCTGACAATCCGCCGAGGCGTCTGAAAAGAATGAAAGATGGCCTCGAGACCTTCTTGTGTAGATTCACTACTAAAGTGCTGCCAATGGGCAGTTTCTCTTCATGTTTTTTCATGTGTATTATCATTGTAGCATATTTACTTGATGTATGAACATACAGTTGTAAATTTCAATATATGAATTAAAAAAAAAAAAAAGATGCATAATATACCGTTGGAAAGCTATAGCTTATAGAAAAAATATTATCTCATAGAAAAAAATAGTATAAGTTAACGGAGAGTATTGCGAAGCCGATGAAAAAACTAATTGTCGTAAGTAATAATATTGCTACGGTCAAGACAATGACGGGTGGACCACGCCTGGAGGGGCCTAGATGAGGCTAGAGACTTCTGGACCTGGACAGTCCTCGAAGTGCCTGGAAAGGCCCACCACCCTACCTGCGCCCGGGTCTAGAAGATTCGGCGGTGGTACAAATAGCGGTCCCATGAGCCTAGGTGAGTCAGTCCTAATCCGGCTCAACAAGCATCTGTGATGTACCAGTGACCAGTGACAGTGAACCGTTCGTGACAGTGTGACAGTGTAGTGAAACTGTGTGTCAGTATTGTGATAACCGGTTGGTGGGAAATTAGAAGACTGTAGTTTATATATAACTTATAGTTGTAAGTTTTAGAATAAATCTAGCATATTGTATAAATTTACGTAAGTAGTTTAATTGTTAGGAATACCTGATTTTATATGTATACTGTTTAGTAGTAAGCTGGTAATTCCATTATTATTGTTAATATAGTGGTTAGTAATCCCTTTGTATTTGTGTTTTATGTATTTAATAAACATTTGTAATTTGTAAACTGGAGTAGTTCATTTCTCACACCCCGTAGCCCGTAACAATTTGGTGTCAGAAGTGGGATAATTGTAAATGGTTATAATTTTGGTTTTCTTGTTTTTGTAATTATTGGGCTACTGTGTGGAAAATGACCTCTCAGAGTGTTAGACTGAATGATTTAAAAGTTGCAGACTTAAGACGGGAGTTAGAAGAACGAGATCTGGATACTTCCGGAACGAAATCAGTACTGCAACAACGCTTGCGCCAATTTTTTGTTGATTCAGGGGAAAATCCAGACGAGATTACGTTTGAAAATGATTTCAGTAAGTTGTCTGCAACTTTTAAAACTGAATTAGGTACTGTTAAAAATGAGTTAGGTAATGTAGAAAAGAAGTTAGGTAATGAATTAAGTACTGTTAAAAATGAGTTAGGTAATGTAGAAAAGAAGTTAGGTAATGAATTAAGTACTGTTAAAAATACATTGGAGGCTAAGTTAGGCAATTTAGAAACTAAGTTAATGGAAAGTGTAGATAATAAGTTAGCTGATGTAGAATCTAGATTAGGAGAAAAAGTCGATTCAGTAGAAAATGAACTTAGGGTAAGAATAGAAGCTCTAGAAGAACGTATGAGCAACCCACCGACAATCGACACCGACCAACCCTCTGAGAGAAGCCCTCACAACACCATCCCCTCCGCCAATGCTGGGATGCCACCAACGCACAACACCATCCCATTGTTCGACGGGAAGACGCCGTGGGAGGACTACATGACTCTCTTCGAGACAGCGGCTTCGATCCACGGGTGGTCAAAGGAGACGCAAGCATCAGCGTTGTGCCTAGCCTTGCGTGGAGACGCCTTAGGAGTACTACAGGGGATGCCCATGTCGGAGCGGTGCAACTACGGTGAGCTGATGAGAAGACTGAAGATGCGTTTCGGCCATCGCCACATGGACCAACTATACCGTTCCCAGTTAAAGAACAGGGTCCAGAAGACCAACGAGACGCTGCAGGAATTTGAAGCAGATATCGCCCGGCTAGTGAGGAATGCCTACCCAACAGTCACCGACGACGTCTACGAGAGCTTGGCTATCGACAAATTCCTGGATGGACTTCGAGACCCGGAAACCCAACAGGCAGTGAAACTCGCACGCCCTAAGACTTTGGGCGATGCATTGTCGCAGGCCATGGAATTCGAGGCTGTCAGGCAGTCAGTCCGTGGACATGCACGAGTTCGAGCGGCAGAAGCGGAGCATAACGCGGACTCCACCATCGAGGGCATAGTAACAAAGGTTTTGGAAGCCCTCAGGACACGCAAAAATGAGATACGCTGTTGGAGCTGCGGTCAACTTGGACACCCCAGAAGCAAGTGTCCTACCAGGAAGCCGGAAAAAGCCACAGGAAAACTAAGGAGGGTTGATGGGAAGGGGCAACTGTCAACCCGTAGCATCGAAGGCCCCAGGGTCGCCGTGAGAATCGCGACAATAGGGAGCAAGACAAATAGTTTTTATGTGGATGGAATGGTGAACGGGCAGCTGCGGAGTTTTCTGCTGGATACCGGCGCGACCATGACAATACTGAACCCGAAGGCAGTTAACGCTGAGAAGATATCACCTACCACTTGGGCGTTACGGACAGCTACAGGACAGCCAGCCGAGGTCTACGGAGAGACAGTTGCCACTTTCTTCATCGGGGGCCAACGTCTAGAGCACCGCGTTCTCGTGGCGAAAATAGACGAGGAAGTCATCTTCGGCATGGACTTGATGATCAAATACGGGATCAAGCTGGACATGTCGAGAGGTGTGTTGACGCTGGGAGACGAAGAGGTCATCCTTCGGCAGGGAAAAGACCTCTATGCACGAGTACTCCTACTAGAAGACACCACTTTACCTGCACGGAGTCAAATTCTGACGCATGGGACGATCAATGGACGACTACCGGAGGGTCAATGTCTTCTACTTGAACCTGGGAAGCACGAGGAGCAGGAAGTCGGACGCGGTGTTCTGGTTGCAAGGTCTCTCATCAAGGTCGGACATACCACCCCAATCCGACTGATGAATCTGAACAGCTTCCCGGTGACACTAAAGAGAGGAACACCAGTTGGAGAATGTACGGCCGCTACCTCAGTAGTCCGACAGCTACAACGCAACCCCACCGAGCAACGAGGACTACCCGAAGAATTAAAAGGATTCGTGGAGGAATCATGCAGAGAACTTTCGCCTGAACAGAGCGAACTCGTGAAGAGATTGATTACCCGATGGCAGGACATTTTCGAGATCAGCTCAGGACCACGGGGTAGAACGAACATCGTCCAGCACAAAATTGACACCGGGGATACAAAGCCCATCCGACAGATCCCAAGGAGGCTGCCGCTAGCTAAACGAAAGGATGCCGAGGAGATTATTAAGGATATGGCGAATGATGGTGTCATCGAGCCCTCGAGTAGCCCATGGATGTCTCCTGTCGTACTGGTGAAAAAGAAGGATGGGACGACAAGATTCTGCGTAGATTACCGTCTTTTGAACAACGCCACGAAGAAGGACAGCTACCCACTCCCAAGGATTGACGACACGCTGGACACACTAGAGGGTTGCAAACTATTTTCTACCTTGGATCTCCGCAGTGGATATTGGCAGGTTGGATTGGCACCGGAAGATAAGGAGAAGACGGCATTTTCAATCGGCACTGGCCTCTGGCAATTTACGGTAATGCAACGTTTTGCAATGCACCTGCAACGTTCGAGAGGCTGATGGAAAGCGTCTTAAGAGGCCTTTCTTGGGAGATATGCCTGGTTTACTTGGACGACATCATTGTACTGGGAAAATCCTTTACTCACCATCTGGAGAATCTGGAGCGGGTCTTCGAACGGCTGCGTGCAGCCAATCTAAAACTGAACCCGAAGAAGTGCAATCTCTTCCGAAGGCAAGTCAACTACCTGGGACATGTTGTATCAGACAACGGAGTTGCTGTTGACCCAGAGAAGATTACAGCGATCACCAATTGGCCAGCACCTCGAGATAAGCACCAAGTGAGAAGTTTCCTCGGACTCTGCACCTACTACAGGAGGTACGTGAAAGGATTCGCCAACATCGCAAAACCTCTTACCAGGCTCACTGAGGAAAAACGGACTTTCCTTTGGGATCGCGAGTGTCAGGCTTCATTTGAGGAGTTAAAGAAGAAATTGAGTAGTGCGCCTATTCTAAGCTATCCACGTCCCGAGGGCAAGTTCATTCTTGACACAGATGCCAGCAACACTGCTATTGGAAGCGTCCTTTCCCAACTCCAAGACGGGGAAGAAAAGGTTATTGGGTACTTCAGCAAAGCACTGTCGGCTCCAGAACGCAACTACTGTGTCACAAGGAAAGAGCTTCTGGCAGTGGTTAAGTCCATAGAGCACTTTCATAAATACCTGTATGGAAGAAGATTTCTACTGAGAACGGACCACGCAGCTCTAATGTGGCTGCTGCGATTCAAGTCACCGGAGGGACAAGTTGCACGGTGGATCGAGCGCCTTCAGGAATATGACTTCGAATCTGCTCATCGTTCTGGAACGAGTCACCGGAATGCGGATGCGCTCTCAAGGAGACCCTGTGATGGAGAATGCAAGCATTGTTCTCGACAAGAAGAAAAGCAAGCAACAGTGTTGCGGACTACGGTCGTTACCGATGGTTGGCAGGACACACAACTGGCAAAGGAACAGGACGAGGACCCGGACTTGAAACAAATAAGGGAATGGAAGCTATCAGGCCAAAGGAGACCAAGCTGGCAGGATGTTGCTCCAATGTCGAAAAATATAAAAACCTATTGGGCTCAATGGGACTCCATTCTACTGGACAAAGGTCTGCTGAAACGAGCATTGGAGAACACGGAGGGAGATCAGCGGAGACTACAGCTCATCGTACCAAAGATTAAAGTGCCCGAAGTACTGAGGGAACTACATGATGGAGCATCTGGCGGCCACCTTGGAGTTCACCGGACATTAGAAAAGGTTCGTGAACGCTTTTACTGGGCAAACCTCAAGGACGATGTGTTAGATTGGTGCCGGCGGTGTGCAACTTGTGCCGCCTCTAATGGACCGATAAGGAAAAAGAAGGCACCTATGAAGAAATACAACGTAGGAGCACCATTCGAGAGAATAGCGGTAGACATCGCTGGCCCTTTTCCTGTGACAGATAATGGCAACCGATATATTCTCGTGGCCATGGATTATTTTTCAAAGTGGGTGGAAGCTTATGCCCTTCCGAATCAGGAGGCCGCCACGGTTGCCGATGTTCTCGTGAAGCAGCTCGTCAGTCGGTTTGGGGTGCCCATGGAACTTCATGCTGACCAAGGAAGAAACTTTGAGTCGGCAGTCTTCACCAGGATGTGCGAGGCTCTAGGAATACGGAAGACCAGAACGACGCCTCTTCACCCTCAGTCCGACGGCATGGTAGAGCGCATGAACAGGACGATGGGTCGATATTTGGCCAAGGTAGTTTCTGACCATCAGCGAGACTGGGACCAATATCTTCATCTGTTCCTGCTAGCCTATCGTAGTTCAGTTAATGAAACGACAGGGCAGACCCCCGCCAATGTCGTGTTCGGCAGGGAACTACGCTTGCCTTGCGATCTGAAATTCGGTTTCAAGCCTGATGAGGAGGTCGCCGGAGAAGACTACGTCACGAACCTACGGAAGCGAATGAACACTATTCACGAGAAGGTTCGCACAAACATCCAGGGAGCAAGTGACAGAATGAAGGAGCGTTATGACATCAAGGCAGAGAAAGGTGGCTTCCAACCTGGAGACTTGGTCTGGCTACACGATCCTCGAAGAAGGCAAGGCTACTCACCGAAACTTCAAAACTCCTGGGACGGACCGTATGAGGTCATCAAGAGGATCAATGATGTCATCTATAGGATCAGGAAGCAGCCCAAGGAAAACCCAAGGTAGTCCATTTCAACCGATTGGCTCCATACAAGGGAAACCATGGCCCTACAGAGGAACAGCAAGTGAGGAACCTCACCGACAAGGACCTAACTCCCCATCCTAAGGCGCCAGACTCCCGTAGGGTAACGCAGACAGTTTACAGAGACATATTCTCGTTACCGGTAGACTATGCTCTAGCACACTGTGTCGCCGAACATCTGAGGAATTCCCGGGGGATTGCGACGGTCTTCAGGAAGAAGTTCGCTGGAATTGAAGAGCTGGAACGCCAGGGACCAAGAGTTGGGAAGACTCTCCATCAAGAGCATGAAGGCCGGCACCTGTTTTACTTGGTTACCAAGAGTTCATCAGAGCAGAAGCCGACATACGACACACTGCGCCGGAGTCTTGACGACCTGCGGAGAAAGCTTCTGGAACTGCGTGTCACCAAGCTCGCCATCCCGAAGTTGGGTTGTGGATACGATGGCCTGGAGTGGAGGATTGTCAGGAACATTGTAGAAGAGACGTTCGCCAACTCTGGAGTCATCATAATGGTATGCACGTTCAACCCCTGGAAAGACAAAACACCTACATCGGAGGAAGATCAGCATCGCTCAGCTTCTGCAATCTGTGCTCTGGGGCAGAGCACGTCTAAGGAGGGGGTAGTGCTACGGTCAAGACAATGACGGGTGGACCACGCCTGGAGGGGCCTAGATGAGGCTAGAGACTTCTGGACCTGGACAGTCCTCGAAGTGCCTGGAAAGGCCCACCACCCTACCTGCGCCCGGGTCTAGAAGATTCGGCGGTGGTACAAATAGCGGTCCCCTGAGCCTAGGTGAGTCAGTCCTAATCCGGCTCAACAAGCATCTGTGATGTACCAGTGACCAGTGACAGTGAACCGTTCGTGACAGTGTGACAGTGTAGTGAAACTGTGTGTCAGTATTGTGATAACCGGTCGGTGGGAAATTAGAAGACTGTAGTTTATATATAACTTATAGTTGTAAGTTTTAGAATAAATCTAGCATATTGTATAAATTTACGTAAGTAGTTTAATTGTTAGGAATACCTGATTTTATATGTATACTGTTTAGTAGTAAGCTGGTAATTCCATTATTATTGTTAATATAGTGGTTAGTAATCCCTTTGTATTTGTGTTTTATGTATTTAATAAACATTTGTAATTTGTAAACTGGAGTAGTTCATTTCTCACACCCCGTAGCCCGTAACAATATGATAGATTATTTTTAAAAAACACATGTTTCTATTGAAATTCAATGTAATTTAAATTGATTTTAACAACCGAGGTATGTAAAAATCGTCTGTTGCGCTCAACAGATTTTTACATAAACAGCAAAGCCTAGGTGGTGTAAGAAGGCATAAATGATTGTAATATTATTTTTTTTTTTTTTTATCTCCATGTTTTATTATTCGCACCTGTCAATGAATGTTGACATTCAGCGAATTTGATGAAGGAATGATAGTTGGCGTGGTAGGCGTGATGGAGAGAAGATGCCCAGCGGCACCTCTTCCTGACGTGCTTCCTATTACGGATTTAGCTTAGAAGGTCCCTCATCCAACTTCTTTTCAGTCTTCTGCGAAAATTGTCCGGCATGTTACTAGTGGCCATGCTTCGTATTAGATTGTTAGTATGTCCATGTAAGTTGTGAAAACGTTTGTAGAGGGTCCGAATCTGTTCATTGACTGTTGGCTTGAGGAGGTCTGTATGTAAAGTAGTGTTGCTAACGTCCCATGGTGAGTTTGTAATAGTTCTAAAAGTGTTATACTATTTTACATATTTGATTCTAAGGTTATCTATGAAAGTTAGTATTGAATATTCCTGCTCTTTAGTCTCTTTTTCTTTTGTATTATATATATATATATATATATATATATATATATATATATATATATATATATATATATACATATATATATATTTTATATATATATATATATATATATTATATATATATATATGAAATCATCTCGCTACTCTTGATATCCGGGATAAGCACTAAATCGGTCAAACAGTGAAACACATTTATTTAAAAAAATAAATGACACCACATTCAGATTGGACCCGAGCAAAGCATTGTTTTAAAATGTGTGCCAGCGTTTAACATTTGCATTATTTATATATGATGTATAAAATGGAATAAATTAAATGTAAAATTTACAAATTTCAACTACCTTTGTTTTAACACGTGTAATAAGATGGGAGTGTTTGGACATCACGAACATTCGTTGAAGGATTCATTCAAGATGAAGAGATACCCTGTTCAGAGATTCAGCTCACAAGAGATTCACCTCTAAGGACTGCACTTCCTGAATCGGGTCGTGATACCACGAAATGCTTTATCTTCTTGAGAACTGGGCTACTGTTTTGTTCATCTCTATTCCTAACTTCCTACACTGACAAAGTCATAGACTTCTATCTAAACAAATGATATAGGTATCTCAATTTAGTTTGGAATATAAAAACTATGAAATGTTTCTTTATTGGTATCCTTAGTAAAATACACTTAACGAATTTTTATAATGTATCGATTAACTTTTTTTTTTTTTTAAAGAATTTTTAACAGTGTTTCGCGAATTGTAGTCGACTCATGAGGCCTGGGTCTAACATACAAAAAAAAATTGTTAGGAACCATTAGGCTAGAAGATAATAAGGTAAAAATGTCTAAAAAATTCTATATGATTCATTAAATTTGGTTTACTGCACTTAATTTTTTAGTCATTCACTTTTGGCTTGTTGTGGGAATCTCCTCAAAGACTTAAACCCCTTTGTAAAAAGTTTTTAAAGAATATTGGAGATAGAGTTTGGGCTATCGTGATCATTTACCATCGACGTCCAACGTAACGAAAAAATGAATGCCTTTTTCAAAAACCTTCTTCATTGAAATCCTGGCAAACTTTGTGATCGGAGCCTCATTATTTCTTCTTTCATAATTCCTATTATGACATTGTGGCAGGTTTTCAGAAAATGAAAAAAAGGTGGTGGTTGAATTGATGGGGTAAATTAAAAGAGTAGCTAACTACATTGCCCTCAGACGAACCAAGAATAGGCGACGTGCTGTCGGCTCAGGCTATCATACCTGCGGCATCTGCAAGGACACGGGGCTTTGTCACAATATTGTAAAAAGAGAACTTCCATCTGTCTGTGTAAAGAAAGATGAGCATAGCCTGTGTGGTGGGTTACACACGAAAAGGTCTATTTTTACTATTTCGAAGGATATGCTCGACTTTAGGGTTAGGGGGTTCGAGTATTGAAATAGGTGCTTAACTTCTTGCTCGTTTGTTGTTTGTTTATTTATTTAACGTCACTTTATGCTACTATGGCTAATCGGACGACGCTAGAGTGGGAGTCCTAAATTTTGCCTATCCAGGTTTTATTAGGATAGGGATCTTTAACGAGTACCTGACATCGCACAAGCTCGGGACCACCTTTTAACGTCCCCTCCGAAGGACGACGTAACTAAGGATTTTTTACTCCTAATAAAAAATCCTAGGACCACCTGCGGGTTTGAACCCGTGAACTTTAGCATGGGAGGCTGTTACGCTAGCCACCCAGCTACAAGTAATCCCTTAACTTCTTGGTTATTATCACCAAATAAATTTATAGTAAATTTTTTTTTTTTTTTTTTCAACATCTTTAAATGACACACGCATTGGAATACATTAGCCTAAATGCCATATATGAAATAAATTATTGTGTTGTGTCACATGAAATGTCCGTTTTCAAGGTAAAGGATTTTTATTAAAAATACGACATGAAAACAAGATAATTTTATTCGAAGTATTTAACTTCTTTTTCTACACATTTTTCCCAACGTGACACCAACTTTTTTTATCCCCGAACTGAAAAACTCTGAGCTTTGAAGTGGAACAAAATCTGAAAACGCACTTTTCACTTGATCATCATTTTCAAAAAGTGTTCCTTTGACGAAGTAGTCTAAATTCCTGAACAGTAATCTGTTGGAGACAAGTCGAGAGAATATGGTGGGTGCGGAAGAACTTCGTAGCCCAGTTCTTTTAATTTTTGCACGGTATGTTTTGAAACATAGGGTCTTGCTGCCGCTCAGTGAGATCATGAGGTACCCATGTATCGAGCTTTTTTATCTTCCAAATACACTTTAAATGTCTGGAAACGGTAGATGCACTTGCATTTAGTTGTGCTGAGAGTCCTTTCACTGTTTGGTAGGGGTTTCCTTCTACTGTATGTTTGAGGACATCGTTGTCTATTACGGACGGAGGTCTTCCTCGGGGTAAATTTTCCAAGTCGGTATCCCCAGCTTAAAACTTTAGTGGGTAATTGATTGAGAAGCTAACGTTTATACAAAGGTAGAGGATTAGTAACTGTTTACTTTAAATATGTAAACATTCGGAAGAAAACAACAGAGACCTGCAAAATCCTTTATGTATTTCAGAAACCATAAAAACGGACATTTCATGTGAAACAACCCAATATATTAAAAGTTTAGTACAGTTGAAGGAAAAATTAAACAAAAACCTACATTCAAAAAAGGAGAAAATAAATTGAAAATATACAATGTATAAATTATGCAAATTAACTTACACAACACATATTTTGTTATTTTTTGAGTGTATGTTTTGAGGAAATATTTGTTTTAATTACCAATTTATATTTTTAATGGGTTTTGGGAAGCTGGTATTTTAACTGAAGCACGATGCAGGTTAGAAATGGACAGATCGTTGAATTTTAGGAAGCTGTAAGTCTTGGAGCATAGAGAATATTTTATAATATTTTAGAACATTTTTCTATTGCTATTTTCAGTGAATGTGAGAGATCATTCTGAAGCATAAGTACTTTACGAATTTTGACCAAGTTATGGGAACATATTGCTAAAATATTTCGGGGTTTTAAGCCGTCTTTATGAGTCATATTGATGACATACTACATTATTAAAACTATTTTTCAAGAAAAAATAAAACAATATAACATATTTTGTATTAAATCAACAGAACTATCTCTACATTTTGGTAGAAAAGAACTAACTCTAAAATTTGTGAATAGCAATTTTCTTCTCTTGAGCGGGTTTGGTATTGTTTTAGAAAATTAAATATGACTTTTAAAGAATTTCCTCAATTAAAAATATCAAATTCAACAGTCCTTAGTATTTATTACTCGGTAAAGAATTTAAATTCTCTACAAAACAAAAAACATTGAAATATGTTAAGAAATAGCAGAGATATAGCGTTTTGAACTTAGTATTGATAATTGGCCATTTCCCTTGAATACAAATTGACTGTGTCGCTGGTCCGTCTTTCTTAAGCTCTTCAATTCATTTATTACTATACATATAATTAAAATTCATTCACGGATATATAAATTGTTATACAGTAATATAATTAACTGGAAATAATTTTACTTCAAATTTATTGGTTTAGCTATTGGGTAGTTATACATGTGATGTCCGTTTTTATAGTTTCTGAAATACATAAAGGATTTTGCAGGTCTCTGTTGTTTTCTTCCGAATGTTTACATATTCAAAGTAAACAGTTACTAATCCTCTACCTTTGTATTAAAAACATTAGCTTCCCAATCAATTACCCACTTTTTAGTATACCTCCAAATATGAACATGGAATCATGCGATTTTCGAGTAATATTTTTGTTCGAGTTTGAACTCAGCCATTCAGCAGCTGAGGCCGCTAGAAATATTTGCAAGGCGTTTGGGGAAGGGAGTGTTAATGAACGGACCGTTTGCCGTTGCTAAGTTTTCAGCTGGGGATACCGACTTGAAAAACTTGCCCCGAGGAAGACTTCCGTCCTTAATAGACAACGATGTCCTCAAACATACAGTAGAAGGAAACCCCTACCAAACAGTTTAAGGACTCTCAGCACAACTAAATGCAAGTGCATCTACCGTTTCCAGACATTTGAAGAGTATTGGGAAAGTAAAAAAGCTCGATACATGGGTACCTTATGATCTCACTGAGCGACATGTTTCAAAACATACCGTGCAAAAATTGAAAGAACTGGGCTACGAAGTTCTTCCGCACCCACCATATTCTCCCGACTTGTGTCCAACAGATTATCACCTGTTTAGAAATTTAGACAACTTCCTCAAAGGAAAACTTTTTGAAAATGATGATCAAGTGAAAAGTTCGTTTTCAGATTTTATTCGCTTCAAAGCTCAGAGATTTTCAGTTCGGGGATAAAAATGTTGGTGTCACGTTGGGAAAAATGTGTAGAAAAAAAAGGTAAACACTTCGAATAAAATTATTTTGTTTTCATATCGTATTTTTAATAAAAATCCTTTACCTTGAAAACAGACATTTCATGTGACACAATCCAATAAAATTAATTTAGATCCTTACAGTTATGACACTGAACTAAACTTACTCCTCCTACGAAATGGTACCTGACTTAAAAAAAACTACTAGCAAAAACTTTAATTCACGATGATATTAAATTAATATATTTATAATTATGTTACACACTTTTTAAAAATATCTTTTACGGATCTCTTTAACAAAAAAAAATAAAGATTGTCAATATACATTTCATTTTATTTTTTTGTGTTAGGTGTTATTATGTCACCATAAACAATTTTGGATACTACTTTTTGCAAAGAAACTTGAAATATGTTTTTTCGAAACAATGTGACATCTATATCATCAGAACAAGAGTTTGGATCGTTAAGATATTTGATTTCCTTTATTTTATTTTCTAAAATACTTGCTACAAAAATGAGAAAATAAAATTTTAAAACCATATAATCAATTGCAAAACATCTTTTTGCTTTTACTAATAATATTCTAGGGGTATGCATAATCAAATTGGAAGTGACATGGTAATCTTGCCTTTCTTGTTCTTATATTTGTGTAACTTAGGCAAAGTTTGTCAAATAACACCGTATTAATGATTGTATTTTAGATTTAAAAAATAACTTCGATCCTGTTGGTTGTCTGCCGTCTAATAACATTTTTATGACCACATAAACGTTAATTTATGATAGTAATAAATTAATATATCTATAATTAACATTTCACATTAAACTTTATTTCATATTTTTTACCGATCTGTTTTGTAGAAGTGAACAGATGAAGAAAACAGATGAAAATGTTTGTCAATATACATTTCATTTTTTAAATTTATTATGTTTGAGGAAAAAATAAATAAATCTGATTCAAGAAATCCTTTCCGAACCACCATTAACATTTTCGCTACTAATTATTTGCAAGGCACTTCTTATCACTTGAAACATGTTTTATCAAATCGGAAGTGACATGAAAATCTAGCCTTTCTTGTTCTTATATTTGTGTAACTTAAGCAAAGTTTGTCAATAACACCGTATAACTAATTACATTTTAGTTTTAAAAAATAACTTCGATCCTGTTGGTTGTATGCCGTCTAATAACATTTTTATGTTAATTCATGATGGTAATAAATTAATATATCTATAATTAACATATTAAACTTTATTTCATATTTTTTACCGATCTATTTTTTTTTTTTTTTTTTTTTAATGAAGAAAACATATGAAAATGTTTGCCAATATAGATTTAATTTATTATGTTAGGATTATGTTTGGGGAAAAAATAAAGAAATCTGATTCAAGAAATCCTAACATTTTCGCTAATAATTATTTGCAAGACACTTCGTTTCACTTGAAACATGTTTTTTTCCAAAACAATGTGACAACTGTATCATGACAAAAGATTGGATCGTTGAAATTTGATTTTCTTTATTTTTTTTTATATTTTCTTAAATGTTGCTATAAAAATGAGAAGATAAGTTTTAAAACCATATAATGAATCGCCAAAATTCTTTATTTTTTTTACTAATAATATTATAAGGGTATGCATAGTTAAATTGGAAGTGAAATGAATAGCGTTTCTTCTTTGTATATATGTGTAACTTTTAAAAGTTGGTCAATAAAACCGTATTATTGATTGTATTTTAGATTTAAAAAATAACATCGATCCTGTTGGTTGTCTGCCGTCTAATAACATTTTTTATGACCACATAAAATTAAAAAATATATACATATCACGATCATTAAGAAGTGTTGGAAGTTTACTTACCCTGAAGAAGACCAGAGACATGTTTGAAGCCGGTACCCGGAGATTGGCCTTATAAAACGCCACCCGCACACTCTGACGGCGGAAAACCAAAACAGGACCGGCCGCTATGCAAATTAGAAAAGCCCTCGGCGCGGAGTATTAGTTGCCCCGTACGCTATAATAACAGATCAATAGCTGAAATATATCATATCTTCTTCCTCTATCGCTGTATTTTCTATTAACTGGTCTTCGAACCAGCTAGCCTTCATCAAGGCTCTTTATCTCTTCATCTCTCCCTCTGTTGCTGTTTTAAATTTTGCCGTTTTAATTATCGGTGGGTTAGATGATAGATGATCTAAGTCATGAATTTTTAAAAAAAAATAATGAGCTTACTCCTCGCTTACCTACTTACCTAAGTAGTACCACTTTACTACTTGCCTAGTAATTTAAAAAAAAAAAAAAAAAAAAAAATGATATTTTATATAAATTATTTTCAATTTTCGATAGGAAATAAGTAAAATTAAAGACAAAAACTCCATGTAACTTTAGGTCGATGGTTCCCAAAGCCCAGTGGACACTGGCCAACTAGGAAAGACATTGGGTCACATGAGGACCAACAAAAACTCCGATGTTTCCACATGTAGCATTATTTGCTTAGATGATATAACTTGTGAGTTACCTTGGTTCGATCTAAATATCATATTAAATATGCAAACTGTTTAATATGTCAATGTAATGACATTCTCACTACAAGCTATAGCTTGCCTGATATTTTTATTGAAGAAGGAGGTTGGGTTGCTATGGCCTTAGCGAGTCACGCTATCAAAAACAACCACAATTTTGATTTTAAAAATGTAAGTGTTCTGGATGTGGAAAAAAATAAAGATAAGAGATTGATTCTCGAGATGATGCACATTATTAGGACCGAACATACTGTAAATGCGCGGAATTATTGCACAAAACTTAGCAACGTATACAATAATATTTTAAATAAATTGGGAAGAATAAGTAGACGAAATTAAAAAAGTTTTATTATGGTTAATATATAAGTTGTTTATTGTTATTAGTTTTTATGATCATTATTTAGCAACGTATACAATAATATTTTTAATAAATTGGGAAGAATAAGTAGACGAAATCAAAAAAGTTTTATTATGGTTAATATATAAGTTGTTTATTGTTATTAGTTTTTATGATCATTATTTAGCAACGTATACAATAATATTTTTAATAAATTGGGAAGAATAAGTAGACGAAATTAAAAAAGTTTTATTACGGTTAATATATAAGTTGTTTATTGTTATTAGTTTTTATGATCATTATTTAGCAACGTATACAATAATATTTTTAATAAATTGGGAAGAATAAGTAGACGAAATCAAAAAAGTTTTATTATGGTTAATATATAAGTTGTTTATTGTTATTAGTTTTTATGATCATTATTTAGCAACGTATACAATAATATTTTAAATAAATTGGGAAGAATAAGTAGACGAAATTAAAAAAGTTTTATTATGGTTAATATATAAGTTGTTTATAGTTATTAGTTTTTTATGATCATTATTTAGCAACGTATACAATAATATTTTTAATAAATTGGGAAGAATAAGTAGACGAAATTAAAAAAGTTTTATTATGGTTAATATATAAGTTGTTTATAGTTATTAGTTTTTATGATCATTATTTAGCAACGTATACAATAATATTTTTAATAAATTGGGAAGAATAAGTAGACGAAATTAAAAAAGTTTTATTATGGTTAATATATAAGTTGTTTATTGTTATTAGTTTTTATGATCATTATTTAGCAACGTATACAATAATATTTTTAATAAATTGGGAAGAATAAGTAGACGAAATTAAAAAAGTTTTATTATGGTTAATATATAAGTTGTTTATTGTTATTAGTTTTTATGATCATTATTTAGCAACGTATACAATAATATTTTTAATAAATTGGGAAGAATAAGTAGACGAAATCAAAAAAGTTTTATTATGGTTAATATATAAGTTGTTTATTGTTATTAGTTTTTATGATCATTATTTAGCAACGTATACAATAATATTTTTAATAAATTGGGAAGAATAAGTAGACGAAATTAAAAAAGTTTTATTATGGTTAATATATAAGTTGTTTATTGTTATTAGTTTTTATGATCATTATTTAGCAACGTATACAATAATATTTTTAATAAATTGGGAAGAATAAGTAGACGAAATCAAAAAAGTTTTATTATGGTTAATATATAAGTTGTTTATTGTTATTGGTTTTTATCATCATTATTTATATAAAATATTTTAGATTGTTTCATAGTTATTGGTTTATATAATAGTTTGGTTTGTTTTATTGTTGTTTTTGTGATATATTTTTTAAGCGTTGTTGACCTTGTATTTTTAATAGAATAATCTTATTGAATTTATTTATTGATATGTTGAGCTTCGGCCGCCAAGGCTGGAGGGGGAGGGCTTGGAGATCCCAGTGCCCTGTAGTTAGCCTGAGTGGTGTGCCGGTGCTCAATGAAATTCTTTGGTAAGATGTTTTTATAATATATTGTACCTGGCTATAGGTAGATGGTTTATGGAAAATGTAACCAACATACTACAAAATGTAACCAATTATGTTTAGTTGCAGTGTTGAAAAGGATCCTATGTGTATTCATGGACGGAGGATCGAAACGTCGAAATAAAGAAAATTAAGAAGGAGTATTAGTTGAATGACCTAAAACCCGAATTATTTAAAACAAAATTATAATATATATATATATATATACTCAATTCATAATTAAAGTTAAAATTATTAGTTAAATACTGCGCTTCTGCCATCCAAGGATATGGGGCTTCACGTAGATCTGCTAAGCTGATCTGTCGGCAGCAACAGTCTACTTAATCCATCTGTCACAGGCCTGCTTTAACGTCTTCCAACCATCGCATTCTCGGACATCCACCCTTTTTTGTACCTACTGGCTTACAGTACATCAACAGCCTGGAGAGCCAACTGCTATCTTTCTGCTTCACATGACCGATTCAACATAACCTTAACCTTTACTTTTTTATTATGGTCACAATGTCAGCCTGTTTATATACTTCTCACAGCTTATTTATTTACTTTCTCCATTCTCCTCCTGTGCGATTGGTCCATATATTTTTCTGAATACTTTCCGTTTCAAGGTGCGTAGGCGCCTGTCCATTTAATGTGTTAAAACCCTTGTCCCACTGCCAAAATTGACTACTTGGCGAATAATGTTTTTATAAATCATATTATCTATGTAGGAGGTCTTAGTATGTCCTTCGCTTCTCGTTCTAGGTCTTCCAAACTTATACTACATGCAGTCAGCATCCTCACTACCAGGTGAACATCGTCTTCAAAAGCATCTATCGTAGATCGTTCCTCCAGCATTAATCCATATTCCTCGAACTGCACCCTAGGTGGAAAAATTGTAAAGTGTTGCAGTCCCGAGATTTGCTTGTCCAAGTCCAATTAATCTGAAACTTCTGCCCAAGTGCGCCTAACGACTTTATTTGGCATTTCGATCGATTCATTGTTATACGCAAAAGTTTCTTGGAGACTCCAAATCTTTGTAAATCAAGTCGAAGTTTCTTCCTGTCTACATTATCGTAGGCTTGTCGGAAATCTACGAAGAGATGGTGCAGCGAAATACCGAATCATGGTCTTTACCTTAAAGCAAAAAACAGTATGTTGTAGACCTTCCTTGTCTAAATCCACTATGATAGTTACCAAGAATTTATCCAAAGTGAACCTTTAATCTTCGGCAAATGAAAGAACATGGTATGCTACACTTGAATGAAGGGTATATCTCTGTAATTGTGTTTGTCTAGCCTTCTTGTAGACGGATTATAATAGAGGTGTTGACTATACACATGGCGTCCCATTACTCATTCAAACATCGAAGATTACTTTGTATATCTCATTGAGTATTACTTTTATTTATCTTATATCAATCTTAATTAACTTTATCATAGTATATTAATTTATTTTTCTGTGATTAATTTTTTTTTTTTTTTTTGTACATCTAGCATCAATGAACTTTTTAATACTGGTAATATGCGGCATATTTATGACCGATTGCTATTACTATGATAACCAGAGTATATCCTATTAAAATAGTAAATACCCTTGTGATTGTACAATATATGCATAAAAGAGTTAAGTAAATATTGATGGAGAAATTGGTTAAGGGTGCGGACATAAAATAAAACACACTATTAAGATTAACTTATTTTATTGAGTGCCAACGTTTTGGCCTACATTGTGGGACTTCATCAGGGTCGACTCTGGAGATAAACTCAAAAGTACAAATTGGTACATTTTAGTTATTCAAGAAATAAATTTTAATAAGAAAAAAATTTAAAAGACAATGCTAATTTAAAAGGGTTTATTATTTCTTTAAATCAAAAACAATTTATTATTAGTCAGCTTTTAATCCTATAAAAATTGGCTAAAGTAAGAATTAGTGATAATGGCAACAAAGCTATAAAAAATTTTATGACGTTATAAATAATGCCAAACGCCTAAAAGATTTCGTGTTTCACGAAAAAGAAAAAAAAAACGAAACATCGTAAAACGGAAAAATAAGTAATTAAGACAATAAAAAACAAAAGACTTTTAATTGGAATCTTGATTTGACTTATCTATCCTCGATTTATATTTAGACTTAGTATTTAGTTTTTTGAGTGAGTATTTTCTGTATTTAGACAAGTGTGTCAAAAAAAGTTTTTTATTTATTTATAACTAATATTCTACTGAAATATTGAAAATCAATAAATATACAACATGACACACTTGTCTAAATACAGAAAATACTCACTCAAAAAACTAAATATAAAGTCTAAATATAATTCGAGGGTATTTACTATTTTAATAGGATATACTGTGGTTATCATAGTAATAGCAATCGGTCATAAATATGCCGCATATTACCAGTATTAAAAAGTTCATTGATGCTAGATGTACAAAAAAAAAAAAAAAAAATTAATCACACAAAAATAAATTAATATACCATGATAAAGTTAATTAATTATAAAGTAATACTCAATGAGATGTACAAAGTAATCTTCGATGTTTGAATGAGTAATGGGACGCCATGTGTATAGTCAACACCTCTATTATGGTCCGTCTACAAGAAGGCTAGACAAACACAATTGAGACATTGATTTCCAAAAGGTACTATATCCACTTTAGAAAATTTTACAGGAAACGCAAAAATTTGGCATTTATTTATTATTGGACCAATTTACGTGATTATTTTTTTATTAAAATCTAAAGTTGATTTTTAAGTGTCTTGCCAACTCATTTTTCCAAATTATTGCACTTTTCTGATGATTTTAAAGAGTATAATATGGATATAGTACTTTTTGGAACGAAACATGGATATAGTACTTTTTGGAAAGAATTAAAAGGGATATAGTACTTTTTGGAAGAATATAACGCGAGATAAGTTGGTAACAGTCACTATAACCTTCCTGATACATTACCAAAACTAACGTCTTTATATCGTTAATTACTAAGTTATGCATATTTCCTTCTTCTCCCTCTGAGAAATATCTTTCTTTGTTAGTTAATTACATTTATTATCTATCATTCATAAAGAAAGTGAATATTCAAAGGACAATTTATCTATTTATGGCACTATAATTAGAAAGTATGTAATTATGAAGTTTGTTTTGAACTTGTATTTACTATTTGTGTGAACTTAGCAAATTTAACTATATTATTAACTACGTGTAAACAATATTTAACCATAGATACTGATAAATAATAACTTTTGAGCTTTTATTTTACATAAAAAAATTGACTACTAAGTTAGATCAGGCACGGATTTTCTTCACATATTTAGCAAGTTCGTGGAATGCTAATTCCAACTATTTGCTGCATCAAATACCATTATTCTATTAAAATGTGAGTTTCTGAAAAATTTTAAACCAAATTTATATTGCTGCAAGAAGAAATACTATTAAAAAAACTTAATTTAAATGACAACCTACGAGAACCAAAGCGACGCAATTAAGTTGTTTAAAACGGTCTAAAAACTGATTATTAGCTTAAAACCAGTGATCAAAATAATAGCGGTGATTCAAGACGTGCTAAATGAACCAATAAAAGTGAATAAAATGATGAAAACAATAAATTAATGGTGATATATTACGGGATTAGGTGCTTCTGCCGTATAGTAGGAAATATAGTACCTTTTGGAAGGAAATGAAAGGAAAGGTTATATCTGTTTACATAGGATATAGTACCTTTTGGAACGAAACATGGATATAGTACCTTTTGGAATGAAATAAAATGCGGATTTAGTACCTTTTGGAATGAAAATGCAATTTTAAAATACTTTTATAAAGGATTTTTATGTATTTTAGATAAAATTTGATGATGGATTTAGATAAAACTAAACCATTAGAATACAAATATGTGAAAATATCAAATTTGAAAAAAATGTCCTTTAGTACCTTTTGGAAATCAACGTCTGAATTGAGGCGTTGCTTTCCAAAAGGTACTAAAGGACATTTTTTACGAAATTGATATTTTGACATATTTATATTCTCCTCATTTAGTTTTATCTGAATCTTAAATTTGATTGTTTCTAATGAACACTCAAGTACTTTAATAACGCGATTTGGAAATGCTATTAATTTCTTAAGGTACTAATTACACATTTAGTTTCGTCCTAAATCATACTAAAACATTTCATTTCATAACTTTAATATGGTTTTATAATTTTAGTAAAAAAAAACAATTCTATATTTGAATGCGAAAAGACTCAAATCAGCGGGTTTAATGATATGATAACGAGAGATTTTGGCGCTTCCTGTAAAATTTCCTAGAATGGATATAGTACCTTTTGGAAATCAACGTCTCAATTACAGAGATATACCCTTCATTCAAGTGTAGCATACCATGTTCTTTCATTTGCCGAAGATTAAAGGTTCACTTTGGATAAATTGTTGGTAACTATCATAGTGGATTTAGACAAGGAAGGTCTACAACATACTGTTTTTTGGCTTTAAGGTAAAGACCATGATTCGGTATTTCGCTGCACCATCTCTTCGTAGATTTCCGACAAGCCTACGATAATGTAGACAGAAAGAAACTTCGACTTGATTTACAAAGATTTGGAGTCTCCAAGAAACGTTTGCGTATAACAATGAATCGATCGAAATGCCAAATAAAGTCGTTAGGCGCACATGGGCAGAAGTTTCAGATCAATATTGGACTTGGACAAGCAAATCTGAGGACTGCAACACTTTACAATTTTTTCACGTAGGGTGCAGTTCGAGGAAACAAATGAAGCTGGTTGGCATAGCTGAAGTAATAAATCTGTCTGCAGCATATTGTATATTACTAATTACGACGTAAATAAATTTAAAAAACGCTGCAAATTATTACACAATGGTTTATTATTTCCAAATAACAATATTAGGGTAGAACTGTTTATATAGCTGTTGATAGGCAATTAAGTGATATGAAAAGCAATAATTCAAAGCATCCTATCATAACACTACCACTGATTTCAAAACGCAATACCTATGCTAGTTATAGACCGAATTCAATGATTCTTTTTTCATTTGGTCCAAAATTCAATTCTCTATCAAATGTCACTGTAAACAATATTTTTTGTATCTTTTCATTTATTTATTATGAGAAACGGATTTTATTTTATTCGTTATTCGGATTCTACTCATCTTGAAACGTTAGCTCTCAAATTTTGAGCAGGCGTAATTTTTTTTTTTGGTCGATTACGAAGGTTGATTATTGAAAATAATAAACCAAAAAACAAACAATAAAATACATACAAAACAAATTAACATAACAGGGTTACTATTTATATGTTCATTGTTATCCAAGATATACATAAATAGCCCTTTTAAATCTAAAAATCTGGTGCGGGCAACACACGACTTTTACTTACCTCGATATATAAAATCAATGAAAGAATTTTCAAATAAAGTTAGAGATAAAAATACGTGAAACTATTAAGGAATTAATCAAATTGATTTTATATAGAAACATGTGTTTTTTTTTAAATCTATTATATTATTATCTAAAATAATCAGTTAGTTTTATGTTCATTTCATCACTCTCTATTAACTTCTAAAAGCTTGTGTATGAGATGATATTTTTTCTAAAATCTTTAGCTTTCCAACGGTATATCATACATGTATATTACTGCTCTTATGTTCAAAAACGAAAAATTGCATTAAAAAATATTTTTTCTGTTTTCTCCTTTAGTTGGGTATCGAATTTATTCAATTTATATATTTACCTGTTTTTCATCAGCGTTAACAAGATAATCTAGTTATTATTATTGAATCTACAAAATTAAAGGTACTTTAGGGGAATAAAATTTAAAATATCGGCATTTAAGCCCTGTCAGACCATTTTTATCCAAATAAAACCTACATGATATTAAAGTTCATTAAATTTTACATCGATATAGCGAGCTTAATCAAAATCGTCGGAACCGTTTTCGAGAAAATCGAAAAAAGGTGCAAAATGCATGGTATAAAGTGTCTCTTTTGGTAAGCTCATTTTGATAAAACAGGTTTGTCACGTTTCGAGCGTATAGTTGTCTTAAATATGAAATTTCAGTTTCATAGGACTTACCGTTTCTGCCCGGGATTTACCACACACACACACACACACACACACAGACCTTTTTGCGGGACTTGGTTATTTGGACTCAGGGGACCTTATACGTGTATTTCCGTTGAAAACTGGAATTCGAAAATTTTCACGATCGCAATACTTCCCCTTACTATATATAGTAAGTGAAATTAAAAATATGTAATATAATAACGATGATACGACTACTAATACTTAATTGTTACAAACTACTGATCAGTCTCGATACCTTTAAGAAAGATCAACATTCAGAGAGGAAACATGTTGAGATCTTATTTTTAGATTTCCCATAACATAAGTACATAACGATTTTAGGTCTATTACGAGGGGCTCCACCAGAATTTCATTAAATATACCAATACTTACATTATTTCATGCGGGCAAGAAACATATTCTATTCCCATGGTACGCGGGACATCGAGCAAGAAAATAAGCAATCCTCCTATGTGACCACATCACAAGCTGGGCACAACTTAAGTGGGTCCAATGTATACCTCTGCGGGCCGACACTGAAATAGATCTCGTACTTTCTCGACAGCCTGAACTGATCTAAACTCTTGAGATAAGCGGTACTGCAGCTTAGCATTAAATACCTTTGCAGAAGGTCCGTATTATCAAACACTATTGTACCATGGTCGATTTTTGGAGCAACGCTATACCTTTCATTTTTATATAATTGTAGAAGTCCTCCGAAATCTCCCTCTCTTTGGTTTTAATACTAACCAGGTCATTAATAATAACGGGTCATGAGCGTCAAACCATTGTTCGGAAATGGGCAAAATTAAACATCAGAGTGAATCCATCAAAAGCAGACTCTGTAGTGTTTTATATCAAGACAAATAAAAAAGTCACTAATACCAAAAGCTTTCCGAGTTGGCGGCAAAGTTCAGCAACCTTCCCACTCCTTTGTATATATTTCGGCATTATGATGGATCGGCATATGAAGCTCTCTGCCGATGTCTATAACAAAACAAGAACGATAAAAACCAAATCATACAGACTTTGTCACCTCCTAGCCCCCCTTCTCTCACTAAGACTAAAACTCTTAGTCTACAAACTGATATTACGTCCTGCACTGATGTATGGTCCACCACTATTTAGCAATCTCAATGAAGGCACTCTGAAACACCTTCAGAGATTTCAAAACCCGATGTTCAGAAGGAAGAAAAATGCTGAAAAGTTTATCGAATCATTGGAACTACCAACAATTTCGGACACTTTAGGAAACGCCAAATTAAATTTCTTGATTCTTTAAAATCCTTAACAAATCCATTATTCAAGACGCTAACTCCAGCAGCGGCTGCAGTTCGATACCAAACTAACTTTAAGTTTTTGTTGGAACATATGTTTTTAAACAATTTATTTATAGTAACTTACAACTGTATTATATAAATACAGTAAATAAATGTAATGAAAGAAGAAAAGTCGTAAGAAAAATAATATAAAAAAAATAATAATAATACAAAAAAATATCTAAACTATAAAGCATAATACCGTATATACCTATTATTCTTAAGGGACCCTGCTCCAGAATAAAAATTATTTTCTTTTCTATTAAGATAAGAATGAGGGCACACTTAAATAAATCAACAAATTTTTAAACGAGAAAGTAACTCTGATAACGGCGAGAGTAATTTTTTTCTTTCCTTCCATGCAACTTGAATTATATTTGAAATAATTTCAAATTATTTCTAAAAAGTTAAGTCGCAAATAAACGTAAGAAACATATAACTTTTATTTAAGGCCTGGATATGTGAATATATATTTTGAGAAAATCGAAAAAAGGTATGGTATAAAGTGCCTCTTTTGGTAGGCTCATTTTGATGAAAAAAGTTTTGTCACGTCTCGGGCGTATAGTTGTCTTAAATATGAAATTTCAGTTTCATAGGACTTACCGTTTCCGCCCGGGAGTTACCACACACACACACACACACACACACACACACACACACACACACACACACACACAACACACACACACACACACACGACCTTTTTGCGGGACTTGGTTATTTGGACTCAGGGGACCCTAAAACGTGTATTTCCGTTGAAAACTGGAATTCGAAAATTTTCACGATCGCAATACTTCCCTTACTATATATAGTAAGTGAAAATAAAAAGTTAACAAAGAAAAATTTTCTCCAAAACATTTGTTCATTAATTTCCTATACATTTGTTAACCACTTTTTTCGCTATTTACTTGATTTGTAGGACGAAAAAAAAATTAAAGAGTATTCAACCATATTTTAAATTAGTAAGTTTTATTTTTATTTGATATCTATAGAATTTCGAGAGTTTCAGAGATTTTTTTCAAAGCATATTTTCAGCCGCGAAGCTGACTTAAAATGGCTGCAAAACTAGCTAGAAAATTGTTTTAATCATAGTTTTAAATTCAGGAGAGGATAGAAAATAAGTGTTTAAACATCATGAAAATAAAAAATGTTGAACAGCAAAATTAATTAAATTCGCAATGAATACTCCACACACGATAAATCCTTACCATACTGTGGAGTATTTTTACTTTCACTTACTATATATAGTAAGGAAATTATTGCGATCGTGAAAATTTTCGAATTCCAGTTTTCAACGGAAATACACGTTTTAGGGTCCCCTGAGTCCAAATAACCAAGTCCCGCAAAAAGGTCTGGGGTTGTGTGTTTTTGTGTGTTTAACTCCCGGGCGGAAACGGTAAGTCCTATGAAACTGAAATTTCATATTTAAGACAACTATACGCCCGAGACGTGACAAAACTTTTTTCATCAAAATGAGCTTACCAGAAGAGGCACTTTATACCATGCATTTTGCACCTTTTTTCGATTTTCTCAAAAACGGTTCCGACGATTTTGATTAAACTCGCTATATCGATGTAAAATTAATGAACTTTAATATCATGTAGGTTTTATTTGGATAAAAAAGGTCTGACAGGGCTTAAATGCCGATATTTTAAATTTTCTTCCTCTAAAGTACCTTTAATTTTTTAGATTCAATAATAATAACTAGATTATCTTGTTAGCGCTGATGAAAAACAGGTAAATATATAAATTGAATAAATTCGATACCCAACTAAAGGAGAAAACAGAAAAAATATATTTTTAATGAAATTTTTCGTTTTTGAACATAAGAGCAGTAATATACATGCATGATATACCGTTGGAAAGCTAAAGATTTTAGAAAAAATATCATCTCATACACAAGCTTTTAGAAGTTAATAGAGAGTGATGAGAAGAAGATAAAACTAACTGATTATTTTAGATAATAATATAATAGATTTTTTAATAAAACACATGTTTATATATAAATTCAATTTGATTAATTCCTTAATAGTTTCACGTATTTTTATCTCTAACTGTATTTGAAAATTCTTTCATTGATTTTAAAAATCGAGGTAAGTGAAAGTCGTGTGTTGCCCGCACCAGATTTTTATTTATAGTTCGATGACTAAGTACCTCATTACAAACTCATTGTAAATAATCTAAACATGAAAACTTTGAGTTATGAACCAAAAACCGACTCAATTTCCGCTTGAATTCATGAAACTATAATGATCTCCCACGCAACATTTTTTTTTTCCAAAACCCAGGTGGGAGTTTGGTATGCTTTAACTGCTTCGACCAATACATCTTTATGTGTAGGTTATCGACCTAAACTGTACATAAAGCTAAACTGCATCGCTGAACAGAACCTCTTACAGATATAACTTCTCTTCTCGGTCGTTGAGGGGCCTTGATAGCTTCATCAATATGTCCGCAGGCAAGGATGTCCGATACAACCATACCATTAGCTAGGTAAATTCACCATTAACAAGTACACCTACGGTTTTCTGTTTTAGTCGCAATTGTCGTTTACATTTAATGCTATCACATATGTTATACGAGTCATTAAGATTAAGATCAACTAAATAATAGACTACTCACCAGCATAAAAACGGGGTAAAGTAGCAGCCTGCATTAGCTGCTGCAATTAGGAATTTAGAATTGTATATATTGGAAGTAATTAGCTTATAGATTAGAAGGTAGTGGCAGTTAGATAAAAGAAAAATTTTGATGATCAAGCAGTTCTTTATTAACGCTCAATGCAAACTATAGAAAAAAAAATCACTTCACAGAATTTATTTTAATGATAATAGTGTTATTTTATTTTTTGTATCTCTTTTGAGTTACCTTCCTCTCTCATTTACATTCTTTTATATTATTCTCTTTCTACTTAATTTATTGATACTTTTTTTATTATTATTATTTTTTTTTTTTTTTTGTTCCATAACCTAAGTTTTTATTAAACTGTAGCAAACACATATTGACCATATAGGATTTGGTGTCAAGTCTTGACGGTCACTTGTATATAATAAAATAAAAAAAAAAAAAAAATAGAAGGTAGTGAGCTCTTAAAGAGTTGAAGATGGTACAGGTTAGATTTTAAGCTATTCATGGATTAATATTCACGAGTTAAACGTTGGAGTGAAATCACTAATATGTGAAGATCAGGACTTCTTTTATGTGGTAATTAAGTGAAAATTATCACCATTCCGTGTTATCACGCATGCACCACACACACACACACACACACACACACACCCAAACGCATGCCAGAGTTATTAGAGGAGAAGGTAGCGGTCCCCTTCTAAATAAATTTTGGGACTAATAATAATTATAAAAAAAATAAAGATAAAAAACTCAAATAATTTATAGATGGAAGATGATGTCAGAGGTTATTTTTACGTCCAAGTATGCGATTTTTACTTTCACTTACCTATATATGAAATATAGGCTTCTGTCTAAAAACTTAAAGGTTAGAATTTATAAAACTATTATTCTTCCGACGGTTATTTACGAATGTGAAACGTGGCCGCTTACTTTGAAGGATGAACAACGGCTTAAGGTTTTCGAAAATAAGGTACTGCGTAAAATATTTGGTCTGAAGGGAGATGAGGCCACTTGGGAGTTTAGGAGGTTGCACAACGCGGAATTGCGGAGTTTGTACCCTGTTAATAAAATTGAGTTGATAGCATCGCGGAGACTCAAATGGGCGCTTAAATTTATTGGGCTCGGTGAGGACCGGATTCCGAAAAAGTTGGTATTCGCTGAACCGACTGGTAGGCGTCCGAAAGGTAGGCCAAAGGGCCGATGGGAGGATTGCATTAAGGCTGATCTCGGGAGCTTGGTCTTGACCGGCGAACATAGGACGAATCTGTCCAGGCGAAGCTTGGTGGTATCGGCATCGAACCTTCGGGTTCGGTAAGCCTATTTTTATTATTATTATGTTAGCCTATTATCACTTTAATAGAGAACCGAGAGGTAGATGGAGGCGTTAAGCACCACATCTTCAATTCTGCATATTTGCCGATACTCTTGTTTGGAGCCGATAGCTGCCCTGTGACGATTTTGAACCCACAAGACCGATCCCTACCGAGAATCCTGACTACGTCCTTAATTGCTCATAAATATTGGTAAGAATATACAATATTAATAAAAATAATAAATAATATTTTTATTAATATTTATCCTGGTGCAATGTTCGTGTAGAATAACAATGTTATACAGCGAGATCACTAGTAGCAGGGTGGTTAGCATAACAGCCTCCTATGCCAAAGGTCACGGGTTCAAACCCGCAGGTGGTCCCTGGCTTTTTTAATGGGAGTAAACAATCCTTAATTATGCCGTCCTTCGGAGGGGACGTTAAAAGGTGGTCCCGAGCCTGTGCGATGTCAGGTACTCGTTAAAGATCCCTTTTCTAATAAAACCTGGATAAGTAAAATTTAGGACTCCCACTGTAGCATCGTCTGATTAGCCATAGTAGCATAAAGTGACGTTAAATATATAAACAAACAAACAATTTTATACAGTGCAATTTAATATTACATGTATTGCCGATATACTAATCATAATAATTTTTATTTACAAACGTGAAAAAGGATGCAAGGCGGATATAAAAGGGATGATCGACTATTTTTATTAAAATTCCTATTTAAAATTATAGGATTTAGTGTATCATAGGAGGTGTTGGGAATTCTTGCAGGAAATAGAAGGATTCTTGCAGGTAACAGAGCGTATTTTGCTCTAGGGAACCTGGTAAGGAGTAATCTGCTCTCTCGTACCACCAAGATTCACATGTATAAAACCCTTATAGGACCAGTAGTAACCTATGGTAGTGAAACATGGATTCTTAACAAGGCAACGGCTGAAAGGGTATAATAGATTTGAAAGGAAGGTGTTGCGAAGGATCTATGGAGGCGTGTGTGAGGGAGATGGGAGATGGCGCACGAGAAAAATAGAGAAATTTATGAACTATTTAATGGGTTGCGCTTATCTGACGCCATAAGGATGAATAGGTTGAGGTGGTATGGTCATTTGAACAGGATGAGTGAGGACAGGCAGGTAAAGAAGACCTACCAAGGAGCAATCATAGCCACACGTAATAAGGAGAGGCCAAGAGCGCGATGGAGAGACAAGGTTCTGGAGGATATGCGGCGCGCGAGCATCCGTATGGTGGAGGATGGAGGACTGTGGCAGGCTATGTTGTGGCAGGTCAAAGACCACTTCGGTCTGTAGTGCCAGAACAAGAAGAGGGTGCTGGGAATTTATAAGGAAGGTTTGATCCGAGAAAATGTTGTTAATCAGTAAAAAATCAGAGCCATTTTAACCCGCCTGTAAGTGGGTGACTGGAAACATCGTGGTACCGAAGATGAATCTTATGAACATGTGATGATTCGGTTAAGTCTGTCCTCGAGTACGTTAGAGAGGCCACTAAAGTGGCATATTGTGATGTGAGATGAATAAACAAACTAGGGGTGGACATAATCGAATGATGATTATGAGATCATTCTATTATTTAAATCATTCGAATTAATCGATTATTGGATTAATCTGTTTCGAGGAACGAGTGATCATTTGAACTGAATTTTTAACGATAATCGAGAAATTATAAGGGGTTGGGATAATCGAATGACCTTCTTTTTTTTTTTTTTTTTTTTGCTCATCATATAAATTATATTCATATTGCGCCTAGGCTCAGCCAGGTCACCAATCATAGAAAGGGGAATTGTGCCATATTATTTTTCAGAATGCATATTAATCATCCGATCATTCGATTATGACGATCATTCGATTATGTCCACCCCTAAAACAAACGATCTATAAAATTAAACTTTTTTTCATGACAACTGTATAACAACATTAAACATGTGTTAGTGTCAAGAATTTCATTTTAAGAACAAAAAACCCCTAGAAGTAAAATGCAAATTCGAATGATGATCGTTTGAAGGTGTAAGCCCTCAATGGTGCTAATACGAAGTATTAATAAACACAATTGATGTTTTAAATCGCCAAACGGACACTTCTGACAGATTGACAATCTGGTTCTTTAAGGATTAGTGTCAGGCAATTACTCTTGCTATAACAGTGTTCGGTGGGTTTATTTATTTAATAGCTGTTGCTCGCCACTTCGTCTGCGTCAATTTCTGTTATTATGATCGCTATTAAGACGTTTTTAAAAGAATATATTGGGTTGTCCAAAAAGTTCGTAGAGAAATCTGTTTATTTGTTTAACGTCACTTCATGCTACTATGGCTAATCGGATGATGCTACAGTGGGAGTCCTAAATTTTGCCTATTCAGGTTTTATTAGGATAAGGATCTTTAACGAGTACCTGACATCGCATAGGCTCGGGACCACCTTTTAACGTCCCCTCCGAAGGACGGCATAACTAAGAATTTTTTACTCTTATTAAAAAATCCTAGGGTCACCCGCAGGTTTCAACCCGCGACCTTTGGCATAGAAAGCTGTTATGCTAGCTGCTACGCTATGGGTGACCCCCCCACCTTTAATTTATTTATTTAATCTACAAAACAGTTACCACCGTTAGCGATTACCCTTTCCCAATGGCTTGAAAGGTCCATTATCCCTTTTTTCCAAAAATCACTGTCCTTACTCCTGAAGAACAATAAAAGGACCGTTTTGACTTTATCTTCTGAAGAGAAGGATTTCTCTTGTAGAAAATTTTCGAGGAAACGGAAAAGATGGAAGGATAAAACGGAGCTTGTCAGAAGTGTGCGGCGGGTATAACCTCCTATCTGAAGCTTTATAACTTTTGCCGAGTCCTTGAAGACACATGGGGCCTAGCGTTGTCTTGATGGAATAGCACTCCTTTCCGATTCGCCAACTCTGAACGTTTCTCTTCAATTGTTGCCTTTATTGATCTAACTGGGCGCTGTAAAAGTCCGTATTTACAGTTTGGTTTTGTGGAAGGAGCTCAAAATGTATGGATCCCTTCCAATCCCTCCAAATACTGAGCATCTTTGCGAGCGGCGTCGTTCCAGGCAACCCATCAGATTGTTTTCGGCTGGTACATCCACACACAGAGAATCCATTTTTTGTCACCAGTAGTAACTCGTTTCCAAAATGGATCCTCCTCATTTTCTTTAAGCAGAAAATCACAACACGAAATTCTTTTTATAAGATTCCTTTCACTGAGCTCATTGGGAACCCAAACGTCGTAACAACAGACGTACCCGGCCTTCTTTAGATGATCATAAACGGGCGATTTGCAGGCTCTTAACTCCGTAGCTATCTCACGGACAGTAATTCATGGATTGTTTTCGATGACCGTCATAACTTGATGTTAACGTTAAATGTTGAACTCAGGCCAGCCCTAGGTTGAATCAGAATGAAACCTACATGATATTAAAGCCCATTAAATTTTACATCGATATAGCGAGTTTAATCAAAATCGTCGGAACCGTTTTTGAGAAAAATCATAAAAAGGTGCAATATGCATGGTATAAAGTGGCTCTTCTGGTAAGCTCATTTCGATGAAAAATTTTTTGTAACGTCTCGGTGTTGTATTTATACTAATAATAAATACATATAAACCCAGATATTAGGCTTTTATTGACTATAAACCACAACAGTAGTAAACATTTAAAACATTTTCAGAACAAACTAAACATATGTTAAATTAAACAAGTGAAATTATAACCATTCATTTTCATCACACTCGGGCGTATATTTGTCTTAAATAGGAAATTTCAGTTTCATAGGACTTACCATTTCCGCCCGGGAGTTAACACACACACACACACACAGACCTTTTAGCGGGACTTGGTTATTGAGACTCAGGGGACCCTAAAAGGTGTATTTCCGTTGAAAACTGGAATTTGAAAGTTTCACGATCGCAATACTTTCGCTTACTATATATAGTAAGTGAAAGCAAAAAGTATCCAAATCAGTATGGTTTTGAATTGTTCTAAAGATCTGTGACAAAAAAATAGCAATATTTCTGATGCCTTGTAGTAATAATCAAATATTTATAACATATTGTTCGCTTTACCTACTGGGTTAAAGTTTTTAGTAATATTGTAACCTCAAAACTTTAAGGACAGAGTTATATCATATTTATAGACAATTTGAATATTATAATAAAAGCATTTTGTGACTTACACGTTCCTTGTTTAATATTTAAGACAGATTACCTATTTAAATTCATATGGCAAGGTTTACACATGAAACGTTTCACACCTTTCATGATCACAGTTACAGGATGTATATAACTCATTTTAGAAATTAAAGGACCAGTACTTATTTTCAAGAAGATAGTGCGTGAGAAGAGGGAGTAACTCACCCGAAGCGAGATAGAAGCTAAGGTAAACCATTCACTCTCATGATGATCTTCATAATAATAATAATAATAATAATAATAGGGGAGTGACTGATGGGTGCAGTTGCCGGGGTTTTACGGTCCCCCGGGTTCCTCAGTTCAGTACACCACCCAAAGTACACACAGAACAGCCTAACATGAAGCACACTCACAGGACACACCCCAGGGCTACCTTCCCTAGGAAGACCTGGCTGCAGAGATAAAAATTGCATTTACCCAAATAAGAATGGTGCGAACTAGAAGCCAAATAGCCTCGGACGAATCCAGAGTGAGGGCTGCTCTAAAGGGATTTGCCGTATGGAGCCGTAAGGTCGGCAGTAACAGGTCTCTCCAACTTAAACTCTGAATCGAGCTTGGAAGCTCCCATTGAGCATCCCGCGCGAAGAAGAGGAACAAATCGCCAAGGAATTTGCAACCCCGGATGAAGTGGACCCGCAATATGAACCTTGCAGTAATCCGAGCGTATTTCTTGGCTACAAAAGCGGAGACGGAAAAAACAGGATATCGCAGACGAATAACTGAATTGTGTTACTGGGTACTGCGAGTATTGTTCGAAAAGTAATGGACATAAAGGATTAAGTTTTACTTGCCTCACCCTTGACTTAGGTCCGGGTAGGTGCTAATGCCAGCAAAAGCTGAGAAAAAAATAAAAAATAAGGGTCCCCGAAAAGAGAAATTAATGTAACTGCATTGCCATCTAGCGGCCTGTTACAGAACCAGAGCGCCCCCAGTGGCCGAGAAGGAAAACTGTATGTGGCTGGTTGTGCCAGACAGTTGGCTCGAGTTCTTTCTCAAGTTTTGGTCCCTTTCAACCAACATGCAGTAGTAGAGTTTAGAAGACCCTCTGGCCAAAGGGGAGGAGAAGAGAGGAAGCTCAGGTTCACCTTTTCAGAACATGGGACAGCAGCAGATTTCCAACAACTTGAGTTATAATTTACAATAGCACAATTTACTAACCCAGTCCTAATGAATCCCTGACCATTAATGTGTTTTATCTAATCTATACAGTCCACTTATACACTAATAAAATGAGTGATCATCTTAACATTTAATTTGGGGGTGATTACTCTAAACAAGTAATGACAGAAAAGAGGGGTCAAATCTTTCGTGTCGAGAAGGGTGTTAGGCAGGGGGATCCGTTATCTCCCTTGCTGTTTATTCTGGTGTTGAAGATGAGCTTTTGGTCTCTTGGATGGGAAAATGCAGGCATAAAGGTGAATGGTCGATTTTTAAGTAACTTACGTTTTGCAGATGATATTGTACTTTTTGTCAACAATTCCCGACAATTACGAGGAATGCTAAAACACCTTCTAGGGGCCTGTGAAGAAATTGGTTTATACCCAAACCACAATAATACGAAACTAATGACCAATAGTTCAAAGGAAGAAATAAAAATGAACAACTTCACCCTTGAATACGTAGAGGAATATGTTTACTTGGGACAGTCAGTTTCCTTTTCTGACAGAGGTACAAAAGAAGTCCAGAGAAGAATAGCATTTGGTTGGAACAAGTTCTGGTCTCTGAAGTACATAACAAAAGGAAACATAAGTATCAACCTAAAAAGGCTAGTTTCCGATAGATGTATTATGCCAGTGGTGACCTATGGCTCCCAAACATGGTCATTGACAAAAGCCCAAGAGAGGAAGATGATGGTGTGGCAAAATGGCATCGAAAGAAGCATTTTGAAAGTTTAAAAAATGGATAAAATCAGATGCAAAAAGATAAAGGAAGAAACAGGGCTCAAAGACACACTCTCGCAAATAAGAAAAGGCAAATGGAAATGGGCTGGACATCTTATGCGATGCATCGACAATAGATGGTCAAAAATAGTCACCGGTTGGACTCCATATGACCGACAAATGAAGAGATGGAGAGATCCATTTAGGCTTCTGGCAGAACCTCTCTGGTGGAGAACAGCTAGGGACCGAGATGTGTGGAAAGAAAAATGGTTAGAGGTCAGAAATCCCGCTTCCCAGTAGGGCTAGTCACCCAGGGAAGTGTTAAAGACTATTACTCCTAAGGGAAGGCCTATGCAAGATAGCAAAAAGTTTTGTATAAATTATAATGCAAAAAAAAAAAGAAATTGTTTTATTTTGTTTTGTTACCTTTTGAAATTGTAATATTAGTGCATAAATGAAGGCTATTTTCATTTCATTTCATTTCATTTCACTCTAAACAAGAATAATAATAATAGGCTTAGCGAACCCGAAGGTTCGATGCCGATACCACCAAATTCCGCCTGCACAGACTCGTCCAATGTTCACCGTTCAAGCCCAAGCCCCCGAGATCAGCCTCAACGCAATCCTCCCATCGACGCTTCAGCCTACCTTTCGGACGCCTACCAGTCGGATCAGCGAATACCAACTTTCTCGGAATCGGAGCCCAACAACTATACTCGCCCATTTGAGTCTCTGCGATGCTATCAATTCAATTATATTAACAAGATACAAGTTCCGCAATTCCGTGTTGTGCAACCTTCTAAACTCCCCAGTGGCCTTATCTCTCTTCGGTAATGATCTTCATAAGAAAATGAAATTCATGTCAAAATTTTCAAAAGTAAATTTAGGGTTTTCTTCCCTCTTGGATACTGTTCTCCGTAGTATTATTCATGAGAAAAAGCTCAGCATTCACCGTATCATTATAATATATCTTTCATTATTTTGAATGCTTATTAGTGTGAAACTGTTATGATTTGTAAGCTCATAGTATATATATAATATTACTTAGTGCAAATGTTAGAACAAATTAGTTTCATAGATTTATTTGAAGTGAGAACGATAAATCTCAAAAAAAGAATAGACAACAACCTATTACAGAGTCTAATTGGCCAAGTGATAAATCGATTACCCTGAGAGCATCCGTTTTGTTGGGCTTTATCGAGTAATGAGCGACTTCCGTAGAGGAATCCATCTCATCCATATTGATGAGAGAATCAGGAGGAAGGTCCTGTGGATATCTGATCCAAGATACCATCTTTTATCCTTTATCCTGAAAAGAACTCCTCCGTCGAGATTCATCTCCTTTCGCGAAAAAAGGGGCCGATGGTCAAGGACGGCCAAGATAGACCCAACTATCGCTTTATTTCACAGCGTTTAGAGAAGTTCACAGTTACGTATGTACAACAGAGCCTACATGCTAATATAGGCAGACTAGTTTATCAATATAAATAATCTGTACGTAACCTTTATACTTGAAAGGGGAGATCCCAATGGTGTCTCACCGGTTTTATTGAATTATTTTAAGGTGAAGAGACCAAAACTTTCCTGGAGTCACGTAAAAAAATCGGGAAGTTTGCTGTTTTAAACTAATTTTATTTAATATCTTTAGTTCTAGTAAAGGTAGAAAAAAAAAGTTTGGTGTCAAAATTTCCATTTTATAAGAGGAACAATAAAAAAAAAAAATAAGCCATTAAAATATTTGTGTTTTATGTTTGATTTGTTTATTTATTTATCGTCACTTTACGCTACTGTGGCTAATCGGACGATGCTACAGTGAGAATCCTAAATTTTGTCTATCCAGGTTTTATTAGGATAGGGATCTTTAACGAGTACCTGACATCGCAAAGGCTCGGGACCACCTTTTTCTGTCCCCTCCGAAGGACGGCATAACTAAGGATTTTTTACTCCCATTCAAAAATCCTAGGACCTCCTGCGGTTTTGAACACGTGACCTTAAGCATAGAAGGCTGTTATGCTAGCCACCCTGCTACAGGTGATCTCCTTATGGGTGATTTATGTTTGGTAATAATACTAAACATATAAATAATCTCGTCCATAAATAACCAGTTCATTTCAATTTTTTATTTAAAAAAAAAACAACTAAGAAATCGCCCAAAGGGGATGATATCGTTTGAAGTTTTTTTTAAACCAAATTTTAAATATTTCTCTCTCCTCGCACGTACAACGCAGGAGACTGGAATTTAGCAAACATTTATGCAAGGTATTGAAGGGAAAAAAATAAACATTTTATAAAATAATATTCTACACAATCTGCATTGTTAAAAATTACCAAAGACCTACAATGCTTAATAGACCAACAAAAATTCACTATTTTGATCCTCTTCGATTTCTCAAAAGCATTTGATTCAGTTAATCATAACATCCTTCTTTCCAAACTCCAAAACCTTCAAATATCAAACAACGTTCTAAAATGGTTTGTTTCTTTTTTATCCTATCGATCTCAAACTGTCATCATACCAAATGAACCTTCTTCCTCCTTCATCACCTTAACACGTGGTGATCCTCACTCTCACCAACTCTTTGTTCCATCTATATTAATGATCTCCCTGACTGCATCCGCCACTCACAATACCACCTATATGCAGATGATCTGCAAATCTATCTTTCTTTCCATCCTTACGAAATGCTAAATGCAATCCAAAAACTACAACAAGATATTGACAACATCAATGCATGGGCTACGACAAATGATTTGAAGTTGAATGCTGGAAAAACCAAAGCCATTCTCATCGGTTCCAAGAACCTTGTAAATTCGCTTCCATATTATCCACTCCTTTACCTCAATAGCATACCTATCCACTTACACACCTCTGTAAGAAACTTTGGAGTTATTATTGATCAGAACCTATCTTGGAGTAATCATATTTCTCAAATCACCCGAAAATCCATCGCTATCCTAAAAAAAAATTCTAAGATTTCGTGACTCTATCCCACCTAAAACCCGTATGCTACTTCTCTCTTCGCTCATTTTCCCCCAGTTTGACTACGGTTGCCTCGTATATGGCGGACTGTCTAAGAAATTCGATATGAGACTCAAAAGACTTATGAATTGTTTTATCAGATTCACATGTGGAATCCCCATGTTTCTAGAAGGTATACCGAGTTGAATTGGCTCTATCCCTCTTTCCGTCGGCAGTACCTCCTTGGTGTCTGTCTCTTCCGATTTTTCTATACAAAAAAAAAAAAACCTCCTTATATTCTTGATATGCTTACCACTTGTTCCTCTGTCCATTCAGTAAACACTAGATCCCAACCTATAAACTTGTATATATCTTCTTACAGATCTGCTTCCTGCAAAAAATCCTTTATTATTCGTGCTACCCTATTTTGGAATTCCTTGCCTGTATCCATTCGTAAATCCTTATCATTATCCACACGCACCAACTATTTCTTCATCTCCTAAAGTACCAATCTTGCCAACATATGTAATATTCAAAAGCTATAGATGATAACTATTCATTGTCACAGAACCTGTCTTTTATTGTTAAACTGAAGTCTTAAACGACCAGACAATTATTATTTATATTGTACTTTTCTTGTTATTCTTAGGAGACTACTCGTCCCAGAATAAAATTACTTTTCATTTCATTTCATTTTCATTTCATTTCATAAAACCATATATCATGTCTATAAGGAGACATGACAAGTTACACAGTTGTCATACCTTAAAAAAAATACTGCATCATCGACTACCAATACTTAGACGACTTCTTCACCATAAAAACAAACTATCACTAAGCAACAAAATCATCATATACAACATGTTACTTAAACCTATATGGACGTACGGTACTCAGGTGTGGGGCTCATGCAAAAAATCACACTTGCAGACAATTCAAATCTTTCAATCTAAATTCCTCCACTTCATTACTCACTGTCCCTTTTACGTAACCAATAAATCATTACACAAAGACCTTAACATACCAATCGTAACGGATATCATTAAAAAATATTACAAACATTTTCACGACTCATTCGCTGGACATCCAAACCTACTGGTACAAACATTACTGACTGATACACTACCACAAAATCCACCAAGGAGACTGAAACGCAGATCTTCTTTAGCAGATCTTCCACGCCAAGGAGTGCCTTCACTGCAAGGTTTCTTCGCTCACGAATTCAGAAGAATCCTGAAGGAGATTTTTCGTAATGGTCATAAATGTTACAATATATGCCTAAAGGCATTTGTATATTACTTGAGTCAAATATATAAAATTTTAAAAAAGATGTCATGTCATCGAAAACCAAAATCATTTTTTTTTTATGTTTGAACGGAAATATTGGTCCAATAATAAATTGTCTATGCTTGTTTTATTCGTAAGAGTTTAATTTTACAAGCGTGTGTTTAACCTTTAAAATGTGTTAGCTTATGTAAAAACTATACCTAGAAATTTGAATCATAAAAATCCTGACTTCAGCCTAACATTTCAATCCCTTGATTAAGCTGCTTATTACCATCGATTATTGAAAACTTCATTTTGATTAACAATAACAAGAAAAAAAATCATGAATCATCCTTGTTATTTTATTTGAAACTTTTTTTTCTTTCCTAATTATTTGCTTGTAGATAATACTTCAATCTACGACAGAATAATAAATTATTTCCACCACGATTAAATCGATTAAGTTATAAGACTCGAAATAAATACCGATAAGACGAAATATATGATTAGTAGTAGAAATGGTGGCGATCTTGATGATATTAATATATCAGGGCATAATTTTGAACACGTAGAGAAATTCAAGTATTTAGGTTCAATGATAACAAGAAAAATGAAATCCAGGCTGATCTCGGGGGCTTGGGCTTGAACGGTGAACATTGGACGAGTCTGTGCAGGCGGAATTTGGTGGTATCGGCATCGAATCTTCGTGTTCGGTAAGTCTATTATTATTATTATTGGTATATTTGACTGCTGAGGTTCTTGATTTGGCAGGTAATGCTTCCAAGGATTTGAAAGTAAAGTGGATCACCCCACGTCATTTACAGCTTGATATTCGTGGTGACGAAGAGTTGGACAGTCTAATCAAATCTACCATCGCTGGAGGTGGTGTTGTTCCACATATCCACAAGTCACTCATTGGAAAGAAGGGTTCTCAGAAACCTCTATAAAGTCTGTTTCAGCACTTTTATGTTGTATGTAAAAATCTTTGCCAGAGACATTGGGAAATTAGCGACTTGTTTTTTTTTTTTTTTCAAACCTAAGTGTTTTATAGAGTGTTTGAGCATAACGGGTGGTTTTTTGTCATGGCGGATGTCATAATTGCACTTTTCTCATTTTTTGAGAATTAATCAAGAAATATTTCAAATTATCAAAGAATATCGAGAAATAATTCTTCTATCTACGACAGAAGAATAAATTATTTCTACTATGATTAAATATGTATTAATTTACTACTTAGAATAAGGATTTTATTTGCCTTAATAAAATTCAAATGTTGTGAAACCACTTTCACAGACAGAACCATCAAATCTACACTCTAATAAAAGTTTATGGTAGAGACAAAAAAAATAAACTTTCTACCTACAGGCTGTAGAATAAAAAAAAAATCATCAAAACACGTAGATGGAAAACTTTTCTAGAATACTGTCCCAATTCAGTTGGACAGTCTAATCAAATCTACCATCGCTGGAGGTGGTGTTGTTCCACATATCCACAAGTCACTCATTGGAAAGAAGGGTTCTCAGAAACCTCTATAAAGTCTGTTTCAGCACTTTTATGTTGTATGTAAAAATCTTTGCCAGAGACATTGGGAAATTAGCGACTTGTTTTTTTTTTTTTTTCAAACCTAAGTGTTTTATAGAGTGTTTGAGCATAACGGGTGGTTTTTTGTCATGGCGGATGTCATAATTGCACTTTTCTCATTTTTTGAGAATTAATCAAGAAATATTTCAAATTATCAAAGAATATCGAGAAATAATTCTTCTATCTACGACAGAAGAATAAATTATTTCTACTATGATTAAATATGTATTAATTTACTACTTAGAATAAGGATTTTATTTGCCTTAATAAAATTCAAATGTTGTGAAACCACTTTCACAGACAGAACCATCAAATCTACACTCTAATAAAAGTTTATGGTAGAGACAAAAAAAATAAACTTTCTACCTACAGGCTGTAGAATAAAAAAAAAATCATCAAAACACGTAGATGGAAAACTTTTCTAGAATACTGTCCCAATTCGCGTGACTGACAGGAGTACTACGCAGTGCGTATCGCTCTAGTGGCTACGATTGGACACTGCGTCCTGGATCCTGGGTAACAGTTTCGTTATAATGTTGAAAGGATTAGTACATCGCTAATCTATTGGCTTCTACTTTCACAAAAAACAATAATCATAAACTAAATATCATATATCATTTCAATTAATAATGATTTATGGAGAGAAGGAAGACGTTTCTCATCTGGAACTACTTGATTGATATAGCTATTTAAATAATATAAATGATAGCCGGAAGTTAAATACCACTATAAATTATATAATTCTGATCAGTTACCTGTTAGAAAATATTAATTACAATATATAAATAAATGAGTTAAGCTTTATTTAATTTTAGAAGCGTGACCGTTTAATATAGGGGTGGGCATAATCGAATGACGATTATCGGATCATTCGATTATTTCAATCATTCGAATTAATCGATTATCGGATTAATCGGTTCGGAGAAAAGAATGATCATTCGAACTGAATTGTTTAAGGATAATCGAGGGATTATAAGGACCGAGGATAACCGAACGACGTTTTTTTTTTTCTTTTTTCTTTTTTTTTCAAGGCTCAGCCATCTCAGCCATCATAAAGGACATTTTTTACGAAATTAATTTTTTTACATATTTGTATTCTCGTCATGGTGAACATTGGACGAGTCTGTGTAGGCGGAATTTGGTGGTATCGGCATCGAACCTTCGGGTTCGCTAAGCCTATTATTATTCTCGTCATTTAGTTTTATCTAAATATTCTATTTGATGTCATCTAATGATTTCTCAAGTCCTTAAAAAACGCGATTTAGAAATGCGGTCATTTTCTAAAAGTACTAATTACGCATTTATTTTCGTCCCAAATCATTCTGAAAATATTTCATTTCATAACTTTAATATGATATTATTATTATAGTAAAAAAATTATTCTAAATTTTAATTCAAAAAGACCCAAATTAGCTGATTTAATAATATAGTAATGAGAGATTTTCGCGCTTCCTGTAAAATTTCCTAGAATGGATATAGTTCCTTTTGGAAATCAACGTCTCAATTGTGGCATATGGTCTCTCAGAATTCATATTAATCATTCGGTCATTCGGTTAGTTAAATCATCGAAGTCCGCTCATCCGATTATGACAATCATTCGAATATGCCCACCCCTAATTTAATAGTAAGTAATTAGTTGTGATGGTTTTTATTAAGTAATAATATCTCCATTACTTCCTTAAGCCTTTAATATTCCCATTGTTTTCAGAACTATTAGTGATTAAATTTATCCAGAATTTTTTTTAATTTTTTTATTTTATTTTTTTTAATTTTTTTTATTTTTTTTTTTATGTAGTAATCTTATATAATTGTTTGTATTTAACTTAAAATATTATATCTGTATTATTAGTATTATGTATGTTTTAGTGTATTATGTATTTTATTTTATTATGTATTATATATTTTGTGATTAGTATATTTGTATGTATTATTTCGTATATTATGTATAATGTTTGTATTGTATTTTATTGTTTATCATGTATGTATTATTATTACTATATATGTATGTATTATTAGTATATATGTATGTATTATTACTTTTATTATATTGTATCTGCATTATTAGTTTAGGGCTAAAATAACCTCTATGGTTGAAAAGCCTTTATGTTACAAATAAATAAATAAATTATCCAGAATGACTTTTTTTCTCATATTAATTCATGTCTTTGTAATTTCCGGTGTTTTTTGATTTATTTTGATATTCCTAAAATTATAAAATAAAAAGTCCAAGTAAGGGGTGCGCGGACCACTATTCGTAAACCTAGCATCTATAGCATCAAAGTAAATAATGTGAAAGCATAAAAATAAATAATGCTACGGCAGCTTAAAGAAAAAAAAAAGTTAATGAGTTTCTGCTTACGTTTGTAACCTCCTGCGTGTTAACATGTAAAATAGTATTGAATTATATTTTTATTCTAGGAAAAATAAAATACACCAATCACTCAATATTTAAAAGAGCTATTTATTAACAATTCCTTATTAATGCAAACATTTGAAACATTATCCTAATATATATAAACTTTATACACTAACTACTTAGAGTTACGGAAACGTCACTTAATATACTAAAAACATTATACAAAAACAAGAATTGTGGTTAACCAAATAAAATTAACTTCCTACCCTGGCCAGGCATGCACATGTTAAAAGATGAGAAGAAATATATCTGCTAAACACTCTTGTTGCAAGCATCCGCACATCACACTGTTACCTCCTCTCTACTTCCCGTTCTAGCCACAAACTATTCCCAAATGTTATCTACACTGTTATTAACATCGATTACCTCCACTACAAATACTCCCTCCTAATAACAATTTGGAGGAACTTGCCAATCTTCAGAAATCCGATACCGAGGTCGAAACTTTGAAATCGCAATCTAACCTGAATCTAAAACTTCTGACTCTCCCTGGAGCAACTCAACCGATACTATGTGAGACAACGACATCTCAAGCTCGGATTTACCTTCCGGAAGGATGTAGGAAACCAGTATTTGATTCCATTCATGGGTTAAGTCACCCAGGGATACGCGCCTCACGGAAGTTGATAGCACAGAAATATTTTTGGCCCAAAATGAACAAAGATGTCTCCGATTGGACTCGTTGTTGTATAGGGTGTCAGCGCTCGAAAGTCATCCGACATACTGTATCACCGACAGGGAGGTTCCCAGAGGTTGGTCGACTGGAACATGTCCACCTAGACATCATTGGTCCATATTTACAATTTATACCAACCATATTGGTACATATTTACAAGAGCTATTTATTAACAATTCCTTATTAATGCAAACATTTGAAACATTATCCTAATACATATAAACATTATACACTAACTACTTAGAGTTACGGAAACGTCACTTAATATACTAAAAACATTATACAAAAACAAGAATTGTGGTTAACCAAATAAAATTAATTTCCTAACCTGGCCAGGCATGCATATGTTAAAAGATGAGAAGAAATATATCTGCTAAACACTCTTGTTGCAAGCATCCGCACATCACACTGTTACCTCCTCTCTACTTCCCGTTCTAGCCACAAACTATTCCAAAATGTTATCGACACTGTTATTAACATCGATTACCTCCGCTACACGTTTAGTCCAGATCTTGAGATCGGATGATCTTGAGATGCTTCGGATGCTTTAATTATTTTATTTTTTTCGTTTTTCGCGTAAATTCTTAGAGTATCCATTATATTCCAGTCTTAGAGTATCTCTTGTGGTGATAAGTTCTCATATTGTGTGTCTCTAGTTCAAGTTTTATTTTATCAGTTATCTTGGGCCTACTCCGTAGAAAATCTAAAACATTATTAAACGTCAGGTAACCCAGTAGTTTAGTATTATTGTTCTACTTTAGCAATAGGAATATACAACAAATATTAATAACTTTAAAGTATTCAATTCGTCAGTGCTGCCGAGTAATAGGAGTGGGGACAGTGTGTTCATAAAAGTAATCCCACTAGTCTCGTCGTAAACACGCAGTGTTTATATTATCGTTTCATTCACTTTCGTTTATTTACTCGCCATTTATTTTTTTTATTCCGCTATGGCAAATTGTAAATATTGCAATAAAAGCGTTGGAAGAGACGATAAAGCAAAAATAGTGTGTAATAGTTGTCACAACATTTATCATGCTAAATGTCTTAAAATGAAAGCAATAGACCACGAAAATATTAAAAAATGGATATGCCCCGATTGTGACACAGCTTCACAAACATCACCAGTAACTGACCCTAGTTCTATGTTAGAAATACTGAGGGCGCTCACCGTTGAAGTTAGGGAGATGAAGGCACGACTACAAGGAATAGACGAGTTAAAAAGTATTAAAGAAACACTCCAAAAACAAAATGACCTCTCCTTTGAAAATATGGAGAGATTATTAAAAATAGAAAATCTTCTGGAGGAACAAAACAAGAAAATCGAAACAATAACTATCGAAAATAACACCCTAAAACAAAAAATAACAGACCTAGAGAGCCGTCTAATTTATGCAGAACAAACCCAATTGTCAAATACCTTAGAAATAAGAGGTATCCCAGAAAAGCCAGGAGAGACCGTGGTGGGCACGATAATGAGCGTCGGAGCGGGACTGGGCATCCAGCTGACACCGGCCGATCTGGACCACGCCGCGCGGCTCAGGCCGAAACAGGAAGGAACGCCGGGACCTATAATTGTTCGTTTTGTTCGTCAGACCTTAAGGGACGAGTTGGTGCATGAGTTGGCTTCCCGGGGTAATAGTAAGTAAACCAACCGACTTGGACGTTTTTACCTGAAATATTTTAGTTAGTCTCCAACTGATTACAAAAGGTTTATTTTTTCTCACAGAAGTATTAGTTATGTTTATTTTTGTTGGTTTACTTTTATTTTTTTCTATGTTAAAACTTTTCAGTAGCAATAATTTTTATTTATTTTCCTTTTTTATTTATATTTCTCCTGAAAATGTATTTTTAATATTATATAGATTCATTAAGTCATTGATTATATATTTATCTTATTTTTTATTGAATTTTTTGAAATTGTATTATTTTTTTTCTTATTTTATTGAACACTTCTTAAAAATGTATTGTATCCTATTCCTAAACCTAAAAATTTTTTCCTGTTCTATTACTTCACATTCCCAGTCATGACCAATCTCCTCATGTCCTGTCACGTTAATGCACAATCCCTCATAGCCCATATCGATGAATTCCAACAATATTTTCTAGATAATTTCTATCACATAATAGCTGTATCCGAAACCTGGCTCAAACCTCACATCCCATCCTCTCAAGTATCCCTCTCCAATTATTCCTTCCTTCGCCATGATAGATCTGATCGTAGGGGTGGTGGTGTGGGTCTGTATATACATGACAGCCTCGAGGCCAAAATCCTTTTCCAATCTCCTTCTCCTGACTATCCTCATCTTGAATATATATTTGTGGAGATTTCAACTTTCTCATCTCCTCTCCTTTATGTACTTATCTACCGACCGCCTTACATACCATTCGATGACCTATTTGAATCTTCCCTTATCCAAATGGTTTCCTGCTATTCTAATATCATTATCTCAGGAGACTTTAATGTTAATATGGCATCTGAATCGTCAGATAGATATTTTCTCTCCAACCTTTTGTTCTCTCTGAATCTCTACCTAGTACCCTACTCTCCTACCCACCATACTCAATTTTCTGACACCTGGTTAGACCTCCATATTACAGACTCTCCTCTCAAAGTCCTTTCGTCTTCCCAGCACCCGGTCCCGTTCCTTTCTTCGCACGACCTCATCCAGATTACTTACAAACTACCCGTTAAATCCTTCTCTCCTAAAGTGATTTCTTATCGTAATTTGAACCTACTCTCCTTCGAATCCCTTCAAAATGACCTGGAATCCTTCCATTGGGACATCATATATTCCTATAATTCCATAGATCCTATGGTTTCCTCTCTTACCTCAAATCTAAAATCCTTATTAGACTTTCATGCTCCTATGATAACCCGAACCTTACGCCGCCCAACTGCGCCTTGGCTGACTCCTGAAATAAAGACAATGATGAGAAGACGGGAAGCAGCAAGACGCAAATTTCGTCGTACTCGCCTGCCTGCAGACTTTGTGCATTTTAAAGAACTTCGAAATGAAACCCAGGTCGCAGTTCGGCGAGCTAAATCCCTCCATATCCATACCGCCCTCTCCAATGCTCCTGATTCCAAATCAAAATGGAAAATACTGCGTAAATTATCTTTCCCAGAATCGAATAACCTCACCTCAATCCCAGTCACACCAGACGATCTTAATAATCATTTCACATCCTTGGCTCCTAACTCGCCATCCGTTACCGATATTGAACATCATAGCTTTAACCCAAATAGCTTTTTTTTCTCTCACATCTCAGATGAGGAATTATTAACCATAATCCTTAAATCCCACACCAATGATTATGGACCTGATAACATCTCTGTAACATTAATAAAATCCTGTCTTCCGGTCCTCTTACCCATTCTTCATCATGTTTACAATTTTTCCTTGCAATATTCCATATTTCCTACCTCTTGGAAAACCGCTCTAGTCCGACCATTGAACAAAATCTCAAACCCCTCTTCTCCGCTTGACTTCCGTCCTATTTCACTCCTGTCTAATCTTTCCAAGCCACTGGAACGAATTGTGCAAACCCAGCTCTCAAATTTCCTAGAAGAAAATTCCCTCTTGAATCCTCTACAATGCGGCTTCCGAGCAGGATATTCTACTCAATCCGCTCTCCTTAAAATAACTCAGGACCTCCAAACTGCCATGGAACACCAACAACTAACAATCCTTATCCTTTTAGATTTTTCCAAAGCTTTCGACACCGTTGATCACAACATTCTCCTTTCCAAACTTAGAAATCTTCCTCTATCCAATAGTGCTCTGCGATGGTTCAAGTCCTTCCTTTCTGACCGTTCCCAGTACGTAGTGGTTCCAGGCCAAACTCCTTCCACGACTCTGCCTCTATCCTGTGGTGTCCCACAGGGCTCATCACTGTCTCCCACCCTATTTGCCATTTACATAAATGACCTTCCTCTCCTCATTGATCACTCCCAATATCATTTGTATGCCGACGATTTCCAAATTTACCTGTCCTTCCCACCCTCAGATCTATTACTAGCAGCCGATAAGCTACAAAATGATTTAAATAAAATTAGTCAGTGGGCCACAGATAACAAGCTAAAGCTGAATGCTAAGAAGACTAAGGCAATCGTAATAGGTTCAAGTCCGCTCCTTAAAACTCTCCCTCCCATTCCTACACTTTTGCTAAATAATGATCCAATAGAATTCCTTCACTCCATTAAAAACCTTGGAATCACTTTTGACCAAACCCTCTCCTGGAAAAACCATATTTCTGAAATCTCCCGCCGCTCCTTCATCACTCTAAAGCGATTAAATGGCATCCGTCACTTCCTTCCTCTAGAAACCCGTAGGATACTGGTTTCCTCCCTAATATTCCCCCACTTTGACTATTTCTGTACGGTGTTTGGGGGTGTCTCTGGAGATCTTGAGGAAAAACTAAAAAGGCTATTTAATTGTTTCATCCGATTCATCTTTGGGATCTCCAGAGACACCTCTGTCACTCGATTCTACGAAGAGTTAAAGTGGCTTTATCCTTCCTATCGTCGTAAGTACTTCTTGGCATCCTTCCTCTATCAAGTAATCCGATCCCGCCGTCCATCATACATCTCTGACCTCCTACTATTCAAATCCTCGATTCATTCCCGCAACACTCGAGCACGGCCCTCTGATTTGTATATGCCGCCCCATCGAACCGCAGCTTTCGACAGATCATTCATTATCCGATCATCTTCCGTATGGAACTCTATCCCTTCTCATATCCGTAACTCGAATACCCTTCCAACCTTTAAATCCCGTCTATTCAATTACTTCCTATCCATTCAATTTTCAAGGAATCTCGACAATAACCAATTTTAAATGAGAATGTTCAAATAAAAAAAAAAAAAATAAAAAAAAGATAAATAAATTAAAGAAAAATAAAATAAAATAATAAATAAATAAATTTAAAAAATCACAGAAGCGTTAATGTAGAAGTTATTTTTACTTTTTTTTTCTCCTGTTTTTATTTTTGTTTTTTTAATTAGATAGGAATTGTATATAATTATTTTTTGATCAAAGCTCTGCACAGGAACAGAAGGATAATTTTGTATTTTGTTTTATTTATTTTTTTTTTAATTATCATCTAAATTAGTTTTATGTACATATATATATATATATATATATATATATATATATATATATATATATATATATATATATATATATATATATATATATATTTTTTGTTTCTCTCACTCGAATTGGAATGAGAAGTCGATTTATTATATTCAACAGTTTGGTTTCATGTGTTATCTTTGTCTTTTGTATTTATTTTTTACTTTATCACTGTATTTTTTTTTTCTTCCATTATTACTCTAAGGCATCTAAGACTTTATTTACTTTCATATGTATTATTCTGAAGGGACTTGTCCCAGAATAAATAAAGAAATTATTATTATTATTATTATTATTATTATTAAATAAGGATGATAAGAACCAATGAGAGAGTGCCAAATACAGCTTTGCACGGCTGGCACCTCAAACCGCTCCGTAATGACCCACTAGAGGCGAGAAGATAAACATTATTCAGCTAAGAACTGTTGCCAATTAACTGAGAAGAACGTGAGCGGACTCTAGAGGCACTCTGGATCCAACACCTTCCTCTTAATAAGTTTTTTTTATATCTTCTAGAGGCCTCGATATCTTTGCCTGCCAAACTCGATCTCTTTTCGATATATTGCGATCATTAATGAAGCCTTCCATCTCATGAGATAAGTGTTATCTGGAATAAAATTTAGAGTTCAGTGTCTTCATTAATCTTTTTTAAAATGTTTTTAATTGGAAAATAGCTGACGTTAGTGGAAGCATTAATATAACTAGTAGAATCCCCACTGGAAAAAACCTGGTGCGGGCAACACACGACTTTCACTTACCTCCATTTTTAAAATCAATGAATGAATTTTCAAATACAGTTAGAGATAAAAATACGTGAAACTATTAAGGAATTAATCAAATTGAATTTATATAGAAACATGTGTTTCATTAAAAAATCTATTATATTATTATCTTAATTTTTTTTTTTTTAACGTCACTTTATGCTACTATGGCTAATCGGGCGATGCTACAGTGAGAGTCCTAAATTTTGCTTACCTACCCAGGTTTTATTAGGATAGGGTTCTTTAACGAGTACCTGGTATCGCACAGGCTCGGGACCACCTTTTAACGTCTCCTCCGAAGGACGGCGTAACTAAGGAATTTTTACTCCCATTAAAAAATCCTAGGACCACCTGCTGGTTTGAACCCGTGACCATTAGCATGGGATGCTGTTACGCTAGCCACCCAGCTACAAGTGATCCCATTATCTTAAATAATCAGTTTTAAGTTCATTTCATCACTCTCTATTAACTTTTAAAAGCTTGTGTATGAGATGATATTTTTTCTATAATCTTTACTTTTACAACGGTATATCATACATGTATATTACTGCTCTTATGTTCAAAAACGAAAAATTGCATTAAAAAAATATTTTTTCTGTTTTCTCCTTTAGTTTGGTATCAAATTCATTCAATTTATATATTTAACTGTTTTTCATTAGTTGTAACAAGATAATATAGTTATTTTTATAGAATCAACAAAATTAAAGGTACTTTAGGGAAAGAATGTTTAAAATATCGGCATTTAAGCCCTGTCAGACCATTTTTATCCAAATAAAACCTACATGATATTAAAGCCCTTTAAATGTTACATCGATATAGTGAGTTTAATCAAAATTGTCGGAACCGTTTTCGAGAAAATCGAAAAAAGGTGCAAAATGAATGGTATAAAGTGCCTCTTCTGGTAAGCTCATTTTTATGAAAACAAGTTTTGTCACGTCTCGGGCGTATAGTTGTCTTAAATATGAAATTTCAGTTTCATAGGACTTACCGTTTCCAGCCGGGAGTTACCACACACACACACACACACACACAGACCTTTTTGCGGGACTTGGTTATTTGGACTCAGGGGACCCTAAAACCTGTATTTCCGTTGAAAACTGGAATTCGAAAATTTTCACGATCGCAATACTTCCCCTTAATATATATAGTAAGTGAAAGTAAAAAGGGTTAGACTTAACATCATGTGGTGTTTGGCTATATCTTCATTATTAAAAATCGATTATGTTGTGTACTTATACTCCTTGCTCCTTCCTCAGAATATTATAAATAAATGTAATAGTAATAAATAAATTCCAACAAATCCCACCAAATAACCTTTACTCTTCGTCGTAAACCTATGAAAACCTGCCCCACAGTATCCTTTAATAATATTCCGCTTATTTCAGATGGACAGATCCGCTGCCTAGGACTTCTACTTGACAAACGTCTAACATGGAATCCCCACATTTGACTGAAACGACTGCTCGCCGCTTCCACTTAACTACAAAAGACTCATCTACATGACTATCATACGGCCGATATGGACTGGAGCCCCAAAGCTCTACTAAACCATCAAATTCTTCCCGTATTCAATCCCTACAATCCAAAATCCTTCGTAAAATCCTCAATGCTCCTTATTTTGTCACGAATAAACTAATCCATAAAGACCTTAATGTTCTCTATGTTGCTGATTTGGCCCGATCTAGATACCAATCCTTTCATGACAAAGTCCAATCCTACTCTAATCCTCTAGTTTCAATCCAATCCTCCGAGGCGTCTGAAAAGGAGATGGCCCCGAGACCTTCTAGTTTAGAATATTTTTAGAGTGCTTCCACTGGGAAGCTTCTATACATGTGCTTCATGCCTTTTTATTTTTCATTTCAATTTACTTGTTGTATTCCATTATACAGTTGTAAATTCCAATAAATAAATTAAAAAAAAAAGTTATCTATCCATATTCTTCGTTACCATTACACCTTAATATTAACACGTGCATATTAACTGATGAATAACACAAACTTAGACGCAACTTCAACGAGTTTCCTCCTTCCTTGGACATCATCAAGAAAGTTGACCGATCTATCGCTAATGGTCTTACTTTCTCTCAACCTTGGCCCTGAGAGAAGCAGGGAAAGTTATAAGAAGCCTGTCCACTCTTTTATGGGGGTCATTGTACCTCTCGGAACATTAGGCGGCCAAGTCTCCTTAACTAACAAGGTTGTAGCCAGCTCAAAATATAAGTAGGGGAGGCAATATTTAAAATTTTATTTCTATCATGTAGAGAAAGTGCATGGACCATGTTACTGTGCAATGATTTATTGAATAATTTAAAACAATAAACTTAATTTTTATTTTATTTTTCCCATCATATATTTTACTAGCTGTTGCCCGCGACTTCTGCATCAATTTCTGTTATTATGATCGCTATTAAAAAGTTTTTAAAAGAATGAATTTTAAAATACTTCTGCGTAAATGATATTTTTAGTTTTATTTTCTTGTGACAGAAGAACATATTCTGATCTTCTCCGCAACCCGATCTTGACAATGTGACATATAGTTGGCCGTGTGAAAAGCAGTCTTGACGTAAACCGATTCCTATGTGTTTCAGTGTTTGTTCCTGTGATTTGTTAATTTTTTTTAAAAATCATTCATAGGATATGGTGCCGAAGCATGGGGAAGTAAAGAATATATTGAATGTGAAAAACTTCTGTATTACTTCATTAAGAAATTATTTAGCTTGCCGCAAGCTACCCCGTCCTACTTAATACATTTAGAAACTAAAATAGTCGCAATGTTTATAGAAACCTTAAAAATATAGCATAGTTATATTATCAAAGTTAAAAACCTGACAAAAAATAGGCTACCATATTTATTAAACAATGAAGTTGTTAAACAAAAGGTATATTGGATATAGGATTTAAGAGAAATAGCTGAAAAACATAATATTGACATAGACATTAAACTTGACAATCAAAATAAATGGGATTTAATCCTACAGGAATTTAGAGTATTGTTTACAGAAATTTACAGATTAAAATATGTACAAAGGGCTTCAGTTTCTGAAAAAATGTATCTATATGAAAACTTAAATTATGATTATGGATCACATTACCTTGTTGATAATAAAATAAACTTTAATGGGGTTAAATGGATATTCAAAGTTAGATGTGAACTTCTTTATCTCAACTGCAACAGATTTTATACAAAGAGTAGTGTGATGTGTTCTTTGTGCAATAAAAAAGAAACAGAAAATACATTTCATTTCCTGGCTGCATGTCCGATTCTGTCTGAAATTAGAAAAAATTGTTTCGGAAAGAGTTCTCTAAAAGTTAATGATGTGATAAAATGTCTCAATGGTGATAACTGGGTGTCTGTATACAATTTTTGTAAAATTGCATGGCCTTATAGATATAGACTTATTAAGGAATTTAATTATAATTAAAAAAAAACTCTAATGTGTAATATTATTGATATGATTGATTATTGTTATATTTTTTTATTTATAAGTTAATAAGTTAGAAGGTGAATAGAATAAGTAAGTAACCTGTTTGACTATTGTATAATTTTGTAAAACTTTTCAGATCGGCTCCGGGCTGACGGTCTAAAGACCATAGTTCTACAAATGTTTTTTATATTTGTAATATTTGTTTTTGTTGTTGTATGCTTAAAGAAATAAAAAACAGTTATCTATCTATCAGTGTTTGTTCCTGTGATTTGTTAATTGTTACGGCAAATGATAACAACGGGAAATTGAATTATTTTAAAATTAAAATGTAAATCATTTGAAATCATAGAGATGCGAGGTTAATTTCCCCGTTTTTTCTACATTTTCAACTGATACTTCACTTCTATTCGTCGCAGCGTGATGTTATATAGCCTAATTAGTTATAAAGTAAGTTATAAAGCCTTCTTCGATAAATGAACTATCCAGCACAAAAATAATTTTACCATTTAAACCAGTAGTTTTTTAGAATAGCGTTAAACAAATAAACTCTTCAGCTGTATCATATTAGTATAAATACATAACTAAGATTTTAATTTGATTTTGTTTCTTTTACTTAATAGCTGACTGAAGTGATTAATGCCGTCTTCTTAACAATCTTATCATTGCGAAATTTACCTAATATATTGAAAAAAAGGAAGGAATTCTCAACAAATAGAACACTGTTATTTGAAGCAGGTTCTCTTGATGTTATTTTGTTTTTTTTTTCGATTTAAACAATGCCTGTAAAACACATGACTGCAGGCACCGAAACGTATTGTAAGAAAATTGTAAAATATTTTAATAATAAATTTATGACAAAAGAAGAAATTTCATTTTATATTCTTATTGAATTGTACGAAGCATGTTTTTTAAGTAAGTACCGTTTTGTAATTAAAAAAAGACGTGCAAAGATAGAAAAAGCAAATAATATATACTGTTTCATCAGCCACACAATAGTAGGAAGGAGAGAGGTAAAAAAAGATGTCGAGCTCCACATATTTAAGGCCGTATACATGTTACCGGCCCAGAGAGCTGGGTACTGTCGGACAACAAATGGAGCCGTATAACAGCGGCAGAAATGAAATACTTGCGCAGAGTGGCTTCCATTACCGCAGGGATAGGATCAGGAATGAAACAATAAGGGATGAAATAATCCTTCCCGCAATTAAGAAGACCCTGGAGAAGAGACAGTTACAGTGGTACGGGCATGTGTGTAGGATGAGCCAGGATTGTGACCCACGCAAAACCAGTAGGCACTAGACCTAGAGGAAGACCTAGGCTTAGCTACGATGGCTACATTACCAAGTTGGGGCAAGCGAGAGGCAAGACATTGTAGGAGATGAAGACTCTTGCAGGAGACAGAGAGAGATGGAGATCCTGGTTTGAACTATCTCCACGCTGAAAGGCACAAGGAGAAAGTTAAAGAAGAGAAGAAAATAAAAGTTCATTAAAAACATACTTTGGAACAAGGGAATGATAAAACTACAAGAGTTTAAGATTAAATATAAAAAATATTATTTATTTTATATAAGTATAAAAAAAATATATAAAAATGGCTTTTGGTTCAAAAAATTCATGTATAAAAGTCTGTTGGTAGTCAGTCTGGCACTAAAGGTACACTATAGGCTGTGGACACAGATGCACTAGTATACTATTGGTGGTAGAGGAGCTGTGGGCTGTAGTGTTGTGGCTGTGGTGCCGGCGCCGGGTGTGAGGAGTGTCCGCTCCGGGTCACCACTGCGTTGAACCCGTTGTGGTCGTCCGCCTGATAGTCCACCGTCCTGGTGCTGCCGTCCGGCTCCACCAGCGAGTACTGTCCCTTCACCACGTCGCCGTCCCGTTCCTCCGTCTGCTGCTTGATGTCTCCGGTGTGGGTGTCTTTCACTCCGTAGTTGAAGGAGTAACGTGGGTGGTGCTGCAAAGACCAATCGTATATATAGATAAAATTTAAAAAAACTTTATTCTACGACTAGGGCTCTTAAGAATAACATCATAATTATAATAACCAAAAAACTATGTCTAGTCATAGCAGTATCTCAAAAATGGCTTTATTATATCTCCCTCACTGGGAAAAACAATAGATCATAGATATTTCTGTACATTTCTGATCAAATTTTCGATCTAAGCAACTCCAACTTCTAGTATACCGTGTTAAACGTGTTACATTTATGAGAGTGAAACATTTGGTCCGGGCAATACACGAATTTTATTTTACCTCGGCTAAAACTTGATTGATATTTGAGAACTATAAAATAATCTTAAATATTTTAAAGTTAAAAGTACGCCATCTCCTTTAGTGTCAGCCCGCAGAAGTATAGTCTGGACTAGGGGTGGGCATAATCGAATGACGATCATAGGATCGTTCGATTATTTCAATCATTCGAATTAATCCGTTTGTAAAAACGAATGGCCCATTCCAACTGAATTGTTTAACGATAATCGAGTGATCATAAGCACGTTGGATACGACTTTCTTTTTTTTTTTTCTTTTTTTTTTGCTCATCAGATCAATTATCTGCATATTTGCCATATCGTCTCGTATCTCATAATGCATATTAATCATTCGATTATTTAAATCATCGAAGTCCATCATCCGATGACGATCATTCGATTATGCCCACCCCTAGTCTGGACCCACAGAAGCCGTGCCCAGTTTGTGATGGAGACGCATTACGAAGATACGTGTAGTTTCCATTCTTTTGCCCGATGTCCCGCATACCATGACAATAGAACCCGTTTCATGCCCGTATTAAATGATGTGAGTATTGATGGCTTTTACGAAAATCTTGCGGAACCCCACGTAATGGACCTGGAATCATTATTTATTTTTTTCAAAGAAAATCTTAAAATAAGATTTCAACATCTTTCTTCTCAGAATGTTAATCACTCTTAAAGGTTTCGAGACTTATTAGTATTTTGTAGGGATTAAGTATTTGCTATAGTACTATTATTATTACATTATTTATTGATATTCTTATATTTAATTTATGTTATTTACGTATATGTTGGATGAAAGTAATCATAAAAATAGCGGCACCGTTATGCTTATTGCTGTATATGTATTTTGTTGTTTTTGTTTTGAATATTTATTCGATTTGTAATTAATAATGTATATTTGCTGGAGATAAATTTATTATTTGTGCTGTGCCAGCCAGCTCTATTTGCATGGGGATTGCCCTAAAGACAAATAAATAAAATTATTATTATTATTATATTTTAAAGTCTCGTTAGAAATATAAATGATTTAGATTAAATCATAAAGCAATAGAAAATTTTCAAAGGATAAGAGTAATAGAATGTAAGGAGGTTGGGTAGAAGAAAATAAGTTATGAATACAAGTTTGACTTGTAATTAGCACAAAACTGAATCACCTACATGTAACAACTGTATTCGGAAGAGAACTAGAGGTGCATAAAATCTTAAAACATTTATTAAAATAATTAGGCAACAACGATTTCTGGTCGATTAATATAAAATTATTATCGCACTTAGCGCCTCTAACGATTATAACAAGAAATAATTGTTTGTTTATTTATTTAACGTCACTTTATGCTACTATGGCTAATCGGACGATGCTACAGTGGGAGTCCTAAATTTTGCCAATCCAGGTTTTATTAGGATAGGGATCTTTAACGAGTACCTGACATCGCACAGGCTCGGGACCACCTTTTAACGTCCCCTCCGAAGGACGGCGTAACTAAGGATATTTTACTCCTATTAAAAAATCCTAGGACCACCTGCTGGTTGAACCCGTGACCTTTAGCATGGGAGGCTGTTACGCTAGCCACCCAGCTACAAGTGATCCCATAACAAGAAATAAGTAAAGAATGTTTTGAAATCATGTTGAGGAAAACCAGTCCGAAGTCTGGACCAGGCGAAGGCAAAAGGTGTAAGAAAACAAAGTTACATCTTCGCCGTTGTTACGGCTTATTAAGAGAGATAATTAAGTGGAATTAGCCAGAAATTACGGAGGAAAGAACTTGTTATTGATCGCTTTTTAAGAACCAGTTCAGCCCTAAACAGTTCTCAGAGGCTATTTCAGGTTCTCCTGGGGAATGTTTTATATTTAACTTACTATTGAGTCATTTATCAACTGGCTGTGGATTCTTTTAAAGGAAGCCAATTATGAAATCCAGATGCTTTTTAATTTCAATCTAATAGTTACTGATGACAACTTTTTATTTACTTATTTTTTTTTTACCTTTTTCTTTAGCAAAAAACTTAGAATTTAGTATGGGAACGAAAAGTTTTCAGCTGTATTTTATACATTCCAGTGAAATGGCGAGTTTGAAAAATAGAAAGATGATTGGGCCAAATCAGCGACATACTGAAAATTAAGATCACGATGGACGTCAATTACAAATAAAGAATCATTGAGGAATTTAGATTTTAAAGATTGGATATGAGAAAAATCCGATAGTTCAGTAGATTCCTAGTTCTCAACTTCTTTAGTTTAGATTGTTAGGATTTGATACCAGAAGAATTCGATGGTTTAGTAAAGCCCCAGAGATTGGCCTTATGATAGTCAGGTAAATGAGTCTTTTATTTTTAAATGAAAGATTAGAGTGTTTGTAAAGCAGGTGTTGAAGTAGTCGAAAACGAAATGTATTTAAGGTAATATAATATTCATTAAGACTTCGTCAATCAGTTCGTATAGACTAAAATCAAAGATTTCTTAATAGCACCGTATGTCCAATTTTATAACTTCTCTTCTCTTAGTTCACACAGTTTATTTTAGTACACAATTTTATTATCATTCAAATGAGCATTTGAGATGTTTCATTGAAGATGCGCAGTTTTCGTATTAAAAGAAGAAAGTAAACAGGAGCCTATGAGAAATTGTTAAGCAAACCCTAAAAAGACAACTTCTGTGTTAAAAATGCCTCAATATTTTTGTTAGTCTATTTTAAGTTTAGCGGTACATAACCTGTTTCTTAAATTTGACTAGACATTACAATTTTAGGTATTAAAATTGATATGGATAGTTGAAGGGATTAAAGGATAAAAATTTATACTGTAAATCAAATTCGTTATAGAAGTTTTTGTCTGTAGAAAAACACGTTTTACGGCTATTTGGAGACCATTAATTCCGCACAGGGTGCTCAATTCAGTAGATAAGCGATACCTACAAATAAAAAAAAGTAAATAAATCGATCCATTCAAGCGATACTGACAGTATTGGCACTGATAGATACACAGGCCAAAAGCTGAAATGCGTTTTTCAGACTAATAAGGCTCTTGCAAATATCAAAATTGTTCCAAAATCAACTTAACCTAATCGATACCGATTGCACACCGTGTGTGCAATTACAGTAATGTGCAATTATCAGTTATTCCGAGTAAACTAGTCGCACTGTAGTAGTGTAAAGTACAGGAAATATAAAGTTGGCATTGGTTTCACTGTGCACAAAAAATCTAAAAATTATCTGAAGACTTTCTTACAAAGAAAAATAAATTTAGCTTCTGGGACCGTGTTCGAAAAAAATCGTCTTTTCGAATGGATTAATTTTGGGTTTATTTATTTTTTTAATGAATCTTTATAATCTACCCAAAAAACAAAACAATTACCTTCCTCTCTCTAAATCTGAGAGCTTAAGCTTCAAGATACGTAGAACATGAATAACGAATGAAAAACAAAATAAAAAATCTGGTGCGGGCAACACACGACTTCCACTTACCTCGATTTTTAAAATCATTGAAAGAATTTTCAAATACAGTTAGAGATAAAAATACCTGAAACTATTAAAGAATTAATTAAATTTAATTTCTATAGAAACCTGTATTTTAGTAAAATATCTATTATATTATTATCTAAAACAATCACTTTGTTTTATCGGCTTTTTAGCACTCTCTATTAACTTTTAAAAGCTTGTGTAAGAGATAATATTTTTTCTAAAATCTTAAGCTTTCCAACGGTATATCATACATGTATATATGATATTACTGTTCTTATGTTAAAACCTGAAAAATTGCATTAAAAAATATTTTTTCTGTTTTCTCCTTTATTTGGGTATCGAATTCATTCAATGTATATATTTACCTGTTTCTTATTAGTGGTAACAAGATAATATAGTTATTTTTATAGAATCAACAAAATTAAAAGTACTTTATATAAAGAAAAAATTGAAATATAGGCATTTAAGCCCTGTCAGACCATTTTAATCAAAATAAAAACTACATGATATTAAAGCCCATTAAATTTTACATCGATATAGCGAGTTTAATCAAAATCGTCGGAACCGTTTACGAGAAAATCGAAAAAAGGTGCAAAATGCATGGTTTAAAGTGGCTCTTCTGGTAAGCTCATTTTGATGAAAAAGGTTTTTTAACGTCTCGGGCGTATATTTGTCTTAAATATGAAATTTCAGTTTCATAGGACTTACCGTTTCTGCCCAGGAGTTACCAAACACACACACCTTTTTGCGGGACTTGGTTATTTGGACTCAGGGAACACTAAAATGTGTATTTTCGTTGAAAACTGGAATTTTCACGATCGCAATGCTTTCCCTTACTATAGTAAGTGAAAGTAAAAATTAATACCTCTCAAAATTTGAGGGCTTACGTTTAAAGATACGTAGAACATCAATAATGAATGAAAAACAAAATAAAAAAAAAACTTAATATACCCGAAGGAAAACAATCATTTTGAATTAAGAAACTGGATTCTGTTTTTGTGATCGTCGATACGGAAGGTGGTGAACATTAGACCGTTTCTGTTAGCCGCTAAGACTGGCCCTCCACTCCCGTGAAGAGGCGACCAAACGAAACCTGCCCCCTGGATCTTCCTGCCTTAGGAGTCTAATTTTATGATCTGGAAGAGGTTTATCGTTTGCTGGGCTGGGGAGAAAGCTGTCCCGCGAGTCCGGTTAAGAATCTCTAATCTTCTTTCCTACAATTACCAACTAATTACCTACTGTTGCATAATCACTTATACAATGCCCTTAGTTATTCTTTTTTCTTTTAAGTTCTTTAACATCCCAAATCCTTCAGTCCCACATCACAGCCATTGAGGAATGGTGTCAGAACTGGAGGATTAAAATAAATCCTATAAAATCCCACCAGATTACCCTTCGTCGAAAACCGATGACCTCCTGCGCTACCGTATCCTTTAATAATACGCCACTCATACCTGTTGAACAAATCCGATACCTAGTACTCCATATTGAAAAACGTCTTACATGGAATCCTCACACGAGACTAAAACGACAAGAAACTGCCCGTAGATACCGATTACTACAACACTTACTAGACAAACGTTCAAAACTTCCAATTCACTACAAAAGCTCATTTATATTACTGTCATCAGACCCATCTGGACATATGGAATCATGCTTTGGGGCTCTACTAAGCCATCTAATTCCTCCCGCATCCAATCCTCACAATCCAAAATCCTAAATGCTCCTTATTTCGTCACAAATAAAATCATCCATAACGACTTTAATTTCCATTTGTGGCAGACCTTTCTCGTACCAGATATACCACTTTTAATTCCAAACTCCCAACCCAGTTAAACCCTCTTGTCCGCAACCTATCAACCTCACATATTCCTGACAACCCTCCGAAGCGATTGAAAAGAAGATGGCCTCGGGATCTACTTACTTCCACTGGGTAGTTTCTTCACAAGCCTTTTGCGCCTTTTATTACAATTCACCACTTTTACTTATTGTATTTATGTAATATACAGTTGTAAAATGTATTATATAAATTAAAAAATAAATAAAAAAGTTCTTTAAAAACTAAATTAAATTCGTTTTTAGCCTTTATAAGACTTAAGGGGACAGAAGTGAAATAAATTTACTCTCTTTTAGGTTCAGGGTAAGTATTAGGTGCGTTCAAACATGAGTCTTTGACCTGTTGGAGCTAGCGCAATACAGTTTTTCGCTTAAAAATTGAGAAAAGAGTTTGATGCTAGTCGAAACTCGAGGACTATTAGTTTTTGATCGTATTATTTATTATCATGCAATCATTCAAGCTTTCTAATTAACCTCGATCTTATATTTTCATATTATTGCTCTATTTGTATCAATCTTATTTAATCAAAAGTTTGTTTTAGATTTAGCCTAACGGAAATCACTTCATGAATCTGACTCCTAATTATTTGTTTAGAATCTTTAAACCTGCAAAGACACCTTTCTCTTATCGAAGACTGGTGTAATGCTTGGCGCATAAAGGTGAACGAAGCCAAATGCAAACACGTAACCTTCACTCTTCGACGAAACTCCTGTCCGCCAGTTTACTTCAATTCCATTCCAATTCCTCCTTCAGATACAGTCCGGTATCTTGGCTTACTGTTAGACAAAAGATTGACTTGGAACCCACATACAAGACTTAAAAGACAAGAACTCAACCGACGATTCGGACAGTTATACCGACTACTCAACAGAAAATCTGAACTTACAGTTGACAACAAATTATTAATCTACAGGACAATACTGAAGCCCATCTGGACCTATGGACTTGAACTGTGGGGGACAGCTAAACGTACTAACATCAAACGCATTCAATCCTTTCAATCCAAAGTCCTCCGTACAATAGTAAATGCTCCTTATTATGTTTCCAACTATACCTTGCACCACGACCTTAATGTTCCTTTTATTTCAGACGTAATTCCATCCAAATTTTCCAAATTCCACCAGAATCTCATTCATCATCCTAATCCTCTAGCTCAATCCCTATCCAGCTCCACTCATCCATACAACCCACCTAGAAGGTTGAAACGACAGTGGCCCCGCGACCTTTTGTAAATATATTGGAGTTCTAGCACTGGCTAGATTCTCCACTCAATGTGATGTATGGGTATATAGGTATAAGTGAATTCTTGACTTTATTGTATTGATTCATTATTGTGTATATATTTTATTGTAATTTTATGCCTTGTAAATATTGTATGAATGTAGTATATATGATATCTTTCAGCACTACTATGGATGTCCAAATTGGGACAGATTGTAATTTTACCCAATAAAATTGTTGTTCGAAAAAAAAAAAATTTTTAAGATCTATTTAAAGATTGTTTTAAAAATATCACACGATACGAAAAAGCAGAACTTAATGCTTGTTTGTAGGTTTATAAATTTAACACTACTTTATACTACTGTACCTAGTCGGGCGGTGTTATTAATTAGGATAGTGATCATAAACGCCCTCTACCATTTTAGGTCCCCTCCGAGGAACAGCACAACCAAAGCTATTTTTCCTCTGAAAAATCCTAGGGCCCCAGCATTCGGGTTTCAACCAGCCAACCTTGGGGATAAAAGTCTGTGATGCTAATCACTACACTACAGGAGAAACTCAGCGTAATGTTAAACAAATATCTTGCTTTCAATTATTAAGTTATGTTAAAATATTTATTTATGTGTATGAAATCATTTTAAGGTAACAGTGATAAGAGAATAAATAATTCGACGCAAGGTCTATATACATCTGCATAGTAAAATATGAAAAAAATGAAGATGCACCTCTGTACTTCTGTTTTCAAATTTGTTAAATTGCTTCTCTGTTTTATGTTTTAATTTTTTGTTACGGCCTTCAACGTATATCCTGAAGAGAAAAATTATTTCGGTCACTGGCTATAATTTCATCAAATCGAACAATATACGTGTATATTTTTTATTATTATTATATTATTAGGTATATTAGGTATATATTAGGTATATTGGTATATATTATATTATTAGTCCATCAACTCTATATCGATTTTAAAAAGACTTATGATTCCATAGACCATCATGATTGAACAGGGAATACCTAGAAAGTTAGTAAACCTAGTAGAGATGTGTTTGTCGGAAACATTTCATAAAGTTAGAATCGGTCATAATTACTCCGAGAGATTTGAGGTGCGATCGGGTTTGAAACAGGGTGACTCCCTTTCACCTGTTTTGTTTAATATAGCTTTAGAATATGTCATAGAAAATGTGATGTGTACCGAGAAAGGCTTAAATATGGGTGACAAGATTTCGGTTTTGGTGTATGCCGATGATTTGGTACTGCTAGATGGAGACACGGAAACCATACAACTAAATACAAGTGTGTTAATAAAAACCGGTAAACAAATAGGTCTCGAATTAAATACCCATAAGACGAATTATATGATTAGTAGCAGAAATGGTGGCGATCTTGATGATATTAATATTTCAGAGCTTACTTTTGAACACTTAGAGAAATGCAAGTATTTAGGTTCAATGGTATCAAGAAAAAATGAAATCCAGGAAGAAATAAAGTCCCGGTTAAAGGTGGGAAATGCGTGTTATTCAGTTGCCAAATTACTTAGCTTGAGGCTTCTGACTAAAAACTTAAAGATTAGAATTTATAAGACTATTATTCTTCCAACGGTTCTTAGCGGTTGTGAAACGTGGCCGCTTACTTTGAAGGATGAACAACGGCTTAAGGTTTTCGAAAATAAGGTACTGCGTAAAATATTTGATCCGAAGAGAGATGAGGCCACTGGGGAGTTTAGAAGGTTGCACAACGTGGAATTGCGGAGTTTGTACCCTGTGAATATAATTTAGTTGATAGCATCGCGGAGACTCAAATGGGCGCGTAAAGTTGTTGGGTTCGGTGAGGAACGGAGTCCAAGAAAGTTGGTATTCGCTGAACCGACTGGTAGGCGTCCGAAAGGTAGGCCGAAGCGTCGATGGGAGGATTGCATTTTTTTTTTTTTATTTAAAAGAAATTTACAACTGTATTACAATAAAATACATTAAGTAAATGTGCTAATATATCAAGTGGGCGTGATACAGACATGTGAAGAAACTACCCAGTGGTAGCACTTCAAAGTTTATTCAGCTAAGTAGGTCTCGAGGCCATCGTCTTTTCAGCCGCCTAGGAAGATGATCAGGAATAGGAGATGAGAGTTTTTTGAAGAATTTGAAGGTTTAGTAGGGCTCCGTAAGTCCAGATTGGTCTTATAATAGTCATGTAGATGAGCCTTTTGTAGTTCATAGGAAGGTTTGATAGTTTGTCTAGTAAGTGTTGAAGCAGCCTAAAGCGGCGAGTCTTTCTCCTTTAAACACAAAATTCTCTCTTTAAAAAAATAAAGGTTGGAATAATTGACTTTAATTATAGAGTTGGTGGAGTTTAGGACTGAAAGAATTGCAGCTGCTCCCCAACGGTCGAAACAATCTACACACGATTTCACGCATCGTTAGTATCATGTTCCATTTTATTGGTTCATTTTGGAATTGTTCAAGAAGTAATTTATTACCACATACATCTTGTTTAAATCCCTTGATTGATTACCTGAAGCTGTGGTGGGAAGTTGTAGAAGTATTTAAACAGTATTCTGTTATTCAAGGCAGATAATGTCTCTGGAATTCAAGATCATCTGAGGAAGACATTACGTTAATTGAGTTTCTAAGACCTCCATATTTGGTACAAACTAGCTTTCTTCAATAAAACGGTCGACTACGATGACTTTTCCCTGGATACGAGTTTCTCCGAGAACAAGTGACATAATGGATAATAGTGCGGAGGAAAGACATGACATCCCTGGAGACGTAGGACTTGCTTTCATTGAAAGCATTCCGTATGTATCAGCTGTCGAGATCTCTGCGTTTGTTTTTGTAACGGAAGACCACTCCTTCACAAAGGGATTGTAACATTAATTGGAAGAGGAGGCATGTTTCGGGCTAGCTGTTCGTAATTAGAGGGAAACTATTGGAGGAGGTAATTCGTGAGTACTTTTCCAGATCTGAAGACTGTAAAGAAAAGATTGGTATTGTTCTAAAATTACATGTTCGAAAAACTTCTTTAAAAAAAAATTGAAAGTTTCAATGTCTTGTAGGAAAATTGAATGAATGATTAAAACTGAATGAAGGAAAATAATTTTTATTCTGATACGTTTTGACCACTAAGAATAAAGAACGATGAATATAAAAGGTTCAACAGTTTGCCTAGTAACATTTATAAAGATAATGACACACACGACTTTAAATTACCCCCATTTTTAAAATCAATGAAAGGATTTTCTAATACGGTTAGAGATTAAAATAGGTGAAACCATTAAAAAAGTAATTAAATTGAATTTATATAGAAAAATGTGTTTTATTAAAAAATCTATTATATCATTATCTAAAATAATCAGATTTATCGGCTTTTCATCAATCTTTATTAACTTTTACAAGTTTGTTCATTAGATAATATTTATTCTAAAAGCTTTAGCTTTCCAACGGTATATTACTGTTGCTATGTTCAAAATACAAAAATTGCATTATATTTTTTTTTCAGTTTTCTCCTTTAGATAGATATTGAAATCGTTCTTTTCATCGGTGGTAACAAGATAATATATTTATTTTTACAAAATCTACAAAATTGAAGGTAATTTACAGGGAAAAAATGTAAAATATCGGCATTTAAGCCCTGTCAGACTATTAAAGCCCATTAAATTCTACATCGATAAAGCGAGTTTAATCAAAATCGTCGGAACCGAAAATCGAAAAAAGGTGCAAAATACATGTTATAAAGTGGATCTTCTGGTAAGCCCATTTTGACCGAGAGGTTCTGTAACGTCTCGGGCGTATATTTGTCTTAAATATGAAATTTCAGTTTCATAGGACTTACCGTTTCCGCCCGGAGTTACCACACACACACAGTTGTAAATTTCAATAAATGATAATAAAAAAACCATTATACAAGTATGGAATATGCGATCGTCTGTAGTGGTCATTAACAAATCATAAAATATATTCATTAATTTATTCCCTAATAATTTTCCCCAGAGACCTCCTGACACTAAGCATCCATTACCAAAGTGGAGGGGTGTGAGAGAGAGCATTAATAGATGTGTAATTGTTGAAAAAAAATCACGGAAATTTGTTTGAATATGGAGACGGATTTTCTGGTAATGTGAGAAATATGGTCACTCCACAATAATTTTTCAACAAATATAACTCATATATATAATAATAATAATAGGCTTAGCGAACCCGAAGGTTCGATACCGATACCACCAAATTCTGCCTACACAGACTCGTCCAATGTTCACCAATCAAGCCCAAGCTCCCGAGATGTGCCATAACGCAATCCCCCCATCTACGCCTCGGGCTACCTTTCGGATGCCTACCAGTCGGATCAGCAAATACTAACTTTCTCGGAATCCGCTCGTCATCGAGCCCAACAACTTTACTCGCCCATTTGAGTCTCCGCGATGCAATCAGCTCAATTATATTCACAGGATACAAGTTCCGCAATTCCGAATTGTGCAACCTTCTTAACTCCACAGTGGCCTCATCTCTCTTCGGACCAAATATTTTACGCAATACCTTATTTTCGAAGACCTTAAGCCGTTGTTCATCCTTCAAAGTAAGCGGCCACGTTTCACATCCGTAAAGAACCGTTGGAAGAATAATAGTTTTATAAATTCTAACCTTTAAGTTTTTAGATAGAAGCCGCGAACTAAGTAACTTAGCTACTGAATAATAACACGCATTTCCCACCTTTAACCGGGACTTTATTTCTTCCTGGATTTCATTTTTTCTTGTTATCATTGAACCTAAATACTTGAATTTCTCTACGTGTTCAAAAGTATGCCCTGATATATTAATATCACCAAGATCGCCACCGTTTCTGCTACTAATCATATATTTCGTCTTATCGGTATTTAATTCGAGTCCTATTCCTTTACCGGTATTTATTAACACACTTGTATTTAGTTGTATGGTTTCAGTGTCTTCACCTAGCAGTACCAAATCATCGGCATACCTAAAAACCTATCAAACGTATAACTTATTTTAAATATCCACCACTCTCATGAGTCACAACGAACATGTAAATCTATAAATAATATTATTCTATACACACGGAATCGCAAAGTACTCGAACTTGGCCATGATTAAGGACACGCGACCAGTTTGGAACGAGCGTTCAACTTAGTGAATACGAATTGTTCTTAAGCAGCCGGATTTAAAGAATAAATCCTTTTCAGGATTCTTAAGGATACATTTGATTCTTCAAGTTTTATTTTTTTAAATCATATCTGAGTTTTTACTACAATTTTTATACAGTTTGAAAAAAAACTGGAAAAGAGTAATATATTTACGATTTGCACGCTTTATTTATACCATTTGAATTTTATCTTTCCTTTTGGATTCCATTCGTACTAAAATTCTTATACAAAATTATTAAAATTCTTTGGGTAATTTTATGCATTATTTATTTGAGAAAATGTTACTATACAAGTATATTCAATATAAAAACTCTACTTAAATATATTTAAAAACTCTGTGCGAGTCTATTTTGTTTATTTTATTAATATACCTCAAAGTCAAACATATATAAGAATCAATGATTTTTCTATTTTTTTGGACGCTTTGGAATTTTTATGTTTTCCTTTCTTGTCACTGACCAACCTAAGCAACACGGGAATTAGACCTGCCAATCATTATCGGTCCTATTAGATACTCAGGAAAGAGTCGTGTATTTCCTTGATGCCAACAAAAAAAATCTTTTATTCTCAAATTTTACCTAGGCATATTGATGTACAAAATAAAATGACAAATCAACAAAGAATGCTAATTAAAAAATATTTAGGCTTTTGTTTTAGTCGAATTTTATTTTGTAATAAATAATATTTAGATTTAGTTGATTCACTACTTAAACTCAATTTTTAAATATTTTAGTTAGCCAATAAACATTTAAGAAGCAGTAAGCTATAAGTGTAATATAATGTGTTGTGTTTTTTTGTTTTTTTTTGTTTTGTTTTTTAACTTTAAATCTTTATTCACACCTCTAAATAATACAATGAACAATCAGTGAATGTGCGGTCAATTTTAAGAAACATGGCGTGATAGGCATGAGGGAGAGCAGCACCCAGTGACACCTACTCCTGCCATGAAATTAGTGTGAGTTACTAAAGGAGAAGGTCTCTCATCCAACTCCTCTTAAGCCTTCTGTAGGCATTTCCTGGCATGAGTGTTGTGGCCATGTCATTGATTAGTGTGTTAGGGTGACCTTGTAGTTTGTCGTGGAAACGTTTGTAGTGTGTCCGTATGTGCTCATTGACGGTTGGCATCTTAAGGTCAATATGTAAAGTTATGTTGCTAACGTACCACGGTGCTTTAGTAATTGTTCTAAACGTTTTAGCTTGAAAGATTTGAAGTTTGTTAATGTGAGTCTTTTTAGCTGTCCCATATATCTGTGATGCGTAAGTCCAAATAGGTTTCAGTAGGTAAGTATAGGTGTTTAATTTCTGTCGAAGTTTTAGTTTCGAGCGTTTTGAAAAGAGTGAGTAAAGAAGTCTCAGTCTTTGGTTAAGAGTTTTCTTTATTTTGTTAATATGCGGGCCCCAAGTCATTCTTCTGTCAAACGTCAAACCAAGATAATGTACAGTGTCCGTCTGTGGAATTTGTGTGTTGTCTAAGAAAATGGGAGGACTCTTGTCATGTCGAAGAGTAAAGGTGATATGGTGTGATTTGTCATTATTCAATCGGATTTTCCAGTCATGTAATTTTACTTGATGTTGTTGTAGGATCTCTGAGGCGTTAAGAAGTGTTTTTAAGAAAAGTCTTGATAATAGGGAAAGAACCCCAAGACGTAGAAAAACTATGTAATAAATTGTGAAGAAAAATAAATATCTGACAAATGAAAGTTAACGAGTAATTATTTGAGTGTGAAATATTAAGTAAAACTTCCTAAAAAATTATAAAAGAAAAGAAATTAAATATTTAAATTTTATGAAAATGATAAATATATAAATCACAACTCCTACTTATTAATGCAGTAGGTGAGTAAACAAATTGTTAGTTTGAAACGCTATCAATTAGGAAACGTCCACAATTTTTTTACTTGTAGCAAATGTAAATTATTATATTTAGTGCTAATAGATGCTGAGGAGCCATAGATTCCCTCAAAACGGCCAAGAAAAAATAAATAATACAATTCCTTTACATCCTGCATTTTACCAAGAGGCATATTAATGTAATAAATAAAATGAAGGTTCGGCATTTAATTTTAGATGCATGAAACCCTTAGAAGGTCCGTCCATTTTCAATTGTTATATGAAAAATTAGAACAGATAACAGGCATCCTACAATAATAGATACATTAATTCACAAGCAAGATAATTGATAGCTAGGTAATATTGTTAATTCTGTTGTGGATTATTTCATTTTAATACAATTTAAATTTTAATGTGTTATTATGCATTAAGTTTTATTGTTTTACGTTAAAGTGAAGTAATCAACCTAAGAGAATGAAATATGCAAACGTTAAAATTAAAAAAATAAAATTCTTCAGCTAGAACCATAAATTAAAGGTCACAGTGTATGGTAAGTGATTCAATATCTACTTTTCTTTTAGAAAAACAATCTTAAATTTATTATAATGCTAAATTTATTAATCCCGTTAATATCATTTTCTTGTTTTAAATGAGAAGCATTCATCTACAATTAATAATTACTTTTTTATCTTATATATATATATTTGTAGACCTTATTAATTAATTATCTTTTGACTGTTTCCTAATAACTAAATGATATATTATGCATCATACGTCATAAGGCTCAGGTTCGTGATGCACAGCAGCAGGTTGGTGGTAGGACGCAGGCTGGTAGGCTGCCGACTGGTAAGCTGCTGGCTGGTAGGCTACTGCCTGGAGCTGTCCGTAGCCGTCGTATTCCACTGGGTAGGATACGCATGCTACGAAGAGCACCGCAAAAGAGATCGACTGGAACCAAATACTTAGCATTACTATATTGCCATTATAAGAGACAGAATTTTTGTGCAGTAAAAAGAGGAAAAACGTGCAGGAAAAACCTCGAAAAATGCAAAATCGTGCAATAAAAATCTTCAAAAACCCCAAATATAAAAATTATGGTATATATATATCTTAAATTTCTAAAAAAATAAATTACCCAAAATCTATACGGAAGACTTGTTTTCTTGAAAAATTATATCCCTATACTTAAGGGGGGAAAAACACGAATCTCGAAAATAATAGATCTGTAAATAATTTTTTTTTTTTTTTAATGGTCACAATTTTCTAAATCTGACTAGTTTAATCAAATAATTGATCATGAATCAAATATTTATCTGTTTCATCCCTTCAATAGCTAATTAAATTGTGAATTTATAAAACATGTAATAAGTCTATTTACAAGCATTCACTAAAAACAGTTTAAATAATTGATCTAAAATGCTTATGAATAGTAAATAGAGGTATGTTATATAGATCAGGGTAATGAATAATATATAAGTGTATATATATATATATATATATATATATATATAATATATATATATTTCAATTTTAAATAATATTCAATGCTAGTCGACAGCTATTTTTGTAAAGGCCTATTTTTTCTGCCTCAATATATGCTTGTCCCCAGCTAAGCTTAATAAATAATAATAATTTTTATAGATTACACTCAAAATTATAACAAGAAAGACTTTGTTGTTAATTGTTGTACAATAAGAGTCTGTCTGGGATTTTCTTTCACATCCCTTTGATTTTAATTTATCACAAGCAATACAAAAGTTTTCGCATCAGATCTAACCCCGGGGTAAGCTGAAAGCTGTTATGCTAACCACAACGCCATATGTAACCCCTTTAGAATGGAATAATTTGGTAGATACCCAATAACTTCTGTTGTTATTCTTAATATTTTAAATTAAAATTTGTCAAAATGAGTCTAAAACTATTTAAGTTGCCGACCATAAATATTTATTTGCTGTCGTGTGAAATAAATTTAACCCGAGTACTAATAAGAATCTAGAGCTAATCTGATGATGCTACCGTGGAAGTCCTGTATTTCTCCCATCTAAGTTTAACTAATTAAATGATCGCACAGGTCCGGGACCACCACGTTACGCCTCCTCCGAAGGACAGCATAACCAAGTATTTTTTTACTCATTTTAAAAATCGACCTAGGGCATAGAAGGCTATTATGCTTCATATACCACGGGTGACCCAAAACGTAATTTTTGACAAATGTCTTACTTTAAACTCTGAAGATATGTAAATGTTAAAATATTCTATCTATAAAATGTTTCATTGTGTATGAAATCATTTAAAGCTAATAGTATCTACACCCTACACTTTCATTACACTATCTAGTAACTACACTTTCAAATAGAAATTAAAGCATCTATTTTCTGTAAAAAAAAACGTCAGATTATTCCTCACTTGAAGCGCATAACTCCATTTTAACTCGAGAAGTATTTTATTGGCCCACTTGCTTATCCATAGTAATAACATTCACTTTATGGCCTTGCAACGTCTTGTAATTCACCTTGAAATTAACCAATAAAACCTTGGTCCTAGTGAAACGACACACATCTTCAAATTGCCCCTCTATTTTTTACTTTCACTTACTATAGTAAGGGGAAGTATTGCGATCGTGAAAATTATCGAATTCCAGTTTTCAACGGAAATACACGTTTTAGGGTCAACTGAGTCAAAATAACCAAGTCCTGCAAATAGGTCTGTGTGTGTGGTAACTCCCATTTAATATCATTTAGGTTAAATTCTGATTAAAATGGTCTGACAGGGTTTGAATGCCGATATTTTAAATTTTCTTTATCTAAAGTACTTTAATTTTGTTGATTCTATAAAAATAACAATATTATCTTGTTACCACGGATAAAAAACAGGTTTAAAAAACAACTAAAGGAGAAAACTGAAAAAAAAATTTAGTGCAATTTTTTGTTTTTGAACATAAGAGCAGTAATGTATATGTATGATATACCGTTGGAAAGCTAAAGATTTTAGAAAAAATATTATTTCATACACAAGCTTTTAAAAGTTAATAGAGAGTGATGAAAAGAAGATAAAACTAACTGATTATTTTAGATAATAATATAATAGATTTTTTAATAAAACACATGTTTCAATATAAACTCAATTTAATTAATTCTTTAATAGTTTCACGTATTTTTATGTTTAACTGCATGGAGGTAAGTGAAAGTCGTGTGTTGCCCGCACCAGATTTTTTCTTTTGGAAAGAGTTATAGATTATCCTTAATTTATTTGTGAAGTACAGTTTAAAAAATTTAGATTCTAATTCCCTGTGGGTAGAGGAAAAATCATTTAAGGATGCTGAGATCGTTGCCTTAGTATACGGTCGCTAATATTTTCGCGCTAAAAAGAAGATGCCGTAAAAGCTAAGTGTTTATGATATACATATTACAGGGACTACAAAACCAGACCTCGCTGATACAGATCGCAATCTTTATTAGCAGATTCGAACAGATGGTCTCCGATATACAAGTTAAAATACGTTCCTCAACCCTTATATTTACTTTAAAACTAACTGGCGAAATAAATTTTCCTTCTTCTTTTTTTTTTTTTATTATTATTTTTTTTTTTTTTTACAGGCTAAAATATATTTTTAAGTTCCCAACGAAACCTTAAAAAGCTTTTTTAAAACCAAGGGAAGTCTAAAATTTTCTTGTGTTTGAAAACAAACAACACTTCTTCTGTTCATTGTTTTATATTCTTAAGGAACTAAATGTCCTGGGATAACTTGTAGCTGGGTGGTTAGCATAACAGCCTCCTATGCCAAAGGGTTCAAACCCGCAGGTGGTCCCAGGATTTTTTTAATGGGAGTAAAAATCCTTAGTTATGCCGTCCTTCGGAGGGGACGTTAAGAGGTGGTCCCAAGCCTGTGCGATGTCAGGTACTCGTTAAAGACCCCTATCCTAATAAAACCTGGATAGGCGAAATTTAGGACTCCCACTGTAGCATCGTCCGACTAGCCATACTAGCATAAAGTGACGTTAAATAAATAAACAAACAAACTAAATGTTCCGAAATAAAAATTGGTTTTAATTTCACTTCATTCATTTTTAAAACAAAATCAGATATATTTATACTTTTAATTTATAGTATTTTGATTTATTTAATTAGGTTTTCATTTTTCTATACAATGATTGTTGTTAATTCGTTTAACGTCACTTTATGCTACTATGGCTAATCGGGCGATGCTACAGTGGGAGTCCTAAATTTTGCCTATTCAGGTTTTATTAGGATAGGATCCTTTAACGAGTACCTGACATCGCACCGGCTCGGGACCACCTTTTAACGTCCCTTCCGAAGGACGGCATAAGGATTTTTCACTCCCATTAAAAAATCCTAGAGCCACCCGCAGGTTTGAACCCACAACCTTTGGCACAGAAAGCTGTTATGCTAGCAACTACGCTATGGGTGACCCCATCTATACAATGATTATTATATCTAAACGTATAACATATATTCGTAAACAATTTTTTTTAATATAGTCCAGTTAATATTTGACCAAATTTATATCACTTAATCGTATAGATAGGTAATCTGTATAAGTTTCATAATTTTTCACTCAGTCCCTTTTCAGATTTCTCCGTGTAAACATCGCGAAAAATCAATGTTTGCTAATTTTGAAAATTCATACCCAAAAAATACAATGTTTATAAGATCGAGATTTTTACAGAAAGTAGGACTATGACTAAGCTATATTGGAAAAAATAATTAAAAGTGAGTCTCTTTTCCTTTATATACATTTATCTTGTTAAAAATCTCGTTTTCGAGAATTTTTTTAACAACTTTCTTCACCGTTTAGGTAATAAGTTGTAAGGAAAAAAAATAAAAAGTATGTCCTTATCTTATTGTTAGTTTTTGTTTTGATATGATATCTAAAAAAATACAGGAATTGGAAAGATATTCCTATAACATGTTTTCGCCCGTGAAGCTGATTTAAAACGGCTGCAACATTAAAAGTATTACCCGAAAAAAAATTGTATTAATGGTTTTATCTTCACGAAAGGATGGAGAATAACTGATCAAAAAATGTCGAGCGGCAAAATTAATGAAAATTGGACGATTTTAAATGGATTAGCCATATATATATATATATATATATATATATATATATATATATATATATATATATATATATATATATATACGTTTCACATGAAATGTCCGTTTTTATAGTTTCTGAAATACATAAAGTAGTTAGCAGGTCTCTGTTGTTACATATTTAAAGTAAACAGTTACTAATCCTCTATCTTTGTATTATAACATTAGCTTTCCAATCAATTACCCACTTTTTAGTATAGCTTCAAATATGAACAAGGAAACACGCGATTTTTAGTAATATTTTTGTACGAGTTTAAACTCGGCCATTCAGCAGCTGAGGCCGCTAGAAATATTTGCAAGGCCTTTGGGGAAGGGAGTGTTAATGAACGGACCATTCGCCGTTGGTTTACTAAATTTTCAGCTGGGGATACCGACTTGGAAAACTTTTCCCGAGGAAGACCTCCGTCCGTAATATGACAACGATGTCCCCAAACATACAGTAGAAGGAAACCCCCACCAAACAGTTAAAGGACTCACACAAACAGCACAACTAAATGCAAGTGCATCCACCGTTTCCAGACATTTAAAGTGTATTGGGAAAGTAAAAAAGCTGGATACATGGGTACCTCATGATCTTACTGAGCGGCAGCAAGACCCCATGTTTCAAAACATACCGTGCAAAAATTGAAAGAACTGGGCTACGAAGTTCTTCCGCACCCACCATATTCTCCCGACTTGTCTCCAACAGATTACCACCTGTTCAGGAATTTAGACAACTTCGTCAAGGGAAAACTTTTTGAAAATGATGATCAAGTGAAAAGTGCGTTTTTAGATTTTGTTTTACTTCAAAGCTCAGAGTTTTTCAGTTCGGGGACAAAAAAAGTTGGTGTCACGTTGGGAAAAATGTGTAGAAAAAGAAGGTAAATACTCCGAATAAAATTATCTAGTTTTCATATCGTATTTTTAATAAAAATGTTTTACCTTCAAAACGGACATTTCATGTGAGACAACCCAATATATATATATATAATATATATATATATATATATATATATATATATATATATATATATATATATATATATATATATATATATATTATATTTTTTGCTTTATTGTATCTTCTATTACAATTATTTGTTGAATTAATAACAAAATGCTGATCAAAAATATGTAATGTAATAATAATTATCTTTTCAAAAAACAAAAGTAAAAATGATACCATAATCTAGTTCATGAATAAATATGTTTATAAACGAAAACATGGGATCACTTGTAGCTGGGTGGCTAGCGTAACAGCCTCCCATGCCAAAGGTCACGGGTTCAAACCCGCAGGTGTTCCTAGGATTTTTTAATAGGAGTAATATATCCTTATTTACGCTATCCTTCGGAGGGGACGTTAAAAGGTGGTCCCGAGCCAGTGCGATGCCAGGTACTCGTTAAAGATCCCTATCCTAATAAAACCTGGATAGGCAAAATTTAGGACTCCCACTATGGCGTCGTCCGATTAGCCATAGCAGCATAAAAGTGACGTTAAACGAATAAACAAAACAAAAAACACATCGATATGAAACGGAACAAGCTATAAAACGCTCGTTCCACTCCCTAGGGTTTTAACTTGAAATCTCTGTGGAAAAACGAACCTGAACGTCCTCATAATTAATTATTATCCTGGCTCTAAAGAGAGATAGATAGAAAGCATGTGCTTATGTTCTTGAGACCTCAGAGAGAAAAAGCTAGCTAGCCGCTTATGAACGAAGTGAAAACCCGTCACACACGTTCGGCTACTACAGTGTACTCCCAGCTCATCCATTTCTACTTACACCTTAAATGGCAGGAGCATATAATTTTATAGTACCATTATTGATGAAATTTTATTTTACTATTGACATGAATTATTTCTCTATTTATTTAAAAATGTGAGTCATGCATTAAAAAAACGTGTGTTTTATTAAATAATCTATTATGTTATTATTTAAAACAATCAGTTAATTCTATCCGCTTTTCATCACTCTCTACTAACTTTTAAAAGCTTGTGTATGTGTCTGTCTGTGTGTCGGTGTGTGGTAACTCCCCGGCGGAAACATCATGTAGATTTCATTCTGATTAAAATAGTCTGACAGGGCTTAAATGCCGATATTTTAAATTTTATTCTTCTAAAGTACCTTTAATTTTGTAGATTTAAAAAAAAAAATTGGAACATCATCGTATTAGCATTGATTGATAACGGTAAAATGTGCAATTTAAGCGAATTTGATAAACAACTAAATGAGAAAAGTGCAAACATATTTTTTTATGAATTTTTGGGGTTTTGAACACAAGAATAGTAATATAGATGTATAATATACCGTTGGAAAGCTAAAGGTTTTAGAAAAAAATATTATCAAATACACGGAATTTTAAAGGTTAATGGAAAGTTATGAAAAGCCGATTAAACTGCTTGTTGTAGATAGAAATGTAATAGATTATTTTATAAAACACATGTTTTTATTGAAATTAAAATAATTTATTCTTTAACCGTTTATTTGTTATATCTTTAAATATATTTAAAAATTCTTAAATTGATTCTAACAACTGAGGTAAGTGAAAGTCGTGTGTTGCGCGCACCAAATTTTTTCTCTCTTACTGGTGTGTTTTTCTTGGTGGCTGCACCGTCAACCAACTTTCTTACCATATAGTCAAAACGGTCAACAACGACTCCATTATTTTTTTTTTTGTCTACCCCTACCTCGCCTTTGAAGGCTATACGGGGGTTCTCTCGAGCCAGGGGGTGAGGGCGGGGGATATATGCCGAGATAAAATCCCCCAGCACGAGAGTCGAACTCGTAATTATTTGATTTTCACTTTTTGGTTATCTGTTGCTAGGCAACGCGTGCTCACAGCAACGCGCGCTAACAAGCTCGGCCACCCCGCCCCCCAACGACTCCATTATTATAAGATGTGTGAATTTTCAAGAAATATAAACATTATATTTTTTTACAATTATATTTATCAAAGTTGTTTTCAAGTGAAAATATTCCCACTCGTTAGATCAATGTATATCAACCACATTTATGTTGCAAACGTGACTATATACCCGATTACGTTACAGCTAAAATATACTGAGTAATTTTGGGTATATAGTACTTCTATTGGATCGCTATTGTATATTTAACAGAATTAAATGGCAACTTATTATAGTGGATGTAATTAGTTGACCGTAGAGAATTACTGGAAGGAATTAGTCCGGGTGGCGGTCATTAAATGAAACAATTAAATAGTTTCATTTATTTTATTGTTTGCCAACGTTTCGACCCCCTTTGTGGGTCATCATCAGGGCGCATAATGGGTGAATGGAAACTGTGAAACATGGAAACTATGTCCATTCTCCCACCATGCGCCCTGATGATGACCCACAAAGGGGGTCGAAACGTTGGCAAACAATAAAATAGTTGAAACTATTTAGTTGTTTCATTTAATGACCGCCACCCGGACTAGTTCCTTCCAGCAACTTATTATACTAAAGTTAGAATTACGGTTGATGAGGAAAGTGATGTCAAAACAACCTATTACTATAATTAATCTAATATAACTATAAATATCTTGTTTCTAATAAAAGGACACATTGAAAAAATATAACAAAAACTACACTTCTTCATCTTTGTTTGCGGTTTGGTGAATTAAATGTGATAAATAATAATAATAATAGGCTTAGCGAACCCGAAGGTTCGATGCCGATACCACCAAATTCCGCCTACACAGACTCGTCCAATGTTCACCAACAGATACTTACGAAGTTTGATCAAAGTCGGTTCAGTAATTTCAGAGCTTATCGCGAACAAACATTGTGACACGAGATTTATATATATATAGATTAGTCATTTGGGCTCATGTATTATAATTACCAAAAAAAAAAAAAAAAATACATTTTACTGATTGTAAGGATGTCTCATCCGAAATCATTTGTATATATTTTTTTAATTTGTAAATATGTAAATACAAATTTATTTTATTTCTTCTTTAAATAAATTATAACTGAATACAACTTGATAACAAAAAACTTTACTTCGCACAACCGTTAAGAGTATGAAAACAAACAGGTAGCTGCTGATATGTGTATTTTAATATTATTAATTAACAGTTTTCATTTAACTATGAAATTAAATATATTTTAAAATCTATCTTTTATGAATAAAGATTTTTTTTTGTTTTTAGTTGGTACTTTTTATTCTATTATTATAATCATAAATTGAGTACATGATTATATTAATCAGGAGTCAATATTTTTTTAAATATTTTAATTTTGCCGACGTTTCGCCTCAAGCTTGTGAGCCATCATCAAGTCATTACTGAGCCATGTCCAAGCATAAAATGATGCTCTCAAGCTTGAGCCGAAACGTCGGCAAAATTAAAATATTTAAAAAAAGAATAACTCTGATTATTTCTCCCTATAATAGTTTCTACAGTCGACTATACATTAGGGGTGGGCATAATCGGATGATCGTCATAATCGATTGATCGGACTTCGATGATTCCATAATCGAATGATCGAACGATTAATATGCATTCTGAAAAATGATATGGCAATTGCCTCTCTACGATTGCTGAGCTTGGGCTATAATTTATGAGATAAGGCAAAAAAAAAAAAAATAATAATAATAATAAAAAAAAAAAAAGGTCAATCGGTTATCCCAACCCCTTCTAACCCCTCAATTATCGTTGTGAAATTCAGTTCGATTGATCATTCGTTTCTCCGAACCGATTAATCCGATAATCTATTAATTCGAATGATTGAAATAATCGAATGATCTGATAATTGTCATTCGATTATGTCCACCCCTACTATACATCCTCAATATAGTTCACTCTACTTGGATTCATTTTTATATTTATAGATTATGGAATTACCTTAGAAAAAAAAAAAAATTGGCAAAGTAACGTTTATCTTTATTTTAAAATAATATTCTTCTCATAAATGATATAAACATAACATAAAATTAATTAAAGAAATAAGTCAAGCTGTTCACACGTGATGTGATGACCAAGGTAAAAGGTCGGGATCACTTGTAGCTGGGTGGTTAGCATAACAGCCTCCTATGCCAAAGGTCACGGGTTCAAACCCGCAGGTGGTCCTAGGATTTTTTAATGGGAGTAAAAAATCCTTAGTTATGCCGTTCTTCGGAGGGGACGTTAAAAGGTGGCCCCGAGCCTGTGCGGTGTCAGGTACTCGTTAAAGATCGCTATCCTAATAAAACTTGGATAGGCCAAATTTAGGACTCCCACTGTAGCATCGTCTGATTAGCCATAGTTGCATAAAGTTACGTTAAATAAATAAACAAAAAAAACCAAGGTAAAAGGCGATTCATTCATGTATATAAGTATTTTTAAAAATCCGTGTGACACTATGCCAAACATGCCCCAAAAAACTGAGAACATTGCCCCTTGAACCGTGCAAAAGACAGAAGAGACCACCTTCCTCGATGCTCCCGCCCCGAAGAGATGTAATGAAGTACGGTTACTCTACTCACCCTCAGGTTCGAAGAAGACATTGCTTGGAAGAGGCGTGTCGAATGGAACTCGTACGTGTGAGGACATAGGCAGGAGGTATTTATACCGAGCCCCCTACCATCATCAAGTAGCCACCCCTCTCGGCGTCTCCTTTCTCCTAAATTCTCCCCCGGCGGGGCACCCACTATCTAGGTCAAATTCAAAAAGCTACTCTCACGGTAAGTTCGGTCTGATTGCCTGCAGTGCTGGGATGGGCTCGTATTGTTATCTTCCTTCGCATGCAGAATGGCACAACAGTGCCAAATCCGAAATGCTGTGAATCTATCTTTTTTGGACTAATTTTTTTTAATTAATTTTTTTTTCATTCACTTACCTACGATATGTGAAAAAAATCTGGTGGTGGAAAAAAAAAAAAAAAAAAAAAAAAATGGTCTATTAATAAATTAGTGTTGAACTTTTCAGTGCAGCTTTTTGTTTTCTTTAAAGACTTACCACACGCACAGACAGTTTCGCGCGACTTTGTTATTTGAACTCGGGAAACAGTAAAACGTATTTTTCATTGTTGATATATAAGAAAAGAAAGTAAAAATAATAAAAAAAAACAAAGCAGGAGACATTAAGAAGAACTTTTTACTTTCACTTACTATATATAGTAAGGGGAAGTATTGGGAACGTGAAAATTTTCGAATTCCAGTTTTCAACGGAAAGACACGTTTAAGAGTCCCTAAGTCCAAATAACCAAGTCCCCCCATATTACTGTGCGTGTGTGTGTGTGATAACTCACGGGCGGAAACGGTAAGTCCTATAAAACTCAAATTTCATTTAAAAAAGCACGCACTGCCTTCCATTCCTCACCCAATCACTTTATTTCACAAGTCTTTTATCAGTTTTTCATATTAGCCGACGTTTCGGGGCTGTTTCCCCATTTTCAAGACTTATTCCTTTTCCATTATATAATTGCTACATAATTTTTTACCCTTCATTCCATCTCATAGCACACTGCTACTTGTCTATATTGGCTCACTGTTTTGTTGAAATTTCATATTTAAGACAACTATACGTCCGAGATGTTATAGCAACTTTTTCATCTAAATCAGCTAGCCAGAAAAGCCACTGTACACCATGCATTTTGCACTTTTTTTCGATTTTCTCGAAAACAGTTAAGACGATTTTGATTAAACTCGCTAAATCGATGTAAACTTTAATGGGCTTTAATATCATGTAGGTTTCATTCTGATTAAAATGGTCTGAAAGAACTTAAATGCCGATATTTTAAATTTTCTTCCTCTAAAGTACCTTTAATTTTGTTGATTCTATAAAAATAACTATATTATCTTGTTACCACTGATGAAAAACAGCTAAATATATAAATTGAATAAATTCGATACCCGACTAAAGGAGAAAACAGAAAAAATATTTTTTTAATGCAATTTTTCGTTTTTGAACATAAGAACAGTAATATACATGTATGATATACCGTTGGAAAGCTAAATATTTTAGAAAAATTATTATCTAATACTCAAGCTTTCAAAAGTTAATAGAGAGTGATGAAAAGAAGATAAAACTAACTGGTTATTTTAGATAATAATATAATAGATTTTTCAATAAAACACATGTTTCTATAGTAATTCAATTTAATTAATTCTTTAATAGTTTCACGTATTTTTATCTCTAACTGTATTTGAAAATTCTTTCATAGATTTTAAAAATGGAGGTAAATGAAAGTCGTGTGTTGCCCGCACCAGATTTTTTATTTTGTAATTCAACTATCGAGCTTATTTACTTACCTATCCAATCGCCATAAAAATGATCGTCATCGACGGGCGATTTGCTGAGGTTCAGTTTTCCTACAAATTCTGGTCGTATTAAGGTTTTCTTCAAAGCGCTCATAATTTGGTCATCAATAGATAAAGTCCTTCAACGACCTTCCTTATCTTCAAGGCCGAAGTCTCCCTTCTGAACAGTTTGATGTTTCTCGTCGTCTGGTCATCGTTTCGGCCGAGTTATAAATTCGTAAAACGTATTTATACCAAGATCACATTTTATCATCTTAGTAAAGACTGAAGTATTTCTAAGCAGCGAAATGATACAGAAGTAAACAAACATTGTTTGGAATAGTTTTTATAATTATATATATTTTATTCTTATTTGTCTGCTAAGATTAATTTATGAAAACAACCAATCGAACCAACAAACATTTTTTTTTTCAATTACCAGTGTCAGATTTACCCCATTAAAGTCGGTAAAAACGTTCTAACATCAAACGCATTCAATCCTTTCAATCCTAAGTCCTCCGAGCAATAGTAAATGCTCCTTATAATGTCTCCAACTATACCTTGCACCACGACCTTAATGTTCCATTCATTTCAGACCTAATTCCATCCAAATTCCACCAGAACCTCATTCATCATCCTAATCCTCTAGTTCAATCCCTATCCAGCTCCACTCATCCATACAACCCACCTAGAAGGTTGAAACGGCAGTGGCCCCGCGACCTTTTGTAAATATATTGGAGTTCTAGCACTGGCTAGATTCTCCACTCAATGTGGTGTATGTATGAGTGTGTGTATGTGTATATAGGTATGAGTGATTTCTTGACTTTGTTGTATTGATTCATTATTGTATATATATATATATATATTTTATTGTAAATTTATGCCGTGTAAATATTGTATGAATGTAGTATGTATTATATCTTTCACCACTATTTTTGATGTCCAAATTGGGACAGATTGTAATTTTACTCAAAAAAAAAAATCGGTAAAGGGGTTTCAAAACTCTTAAATTGTTCGTATTCACTAGAAAATGAATATAGGTATATTGTAAATATAGGCATTTCTAGGATAAATATGTGTATGTATAAAGGTAGACTCCGCGTGTATATACAACCATTTATAGATTTATAGGATTGTTGAAATATTTTATTTAAAAGTAACTTTACAATAAGAATATTTTGTTTTTCATTACTTTTTGTTCTAAGGAGACTTGTTCCCATAATTAAGAAAAAAAAAAAATCTTGGACAACATTCTTTACCAAACCGCCAGACTTTTATTGGATTGGTGTCGCAATTTTAAGAAATAAGTTCAACTACATGCGCCTCTTTTGTTTTCTAGTGATTTTTTTCATTCCATAAGATCCTGCTAAAGTCTAATTTTGAGATGACAATTTTTTTTTTTTTTTTTTGCTCTAGTAAAGCAAATAAATAACACCCTCTGTATATTGGTTCCTTGAGCGCATTTTTTAAAGTTTTTTTTTTTTTACTTTTCCACATAGCTAAAGTTTAAGCCTACTTATAAACAAAAACTGACATTTTTTCCTTTACGTTTATCTTAGGTCCAACGATGTATTGGGTTGTGTCATATGAAATGTCCGTTTTCAAGATAAAGGATTTTCTTTAAAAATACGATATGAAAACAAGATAATTTTATTCGAAGTATTTACCTTCTTTTTCTACACATTTTTTCCATACCAAGATACAAAATCTGAAAACGCATTTTTCACTTGATCATCATTTTCAAAAAGTTTTCCATTGACGAAGTTGTCTAAATTCCTGAACAGGTGGTAATCTGTTGGAGACAAGTCGGGAGAATATGGTGGGTGCGGAAGAACTTAGTAGGTCAGTTCTTTCAATTTTTGCACGGTATGTTTTGAAACATGCCGCTCAATGAGATCATGAGGTACCCCTGTATCGAGCTTTTTTACTTTCCCTATATACTTTAATTGTCTGTTAACGGTGGATGCATTTGCATTTAGTTGTGCTGAGAGTCCTTTAACTGTTTGGGGTAGGGGTTTCCTTCTACTGTATGTTTGAGGACATCGTTGTCTATTACGGACGGAGGTCTTCCTTGGAGCAAGTCGTGAATAAAAACTCGTACAAAAATATTACTCGAAAATCGCGTATTTCCATATTCGTATTTGGAGGTATACTAAAAAGTGGGTAATTGATCGGAAAGCTAATGTTTATAATACAAAGGTAGAGGATTAGTAACTGTTTACTTTAAATATGTAAACATTCGGAAGAAAACAACAGAGACCTGCAAAATCCTTTATGTATTTCAGAAACTATAAAAACGGACATTTCATGTGAAACAGCCCAATACAATAAGGAAGAAACAGTATATGGTTGTTAGATCTGGAACACTTGATGATTGCAAGTAACCATTTATTTTCCTTTTCCCAACAGTATAGGAACTAAAATGACTATAAAACCTCATCAAACATTCGCAACTGAACAATAGAATGAATATTTCTTTGTTTCACATACATACAAAAATTACATTACTCATTTAAAACCCTGGGAAGCGTCTGTCTGCAAATTTCCTGTAAAGATTGACTGACGTTACCTAACAGATTTTCAGTGCAGAAACGCCCAGATAATTTTAAATTATAGAGTTAGATAAGACATTTTTACATTTTTCGTAGCAATATATTAATGAATTAATGAAGGGCTACGCTTGGAAGTTATACAAGATGGCGAAGTAAATCTCGCTTTGAAGGCTTCATGATGAGTGCTCAACGAGTTTTCACGCTTTCTAGTAATTACTAATAAGTCATTTCGGCGAAATGTTATTTATGATTGTTTCTTCTTTATTATTATTACTATATTTTATATTTACTACTAAACGACATTTTTTATGGGAACGATTAACAAACCTATCGACTCAATCTCTTATTCGTGAGGATTTATTGCGATAGATTTAAAAAAAAACTAGTGCGCGCAGCACACGACTTTCACTTACCGCCGTTGTTAAAACCAATTTAAGAATTTTTAAATCGACTTAAAGATAGAAATAAATTGTTAAAGAATTAATTATTTTGAACTTCGATAGAAACATGTGTTTTATTAAATAATCTCCATCAACCTTAAACTTTCCGTGAACCAGATAACATTTTTTTAAAAATCTTTAGCTATCCAACGGTATATTATACATCTTGTGTTAAAAAAACACTAAAATTGCATAAAAAATGTGTTTGCATTTTTATCTTTTAGTTGTTTATCAAATTCACTCAACATACATATTTACCCGTTATTTATCAATGCTAAAAAGATAATGTTCCAATTTTTTTTTAAATCTACAAGATTGTAAGTGTCATGGCCGATTGTCAAGTTTACTATGTGTGTCGCTCTGTCTTTCTCACTGTATAACTTACGTGTATGGAGTTGACCAGCAGTCAGCCTTTACAAAAAGCTTCCTCTGTTGAACGTTTTCACTTTACACCTATAAACATTGAGGTTAGTGCTCTTATTTTAATAGCCAGCTCACTGAGCAGTGTCACTTGGGCTAACTGACGTAGCAGTTAATCCCTACAGACTCTTATCAGCCAGCACTCCAGGTTCACGGTCGCGGCACTAGGAATCTACCTGCCACCGTCCTGAGTTCGTATCCCGGGATAACCTAGAAATCTTTTTTTTTCTTAGAATATTTTTTTTAAATTTCTTTAAAATGTTTTTTTTATTAATTGTATATAGTTATGTACATAATTTAATTTTTAAGGAGTTATTTAATTTTTGTTATTAATATTTAGAGGGTATATAATTTTTTTTTTTTTCTATATCTTATTTTTTTTCTTTAATAGGTGTTTTTTTTTATTTTTATTTGTTATATTAATATATATAAACATACTTATATGGTAATCATTTAATAGGGGAATTTTCTTTTTTCATTTTTTTTTTCTTATACATAAACATTATGTCTGACGCGAATTCAGTGATGGACACAGACAATGAAACTCCGTTCAGTGAGATTAGTGAGACTGATTCGCAGTACCTGACTAGAAGGACGCGGCAAAAACGCCATAGGAACGTACAGCCAAATTCTGGTAGTAATTCACCGAATAAGAAAAAAAATAAAAAAGCCAAAGCTAAGCAAAATTGCCCTCCAGAAAACCGAAGTACACCTTCAGCCAACACTCAACCAACCAAAACTGCCTCCACATCCGCACTTTCCAGCAACAACGTTGCAGCCATCAATAATATGTCATCAACATCCTCTACACCCCGTGAATTCAATGAGCCTGAGCCACCACCCATATACGTCAATAATATTCAAAATTTCTTTAAGTTTGGCCAAGAAATATCTGCACTCATAGGACAAACTAACTTCCAATGCTTCGCGAGATTAAAAGACGTTAAGATCAACACTACTACCAAAGAGAACTATAAAAAACTCGTCAAATATTTAACAGAGAAACACTATGAATTTCACTGTTATCAGCTAAAAGAAGATAAACCCTACCGCGTTGTTTTGAGGGGTCTCCACAACACCACCCCCACAGAGGCCATCAAGAAGGATATAGAAGAGTTAGGATTTAGCGTGCGACACGTTTCTTGTGTCATTCATCCCTCAGAAAAGTTCCCTTTACCATTATTCTTCGTAGACCTGGAGCCTGCTACTAATAATCCAGAAATATTTAAAGTAAACAGGCTTGTTTACTCCTGCATAAAATTTGAAGAGCCAAGGCAGAGAGATGACATAGTACAGTGTACAAACTGTCAAAATCTTGGACACACAAAAGGCTACTGTCATCATCCAGCCAGATGTGTCAAATGTGCTGGCCCACACGCCTCTAGCAATTGTTTGAAACCTCGGGACACCCCAGCAAAATGTGCGCTGTGCAGTGAAGGTCATCCTGCTAGCTATAAAGGCTGCATAGTGTACAAAAATATGCTGAGACAAAAGATCCTAAACATATCCTCTAGAACCCTACAGAAGACCTCCAGCACTACTAATGAAGCACCCGGCCCTTCAACCAGGACTACTCCGATCATCCATCGAGCTCCAGGAGGCAGCGTGTATCAACCACCACCAAGCTCCAATACCTCCGCCTATTCTGCAATAACCACAAAACCTCTGCCCCGACCTCAATCGCCTCAAGATTCCACTTCACAGCCGCAGACATCCCATCCTCAACCCCCGATCTCCTCTCATCACCGTCAGACCATACATTCACAGCCTCAGAGAACTCATTCTAAACCTCTTAACTCCCACCCTCAGTCAAAAATACCCATAAATGATCCAAAACCTGCTTCTCTGAGAGTCAAGTTACCGCCACTAATCTCTCCACAGACCAATCCCAAACATCCACCTGCATTAATCACTGCAGTTCAGGACAATCTCTCATTTGAAGCTCCATTACCTGCTGAATCTCAAAGAATAATCTTACCCACACCAAAACAGATTAATCCTTTAATCCTAAACACCCCTTCCTACCCCAATCCTAACCAACCTCCAACTGACATAACATCTATTCTTTCATCCTTCCTTCTAGACCTCCAAAACACAATCAAACCACTCATCAATCTCCTTACAAGTCTCCTATCACAGTTCCCGATTAATTTCCCTAGATGAATAAGCAGACCCTAGCTATTCTCTTATGGAATTCCAATGGTCTGATTAATCACAGAGACGAACTTGACATCTTTCTTCACGACAATAACATAGACGTTGCCCTTGTGACTGAAACACATTTCACACCTCATTCACACTTTTACATACGCGACTACATCACATACAGATCAGATCACCCTGACAAAACATCCCACGCTGGCTCTTGTATCCTTATTCACAATTCCTTAACTCACTCCCTAATTCCTTCTACTCCAACTGGCGCCATCCAATCGACTTCGCTTGCCTTATCCTGCCGTCCATTTAACATAACCATCTCAGCTGTATATTGCCCTCCTGGGATTTCCCTCTCCTCTAACCAACTCGATTCCTTATTTCAGTCCTTTGGTCCGCGCTTCATTGCTGGGGGAGATTACAACGCCAAAGATCAACGGTGGGGATGCCGAACATCCAACGCTCGTGGCCGGATTCTCTCCCAAGTCACCACTTCCAACAGCTATTCAGTCTTATCACCTAAAAATCCTACTTACTGGCCTACTTCCCTGAAAAAGCGCCCTGATATTCTTGATATATTCGTCACATCCCAAATTCCCACCTTTCAATCAACAGTAACATCCTTAGACGACCTCTCCTCAGACCATAGCCCAGTTCTGCTTCTCCTGCATTCAAACCCTATTCCTAAATCCTTCCCTCCTTCATTGATCACAGGACATGTTGACTGGGACAACTTTCGCTCTCATCTAGAAAACGAACTTGACTTAAAGATTCCGCTAAAGACAGAACAACAAATTAACTCTGCTATAGAAAAACTGACAAGAACAATAGGTGTTGCAATTAGTAACAACTCAACACGTCCCAAAAATAATTATTCCCGCGACACTAACTTACCGCCTCATATTCGAAAATTATTAACAGAGAAACGGCGAGCAAGGGCTAAGTGGCACAGGTCCAGATACCCATCCGACAAAACATACTATACTCACCTAACTAACAAACTCAAAACTGAAATTAGAAAATTCAAAATGCAAACTTTTCAGGACTTCACAGAAAACCTAAGACCAAATGACAAATCTTTATGGACAACTACCAAAAATCTGCTCAAATTCAAAACTTTTAATCACCCACTCCTTACCGAATCTTCTACCTGGTCTCGATCAGATGAAGAAAAAACTCAAATATTGGTGAACACCTTTCCAAAATATTTAATCCACATCCTGAAATCCTTAATCCGACCCATATCGACCATATTGAAGCAGAACTAGCTATTCCACTCCAAATGTCCCCACCTCCTAAAGCCTTTCATCCTTCTGAAATAATTAACGTTATCCATCAGTTACGTATTAAAAAAGCACCTGGTCATGATCTCATCACATCCTTTATGCTTAAACAGCTACCTCGAAAGGCTATCCTCTACCTCACTTATATCTTTAATGCCACCCTCCGAACCACCTATTTTCCTGAACCTTGGAAAATGTCAATAATCAAAATGATCCCAAAACCTCAAAAGCCTCCTGAACATCCATCCTCATACCGTCCGATCTCCCTTTTACCTATCATGGGCAAGATTCTAGAAAAACTCATTTTAAAGCGCCTTTACCCGATCCTAGAAATGCATCACGTCATTCCTGACCACCAGTTTGGATTTCGGACATCCCACTCTACAATTCAGCAATGCCACCGTGTGGTGGATGTTATATCCTCCACATTGGAGCGAGGAATGTTTTGCACGGGTGCTTTTCTCGACGTGGAACAAGCGTTCGACCGAGTCTGGCACCCAGGACTCCTTTATAAACTCCGTCAATTCCTTCCCGCAACATACTTCCTCATAATCCGTTCCTACCTCACTAATAGAACCTTTCAAGTAAATTATAACCTTTCCTACTCTTCCATAATTTCTCAGTCTGCAGGTGTACCTCAGGGTAGTATCTTAGGTCCCATCCTTTATACGGTATATACAGCTGATATCCCACTCCATCCTAGCACTGTCCTCACAACTTACGCGGATGACACTTGTGTGTTATCCGTCCATAACGATCCAACCGCTGCATCCCAAATCCTTCAGTCCCACATCACAGCCATTGAGGAATGGTGTCGAAACTGGAGGATTAAAATAAATCCTAAAAAATCCCATCAAATAACCTTTACCCTTCGTCGAAAACCGATGACCTCCTGCCCTACCGTATCCTTTAATAATACGCCACTCATACCTGTTGAACAAATCCGATACCTAGGACTCCATCTTGACAAACGTCTTACATGGAACCCTCACACGAGACTAAAACGACAGGAAACTGCCCGTAGATACCGATTACTACAACACTTACTAGACAAACGTTCAAAACTTCCAATTCACTACAAAAAGCTCATTTATATTACTGTCATCAGACCAATCTGGACATATGGAATCGAGCTTTGGGGCTCTACTAAGCCATCTAATTCCTCCCGCATCCAATCCTTACAATCCAAAATCCTTCGCAAAATCCTAAATGCTCCTTATTTCGTCACAAATAAAATCATCCATAACGACCTTAATATCCCATTTGTGGCAGACCTTTCTCGAACCAGATATACCACTTTTAATTCCAAACTCCCAACTCATATAAACCCTCTTGTCCGCAACCTATCAACCTCGCATATTCCTGACAACCCTCCGAGGCGATTGAAAAGAAGATGGCCTCGGGATCTACTTACTTAAATAAACATCGAAGTACTACCGCTGGGTAGTTTCTTCACAAGCCTTATACGCCTTTTATTATAATTCATCACTTTTACTTATTGTATTTATGTAATATACAGTTGTAAAATTCAATAAAATATAATTTAAAAAAAAAAAAAAAAAAAAATCTACAAAAGTAAAGGTACTTTAGAGGAAAAAAAATAAAAAAAAGTAAAATGAGGGATTAGGATAAAATATGTGGTTAAAGACTGTTTTTGCTTTTATTAATTAAATTAAATTTAATTAATTAATAGCGCATTTAATTTTAAAACTTATTCAAAGTGTCCACGGCCTCTATCTTACAAAAATTCTGCGTACACTCTTGTATCTACAATATATCTGTAAGTAAGTAATATTAGCTCATTTGGTTTTATACTTACTTACTTACTTACTTACTGGCGGGCGCTACGGTCCAACAAGGACCCGGGCCTCCTCAAGAACTTCAAGCCAGTCGTTCCTGTCCTTCGCTCTAGCCCTCCACCTCCTCACTCCAAGCAACTTTAGGTCCTCCTCGACGTCGTCCAACCATCTCACTCTTGGCCTTCCTCTGTCTTTTTCCTCCAATTTTTCCATAAAGGAGTAGTCTTGGAATCCTATTTTCTGGCATCCTTTCTACATGTTCGAGCCATCTTAGGCGGGCTTTTTTCACAAAGGATACCAGGTCTGGTTTCCCATACATTGTTCGGAGCTCACTATTTTTTCTTATTCGCCAAGAGCCATTTTCTTTAATTGGCCCAAATATCTTTCTTAGTATTTTTCTCTCCCAAACATTGAGCCTCCTCTCGCTTTCCTTTGACAATACCCAGGATTCGCTGCCATAAGTAACTGTGGGTCTCAATATTGTTTCGTATATCATCATCTTGGCATCCCTTGAAAGATTTTTAGTATTGTTTGTAGGGCGAAAAGGCACTTGTTGCCTGCAGACAGCCTCGCATTAACTTCATATTTCGTATTATTATCATGAATAATAACAGAACCTAGGTACTTGAAGGTATCTGTACTTTTAAAACGACGTTGGCCAATCTGCAGGTCGTGGTATTCCAGTAGATGGTTCCTGGATGATCCCATATATCTTGTTTTTTCTTCATTAACCTGAAGGCCCTCTTCTGCCGCTTCCCTTTCAAACTCTTTGAAAGCTCCTCCGAGCGCAGCCGTACTTCTCGCTATTATGAGCACATCATCCGCATATACCAAGTGCTGTGTGAGGCGATTGTAAATTGTTCCATTAGGGTTGGTTCTTGGTTTTTCATTTGGTTTTATGTCCATATATAATTGGTATACATAGTTCCACACTTGCACACTAATCATTCTTTATACATTTTCAAACATCTGAGTTTAAAATAAACTTCACAAAGTTATATATTGGGTTGTGTCACATAAAATTTTCGTTTTCAAGGTAAAGGATTTTTATTAAAAATACGACATGAAAACAAGATAATTTAATTTGAAGTATTTACCTTCTTTTTCTACACATTTTCCCATACGTGACACCAACTTTTTTATCCCCGAACTGAAAAACTCTGAGCTTTGAAGTGAAACAAAATCTGAAAACGCACTTTTCACTTGATCATCATTTTCAAAAAGTTTTCCTTTGACGACATTGTCTAAATTCCTGAACAGGTGGTAATCTGTTGGAGACAAGTCGGGAGAATATGGTGGGTGCCGAAGAACTTCGTAGCCCAGTTCTTTCAATTTTTGCACGGTATGTTTTGAAACACGGGGTCTTGCTGCCGCTCAGTGAGATCATGAGGTATCTCATGAAGTCATATAGGTGTATCTACCTTTTGTTGAGGTGGCCCATTTTGTATTCCACTTCTGCCTTGTGTTCATTGACAGTATGTGCTTAAGGGCGCTGATCGGTGCCTTGTCGTATGCTATCGAGAGAGCGGTATTCTGTTCTATGGTTGGTGTCTTAAATTGTGCTTAAGCAGTTTAATGATAGTGTTCTTCAGCGAGTACCTGAGGCTAGGTCCCACTATTAACGCCCATTTAAGGCCATCTGACGAGTTTGAACCCGCGACCTTGTGAATAGAAAACTAGTATAACTAGCAACGAACCACACAGTTTACTCCTATTATGAATTAATAATCATAATACTCCAATAAATTTAATTTACCGTAGTAAAATGTTTTCTCATCTGTATTCTGGTGATAAGATGCGTTATCATTCACGTCAATCAACTTTCAATTAATCTAATACCAACGACCCTATTGCTAAACTGAATCGTGGCCAAGATCCTGCTGGAGGTTGACCGTACAGGTGCGTCGGCGATCCCGAGTGACATGACGAAATAATTGCAAAGATCTGAGCTGAGTTCTGCACTTCAGTTGTTGCTTCACTTCGCTATCTCTGCTCTAACCATTCGAGTAGTTTCCTTATTGGTCCAGGCTCGCCCATAAGTCTACAATAATAAGTCTCCTATAATTGCTAACTGTATCGCTTCCATACATTTTCATATGTCACTGGCTAAGGTGTTTCGGATCTCCCTTTCTCTTTTTATAGTTTATTTTATAATTTATCAATCCATCCATCAATCAAGTATTATATAAATATTGTAAACATATAGATAACTAGCGGATCCACCCATTGCTTTGCACGGGTGCAATTTGAATGAGGAGTCGTTAATGTTTAAAAAACCTCTGTCTGAACGATTTAGAGTTTATCGCTTTAGAAGTTTTTTTCCATCGTAAAGAAACGTTCAATTAGCAAAAAAAAATGTTTATTTCATAACATCTATTCATTATTATATATAATCATCGGAAGGTGTATTTTTTTTTTTTTAATTTATTGATTTGACCGAGTCTGGCACCCGGGATTGCTTTACTAACTCCGTCTATTCCTCCCTCCTACCTATTTTCTAATTATCCAATCCTACCTCGCGGATAGATCTTTTAAAATAAATCACAATAGTTCCTATTCCTCCCTGTTTTCTCAATCTGCTGGTGTTCCTCAAGGTAGCATCCTAGGACCCGTTCTTTATACAGTCTACCCAGCTGATATCCCAACCCATCCAAAAACTTTCCTTTCTACCTATGCTGATGACACGTGTGTGCTATCAGTAGATAATGATCCTGTTACAGCCTCCCACACTCTTCAATCCCACATCCGAGACCTTGAAGTATGGTGCCAGAATTGGAGGATTAAAATTAATTCTAACAAATCCCACCAGATAACATTTACCCTTCGTCGTAAACCCATGACTTCCTGCCCTACAGTATCCTTTAATGACACTCCACTAGCCCCTGCTGAACAGATTCGATATCTAGGACTCCACCTTGACAATCATCTACTTGGAATCCCCATACAAGACTGAAACGACAAGAAACTGCCCGACGTTTTCGACTACTTCAACACTTACTGGACAAACGTTCCAACCTACCACTTAATTACAAAAGACTTATTTATATGACCATCATAAGACCGATATGGACTTACGGAATAGAGCTATGGGGCTCTACTAAACCATCGAATTCTTCTCGTATCCAATACTTACAATCCAAAATCCTTCGTAAAATCCTTAACGCTCCTTAGTTTGTCACGAATAAGCTCACCCATAAAGACCTTAATGTCCCATATGTTTCTGAATTAGCACGTACCAGGTATCAATCATTCCATGAAAAACTCCATTTCCACTCTAATCCACTAGTTTCTATTCTGTCATCCTCTTCCATTCCTGACAATCCCCCGAGGCGTCTGAAAAGAAGATGGCCTCGAGACCTTCTAGTTTAAAATACTTTTAGAGTGCTGCCAATGGGTAGCGTCTCTACAGGTATCTCATGTCAGTTTACTATGTCCATCACATTTACTTGTTGTATATAATAATACAGTTGTAAATATCAATAAATATGTTTAAAAAAAAATTATTGATATTTACAACTGTATTGGTTAATACAACAAGGAAAAGAGCTATGAGATAAAATACGTGAAAAAAACATGAAGAGAAGCTGCCTTTTGGCAGCACTCCAGTTGGTAATCTAAATTAGAAGGTCGAATCTTCTTTTCAGACGCCTCGGAGGATTGTCAGGAATGGAAGAGGCGGCAAGGATTGAGTAGGTTAGAGTGGGAGTGGAGTTTTTCATGGAAATATTGATACCTGGTTCGGGCCTCGTCAGAAACATATGGATCATTAAGTTGCTTATGGATGAGTTGATTCGTGACAAAGTAAGGAGCATTGAGGATTTTACGAAGGATTTTGGATTGTATACGGGATGAATTGGATGTTTGGATAGTAGAACCCCAAAGCTCAACACCAAAAGTCCAGATAGGCCTAATTATAGTGATATAGATGAGCCTTTTGCAGTTAAGAGGAATGTTTGAGCGTCTGTCCAGTTAATGTTGAAGTAACCGAAAGCGGCAAGCATTTTCTTGTCGTTTCAGTCTTGTGTGCGGATTCCATGTTATACGTTTGTAAATTCGAAGTCCTAGATAGCGGATCTGTTCAACTGGGACAAGAGGAATGTTATTAAACGATACTATAGGTCAGGATGTCATAGGTTTACGACGAAGGGTAAAGGTAATTTGGTATGATTTATTTTAATTTTCCAGTTCTGACACCACACCTCAAGGTTTGTGAGGTGTGAATTGGAGAGTTTGAGAGGCAATAGTTGGATCAGTATTGACTGATAACATATAGGTGTTAAGGTATATTAGTCAGAAGAAAAGTATTAGGATGGGATATCAGCTGTACAAACTGTATAAAGAATGGGTCCTTGGATACTGCGTTGAGGAACACCAGCAAACTGTGTAAAGACATAAACTGACAGAAATTAAAAACATAAATCAAAAATGGTTCGATTTATTTGTTATTTATTTTAATGTGAAGAATAGATAACCGAACATTTAATTTTCCAATTTAAAGAAAACTTTCAAGGACTATAGAAATAACGAACGTTCGTTACCCTATTAGGTTTATTAGTATTTTACATTTCAAATAAACTATTTAAAATACGTTCTAAAAGTTAAATTAAGATTTCATAAGAATCCCATTTAGTTTATAGTCAAATATCTGTTTCATGAAATAATATAAAATTTAAAATAATTAAGTTTTTCTAGATTTATAACAAGGTACCATTATTGTTAACAACTTAGTACGTAATATTGTACCTAAAATATGGCGTACTGATTGGAAGAATATAACTTGAACGATTCTATTCGACGGTTCTATTCGACTCTTTTCCAATCACGTATGTTTATAAGTTTATAAGCTTACAACAACTTTATATTAACTTGTACGATTTATTTTATTGTATATTTACTTTTCTAAAATCTTGCGCTTTCCAACGGTATATTATGCATCTATATTACTATTTAAATTTTAAAAATAATTTTTAATGACTTGGTTACAGACAATTTATTTTTCCCATTTTAAGAAAAAGTAAATTGCAATGTATTTTACTTTTAAACCTTTAGGAAAGAATGTCCTAAATGGTTGTAAAAATCGTATAAATATCCGTCGAATGGTTTAGGAGGAGTTTGCGGAAAACCATAATCGCGTTATCATTTACATATATATTATATATATATATACAATAATAACATGAAAATAAGGCATCCTTTTGTTTCTTTGTTACACAGTTAACTATAATAGTATTCTTCAGCATTTAATTTTTCATGTTTGTCGAACATCGAGGTTCCATTGAGATATAAGATAATTTTTTACCTTAATGTTTTTTTTTTCCGGAAGGAATTAGTCCGAGTGGCGGTCAGTAAATGAAACAACTAAATAGTTTCAACTATTTAATGATTGCTAACGTTTCGACCACCCTTATCAACAGGTCATCAACAGGGCTAAAAAGATACAAAAGAAATACAATTTAAATAACATTAAATACAATATTATATAACCTATTGAGCTAGAGAACATCGGTATTAAAATATAAAAAAAGAACTATATATGTAAAAAAAAACTTAATCAAATTACAATGGCTGTAGTATAATAATGAAAGTGCTATACAGAAAAAAATATGACTTAAGAAAATGTACACATTTATCTATACTTACATGACATATGAAACATAAAAATATGAAGTAGAGTGGAGATACGTACCGCATGGTCGGCGAATGGTAAATGTTTGGTAAATGGGCGGTGGGTAGGATGGAAAATACGTAGGAAATGTAGGGAGAATGGAAAGTACGTACCGTATTTATGGACATGGTCTGACAACAATGAATACAATTTTAATGCTACCATACAAAGAATAAATGCAATTTAACATATTATTGGGTTGTGTCACAGGAAATGTCCGTTATCAAGGTAAAGGATTTTTATTAAAAATACGATATGAAAACAAGATAATTTTATTCGAAGTATTTACCGTCTTTTTCTACACGTTTTTCCCAACGTGACACCAACTTTTTTATCCCCGAACTGAAAAACTCTGATCTTTGAAGTGAAACAAAATCTGTAAACGCACTTTTCACTTGATCATCATTTTCAAAAAGTTTTCCTTTGACGAAGTTGTCTAAATTCCTGAACAGGTGGAAATCTACTGGAGACAAGTCGAGAGAATATGGTAGGTGCGGAAGAACAAGCTCTTGTGTATTATTAGATAATATTTTTGTCTAAAATCTTTAGCTATCCAACGGTATATCATACATGTATATTACTGCTCTAATGTTCAAAAACAAAAAATTGCATTAAAATTATTTTGTTTTCTCCTTTAGTTGTTTTTTAAATTCGCACAACTTACATATTTAGCTGTTATTTATCAATTCTAACAAGATAATTTGGTTATTTTTATAGAATCTACAAAATTAAAGGTACTTTTGAGGAAGAAAATTTAAAATATCGACATTCAAGACCTGTCAGACCATTTTAATCAGAATCAGAACTACATGATATTAAAGCCTATTAAATTTTACATCGATATAGCGAGTTTAATCAAAATCGTCAGAACCGTTTTGGATAAAATCGAAAAAAGGTGCAAAATGCATAGTATAAAGTGGCTCTTCTGGTAAGCGCATTTTGATGAAAAAGGTTTTGTGACGTCTCGAGCGTATATTTGACTTAATTATGAAATTTCAGCTGCATAGGACTTACCGTTTCCGCCCGGGAGTTACCACACACACACTCACACTCACACACACACACACACACACACACACAAACACAGACCTTTTTGCGGGACTTTGTTATTTGGACTCACGGGATCCTAAAATCGCAATACTTTCCCTTACTATATATAGTAGGGATCACTTGTAGCTGGGTGGTTAGCATAACAGAGTAACTCATATGCCAAAGGTCACAGGTTCAATCCTGCAGGTGGTCCTAGGATTTTTTAATAGGAGTAAAGTTATGCTGTCCTTCGGAAGGGACGTTAAAAGGTGGTCCCGAGCCTGTGCGATGTCAGGTACTCGTTAAAGATCCCTATCCCACTACAACCTGGATAGGCAAAATTTAGGACTCCCACTGTAGCATCGTCCGATTAGCCATAGTAGCATAAAGTGACGTTAAATAAATAAACAACAAACAACTATATATAGTAAGTGAAAGTAAAAAATTAAAACAATATAAATAGTGGGATAGATAGAGAAAATATGTTACTTAATTGAGTTTAATATAGCCACATCTATATGTGGAGGAGATGCATGGTTTATTGTTATGGTTTAAACCGAAAAGAAACGGAACATTTAATAATAAAAGGATTAGGAATAGTATTTGATTAATAGATCTTACGGTGTATATAGGTAAAACATATTTATAGAAAGTTGGATTTATATATGTAATGTTGGAGTGACTACAACGTGTTTCATCTAACGAATTTCCTCTGATGGATGCCCACCCATTCTTGTAAGTTACCTCCCAATTTACATTCAATCAAACCACCCGACAGCACCCGATAATGACCGCTCATCACCGTGATTGTTGCTCTGTGGCTACCGGATACAAATTATCAAACTATCTAGGCTTCCTTGGGTTGCTGTTATGTAAGCAGTTATTCCACTTTAATGTGATACATCTCACGGAGCCTACGAGCTTAGTTTAGCTGGTTTAACGCTGGGACGAAAAAAAGAAAAGAATATACAGTGGTTGTTGATGTCAGGAAAAATGTATTTTTACCTCCGTGGTTTATATCAATTTAAGAAAGTTTAAAAACACTTATTTATTAATTTACAATTTTTTTTTGTTTGACCTTTAATGTTATTTGCTATCAGCAAAAAAAAAAAAAAAAATTGCAATAAGCAAACCGAATGTCGGTTAAAGCAAGGCATATCTAGGCCACCGCCTCAAAAGTCGCGGGGTGGGTTGTACGAGTTCGTTAGGATTTAAGTGTTTGGGCCGATGGGTTCATGTTGTAAGTCAGTTTGTCATGAAATCTTTTATAATATTCTGTGGCTGTGTCTGAACTGTGAGTATGTCTAAGTCCTTGTGAAGTAATTGGTTGGTTACATTAAAACGGTGCATCCACGATTTTTCGCAATATTTTCGATTGAAGGGTCTGAATTATTTGGATGTTAGAATATTTTGGCAGATCCCCATAGCTCTATCCCGTATGTCCATAATGGTTTGATCAGTACTTTGTAAATAGTAAGTTGGTAAGTTTGGTCTAAACACTTATTTAGAAACGAAAATAAATTGTTAGAGAAATATTTACATTGGGTTTTCATAGAAACACTTACGGTTTTCCTCATTACAGTAACCCTGCAATGGGTGCATTTATTTCTACCCGTACCATCTTGCGATACAACACGAATTATTATTACATAATATAGATTATGTTACAGAACATATATTATAAAAAATTGTATAATAATAACTGGTAAATAAAACTAATAAATATAAACTGATAAATTAATCATTTGTTATAACGAATTAACAAAATAATACTAACTAATTGACTAAACAAAGAAACCAGCAACAAATAATTCATAATTATGACTACTTAACGAAATAATATAAACTAACTAACTAATTGACTAAACTAAGAAACCAGCTACTAAATAATTAATTACTTTATCATCAGTATTAGTAACAGTGAAAGTAAATAAAATAAAAATCAATAACGAGTTTATTGCCTGTTGCTATTTCTCTAATTCTGCATAATAGAAACACTTGTTTTATTAAATAATCTATTATATTATTATCTACGACAATCAGTTTGTTTTATCGGTTTTCATCACTTTCCGTTAACCCTTACAAAACTATGTATAAGATAAAATCTTTAGTTTTCTAACGGTATATTATACATCTTCTCACAGATCTGTCTCCTTCAAAAAATCCTTTATTATTCGTGCTACCTTATAACTCCTTGCCTGTATCCATTCGTAAAGCCTTATCATTATCCACTTTCAAACAGCTACTTTTTTACTTTCCCTTACTATTATACAGTAAGGGAAAGTATTGCGATCGTGAAAATTTTCAAATTACAGTTTTCAACGGAAATACACATTGTAGGGTCCCTGAGTCCAAATAACCAAGTCTCGCAAAAAGGTCTCTGTGTGTGTTTGTGGTAACTCCCGGGCTGAAACGGTAAGTCCTATAAACTGAAATTTCTTATTTAAGACAAATATACGCCCGAGACGTTACAAAACCTTATTCATCAAAATGAGCTCACCAGAAGAAGCCACTTTATACCATGCATTTTGCACCTTTTTTCGATTTTCTCGAAAACGGTTCGAGTGAGAAGATGTATTCTGTGAGAAGATGTATAATAGGGGTACTCACTACGTTTTGATTAAAATCGCTATATCGATGTAAAATTTAATGGGCTTTATATCATTCAGGTTTCATTCGGATTAAAATGGTCTGACAGGGCATAAAAGCCAATATTTTTAATTTTCTTTCTCTAAAGTACCTTTAATTTTGTTGATTCTATAAAAATAACTATATTATCTTGTTACCACTGATGAAAAACTATTAAATACATAAATTTAATGATATCGAATTCATGTAAAGGAGAAAATAGAAAAAATATTTTTTTAATGCAATTTTTCGTTTTTGAACATATGAGCAGTAACATACATGTATGATATACCGTTGGAAAGCTAAAGATTTTAGAAAAAATATCATCTCATACACAAGCTTTTTAAAGTTAATAGAGAGCGATAAAAAGCCGATAAACTAACTAATTGTTTTAGATAATAATATAATAAATTTTTTAATAAAACACATGTTTCTATAGAAATTCAATTTAATTAATTCTTTAATAGTTTCACGTATTTTTATCTCTAACTGTATTTGAAAATTCTGTTATTGATTTTAAAAATGGAGGTAAGTGAAAGTCGTGTGTAGCCCGCACCAGATTTTTACTACTCACTTTCAACTATTTCTTCACGTCCTAAAGTATCAATCTTCCCAATATATGTAATATTTAAAATCTGTGCATGATTGTCACAAAATCTGTCTTTTATTGTTAAAATGAAGTCTTAAACGACCAAACAATTATCAGGTCCTTTTCTTGTTATTCTTAGGGGACTACTCGTCCCAGAATAAAATTACTTTTCATTTCATTTCATCTATATTGCTGTTTTCATATTTAAAAACAAAAAAATCCAATGCGCGCAACACACACGACTTTCAATTGCCTCCTCTGTTATAATGAATTTAATAATTTTTAAATACATTTAGAGATGAAAATAAATTGTTTCAAGTTTCAATTGAAACATGCGTTTTATCAAATAATCTATTATATTATTATTTACGACAATCAAGTAGTTTTATCGGCTTTTTATTACTTTCGTTAACTTTTACAATTTTGTGTCCAAGAAAATATTTTTCCGACGGTGTATTATACGTATATACAATATTACTGTTTTTCATGTTCACAAAATACGACATTGAATTACATAATAAACAATTATATAGAAACAAAACACATTACACAGCAATAAACAGTATATGACAAAACCAAGAAGCAATAAAGAATTCATATACATGCACACAGGATAAATATCAGAAAGGATTTTTTTCTATTTTTTAAAGTGGTAGAACAATAAAAACCAGTTGGCACCAGACTTAGAGGAAGGCCTAGGCTTAGCTACGATGGCTACATTACCAAGTTGGTACAAGCGAGAGGCAAGACATTGCAGGAGATGAAGACTCTTGCAGGAGACAGAGAGGAATGAAGATCCTGGGTTAGGCTATCTCCCGCTGAAAGGCACAAGATCCTGGGTTGGACTATCTCCACGCTGAAAGGCACAAGGAGAGAGCCAAAGAAGAAGAACAATATGAGAAAAAATAAAAACTAATTTTATTTTTTTTAAATCTTGCATTTAACTTATATTTCTTATTATTATTGAAAAATGTGTAAACAATTATTTCTCACCTGAAATTTAGAATTACATTGCTTATAAAACATTTTCTGTTCTAACAATACACGAATATTAGAACAGAGGTTGAGGCATATAGTTGAACAAGAGCTGGAAGAGGAGCAAGCCGCCTTCAGACCTGGTAGGCAGACACAGGATCACATATTCTCCCTCAGAATGATAATAGAAAAAGCATGGGATCGTGGCAAGGCAGTGTATCTGGCGTTTCTAGATCTAATGGCAGCCTTCGATTCAGTTCTGAGGCAAGAGATTTGGGACGCGCTTATTAGAAGAAAGGTGCCAGCAAATCTGGTGAGCGCCATAAAGTCAATATACCAGGACCCAAAAGGTATTGTCAGGCTAAATGGTCAAACATCCCAACCTTTTCACTTTTATGAAGGAGTAAAGCAGGAGGACAGCCTTAGTCCTTTGCTTTTCATCGTTCTCATGGATGAGGTGTGGAAGGTTTGCAGAAGGAGAACACCAAGAGCTGTGGTGGGATACTGGAACCTACCACCAGTGCTCGTCCAGGCTATGATCTATGCAGACGACATAGTACTGATTGCGGACTCCCAGGAAGCTCTCCAGACATCACTAAATGAATGGTACGAGGAACTCCGGCTAAGAGGGTTAAACATAAATCCAGCCAAAAGTAAAATTATGTGTGTGGGAAGAGAAAATCTGGAGCCAAGGATATTATGTGGTGGTGAAACCCTAGAAACGACGAATGCCTACATATATCTTGGTACAGTTATAAGCGATGATAGTAAGATAGACCTGGAGGTTCTAAATCGGGTGATGAAGGCCAATGGACTGTATTACCAGATATCCAAAACGATTATAGGAAAAGATGAAGTTAGCAGAGATGCTAAAATTAGGATTTTTAAATCTGTTTTCCTTCCAGTACTCTTATATGGATCTGAAAGCTGGACAACCCTTGATAAACATGCTAGCAGGATGACAGCGGCTGAGATGAGATTCCTCCGAAGAATACTTGGAAATACCAGGAGGGACCATATAAGAAACGACAGGATTCGCGAGGATTTGGGAGTACGACCAGTGCGTGACATCCTGGAAAAGCGGCAATTGAATTGGTTTGGGCATGTCTGCCGAATGAAGGATACCCGAAAGGCCAGGTGGATTTTTGAAGCCAGACCAGAAGGAAGACGTCCTCGTGGCAGACCCAGATGTATGTATTCAGACTACATTGGGAAATTGGGTGCAGCAAGAGGACTAACCATCCCAGAGATGAAAAGAATAGCTAGGGACAGAGACCAGTGGGCTCGATGGACCGAGGCGGCAACTCCACGGTTTGCGGCACACAGGAGTTAGAGGAAGAAGAAGAAGATAAAACATTTTCGATTATTTTACTACAAAATTATTAGATAAAAGCTGTTTCAAAACGCGCGCCAGGCTAGCGTATTCCAGTCATATTGTTCCACCACTTCAAAAAATTTCTGTGTAAAGAGTAGTAGGGGAGCCGGTGGCTGAGTGGCTAGCTCGCTAGTCTCCCACGTCAGAGTTGTGAGTTCGAAACCCAGTCCCAGCGGGACTTCTATATGAATATAATTAAATGCGGACTCACTCACAGTCTCTCCGCCGGGTAGTGAGACTCGTCAATCTACTGGTGGCAACTCGCAAAAATAGGCGAAAGGAGTGATGACCCTACCCTAAGCATTTCATCGAGAAACGTGAGTATATTCTCCCAGGAGTCTATAGAAATGGCTATAGTATGTTGAGTATGTTGTATGTGTATGTAGTATGTATAGTATGTTGTATGTTGTATGTTGTATGTAGTATGTATAGTATGTTGAGTCTATAGTATGTTATGGCCTGATAAGACTTTCCATGGCTGTTAAATTGAAAAGAAAAAACTCCCTAAATTTATGATATTTATCATAAGATCATTTTATTGTATAAATCTTATATTTTTTATTTGGTTTAAAAATAGTCTTTGTAAATATAATTAAAAGTTTTTGCCAAGAAAGTGAAGAATAATAGAAGAGAAAGAAAAAAAAAAGACGATCGTACTTCAATTGTTTTATAGCTGCCTCGTGGCGATACGTTTGCAAACGTATTTCTTCATCTTCTCATCGTTCCCCTTTGGAACTTGTAAGAGCCGCCCTGCGATCGTTTTCTTCAACACTCAACTGGACATCTTTACGTGAATATAACCTATCTATATCCATTATTGGAACATTTAATTTCCTAATTTTCATTCTTAAAACTGTATAATGTTTATTCCTATATTTTTTACATCTTTTAGAACTTAATTAAGTTAAGTTTGTTTCTCATATTTTCTTTGACATTTTAATTAGGTTTATTTTCTTTCCTATATTTTTCTAACAGTTGTTAAAGTATATAATTAGGTTAATTTGTTTCTTATCTTTTCTTATATCAATTTATTAGGTTAATTTTGTTTCTTATATTTTTTATATGTATTTTAGTCCATTAAATGTATTGTGATTCGTCGTTTGCTTCCATTATTTTTATATTTTAAATCAGTCCACTAATTTTTTTAATAGAAACGTCCCCAATTTTGAGTTATCACTTGGAAGTACTGTTTCTTCCACGGATAGTTCAGTGTATACAGATACTTTTCAAAAGGGTTGAAAAAATACATATTTTGTTTTTATTTCTTCCGCTGAAAATTGGATTTTCATTTAAGAATCATGATCATATAATTTTTTCATGCCTTTGACTCCTAAGAGTTAAAGAAAAAAATCATCATTGATCAATTTCAAATTTTAATATTAAAAATAAATATAATCGAAAAAAGAGGTTTTAAAAAAATCTCGAAAACCGATTGGATTCACAAGCTACAAATTTACGATTGAATTCTTTTTATTCGACACCAAAGTGATCCCCAGGTTTGAGTAAAAAAAGTCGCGGGGGCAGAATTACCATCCTAGCACGGCTATACCTTGTGTCTAAATGAGTCCAAAATCATTTAAGTATCCGTCTATAAATTAGGAATTTCATTATTTGCATAAGGAGTAGGGGTGGGCATATTTGAATGATCGTCATAATCGGATGATCGGACTTCGATGATTTAAATAATCGAATGATCGAATGATTATTATGCATTTTGAGAGACAATATGCCACAATTCCCGTCTCTTATAGTGGCTGAGCTGCATATTTTTTATGTGATGAGCAAAAAAAAAGGTCGTTCCATTATCGCACCTCCTTATAATCCCTCGATATTGTTAAACAGTTCAGTTCGAATGATCATTCGTTTCTCTAAACCGATTAATCTGATAATCGATTAATTCGAATGATTGAAATAATCGAATGATCCGATAATCGTCATTCCATTATGCCCACCCCTAATAAGGAGGTCTTAGGAGTGCTTACAGCGTGGTATTTAATGTTCAAGTTCCATTAGCGTGTTATCAACAAGTTATACGAAAGGACTTAAAAAAGAAGAAAATTATTTGCATACGATAGAAATCGAGATTCATCTCCCACTGATTTAAGTATTAAGCAAGGCCAGACCAAATACTTAAAGTTCTGATACCAATAACAATCAATTCTCATATCAAATTGATGAGCTCTACTTCACCATTTCTATTGGGTTGTGTCACATACGGTATGAAAACATGATAATTTATTCGAAGTATTTACCTTCTTTTTCTACACATTTTTCCCAACGTGACACCCACTTTTTTATGTTGAGTTTTGAAGTAAAACAAAATCTGGAAACCAACATTTCACTTGATCATCATTTTCAAAAAGTTTTCCTTTGACGAAGTTGTCTAAATTCCTGAACAGGTAGTAATCTGTTGGAGACAAGTCGGGAGAATATAGTGGGTGCGGAAGAACTTTGTAGCCCAGTTCTTTCAGTTTTTGCACAGTATGTTTTGAAACATGCCGCTCTGTGAGATCATTAGGTGCCCATGTATCGAGCTTTTTTACTTTCCCAATACACTTTAAATGTCTGGAAACGGTAGATGCACTTGCATTTAGTTGTGCTGAGAGTCCTTTAACTAACATCGTTGTCTATTACGGACGGAGGTCTTCCTCGGGGCAAGTTTTCCAAGTCGGTATCCCCAGCTGAAAACTTAGCGAACCAACGGTAAATGGTCCGTTCTTCAACACTCCCTTCCCCAAACGCCTTGCAAATATTTCTAGCGGCCTCAGCTGCTGAATGGCCGAGGTTAAACTCGTACAAAAATATTACTCGAAAATCGCGTGTTTCTATGTTCATATTTGGAGGTATACTAAAAAGTGGGTAATTGATTGGGAAGCTAATGTTTATCAAACAAAGGTAGAGGATTAGTTTACTGTTTACTTTAAATATGTAAACATTCGAAAGAAAACAACAGAGACCTGCAAAATCCTTAATGTATTTCAGAAACTATAAAAACGGACATTTCATGTGAAACAACCCAATAGATATAAGTAACAGCTGCAATTCCCCATTAGTAGTGGTTCTTACATGTTTGTTTCTGTGCGTATTGCAAGTTTTCAGAAAACAATGCATAACACTCCCTGATATAATGATCAAATTACTTTTTATGTTATGTAACCTTTCTGTTTTAATATATTAAATCAGTGATGTTTGGGTAAAAGGTCTTGAGTCTTGTGAAGTTTTAATTTTTTTGTTTTTCCTTCCAGAAAGTAACTTGAAAAAAAAACTTTTTGTTTTAAGCAGAATACCTTTTAAAGCTCGTTATTGAATACCACAGTTCTCACGTTCTGAAGAATTAGCTAGGAACTGCAAAAATACTTTTCGTGATTCCAAAGATCAGTCCTAAAACAAAATGGTCACGAAAATCCAGTCGGATCTTATTACAGACGAATACTTCTTTGAGATATCCGCCAGCTTGCTTTTTTAGTACATATCCATCGTATCATTTAATCATAGGAAATAAATGATTTATCAAGAAGTAGAGGTAAAGTTCTGCTAAGTTGCCATAATTACAACAGCCGTGGCAGAATTATTTATTCCGTTATTATAGCCGTGGATCGACCCTGAGGTATGGAGACCCACCTAGGGAACACCCAGCCTCTTTCAAGTGGGTACCTACTTATCACCTCCATGGACGTACGTCGGCCATGATATAGTACGAAACATCCTGAAACTGAACCCAGATCCTTCATTGAAGAGGTAAAATTTAGGTTGTTAGGTTTGTCACTAAGAAGATTTATCCTCTACTTTTTGATAGATAATTTATTTCTAAAAGTGATTAAATGATAAAACAGATATACTACAAGACAATCTGACTAATATTTCAAATACGTTTTAGTCTTTAATAAGAAATATAAAAATCTGGTGCGCGCAACACACGACTATCACTTACCTCCGTTGTTAAAATCAATTTCATAAGTTTAAAATACATTTATAGATTACAATAAATTGTTAAAGAAATAATTAAATTAAGTTTAAATATAAACATGAGTTTTATTAAATTATCAAATATATTATCGTCTACGACAATCAGTTTGTTTTATCGGCTTTTCATCACCCTCCGTTAACTTTTAGAATTTTTTGTATGATAGTATTTTTTCTAAAATCTATTTTTCCATCGGTATATTATACATCTTTATTTCTGTTTAATGCTAACAAAAAAATAAAATAAAATCACATAAAATAATATTTTTGCACTTTTCTCCTTAACTTGTTGATCAAATTCGCTCAACTTGCACATTTAGCCGTTATTTATCAATTTGATATGGTTATTTTTATAGAATCTACGAAATTAAAGGTACTTTAGAAGAAGAAAATTTAAAATATCGGCATTTAAGCCCTGTCAGACCATTTTAATCAGAAAGAACCCTACATAATATTAAAGCCCACCAAATTTTTCATCGATATATCGATATTTTTAATCGTTTGAGCCGTTTTTGAGAAAATCGTAAAAACGTGCAAAATGCATGGGATAAATTAGGACTTTTGAATTTCGTCTGGGAGTTACCACACACGGACACACACACACACACACACAGACCTTTTTGCGGGACTTGGTTATTTGGACTCAGGGAACTGGAAAACTGGAAAAACTGGAATTCGAAAATTTTCACGATCGCAATACTTTCCCTCACTATATATTTTATATACAGGTAAGTGACTGTAATAATTAATTCTGCCACAGCCGGTATGCAAACTTAGGACCCGAAGAACAGTAGACTAGTGCTCTACCCATTAGACCTCCTACTTAATTCCCTACCATCTTTTGATTAGATTTATTTTAATTTTAAATAGTTCCATCGACGCATGTAATCAACAGTTAATCGTATATCTTTAACTTATGTATGTCATTTCTGATATCTTTTTTATGAATCCCTTATAATCATAAAATCGCAATAAGCGAACGTTACAATATTATTTATTACAATATTACAATAACGTTACGTCACATACTATATTTTGATCGCAACATACCGACCTAAAAGGCAAACATCTAAAATAAATCACGAAACCAAGACGTTTCATAACTCTGACAAACTTTGATTAATTGTTGTTGGTATCTTATCCAGAGATCGAACGATATAGTAGTGACACCAATTCATAGTTTGTTACAGTCAAAGAACTTTTTCGTCATTATAACTTTTTAGCATGTAACTTCCAACGGCGTTGTTATCTCTTAAATAAATTTTATAAAAATACAATTTTTCCTAAACAATTTCGTAATGAATTGTTATCAAATTTATTTTATTATTATATTATTTATTTGGTTGAGTATGAGGTGGAAAGCAACGTTTTAGGAACCCCACTATGTAAGCGTATATAGGAGATCTTATAATTACGCTTTTGTAATTAAAAATCTGGTGCTGGCAACACACGACTTTCACTTACCTCCGTTTTAAAAAATAGATTAAAGAGCTTTCAAATACAGTGAGAGATAAAATTAGATAAATTATTAAAGAATAAGTTAAAATGAATTTTTATAGAAACAGGTGTTTTATTAAAAAACCAATTATATTACCATCTAAAATAATCAGTTAGTTTTATCGGCGTTTCATCACTCTCTATTAACTTTTAAAAGCTTGTGTATAAGATAATATTTTTTCTAAAATCTTTAGCTTTCAAGCGGTATATCATACATGTATATTACGGTTCTTATGTTCAAAAACATAAAATTACTTTTAAAAAATATATCTTCAGTTTTCTCTTTTAGTTGTTTTCAAATTCGCACAACTTACATATTTACCTGTTATTAATCAATGCTAATAAGGTAATATGGTTATTTTTATAGAATCTACCAAATTAAAGGTACTTTAGAGGAAGACAATTTAAAATATCGGCAGATTTTAATGGAAAAGATTTTGCAACGTCTCGGGCGTATATTTGTCTTAAATATGAAATTTCAGTTTCAAAGGACTTTTTTTTCCGCCCGGGAGTTACCACACACGGACACACACCCACACACACGGGACACACAAACCTTTTTGCCGGACTTTTTGGGCTCAGGGATCCTAAAACGTGTATTTACGTTGAATAATGGAATTCAAAAATTTTCACGATCGCAATACTTTCCCTTACTATATATATAAGTGAAAGTAAAAATATTGAAACACTACTCCATACTAAATTCAATCTGTAAACATTATTTTTACTGCTAATTCATTAAAAAAACACGAAGCAAACCAACTTGAGTGTTATTTATCTCAATAGGGATAAGCTCTTAGCAGTTTATTTTATTTTTTTTTTAATACTTTAAATGGCATTATATTAAAGATAATAAAAATATCACCTTAAAAGAAAAATAGAAATAGACAAAGAAAATGTTCTTATTCTCGGACTTGGTTAATTAAGAATATCATAAATTTTAGACATAAAGATGGCATATCTGGTCAGAATACATTAAATAGATTGCCGTAAATGGGCCAGAGAGTCTGAAACACAAGCCCATGTGCTGGGAAATTGCCCCAATAACTCCCTACTAATCCGCGTCGGCACCACAGGGTTAAGAACGAATTAACAAAGCTCCTCAGGGAAAAAGGTCTACTGCATTGCTATGGACAGATCAGTTAGGTACGCAAACATCGTTGCACTCCCGAAGAACGGAACTTCTGCAATGATCCTGGACCCTAACCGTTCGATTTGAGACTAATGACCTCGATGAAGCAGGTGGAGTGGAAAGGGAGAAGAGAGCCATCTACGAGAAATGCATCCCTTTCCTAAAAGAAAAGTTTTGAGAGACCTTTGGCGAGAGACAGTTCTCCGTAAGAGGTCTATGGTTTGGGTCTCGCGGAGCGATCCCTCGAAGCACAAGGAGATGTTTGGAAGACCTGGGTGTCGATATAGGAGATATAGCGGTGTTAGCAGAAAACGTGATTTTGGACTCACTGGGGATTATCCACCATCACCTGTATGGCAATTAAATAGTGAATGTGATTATATTTCCATCATGTAATGTGCGCACTAAAGGTCTAAATTTACAATATAGTGGTAGAGAGAAATAAAATAAAATAATGTAAATAGCTAAAAGAGGAAAAAAATTGTAAATATTAGGGTTAGGGTATTGGAGTAGGTGCTCAACCTCTTGGTTATTAGCACCGAATACATTTGTAGTAACAGATTTGTTTTACTCTTTTTTCTTCTTTTTATTTATTTATTTTTCCTTCTATTTTTTTTATTTATTTTTTTTTATTGTTTATTTATTTATTTATTATTCTTTTGTTGACACATTCTGAATTAGTGAATTTATTCCAATTTTTTCTTTATTTATTTATTATTTTTATATTTTGCTTTCTTTCTTTATTTATTTTTTTCTTATAGTTCCGGGAGCAGAGAACATTCTTTAACGAACCTAATCAGTGAACTATCTGTTTCACTAGAGTCCTTCAAGCTCTCACTCAACGATCTAGCTAGGTTAAGTTTATCCATTTGTACATGGAATTTGGGGCAGTTCTCAATTATGTGTTTTATTAAGAGAGGCACTCTACACAAGTCACACATTGGTACGGGCTGGCCGAGGATGAGATGGAGATGTGTAAGTCTGCTATGTCCAATGCCAAGTCTCACCAAAGCAGTTTCCTCGCGGCGATTACTTCGCAATGATGTATTCCATGGATCAGGCGATTGCTTGATATTTCTTAATTTATTGGTGTTGTCAAGTTCCGACCACATCTGTTCCCATGCCTGATATATTTTGACCTTAAGGTAATTTTGTACGTCTTCCTTGATGTAAGTTGGGTGGATTTGGACGTTTGACAATGCAGCTTCTTTCGCAGCCCGATCCGCTTCCTCATTGCCATCAATGCCTACCATACCATAATATACCATACCATAATATTGTAAATATTATAAACTTGTATTAAAATAGGGGAAAAAAAATGAGTTTGTGGCGTTTTTACTAGTGGTTTAAATAAAAGCTTCAGATTCTTGGAATTATTTTTAATCAATTATATATGACCCATTTTGATCTATTAAATTTGGCCATCTTTCAGGTAATTTTTGCAATTTGGTCATCATCAACAGTTGGACGACCTGGCGCTTTGCGTCATCGACGTTAAAATTTCTGGTTCCAAACCGAATAAACCACTTATGAACGTTGCTTTCTCCTAAGGCATCATCGCTATATACACTGCAAATTTTGTTAACCGGAAATAAAAAATGATTAAATGACGAAAAAGAACTTTCGCCACAAACTCATTTTACAACCCTATGACAAGGTTAGTAGAGAGAGAAATGCTTTATTTATTTGACAATGCTGCCCCAATACATCAGGTTGCTTACTTAACACAGCATACTTTATCAATTATTAAAATATTTCACATACATTTTTAATTTTTTTTTCCCTATTCTAATACAAGTTTATAATATTTACAATATTATGGTATGGTATATTATGGTATGGTAGGCATTGATGGCAATGAGGAAGCGGATCGGGCTGCGAAAGAAGCTGCATTGTCAAACGTCCAAATCCACCCAACTTACATCAAGGAAGACGTACAAAATTACCTTAAGGTCAAAATATATCAGGCATGGAAACAGATGTGGTCGGAACTTGACAACACCAATAAATTAAGAAATATCAAGCAATCGCCTGATCCATGGAATACATCATTGCGAAGTAATCGCCGCGAGGAAACTGCTTTGGTGAGACTTGGCATTGGACATAGCAGGCTCACACATCTCCATCTCATCCTCGGCCAGCCCGTACCAATGTGTGACTTGTGTAGAGTGCCTCTCTTAATAAAACACATAATTGAGAACTGCCCCAAATTCCATGTACAAATGGATAAACTTAACCTAGCTAGATCGTTGAGTGAGAGCTTGAAGGACTCTAGTGAAACAGATAGTTCACTGATTAGGTTCGTTAAAGAATGTTCTCTGCTCCCGGAACTATAAGAAAAAAATAAATAAAGAAAGAAAGCAAAATATAAAAATAATAGATAAATAAAGAAAAAATTGGAATAAATTCACTAATTCAGAATGTGTCAACAAAAGAATAATAAAAAAATAAATAAATAAATAAACAATAAAAAGAAATAGAAGGAAAAATAAATAAATAAAAAGAAGAAAAAAGAGTAAATATATATTATACACAACTATACATATACACAACAGTTTTCTTTTCAATACGAATATAACGGAGTTTTACAGTGAGGTCACAGACCTATTACGGTCTCCTGAGTCCATATAACCAAATCCCGCAAAAAAAGTCTGTGTGTGAGTGTGTGTGTGTGTGTGTGTGTGTGTGTGTGTGTGTGTGAGTGTGTGGTAACTCGGAAACGAAAAGTCCTATGAAACTGAAATTTCATATTTAAGATTACTATAGGACCGAGATGTTACAAACACTTTTTCATCAAAATGAGCTTACTAGAACAGCCACTTTATACTATGCATTTTGCATTTTTTTTTTTTTTTTTTTTTCTCGATACGCTTTTGACGATTTTGATTAAACTCACTATATCGATGTAAAATTTAATGGACTTTAATATAATTTAGGTTTCATTCAGATTAAAATGGTCTGACAGGGCTTAAATGCCGATATTTTAAATTTTCTTCCACTAAAGTACGTTCAATTTTGTTGATTCTATAAAAATAACTATATTATCTTGTTGCCACTGATGAAAAACAGCTAAATATGAAAGTTGAGCGAATTCGAAAAGCAACTGAAGGAGAAAACTGAACAAATATTTTTTAATGCTATTTTTCGTTTTTGAACATAGCAACAGTAATATATACACTTATAATAAACCGTTGGAAAGCTAAAGCTTTTAGAATAAATATTATCTAATGAACAAACTTGTAAAACTTAATAAAGAGTGATGAAAAGCCGATAAATCTGATTATTTTAGATAATAATATAATAAATTTTATAATAAAACACATGTTCTATATAAATTCAATTTAATTTTTTCTTTAATTGTTTCACGTATTTTAATCTCTAACTGTATTAGAATATCCTTTCATTGATTTTAAAAATGGAGGTAAGTGAAAGTCGTGTGTTGCCCGCACCAGGTTTTTTCCATTATAACTGAGTTTCTACCGAACTAATTCTCCTCACTCTATCGTCTTACCTCCCTCTGGTGAGTTTCTTATCTCTTTAAGGAGATACAGAACCTTTATCATGACCGTGGGGCTGGACAAGTTCAACTCTTACTGGTAGCTAGCACGCTGTTACCTTATTTAGTCACGGCTCAGCTACAGTCCTCACAAACAGATTGGCTGAAGTGCAACGACACAAATGGCTACGAGGCAGTTACGGGCACAATAAGGAAGATCACTTCCTCTATAAGAACTGCCAGTGTTGGATTAGCTAACGGACCGTAGTGGAAGCATGAGTACTCTACCGTAGCCATCTTCAATCACTAACCCAATAGTCCTTTTTTTTTTTTTTTTTTTGTGAACTTCTTGGCTTAACAAGTTCTGTTTTATTTTTAGATTGATTCCATTCACCGCTTCTGCCGTAAAAGACAATTGAGAAAATGTGATAGAAAACTTTCTTAGCAGTGCATGTTATGCATAGGGAGGCGTAGTGCTAGTCTTCCTGGTCTTTATCTACGTTTAATTCAAATCCTGGTCGTTAATTCAAATGTTTCTTCAAGCTACTTTTAGCCTTCTTTTAATATGCATTTCAGATGTAGCCATGTCTTTCTTATTTATTGTATATTCTCATGTTCTGTTGTTGGTTTGGGTTTTAAGGCGTAATACCCGAGGTTCATCAAAGCCTTTATTTCGTTTGTTTATTTTATTTTATTTCTATCTAAACTAAAAAAAATAAATTATAAAAAATAACATTAATACTAGAATAATAAAATCATCGACAATGATCTTAATAATATTTATAATGTTTATAAGTAAAGGTTTGCAGGGATGATTTTTAACAGCTTTCAAAATTAGTTACAATGCTACTAAATCTGAAATTTACTGTATTTTTTCTATGTATGCTATGATAGCTGGATGAATACTTATATGAATATATTCGTATAAGTATGCTTCTTAATCTTAGAAATTCAGTTGACATAAGAACAAAGCTATGGACTCTTGTTCTTTTTTCTGTTTAGTAACAACTTCCAGGATAGTGCAATATGAGGAAAAAATGCCGGCCATTTATAGGTTGTTCCTTGGCTGTAATATAATAGAACTCATGTCGAATCGCAGGTAACACGCGCAATGAAGACAGCTCGAAAGAAATTCCCACGGGCCCTCGTAGCAGTTACGTCACCCGAAGGTGCTCCCTCCTTTAAGTTGTTACAGCAGGGATAGAAGGTTGGCGTTTACCTTTTTGGATCAAAATTAACTCTTAATTATACCTCTAGAAAATTCTTAATTTCTTGAGAGTGAAGATGAGAAACGATGTCTTAAGTATGCTGATCTACTTCTTCGCTAATGCACAGTATGCCGACAGTTTCATGTTCAATTCTGCTTTATCATTTGTGACATGGTTGATTGTTTTAAGTCCAAAGGTCCTTGCAAGTTCAATGAAAATCTGGTGCGGGCAACACACGACTTTCACTTACCTCGACTGTTAATATCAATTTAAAAACTATTAAATAAACTTCAATTTGAAAAATATTTCGAGTTGATTTTAATAAAACGTGTATTCATTTTCGTTGAAAACTTATTATTTAGAATAATTAATATAACTATATTAAAATGTCAATCAGTAATAAGTATATTTACCATTCGTTACTTTATATTATCTTTAACAACTTTGTGAATCACATAATATTTTTTATAAAATCTTTCTCTTTCCAACGGTATATATATACATCTATAGTACTGTTCTTAATATCAAAAAACCAAAAATTACATTAAAAAAATATGTATCCAGCAATGCCATTGTGTGGTGGTCGTTGTCTCGTCTTCATTGGAGCGCGGATTGTACTGCACGGGAGCCTTTCTCGATGTAGAACAGGCCTTTGACCGAGTGTGGCACCCTGGATTGCTTACAAACTCCGTAAATTCCTTCCACCTACATACTTCCTCATTATCCAGTCCTATCTCACAGGCAGGTCCTTCAAAGTACATCATAATAATTCCTATTCATCCATTTGTAATCAGTATGCAGGTGTTCCTCAAGGCAGTAATTTAGGACCCATCCTTTACACAGTTTATACAACTGATATCCCATCCCATCCTAGCACTTTCCTTTCTACCTATGCTGATGACACTTGTGTGTTATCAGTCAACAACGATCAAATTATTGCCTCTCAAACTCTTCAATCCCATATCAGAGACCTTGACGTATGGTGTCAGAATTGGAGAATAAAAATAAATTGCAATAAATCCCATCAAATAACCTTTACCCTTCGTCGACAACCTGCCCAACAGTATCCTTCAATAACACTCCTCTTGTCCCGGTTGAACAGATCCGATACCTAGGACTGCACCTGGACAAACGTCTCACTTGGAACCCTCATACAAGACTGAAAAGACAAGAAACTGCTCGACGTTTTCGACTACTTCAACACTTACTGGACAAACGCTCAAACCTTCCACTTAAGTACAAAAGACTCATCTACATGACTATCATAAGACCAATATGGACTTACGGAGTAGAGATTTGAGGCTCTAATAAACCATCAAATTCATTTCGTCTCCAATCCTTACAATCCAAAATCCTCAATGCTCCTTATTTTGTCACAAATAAACTGATCCATAAAGACCTTAATATTCCCTTTGTTGCTGACTTGGCCCGATCCAGGTACCACTCCTTTCATGACAAATTCCATTCCCACTCTAACCCACTAGTTTCAATCCTTGCTTCCTCTACAATCCCTGATAATCCTCCGAGAGGTCTGAAAAGAAGATGAAAAGACCTTCTTGATTAACATAGTCTTTGGGGAGCTGCCAATGGGTAGTATCCCTACATATGAATCATGTCAACTTATCTTGTATCGCATTTACTAAATGTATTTTATTATACAGTTGTAAATACCAATAAATATATATTTTTTTAAATATGTTTATTCTTTTCTCCTTTAGTTGTCAATCGAATTCGCTCAACTTGCGTATTAAGCCGTTATTTATGAATGCTAATAAGATGATGTGCCTATTTTTAATTAATTAATATTAAGAGAAGAAAATTTAATTTAAATATTGGCATTTATGTCCTTCAGACTGTTTCAATCTAGAATGAAACTTATCATTATAATATTGAAGCCCATTGAATTTTACATCCATATAGCAAGTTTAATCAAAATCGTTAGAGCCTTTTTTGAGAAAATTGTTAAAATGTTCAAAATGCTTGGTATAAAGTGGCTCTTCTGGTTAGCCGATTTTGATTAAAAAGTTTCTGTAACGTCTCGGGTGTATAGTTGTTTTAAATATGAAATTTCAGTTTCTTCAGTTCATAATTCAGAATATAAGTCGTACAGTTTTTGCGCTAGACTTACCATACCACACACACAGACGTTTTTCGTGACTTTGTGATTTGGAGACCCAAGTTAACGTTAGATGAGTATTTCCGTCGAAAACTGGAATTAAAAAATTTCACGATCGCAATACTTTCCCTTACTATATATTTCATATATAGGTAAGTGAAAATAATAAAAAAAAATCCATAAATACCGAAGTTGAACTTTATTCTATTCGTAACATGCAATACAGAAATTTGGACTACGGAGACGTAATATGACGGTATCAGCTTAAGGTCAATCTAACAAAACAGTGATAACCCTAACTGAAAATTAATTATGAAATAATTAGTTTTAACACTAAATAAAAAAATATACAATAATTTAACTTAAGATACTTACCACCGAGTCCCAAAATTAATACAATATTGGCCACTTCTTCGCCAGACATAAAAATAAAAATTCAAAAATCCCCAACTGGAAAATAACTGAGGATAGGTTCCGTAGTATGGCATATCTATTCTGTCATTAAGGGAACGACTAAAAATGATAGTTCCCGAAATCTCATCCATTTTCTCCGAAGATAGCGACACCGTACAGACGAAATAGAGAAAATTTAAATCGATCAGACCTGTGCCAAAAGCTGCTTTATTCCCCAAAAAGTCACAAATGCTCCCCATAGACCGTGAAAACGGATTGACGAAATCACAGCGACAAATCGTAACACCTTCTCCCCGATATAAGTACCTTTTCGGTGTCTTCTTGCCCGTGCTACCATAGATCAGAACTCCGCACCATTCTCTTCGTAAACTCGCTTCTCTAATTCAGTTCAAACATAATTTATTTCTAAACCTCCAAAAGATAAATCAAGCACTCACAGTCACTCAGGATAACTCAGAATAAGGTAATTCCCACCACTTGTGAGGGGATGAACAGGACTACAAAAAAGATCGTTTCTATCCAAACCACGAAACCGTATTAAGACCAGCTGAGTCCTTGGATGTTGAATCTGACCATTACCCAATTTATTAATTTACAAAAGATCTTGGACTATTGTCAATGATAGTTACATGGCTGTGTGAGTCTGAATTTGAGACATACTAAAGTAAGATTGTGATGGAAACATTATGTTCAAAGATAAATGGGATAATAAAGTAGTGAATCTTCGATTTAATATTAGTTTGAAAATCATAATAATTCCTATTCATTCATTTTAGTCAGTTTGCTGGTGTTCCTATAGGCAGTATGCTAGGACCTATTATTTTCACAGTTTATAAAGCTGATATCCCATCCCATCCTAACACTTTCCTTTCTACCTAAGCTGATGACACTAGTGTGTTATCAGTCAATACTGATCCATTGCTTCTCAAACTCTCCAATCACACATCAGAGACCTCGAAGTATGGTATCAGAACTGGAGAATTAAAATAAATGCCAACAAATCAAACCAAATTACCTTTACCCTTCGTCGTAAACCTATGACATCCTGCCCTACTGTCTCCTTCAATAATACTCCTCTTGTCCCGGTTGAACAGATCCGATATGTAGAACTGCACCCTGACAAACGTCTCACTTGGAACCCTCATACAAGACTGAAACGACAAGAAACTGCTCGACGTTTTAGACTTCTTCAACACTTACTAGACAAACGTTCTAATCTTCCACTTAACTACAAAAGACTCATCTCCATGACTATCATAAGGCCGATATGGACTTACGGAGTAGAGCTTTGGGGCTCTACTAAACCATCGAATTCTTCCCGTATCCAATCCCTACAATCCAAAATCCTTCGTAAAATCCTCAATGCTCCTTACTTTGTCACGAATACACTCATCCATAAAGATCTTAATGTTCCGTATGTTGCTGATTTGGCCCGATCTAGATACTATTACTTTTATGACAAACTCCATTCCCACCCAAATTCTCTAGTTTCAATCCTTTCTTTCTCTTCAATTGAGACGTTGATTTCCAAAAGGTACTATATCCACTTTAGGAAATTTTACAGGAAACGCAAAAATCTGTCATTTATTTATTATTGGACCAATTTACGTGATTCTTTTTTTATTAAAATCAAAATTTGATTTTTAAGTGTGTTGCCAACTCATTTTTCCAAATTATTGCACTTTTCCGATGATTTTAAACAATATAATATGGATATAGTACTTTTGGAAAGAATTAAAAGAATATAGTAATTTTTGGAAGAATATAACGCGAGATAAGTTGGTAACAGTCACTATGACCTTCCTGGTACAACATTACCGTTATGTATATTTCCTTATTCTCCCTGTGAGAAATATCTTTCTTTGTTGATTAATTACATTGATTATTTATCATTCATAAAGAAAGTGAATATTCAAAGGACTATTTATCTATTTATGGCACTATAATAAGAAAGTATGTAATTATGAAGTTTGTTTTGAACTTGTATTTACTGTTTATTAGGTGAATTTAGCAAATTTAACTACATTATTAACGACGTGTAGACAATATTTAACCATAGAAACTGATAAATAATAACTTTTGAGCTTTTATTTTACAAAAAAAAATCGACTACTAAGTTAGATCAGGCACGGATTTTCTTCACATATTTAGCAAGTTCGTGGAATGCTAATTCCAACTTTTTGCTGCATCAAATACCATTATTCTATTAAAATGTGAGTTTCTGAAAAATTTTAAACGAAATTTATGCTGCAAGAAGAAATACTATGAAAAAACTTAATTTAATTGACAACCTAGAAGAACCAAAGCGACGCAACTAAGTTGTTTCAAATAGCCTAAAAAACTGATTATTAGGTTAAAATAAGTGATCAAAATAATAGCGGTGATTCAAGACGTGCATAAAAATAAAAATGCATATTACGGGATTAGGTGCTTCTGCTGTATAGTCGGAAATACAGTACCTTTTGGAAGGAAAGGTTATATCTGTTTACATAGGATATAGTACGTTTTGGAACGAAACATGGATATAGTACCTTTTGGAACGAAATAAAATGTGGATTTAACACCTTTTCAAGACGTGTAAATAAAATGCATATAGGTTATGTTCTGTGTTATCGAAATATAGTACTTTTAGGAAAGTAACTACTGGATATAGTACGTTTTGGAACGAAACATGGATTAGTACCTTTTGGAATGAAGTACAATTTTTAAATACTTTTTAAAGGATTTTTATGTTTTTTAGATAACATTTAATGACGAATTTAGATATAACTAAACCATTAGAATACAAATATGTGAAAATATCGACTTTGAAAAAAAAAGTCCTTTAGTACCTTTTGGAAATCAACGTCTCAATTCCTGACAATCCTCTTAGGCGTCTAAAAAGGAGATGGCCCTGAGACCTTCTAGTTTAGAATATTTATTAGAATGCTTCCACTGGGAAGCTTCTTTACATGTGTTTCATGCCTTTTTATAATTTACTCAAATTTACTTGTTGTATTCCATTATACATTTGTAAATTCCAATAAATAAAAAAGTTTGAAAATTGTTCATTCACTTAGGTAACCCGTTATTATTTAACAGGTAGCGAGAAGGCCTGATTATCCGGTGCTAAAATAGCATGGTTCCATTCCCTCTCTAAATTAGACGCTAATTCTTCCAAGTTTCCTTCGTTAACTTTATTGGTCATTGGACCTCCTCATTCCGACAGGCACGACAATTCTTTTCCCTTTATCTCTCAAGCCAATTCGCCTCTTAATTAATGGAGCTTAATTGAAGCTTTTGTATTCCTCTCGGCTAACTGTTATTGTTTCCAATTAATCCTAAACAGAATCTCTAAGAGGGGTAAAATGGGAAATCCTAAACAGGCCTGACAAGAACTGGAGTGCTACGCAAAACAATTACGTAAAGATTATTATTTCTTTATATATGTTTTTAATATTAAAAAAAAAAGCCAGAATGTTACAGTAATGCTCATGATGATATTGAAATACAATAATTTACAGAGCGAAAACTCTTGATTTCAGAGTACAAATCTACTACAGTTATTAAAAACGCTGCATATTATTACACAATGGCTCATTATTTCCAAATAACAATAGTCCAAATGCAATTATGTAATATGAAAAGCAATAATACAATGTACTATATCGTATCAGTTTTTAACCGATTTCAATGATTCTTTTTTCATTTGGTCGATAATTTAATTCTCTATCGAATGGCACCAAAAGCAAATTTTTGGTATTTATTTATATGAATGAATGAATAAATGCTTTATTTACATAATATACAAAATAGTAATAACATATATATACAATTTTTGAAATTAAAGCTCACAAGACAATGGCGTTAAGCCGTCTGTCGAGTTGCCCCTTTTTCTTTTTTTTTTCAGTTTTGATAATAATTTATATACATATTTTTTTTGGTAACGTTATGATTTATTTTTATTGATTGTAAAAATTTAATAATTAAAATGCTGTACCAAAAAGTTTCTGTATTTTAATGATTTATTTAAATATGCTGCAAATTTAACCCAATCTAGCCCATTTAGTCTATCTATTACCTCTTCTGGAGTTAGCTTATATTTTCCCAAGTATTTCATTCTGAACTCCTTTAAGACAGGACATATTGCCAAATAGTGGTAGGTATCCTTTGGCACATTAAGATTGCACATAGCACAGGTAGGTACCCTATCCCTCCTCCATGGCTGACAATGAAGTCCCATCAGTTTGTTGTGGTGGATGTAGGAAATAGCTATTTCAGGATCAAGTTTTGCATATAACATATGAAATTTTATTAATAAGGTATTCCGGATTCATTTTTTTAATGGTTTCTTTATTAAATTCTATTTGTAGCTGGTCACCTATTTTCATTATTTGAATATACCATGATATCTTTTTGTCTATAACAACTTGTGCTAAGAAATTCGTTAATCTACATGCAGGGTGGCTTTCTAATACTTTACGGATATATTTTAGATGTAATTTTAAGGTATAACTGTAGAGGGGAGAGGTTGCAGTTTCTAAATATAATATGTAATCAGGCGTGTTCTGTGGGAGATAAAAGAGCCTTTTTATGAAGTATTTTTGTACCCTTTCTACTTCCGGTAAATTCAAATATCCCCATACCTGAGCTCCATAACAAACCACCGCTCGTAGGGCGCTGTTAAAAACTTGCATTTTTTTATTTACTGGAATATTTTTAATTGTTTATTTTAAAGTTGAATGTTGGATTGATGTTTATACCTAAATATTTATAATTATCAACGCAGCTCACTTTTGTCCTTCGAAATACCATTTCTCATTTTTCTTTAATCTTCTCCCTCTTTTCCTGCACACCATAATGTGGGATTTATTGAGGTTAACTTTAAGATTCCATTTCTTGCAATATATTTCCAAATCTCTTATCATTAATTGTAGGGAAGTAGGTGAAGAGGCTAAAAGCACAATGTCGTCGGCGAACATCAATGTTTTAATTTTATATTTATTTATTAATTAGAAGAAACTGAGTTATAAAATATATAATAACTGAGTTATGAGCGTATTTATGTGTAAAATTTCAATTTTTTTTTTCTTTTTTATATAATTATTCGCGGTTTTTTGGTTAAAAAACACTAATAATTTTTTTCTCTATCTTCAAAAATAACAAAGTTATTGGATTAAATCACTTTTAATCGGCCGCCATTTTAAAACTAAACAGCTGATATCAACTTCTAGGTGTTAGGATCATCTTCGAATGGACTAGTATTTTTGTGGCGAATTTAAAAAAAAATGTTCCTGTAGTTTCGAAAATACCGCGGACGGCGGACAAACGAATTTTTTGTTTCGTTATTCGGATTCTATGCATCTTAAAACGCAAGCTCTCAAATTTTGGGCGGGGTGTTATTTTTATTTTAGTTTATTTTTTTTTTGTCGATTACAAAGGTTGATTATTGAGAATAATAAACCAAAATGCCTCAAATGTAAACAATCGTTTATACCTTATATGTCTTTTTTCATCAATGAGATGAAACATCATCATATTACCTTCTATTTAGTACTTATAGTCACCGCTTTTCTCCGAAACTACTGGACCACATTTTTGTTTAAATTTGGCACAAAAGTACCAGGGTATCCAACGATATTTGATTAGTTTTAAAATGGTAATCGATTGAAAATTATTTAATTATATAACTCAGTTATTTTTTAAGATAAGGAATTAATTTATTCGATCTTTTGAGTGATAATAATAAAGATTGAACACACCAAGCTGATCTGCGAGTTTCGAGTTCTAATCATCTTTCATGTTATTTATGACGAGGATTGAACCTGGGACAGATAGACCCTCCTGAGGCATACCCGGCCTATTTAAAGTGGGTACCCAAAAATTCGCTTAAAAAAAAGACGTTTCAGCGTAATCTCACCCTTATTGAATGGACGTTGCCCAAGAAACATCACGAAACCTACATTGGTTGAAGACGTACAGTTGTATCCTTCTTTTTATTTATTTAATAATTCGCTAATTTCTCGTTTGTTTTTTTGCCGACGGTTTCGAAGCTTAGTAATAATAATTTATGGAAAACGCAACTGTTTGTGAGGTGGAATGATTTCGATTGTCTATTTTCATTGGAGTTGAGAAGTAATCTTTAGATTCCAGTTAGGAGTCTGGATGTTGCCAAAAAGTATTTCTTCTGTCCTGTAGACCTATCGCAAGAAGAATCATGTGACTCATATAGCTTCTATAAAGTGGAAAAACTTGTTGGTTGAGCACGATCTCGGTCAAATATTCTTGTACAGGTCTAGAAACAGAATATTCACTAAACATATTGAGACATTTTTATGTTTTAGTGGTAATTGGTACCACGTTTATGGTTAATCTGCGAGGAAGCGTGGTGTGTGGCACAAGGATGTAAAGGCAACCTACCTTATTGTGTTGTGTGGTACGGTGTTTATGTGTTAGTGAAATTGAGTTAATCCACTGACAGTCCTCAAAATCCACATTATCGATAATAAATAATGTCTACTGATGTAATTTTATGTTGTATGAATAGAAAACTAATTGAAATTTAATGTACCTTATAATTATTACAAGAGTGGTTTCAAACTATATGCTCACATTTCCTTATGTTTATGATTATTATTCAAGTCACGTTTCTCCTCATTTAATAGTTATGCTATAAACCTAGTACATAATATTATTTATTTATTGTGCAATTGTCTTTAAAAATGCTGTATATTGACCAACAATATCTGACTAGGTTGGAAACACTGAAAGCTAAATATTTTATATTAAATAATATATTATGAAAACTAAATATTTTATTTTAAAATAATATAAATATTAATATATTAATAGTATTATATATATATATATATATATATATATATATATATATATATATATATATATATATTTTATAATGAGTGTAGTATAGTCGTTATCGTTATGACTAGCGTTCTACTCTAGATTGAGTATGAAAATAAGTGTTGTTTTCTATCATATTCATTTGAATGTGAAATCTGTAGTCCGGTAATGTAATTTGACCATGCAAATTTTTGAATTACAGTTTTTATTAATAATCCAAGTTTAAGGAGTCCTTCGAGCTCAAATGACCGAATACTACGAAAAGTTGTGTGTGGGTGATAAGAGTAGCTCAAAATCCAAAAGTTGTACGAAACTAAAATTTAATATTTAATACAGGTTATGCATGTGACAGTATTACAACTATTATTCACTTAAACTAATGACCAAAATGCCACATTATACCATTTTTTACCATTATGCAATACTGTTTTATGGTCCTGAGTCAAACGAAATCACGCAAAAAAGTCTCTGTGTCACACACGTGTGGTGTGCTTTTCCGTAGGTGCGTGTTACGGTGTTTTTGGGAGGAACCTATCAGCGACAAGTTTTTTTTTATTTTTAGCTTGATACTTCACCTGCATGTAAGATAATTAGAAAAAGTGACGGTGAAAACTTTAGGAGCAGGACATGTTATGCATAGGGAAGCCTAGTGCTAAGCAGCCTTCCTTGCCTTTGTCTGGTCCTTTAATTTAAGTCTTTCTTCAAGCTATTTTTTATCCTTCTAATTAATATTTATACAAATTTCAGCTGTAGCCATGTCGTTTTACTTTCACTTACTATATATAATAAGGGAATGTATTGCGATCGAAAAAATTTTCGAATTCCAGTTTTCGACTGAAATACACGTTTCAGGAACTGTTGAGTCCAAATGACCAAGTCCCGAAAAAAAAATCTGTGTGTCTGTTTGTGTGTGGTGTGTATTGTAAATCTTTTTTTTTTCGTATTTATTACAATTTGTCATAATAGACAATAATAATAGTGCTACAGGATCTCATTCATACAATATTTACAATATAATCAAAAAGAAAGTCAAATTACATAAAATAAAATCAAAATAAATAAACGTATACAATAACAAAATTTATAGACAAAATAAATACAAATAATTGAAGTTAACAAATAAATAAACAAAACATGTCACATTCATACCTATGTACAATATTTACAATCAGCTCGGGAACCCCGGACGGGGCTTGTCCCCCCACTTGTGGAAGGACAAGCAGAGTCAAAAGGATCCCAGCGCCTCCCTCTCAGCCGCATCACTGGTGTGAGCCAGCGGAAGCTAAGTGAGGGCGCCACAGCCACAATCACACGCACATGAGAGGAGAATCTGACCAGTGTCAGAACTCCAGAATAGATTACAATATGTCTCGGGCCACTGCCGTTTCAACCTTCTGGAGGGTTGTATGGATGAGTGGAGCTGGATAGGGATTGTGCTAGAGGATTAGGATGATGAATGAGGTTCTGGTGGAATTTGGAAAATTTAGATGGAATCAGGTCTGAAATAAATGGAACATTAAGTCGTGGTGTAAGGTTAGTTGGAGACATAATAAGGAGCATTTATACCTCTGGGCTCCTCGAATCACCGCGGCTGTTTCAAAATTGTAAATCTAAAAACGAAAAATGGCACGAAACAGAAATTTTATATTTAAGACAACTATACGCCCCAGATATTTCTGCAACTATCTCATAAAAATCGGAAGAACAGAAGAGCCAATTTATACCATGCTTTTTGCAACTTTTTACGTTTTTCTCAAAACGGCTCTAACGATTTTGATTAAATTTTTTACTTAAAATTTAATGGTTTTAATATCATGTAGATTTCATTGTGATTGAAATAGTCTAAAAGGGCTTAAATGCCGAGATTTTAAATTTTCTTCTTATAAAGTAGCTTAAATTTTGTAGATTTAATAAAAATAATATTATATTTTTAGTATTATAAAAAACGGATAAAATATAAGTTGAACTTAAAATCTAAATACAACTAAAGACTGACACGACAACCTGAAACAAGACTGAACAAAACGACAAAACTACAGAAGACTACAACTGACAAAAATACACGAACAATCAAAAGACACGAGAAAAGACTTACGAAGAGCAGACATAAGACAAGAGGAAATCCAAGACAGAAACATATTTAGAGACAAAATAAACAAATGGGAAGTAACTCTAGAGCAAAACAATCAGAAACCATACAGACCCAAATAGTCTGCAGAAAGAAAAGAGAAGTTCAGCCAAAGGATGGGACAATACTGGCAAGACAAAAAGAACAAGAAATAAGAAAATTAAGTCATAAGTGCTTAGCGCCTTCCTTTTAGGGAGATATCGCACTAATAATAATAATAAACATAGACAAAGTTAACGGAATATTGAAAAGCCGATAAAACTAACTAATTGTCGAGGATTATATTGTAAAAGAATAATTAACAAAACACATGTTTCTATTGAAACTCAATGTAATCAATTCTTTAACAATATATTTACTTATTTTCGCTAAATTTTCGAACCCTTGGCTCTTGCTTAATAATTCGATAAGCATGCACAACAGTTGGAGATAAACATAGTAAGTAGATAAACAGAGCACGTTTTGCTCTGAACTAGGCCTTCCTAGATCTCTCCCATTCACATTCTGCTTACTAACATCTAGTGGACTGTAACGCGCTACCTATTGGAACGTTCACAATGTTATGTCGACATAAAAGTCCTCTACGGCCTTTTTATCTAATCTTAGGTATTTACATAAGTAATTTATTTTATTCAATCATTTATTTTCACTTACAAAAAGTGGAGTTGTTAAAGTATCTTTTTTTTTTTTTTATTTTTTTTTATTTAAAGAAATTTACAACTGTATTAAATAAATAGAACAAGTAAATAGGCTTTATATATGATTAGAACACATGGTAGTCCTAAGAAGAAACTACCCATTGGTAGCACTCCAATGACTAATTTATGTTAGGAGGTCTCTTGGCCATCTTCTTTTAAGGCGCCTCGGTGGGTTGTCGGGAATAGATATGGAGGAGACGTCACGGATAAGCGGGTTTGAGTGGGCAGGAAGTTTGGAATGAAAAAAGGTATATCTGTAACGGGCCAAGTCTTCAACTAATGGGATATTTAGGTCTTTATGGGTGATTTTATTAGTAACAAAGTAAGGAGCATTGAGAATTTTACGAAGGATTTTGGACTGCAAGGATTGGATGCGAGAGGAATTCGATGGTTTAGTAGACCATCCTGGCATAGCTGAATGCCATAGGTCCGAATAGGCCTGATAATTGTGATATAAATGAGTTTTTTGTAGTAGGTAGGAAGTTTTGAGCGTTTGTCAAGTAAGTGTTGTAGTAATCTGTATCTACGAGCAGTTTCCTGTCGTTTCAGTCTAGTATGAGGGTTCCATGTTAGTCGTTTGTCGAGGTGGAGTCCTAAGTACCGAATCTGTTCAACAGGAGTAAGTAGGATATTGTTAAAGGATACGGTGGGGCAGGAAGTCATAGGTTTACGACGTAGAGTGAAGGTGATTTGATTGGATTTGTTAGGATTTATTTTAATTCTTCAGTTTTGACACCATTCTTCTATGGCTGATAGATGGTTCTGTAGGACTTGTGATGCAGTAACAGGATCATTATTCACAGATAACACACATGTGTCTTCGGCGTAGGAAGTAATGATGGTGCTTGGGTGGAAGGGAATGTTAAAGTATCTTCACTATTCGAATCCGACTGTTAATATGTCAATTTCATTCATAATTTGGAACCATTCCCATCACCAATACTTGAGTAGTTCCTAATTAAGATTTCACATGTCTTCTTCCGTTTTTTCTAGCTAATATTTCTTTTCTTACATAATTAATAAAATTAACCATAAACGATTGGCTTAGATGAGTCACAGTATTTATTATTTCTAAAAGAAGAATCAGTACCAATTAAGGTTTTAAACTAAAAATTCCTTTAAAAAGTTTTTGCTGTATAAAAAAACAATAACTTCCAAAAGACTTACCTAAAGTCGGCTCTGCATCCAAACTTCAATTTGGAGCTCTGTGCACGCTTCGAGCGGTTTTCGAACGCGTCTTCGATTGCGTCAAAGGGTTTTCTCCTTAGGAGATCAACTTATATGATTGGATTGTTTTCTATTAAATTTTAACTTCGTGTCAATACAACTGAAACAAAGGTAATAAAAATGACCAAATGGTTTATTATTTCCGAATAATTATGTTATGGTATTACAATTCATATAACCAAAGACGACTACTAAGTTCAAAATGATTTATCTCCACTATTTCATAACCGATTTCAATGAATCTTTTCTTGTTGTGTTATTCCTAAAATTCATACGAAGAACAAACAAATTTTTTTATAATCGAATAGAATAGAATATACTTTTATTGCGATCGGGGATTTCCCCATACAATAGGAGTGTGTATATAAATCATATTTTTATATACTGTTTTCAACTTTTTGGTGTAACAAACTAAAGAAAACATATATATATAATAATAATAATAATAATAATAAATATATGTACATAGTCATATATGAGTACAATAAAAAAAAAAAATTATATTTAGCCACCAAAAAAAAAAATAAAAACAAATACAAATAAAATAAAATAAACAATAATAATTAGCAAAAAAAAAAAAATATATCCATGACTTCAAAAACAAAACAAAATCATAACAAATAAATTAAGATACATTTTTTTGAGTTAGTGATCTATCACAAAACCTCTTAAATTTAGTCTTGCTCTGGTGTAAAAGTACAGTTTTTTAGTATTTTCAGAGGTTATATTTTTGAGATATAGTCTGAAGTTTGAAGGTGTTTACTGGGCTATGGCTGGTATGATGGTTGAGCGGTAGGAGGAGTAGGCTGGGCATGATGTGAAGGTAAGCTTCTTTTTATTGAACAATATTACAATCTGTCCAATTTAGGACATTTTTAATAGGGATAAAGTACAACATTCATACTGCATTCACACGATATATACAAAAAAATAAATTTATATAATAATAATACAATATAAATAAATACAAAATAAAATCAATAAAAATATATACAAAAGTCACTCATACCTATATACAATTCACAAGCATACAGCACGTGAGTGGAGAATCTAGCCAATGCTAGAACTTCAATATACATTTTACAAGAGGTCTCGAGGCCACTGCCGTTTCAACCTTCTAGGAGGATGGTAAGGATGTGTGGAGCTGGATAAGGATTGAGCTAGGGGATTAGGGTGATGGATAAGGTTCTGATGGAATTTAGAGAATTTTAATGGTATAAGGTCTAAAATAAATGGAATATTTAGGTCGCGGTGTAAGGTATGGTTGGATACATAATAAGGAGCATTAACTATTGTTCGGAGGACTTTTGATTGGAAGGATTAAATGCGTTTGATGTTAGAAAATTTAGCTGTCCCCCACAGTTCAAGTCCGTAGGTCCAGATAGGTTTCAGTACTGTCTTGTATATTAGCAGTTTGTTCTCGATAGATAATTTAGAATTTCTGTTCAGTAGTCTGTATAATTGTCCAAATCGTCGATTAAGTTCTTGTCGTTTAAGTCTAGTATGCGGGTTCCAAGTTAGTCTTTTGTCCAGAAGGAAGCCAAGATACCGGACTGTGTCGGAGAAAGGAAGCGGAACGGAGTTAAAGAGAACTGGAGGGCAGGATTGTCTTCGAAGGGTAAAGGTGACATGTCTGCATTTGGATTGATTTACTTTGATTCTCCAGTTGTTACACCAGTCTTCAATTTGAGAAAGGTGTGTTTGGAGGCCTGTAGATGCAATTTCGGGATCTAAGTGAGAGGATAGGATAGCTGTGTCATCAGCGTACGTTGCTAGGAAGGTATTAGGGCAAAGAGGAATATCAGCCGTGTATATATTGTAGAGGATAGGACCAAGGACACTACCCTGAGGAACACCGGATTCGACTGGATAATAATTGGAATATTCTGCACCACAACGAACTCGGAAGGAGCGGTTTGATAGATAGGATCGGAGGACTAGGTATAAGGATAGGGGTAAATGGTTTTTGAGCTTAAAGAGCAATCCCGGGTGCCACACCCGGTCAAATGCTTGCGTTATGTCCAGAAATGCACCCGAGCAGTACTCCTTGTTCTCAAGGGCAGAGGAAATATGGTCAACGACTCGGAGCCCTTGCTGAACGGTTGAATGTTGGGAACGGAATCCAAACTGATGGGAAGGAATAGTGTGGGATTCTAATAACGGTAATATTCGTTTGAGGAGGATTATTTCAAAGATTTTTGAAAGGATTGGGAGTAGGCTGATAGGTCTATATGATGTCGTAGTGTTAGGAGGTTTACCTGGTTTTAGGAAGAGAATTATTGTGGAATGTTTCCATAAGAGAGGAAAATGAGTAGTACGTAGAATGGAGTTGTAAATATATGTAAGAAATATAACGGCTTTAGATGGAAGCTGTCTGAGAATCTGAGGAGTGAGGAGATCGTATCCAGGAGATTTACGGAGTGCAAGTTTTCGGAGAAGATATATGACCTCGGAGGGATTAACTGCTTTAGGAGGTAATGAAAGCGGGATTGGAGACTGAAGGAACTGTTCCACTGCTGAAGTGTGGTTTGGATTGGATTCTGGATGAGGTGTGAAGACTTGGGAAACGTATTTGGCAAGTTCCTCGGCTTTGTCTTCATCAGACGCAGCCCAGGAACCATTACTACGACGGAGGGGATGGGAAATATGGTGGGATTTTAGAATTTTCTTGGTGACATTCCACAGGGAATTGTCACAAGCCGAAAGAGAAGAAAGGAAGGAACTAAAGGATTGGGAACGGAAGGTCGCCAACTCCCTCTTTAATTGTCTACAATAAAAGTTATAGGAGCGGCGATCTGTGGGGTGACGGGTGCGTTGCCATAAGGATCTGGATCGGCGTTTGGTGCGGATGAGGTCTATGAGGTGTTGTGGTAAATGATTTTGGTTATGAGTTATCTGGGAGTGCTTGGGAGAGGAGGCAGTCCAAACAGCTTGTTGAACAGCGATGGTGAAGGAGTTTACGGCATCGTCAAGGTCATCTGGAGTTTTGAGTTTCACTCCGAGGTCAATATCACTGGTCAGGATTTGGCGAAAAAGGTCCCAGTTTACTGGTCCTCTGATAAATGACGGTGGGGTGGGTTTAGGAATAGGAATTAGGGATACTTTAAAGAGCAATGGACTATGGTCAGAGGACAGTTCATCAAGGCGAGTCACCGACATGTTTAGGGAGCCTAATCCGCTGTGAATGAAGAAGTCAAGGATGTCAGGATTACGGTTAGGATCAGTTGGCCAGTAGGTAGGGGAGTCAGGAGGCAGGAGGTTGAAACGTCTAGAGCTGAGTGCAGACTGTAAATTCCGCCCACGACAATTCGGATCTGCAACCCCATTGTTGGTTCTTAGCATTCATGTCTGCACCCAGAATGAAGTGGTTTCCTAAGGCATTGAGGAAGGATTCGAATAGAATGTTGGAGATGGAATGTTTAGGAGGGCAGTACGCTGATGCGAGGGTGATCGGAAAAGAAAAAGTCTTGATTACTATGGCGGTGCATTGTAGGAAATCATAGGAGGGAACTGGGAGTATATGATGAGAGAGGGACTGGTGCACAATGACAGCAGTACCGGCATGGGCTTTTCCGTCTGGGTGGTCTGTACGGTATGTTACGTATTGCGGTATTTTAAATAACTGTTTAGTGGTTAGTCTAGTTTCAGTAATAAGTGCTACATCAACGTTTTTGTCTTGCAATAAAGCTGTAAGTTCGTCAGTGTGATTTCTAACACCATTCGCATTCCAAAGGAGAATGGACAAGGAGTTAGGTGTAGTCATTTAAGGATTTTTTAAGGAAGGGATTAAATTTGATACGAGATTAGTAAGTAGTGATATTAGCGGCATAACAAGAGATTTGATTTCAGTGATGAAGGATGTCATCAAACTTGTAAGGTCTGTGACATTTTATGGAGGAGGAATATGAGAAATTTGATGCGGATGAGGTTTTTGAGGGTTGGGTAAATTTTGAGGAATAGGTGGTTGTGGAAGGGGTTCAGGATTTTGAGGTATGCGTTGTTCCGGCAGGGCCTCTTTGTTCTGGTTCCCACCTCCAAGTAGATGGGCAAATGTTACATTGGAATCAATTGTTTTTGAAGGTTGTCTTCTGCTTCTGATCGGTTCAGCTGTTTCATCCAGATTCTGAGGTTTTTGGTATCTGCTTTTGAGGTTCTTGTAGATTTGACATCCCTTGTAGTTAGCCGGGTGGTCCTCTAGGCACAGAGCACATACAGCGGGTGTTGATCTTAATCGTGTACATTCTTCTGATTTATGTTGCTCACCGCATTTCACACAGCGTGGTGTGTGGTGGCAGTAAGTTCTCGTATGACCATATGCCTGACAATTATGGCACTGAACTATTTCTTTCTTAGTGTAAGGTTTCTCAACTCTTACACTAGTATAGTACAACCTATTGAGGTCGTAAATTTTTTCAACTCCTGCTGATGGTTCCAAGTCCACGAAGAATAGAGGCAGTGGAATTTTATCTTTTAGGACATTGGTCACTTGCCGCACTTTATAGCCTATCTCCGTCAGTTCGTCTTTGATAGCTGTAACTGGTGTCGAAGGGTGTAGGTTTCTAATTACAACCCTTAAAGCTCTCTCCTGGCGCAACTGATAGGTATGAAAATCAGCTTTGGTCTCAGTCAGATATTTCACTATTTTTCTGTAGCTTTCGGCGGTAGTCGGGGATATTTTAGTATCACTGGTTCTACTTATACAATAATAACTATTAGGATCAGTTACTTTGTTTAAATGCGCACACATCAGTTGAAAATTTTTAATATTTTTAACAAATATTGGTGGAGGTAGTGGTTCCCTGGGTATAGGAGAAGATTCCATGGTTTCTTTTTCATTTTGGAGGATCTGAAATGGATTCGGTGTAAAAAACGGCGATTCATCAGTTAATCCTTGTGATGATGTGCTAGGCTGTGGTTCAGATCCTAAAGAGGTAGCTGAAGCGGTCGCTGGTGGAATCATTTTTTTTATTATTTTCTCGGCGAGGTCTCTGTTTTGTAGGAGACGAGTTTGAACCTGCAGATCTAGATCTTTTACTTGTAGCTTTTGAGGACATAACTTGATGGAAATATCTCATTGATTAAAAAAAAAAAATAATAAAAAAAAAATAAAATAAAATAAAAAATAAATAAAAAAATAAAAATAAATAAATAAAATAAATAATGAGATGAGAATGAGAAGGAAAGATAATAAAAGAAAGATAAGCTAAAGAAAAGCAAGCCCGAGCTTGCCGAGCTAGCGGCAATCAGCTGATCAGTGACCCTCCTTTCACGTTTCGCGATTCTACAAAGTAAATTATAACTTTGCTTACCGATATTTCTCCAATATTCACTGCTGTGGTTTTCTTGAAGTCTAGTGATGTTTTCCAGACTGAACTCAAGCGAATTCCTACTGAAAAGAGCAAAAATCTGAGAGACGAAGTAACGTATGACTGTTATCATCGAGCGCATCACTATACCTGATGTGAAGGTATGGTCAATATTGTCAGCTTCTTTCTTATTGCAGATGGTACAGTTTTCTATTGGATTGAATCTATGCGTTATGTTTTTCATGGTGATTTGCTGAAATTTATTGTTAGCAGTCAGGATTTGAGCCATAAGTTTTTTATGCGTAAAGGGCAGGTTGGTTGTGAGGTACATTCGAGTTATTTGGGTTCCATTAAACATTTTTATATAATTCGGACAGTAATTCGACATTTCCATTTTGGTTAAATCGGACATTTTTAAGAGATTTTTATGCTTTTGAATTAAATTTTGAATTATATTTTTCCTCTCTTTTGCATTCTTACAATTTGTAATGGTGTCTTTTTCTTTACATGTGCTGATTAGCTGTCTCAGTTGTAGTAAAAAATTCATTTTTGTGGTATTCGGAAATTTTTCAGCTAATTTATTGAGTTTCGTAAGACATATTTTTGGATACCTAGAGTCTTCCATGTTTAATATTTTATCGGTCCATTTGAGTGCTTTTCGGAGCACGATAGTTGAGACAGGAAGGACTCCACATTCAAGCCGGACAATGTAGTCTGGTGTGGTGCGGTGTAATCCCAGTACTCTCTTGTAATATTGAAGAATATTTTTATAATCGAATACAAGGGTTTATTATCGAAAATATATCTGCAGATGTATCTTATGTATATCGGTATTCAAAAATTTAAACTACATTTTCATATTTATATTCGCATACGCCAAGATTCAATAATTCATGTCTAAACAGCCATACGATCCATAATACATAAGTTGTCATTTGATAGGCATCAAAATAATATTTAGTTTCAATGTTATTCCCTGCATAAAATTCTAAGAGTTAAGCTTTGTTTTCGGTATTTCCTAATAAAACACTCACTGTTAATTTTACACTTTTAATTACCAAAATACATTACCTTATAATCAACAAAGGCAGTAAGTACCACATTGTACAGCAATCTATCTAATGTAATGTGTTTTGGTAATTAAAGTGTAAAAATTAACAGTGAGTGTTTTATTAGGAAATACCTAAACAGGTTTTGGGCCCAGTTGTTGATGTTAAAAGGAAAATTCGAAAAAAAGTAAACAACTAAATGAAGATTTGAAAAGACGATTTGTAAAGACGTTTGTGTTCTGTGTTCTGAGGTACGTTCTTTTTAATTATGGAGTCCAAATCAATTATGATTCCTCAGATTGCTCTGTTAGAAGGTAAGGAAATATCAAGCAATCGCCTGATCCATGGAATACATCATTGCGAAGTAATCGCCGCGAGGAAACTGCTTTGGCGAGACTTCGCATCGGACATAGCAGACTCACACATCTCCATCTCATCCTCAGGCAGCCCGTACCAATGTTTGACTTGTGTAGAGTGCCTCTCTCAATAAAACACATAATTGAGAACTGCCCCAAATTCCATGTACAAATGGATAAACTTAACCTAGCTAGATCGTTGAGTGAGAGTTTGAAGGACTCTAGTGAAACAGTTAGTTTACTGATTCGGTTCGTCAAAGAATGTTCTCTGCTCCTGAAACTATAAGAAAAAAAAAAGAAAGAAAGAAAAAAAAATAATAGTAATAATAAAATTTTTAAAAAATATATAAAAATAAATAAAGAAAAAAAAATTGGAATAAATTCACTAATTCAGAATGTGTCAACAAAATAATAATAATAATAATAAAAAATAAATAAACAATAAAAAAATAAAATTAAAATAAATAAATAAAAAAAATAGAAGGAAAAATAAATAAATAAAAAGAAGAAAAAAAGAGTAAAACAAATCTGTTACTACAAATTTATTCGGTGCTAATAACCAAGAGGTTGAGCACCTACTCCAATACCCTAACCCCCTAGAAGGGAAGGGCAACTTTGAAAACTGGAAGGTGAAAATAAGAATGGGACTGAAAATGATACCCAGGGCAATAAAATAATCGATGGAACTTACAAGTGTCCTGCAGTCCCTGATAAAAATTATAACGATGCTGTGAAAGCTTATGAAACAGATTTGGCTACTTTTAATAAAATTGAAAACCAGGCACTACTAGTTATATCCAATTACATGACAGAGGAAATACCTAAACACTTTGCTCCTGGAAAAACTTTTTAACTATCGCTATTTCTAATGGAAGTTGTTTATAAACAACAACTATTCCATTGTTTTTTACTTTCACTTACCTATATATGAAATATATAGTATGGGGAAGTATTGTGATCGTGAAAATTTTCTAATTCTATTTTTCAACGGAAATACACGTATTAGTGTCCCTTAAGTCCAAATGACTAAGTCCCGCAAAAAGATCTGTGAGTCTGTGTGTGTGTTTGGCAAGTCTAGCGCAAAATCCTTAAGCCGTACGAGACTAAAACTATATAGTTAAGACAACTATACGCCCGAGATGTTACAGCAACTTTTTCATGAAAATCAGCTAACCAGAAGAGCCACTTTATATTATGCATTTTGCACCTTTATACGATTTTTTCAAAAACGATAAAACTCGCTATATAGATGTAAAATGTAATGGACTCTAATATTATGTAAGTTTCTTTCTGATTAAAATAGTATGACAGGGCTTAAATGATCTTTGGTTTTGTAAATTTAAAAAAATCAGGCACATCATCTTATTATAATTGATAAATAAAGGCTAAATATGCAAGTCGAGCGACTTTGACAAAAACAACTAAAGGAGAAAAGTACAAACATATTGTTTTATGCGATTTTTTTTTTTAAAGATTGAAACAGAAATATATATGTATAATATATCGTTGGAAAGCTAAACTGATTGTCGTAGATAATAATATAATTGTTTATTTAATAAAACACATTTTTCTATTCAACTTAATTTAATTATTTCTTTAACATTTTAATATAATTTAATTTAATTTAAAACTTCTAAAGTTGATTTTAAAAACGGAGGTAAGTGAAAGTCGTGTTTTGCGCGCACCAGATTTTTTTAATTTGACTTGAAGAATATGAACGATGTATGTTAATATACCGATTTGATCTAGTGAGCCCCCGAGATTGGTAATAGCCGTGATGTTACAGCCACCCCACGGCAGTCACCCGTAACGCTTTCCTTGGTTGATCGGTTCCGAAGCTCCAAAGATGTCTCTAAACCAATAGGAATCGAAGAGCGTATCTTAGTTCCGCATTGGTTAGCTAACATTATTGCCGTTGATACATTTTTTTTATATTTCCTGCTTAGCAGCTGTATTTCGGAATGCATCCTCCGCATTATGCAACTTTGTGCATTTTGACAAGTATCTAACAAATGGTATAGATCTTTTGGTAGCGTTAAATGGAATATAACTATTAGGTTATTAATATCAATCTACAATAAAAAAACAAAAGAAATTCTTATTTTCACTTTCATCTGTAATGTATGTATACTGCCCATTAGTGGGTAGGAAAATTATTTTATTTGTTCTAATTAAAATAACTCCTTTTGTTTGTTTGTTGGAATTATCATATTTGTTGATAAATACAAAAAAAAATTAAAAAATAATATTCATTATTTTTAAATAAGTTTTGATTTCAATTTCATTTTTTTATTTTACTGTTGGACGATGGAAAACTCTCTCATTGAACCAGAAGCTCGAATTATTACCGGTGATCTAATATTGAGAGAATGATCGGTCAACAGTGTATGGGAATGAGTAGATCACCGATGCATTTGTGGTCTTCTGAACATTTATAGAAACCGGAAGTACCAATAAGATCCTTGTACTGGATATTAATGCATTACGAAACCAAAGAGCAACTGAAATATTGTTATTACAGACTCTAAATAAAGTTTCGAATGTTCTTGTTTTGTCGCACCACCAACACACACCACATGCAACCGTTTAAGACGACCAACAGCGTCAATGAATCTCCGTCGACTCTGATAATGGTGCAGCGAGCGCATAGATGAGGATGCAAATTAGAATGCTGTTATGTTTACATACAAATCGTCTCTCTTTATTTTCAGCGATGGCAGGTTCTAAAGAGCCTGTAGAAAACAGGATGTGGATATACTGCTAGAGTTTGTGCTCACTTCTAATGTATTAGGTTGTCCCGAAAGTTTGTAGAGAAATTTAGACAAAAATTAAAATTGATGAACACCTTAAAATGTATTTATTCAATCAACAAAATAGTTACCACCTTTAGCGATTACCCAAATTTATCCTTTTTTCTTTTTGTCAGGAGCAAATCACAACATGAAATCCTTTCAATTAGGTTATTTTCACTGAGCTCATGGGGAACCCAAATGTTGTAAAGACAAACCGGCCTTCTTTAGAAGTACAAAAACGGTAGATTTTCAGGCACTTTATTCCTATATCCTATATCTCACGGGCAGTAATGCGTGGATTGTTTTCGATGGCCGTCATAATATCCTCGATGTCAAGAGTTGAACTCTGTCTTCCAAATTGAAATCTCCTGATCTAAACCGTGAAAACCACTTCTGAACCGTGCAAGCAATTGAATCGCTGCCATACATGGTACGAATATTTCTTGCAGTTTAGGCTGCGTTGTTTCCTTTAAAAAAAAACAAAACAGCATAATATGCCGAAAATGAACTGGATCGTCACTCATGTTGGTTTGCAATAAACTACACTACTGAGCCTAAATAAAGACGAATTCAGCCTGTAAACATAGTAGATTCCATGAAGATTAATGACTTATAAATAAATATTAGCTTTGTGATTTATTTTTAGTAGAAAAAATAAAAGGTAAATTTTATTTTAAACATTTAAACGATCTTTTCGGACAACCCAATAATTGATGTTTGACGGGCCAGCATCTTCACACCAGGATATTTTGGACGTTAAACTCGCTCACTAGGTTCAGAAACCGTGATGACTTCTAAGACATCGAAACGAAAGCTACTTGCACGGATAGGATGAGTTCTTTGCGGGATTATAGCCCTGTGTGCGAATATGGCCAAAGGAGAATACGCACCAATGAATAGCTAAGCCGAATGTTTGGAAAACGGGGTTTAGTTACCATCGTTAGAGGTAACCAAATCCGATAGCTGGAGCAGGTGTACGTATGCCCTATAAATCTATTCCAAACGCCTTATTGAGCCCCGACCTGGTACCAATACCACGTTTAGGTGGTAGGACGAACAGGAGGACCTTACAAATACGAATATTAGAAGATTGGATATGATTGCATGGGACGGGAGAGAATGGAGAAAGTTAATATGAGAGGCCCTGGTTCCTGTACGAGCGAAGCGTCAAAAATGGATAAATATATCTCGCTACAGTAAATAGTGTTAAAGGAATTATAGACAAATATACAATCCTCTAATAAGAGCAATTTTGTCAGAGATTTTCGCTTTCAGGCGTTGAATGCACTGCATTGATTGTGTGTATGTTATTTTTATTTATTTTAATGATAGATTGTTATTTTATTGTTTTTTCTTCTGTATATATATAAATATATAATTTTATTTTTATTTTATATAATTCAACTTTATCATTGTTTGTTGTAAATACTCTATGAATGTGGTCTCATATCACTATTACTATTGTTCATTTTGAACAAATTGTAATATATCTAAATAAATATGTAAAAAAAAAAAAATAAAAAAATAATAATAATAAATAATGCCCTGCAGATAATTATTTTTCACACTATCCTTCCTCTTCTTTTATTAGCTCTACAACCCATAAATGGTCTTGGCTTCCTCTAACAGCAACCGCCATCCATGCTTCTCTGTTCTGGCTATCAATTATTTTTTTTTTTTAATAATAATATTGCTTTATTGAGAAATAATACAATCTGCCACTATCTTGGGCAATAAGTATTAGGGCTAAAAGAAGTCATTCATACCATATGTACAGAGTAAAAAACAAAACAAGAAATAACAATAATAATAAAAAAAAAATATAATAATAGTAATAAATGAATAAATAAATATATAAATATAATATATATATATATATATATTATATATATTATATATATATAAAATAACTAACACTATCAATTAAATTGTTATTTACCTATAAGACGAGAAAATCGTAAACAAAAAATAATTTTTGCAATATCATGTATATAATAATTCTGCTTTCGATGATGAATTAATATTTAAACGATGTAAATGCTCTTAGCTCAGCGGGATTCCGCCAGTTACATAATGCAATGGTTGCAGTGTCAGTGAAAACTGTTGAGAACCAAAGCAAACTATTCATCCAAGTCGAAAACTAGAACTCCAAGGTTCAGTTAATCGTCCAATTTGTCGGGCACTTGGATATTATGTAAAAGAAAATAATCACTCTAAACGTATGTAAATTATATTCAGTATTATGGATTTTATTTCATCTTCTGTCTTCATTTATAAACCTGGTGCTGTTAAAATGTTTATTATCACGTGTTATATTGATAAGGGAGCGGCGTGGTCTAGTGTATAGAGCACTAGCCTATTGTTCTCCGGGTCCTGGGTTCGAACCACGGCTGTGGCAGAATTTTATGTATTCTTTTAATTTAGGCGGGGGGCGATCCTAGGATATGGAGACCCTCCTGGGGCATACCCAGCCTCTATAAAGTGGGTACCCGAAATAATTGAGGAAAAACCTGGCGGCTGGTCGTGATCAAGGCCAATCACCTCATTGCACTACCGTTGGCCTAGAAACAGTACGAATATCTATATGTACTGAGCCCAAGACCCTTCGTGGGTTTTAGTGGTACGGGTTATATTGATAACACTAACATCAGTACTTTAAACTTATGTCGTTTATTTTTGGGCTTAATAAATTGAGACGTTGATTTTCAAAAGGTACTGTTACGGGCTACGGGGTGTGAGAAATGAACTACTCCAGTTTACAAATTACAAATATTTATTAAATACAGAGTGTACAACTACAAAGGGATTACTAACCACTATAGTTACAATAATAATTGAATTACTAGCTTAACTACTAAACATTATACATGTAAAATGAGGTATTCCTTACAAATAAACTACTTACAATCTGCAAGACTTATTCTAAAACTTACAACAATAACTTATATATAAACTACAGTCTTCTAATTTCCCACCGATTGGTTACCACAATACTGACACACAGTTTCACTACACTGTCACACTGTCACTGTTCACTGATACATCACTGATACTTGTTGAGCCGGATTAAGACTGACTGACCCAGGCGTAGTGGACCGGTATTTGTACCACCACCGAATATTCCAGAGATGGCAGGTAGAGACCGGGCCGTTCGAGGCACTTCGAGGACCGTCCAGGTCAAGAAGCCTCTAGCCAAATCCGGACCATTCTAGGCGTGGTATACCTGTCATTGTCTTGACCGTAGCAGTACTATATCCATTCTAAGAAATATTAAAGGAATCGCAAAACTCTCTCATTGCAAAATTATTAAACAAATATATTTCATTCTTTTCACATTACAATCTAGAATTGTTTTTTCAATATATTAAAATTGTAGAATGAAATGTTTTATCATGATTTAGATCGCAACTAAATGCGTAATCAGTACCTTTAGAAAATAACTACATTTTTAAAACTAAACGATGAGACTGCATGTCAAAATATCAATTTTGTCAAAAATGCCTTTTAGTACTTTTTGCAAATCAACGTCTCAAATTGTAATATGGGGAAATATAATACAAATTTAAGCTAAAGCATTTGAACTAGGCTTTGTTAATACTAAATTTTATGTTATTAATATAAAATGTGATTATTAGCTGCTATTGCTGTCTATATCACAACAAAACAATTCTGAAGTACATGAAGATTCGACTATTTTAGTATTGTCTAAAAGACAAAATACATACTCCTTGGACTAAGATATTTCTGCTGATTTTTCTTACGAATTTCATGACACAAAACTTTTGTGTCTTATTTTCTTTTCTTTTTTCTGTGCAGAAACAGTTCTTCATTGAGTAATATTACAATCAGTCCAATTTAGGACATTTTTAATAGTGATAAAGTACAACATTCACACGATATATACAAAACAATAAATTTATATAATAATAATACAATATACATATTTACAAAAAAAAATCAATAAAATACAAAATCAATAAAAAAATTTATATATATATATATATATATATATATATATATATATATATATATATTTCTAACAATTTTAGTTTGTTTATTCAATAATAAACCCTGGCAATCGACGGAAAAAAAATTCCTCTCCTCCTCAAAATTTGAGGTCTTTTCAAGACACTTAGAATCCATCTGTCCCCCACCCTACCATATTTCTTACTCCGTCATAATCTTATTTTTGAAGATATAGTAAGTTTGTTATAGAGTTTTATATATAACGAACCACGAATAATTACAAATACGAAGGGGGAAAAAATTTAAAATTTGCAAAAAAAATTCATTGAAATCGGTATAGAAATAGCGTTAACAGGCGTTTGGAAATTAGCAATGATGATTGGCAATTTTCCTTTGATTAATTTATCGCTTTGTTATTAGTTCATTGCTTGCAAACAGCTACATAAACTGTTGTTAATACAGTTATTTGAAAATATTTAACCATTGCGTGATAACTTACAACGTTGTTTTACTTTCTGAACGTGCTTTGTATGATTCATGTCAAAAATTAAATTTAGAGCGGTGAATTCTTGAAATATACAAAGTATTTATAAAGCATGTCCAGTTCAATAAAGTTTCCTGACAAAGAACTATAAAAAGTCATGAACATGAAAAAAGAGTAGTACATTCCTGATCTGTATTCAATTATGCTTATATTTCCTTTGTTATTGACGTTAGGAAAATTAAATGGAGATGGGTGGGACATCTTGCTAAAGTTTGGGAGGGATGATGGTCATTAAGATGACTGAATAGATCCCAAACAATTTAAAAAGAAAACGGAGAAGGAAACAGAATCGTTGGAGCGACTTCATGAAGTCCGTCGCTGAAACAATTGGATGAGGATCGCAAGAGACAAAGAAACGTGGAAGGAGCTTTGTAAAGACATTGCAGACTCCCAGCAAGTTTGGTCTCCAGGAAAGTTAGACCATCACTCCCAATCAGGGTAGGCCTGCAGGGCAACATATCTCTTATGTATATGTGAATAATTATAATTAATCAAGATATTTACATTTTTTTCTCTTACAATAAATGACTTTCTTGTATTTCCTTTTATGTTCTCTTTAATTGATTTTTTTTTAAATTCAATTAAGATTTAATAAATTGCTTTTTTGTTCAGTTGCAATATATGCGTTTAATATTGTTACTAAAAAGAGTTAATCCAATATAATCCATTCCTTCATACTTCATATATATCAACTTTTTATTTGCCTGTAATATAAATATTATATATATATATATAAAATTTAAGACTGATAAGGTAGTATATCAGCCTTAATTCCAAACCACCTCTTGTAAACATGAGAAATGTATATATAGAGGATTAAAAGACCAATAAAGCCAGTGTTTGAATAGCCATCAAGCGTGTTTTTATGCCCCTTTATTCCTTTTTTTAGTTTATCTTTCGGACAAAGCATAAGTTATATAATATATATATATATATATATATTATATATATATATATATTTTTTTTTTTTTAAATTTGTTAATCGAAATTTACAGCTGTATATTTTAATACAACAAGTAAATATCCTGTTTAATTAAGGTCTCGAGGCCATCTTCTTTTCAGACGCCTCGGTGGATTGTCAGGAATTGAAGAGGAAGCAAGGATTGAAACTAGTAGGTTATAATGGAAGGAGTGATACTTGGTATAGGCCAAATCTGCAACATATGGAACATTAAGGTGTTTGCGGATGATTTTATTCGTGACAAAGTAAGTAGCGTTAAGGATTTTGGATTGTAAGGATTGGATACGGGAAGAGTTTGATGGTTTTTCCCGTATATATGAACACGTGTTTTTTGTTGTGATTTTTCAACGTGTTTTTTGTAAATAAACAAATTGCCATAGGCAGCTAAAATTTGATTAAATTTCACACATTTAAAATAAATGTTTAATTTATTCTAACATTTAAAATATTGGGTTGCAAAATAGCTTCGTAGCGTTTTTAAATATTTCAATTTAATCCTCTCTGTGTTTATAAAATATGTTTACTTGGTCAATAATGTTTACATATTCTAAAAAAAAAGAAAAGGATTAGTTAAGATGCTACCATGCATCAGTTTCAACCCAGATCCCTTATCCTTAAGTGGTTTTTCATTTAAAATTTTGTTATTTCCGAAAAACGAAAATCCGCTAATTAACAAAATTTGAAGTGTGTATGGCGATGATGTCTAAGGAGAAAGCACCGTATGTAAGTGAATTTCTCGGTTCGGAACCGGAAATTTTGACTTGGAAGACGCAAAACGCTTGGGTCGTCCTACAACTGTGGATAATGACCAAATTCCAAAAAGTTCCCGAAAGATAACAACATGGGATACATCAAAATGGGTCATATATATTTAATTAAAAATATTTACAAAAATCTGAAGTTTTTATTCAAATCGCAAGGGAAAACGCAATTTACAAACTTACATTATTGGTTTGTGTCACAGTAAATGTCCGTTTTCAAGGTAAAGGATTTTTATTAAAAATACGATATGAAAACAAGATAATTTTATTCGAAGTATTTATCTTCTTTTTCTACACATTTTTTCCAACGTGACACCAACTTTTTTATTCCCGAACTGAGAAACTCTGAGCTTTGAAGTGAAATCAAATTTGAAAACGCACTTTTCACTTGATCATCATTTTCAAAAAGTTTTCCTTTGACGAAGTTGTCTATATTCCTGAGCAGGTGGTAATCTGTTGGAGACAATTCGGGAAAATATGGTGGGTACGGAAGAACTTCCTAGCCCGGTCTTTCAATTTTTGCACTGTATGTTTTGAAACATGCCGCTCTGTGAGATCATGAGGTACCCATGTATCGAGCTTTTTTACTTTCCCAATACACTTTAAATGTCTGGAAACGGTAGATGCACTTGCATTTATTTGTGCTGAGAGTCCATTAACTGTATGGTAGGGGTTTTCTTCTACTCGGGGCAAGTTTTCCAAGTCGGTATCCCCAGCTGAAAACTTAGCAAACCAACGGCGAATGGTCCGTTCATTAACACTCCCTTCCCCAAACGCCTTGCAAATATTTCTAGCGGCCTCAGCTGTTGAATGGCCGAGTTTAAACTCGTACAAAAATATTACTCGAAGACCGCGTATTTCCATGTTCATATTTGGAGGTATACTAAAAAGTGGGTAATTGATTGGGAGGCAAATGTTTATAATAAATAGGTAGAGGATTAGTAACTGTTTACTTTAAATATGTAAACATTCGAAAACGGACGTTTTATGTGAAACGACCCAATACAACTCAAATATTCATGCTAAAAAACTGTAAATTCAATTTGTTTTAAATAAAAATCTTCTCGTATACAGTTCAAAGTATGAAAGTTGGTCGAATCATAACATTATGTTAAATAACGCTCCGGTGAACTGCACTTAGCTGATCATTTGCACCCGATGCACCGTACGTGACTGAAGATGTGCAATTATACCCTCCAGCAGCTGATCTAGAAGAGGCCGCGGTCTGGAGAAAGTGTGGGAAAACTAAATAAATAATAAGCCTAGATTCTAATCCGGCATCGTATGTCATCTGGTTCTTGCGTAGCCGCTCGTGAAGTCGTTAAAACAATCTTGCGACAGAGTTTGGTGGCTTTAGAATATAGGGTGGACGTAAATATATATACATTCTAAATGTAGTATGTGTGTGTTTAATGCCTGTCATTCCTTCATGTTTTTATTGAAATAATCCTCAGATCAGTTCGTCTAATGATTTATAACAACTATGTGAAAGAAGTTTTTTTTTTTTTTTTTTTTTTTTTTTTTACTCATCTATCATCAAACGCATCCAATCCTTCCAATCCAAAGTCCTTTAATGCTCCTTATTATGTTACCAACTGTACCCTACCTTAATATTTCATTTATTTTAGACCTGGTACCATCCAAATTTCATCAGAATCTTACTCATCATCCTAATCCTTTATCACAATCCCTGTCCAGCACCACCCATCCCTACAACCCCCCTTGATTGAACCGACAGTGGCCGCGAGACGTTCTGTAAAAATTTATACTGGAGTTCTGACACTGGTCAGATCCTCTACTCATGTACTGTATGTTTGTGGCTATTGCGCCCTAGCTCGGCCTCCACAGGCTCACACCAGTGAGGCGGCTGAGAGAGAGGCGCTAGGATCTCTTGGATTACGCTTTTCCATCTACAAGTGAAGGGAACATGTTGATAGACGTGAGGTCCTAAAATAAAAAAATCTGGTGCGGGAAATCAATGAAAGAATTTTCAAATACAGTTAGCGATAAAAATACGTGAAACTATTAAAGAATTAATTAAATTGAATTTATATAGAAACATGTGTTTTATTAAAAAATCTATTATATTATTATCTTAAATAATCAGTTAGTTTTATCTTCTTTTCATCACTCTCTATTAATTTCTTAAAGCTTGAGTATAAGATAATATTTTTTTCTGAAATCCATAGCTTTCCAACGGTTTACGTGTATATTACTGCTCTTATGTACAAAAACGAAAAATTGCATTAAAAATTTTGTTTTTCTGTTTCCTCCTTTAGTTGGGTATCGAATTTATTCAATTTATATATTTACCTGTTTTTCATCAGCGTTAACAAGATAATATAGTTATTTTTATTGAATCCACAAAATTAAAGGTACTTTAGGAGAAGAAAATTTAAAATATCGGCATTTAAGTCCTGTCAGACCATTTTAATCAGAATAAAACCTACATGATATTGAAGCCCATTACATTTTACATCGATATAGCGAGTTTGATCAAAATCGTCGGAACCGTTTTCGAGAAAATCGAAAAAAAGTGCAAAATGCATGGTATAAAGTGCCTCTTCTGGTAAGCTCATTTTGATGAAAAACGTTTTGTCACGTCTCGGGCGTATATTGTCTTAAATATGAAATTTCAGTTTCATAGGACTTGCCGTTTTCGCCCGGAAGTTACCACACAACAGACCTTTTTTTGAGACTTGGTTATTTGGACTCAGATGACCCTGAAATATGTATTTCCGTTGAAAACTGGAATTCAAAAATTTTCACGATCGCAATACTTTCCCTTTATATATATATATATATATATATTATATATTATATATATATATATATATATATATATATATATATATATATATATATATAGTGAAAGAAAAAATTGAATTTTAAATAGGTGACTGTGAAATGAATATGAAATATGAGATGGTTCGATCAATATTTTCATATTTTCTCATTTTTTTTTTTTTTTTTACCACCACATTTACCATCTCATTCTTCATATAAAATAAAATTATATTAATATTTATATGAAAAAATAATTTCGACGGAGTTGGCTTACGTTTTTCACAAAATCACACAATGATTTTCCCAAACGAACTCGTTTTCAGAGATTTAATTGTTAAATTACAATGCAGTTATGTTAACGCTTAAAGACGAATACAAACGTCTTTTTATTTTTTTATTTTTATTTTATTATTTTTTTTTTTTTTTATTCGTATATATTACAATTTGTCATAATAGACAATAATAATAGTGCTACAGGATCTCATTCATACAATATTTACAATATAAACAAAAGGAAAGTCAAATTACATAAAATAAAATCAAAATAAATAAACGTATACAATAACAAAACTTATAGACAAAATAAATACAAATAAATGAAGTTAACAAATAAATAAACAAAACATGTCACATTCATACCTATGTACAATATTTACAATCAGCTCGGGAACCCCAGACGGGACTTGTCCCCCCACTTGTGGAAGGACAAGCAGAGTCTAAAGGATCCCAGCGCCTCCCTCTCAGCCGCATCACTGGTGAGAGCCAGCGGAAGCTAAGTGAGGGCGCCACAGCCACAATCACACCGCACATGAGAGGAGAATCTGACCAGTGTCAGAACTCCAGAATAGATTTTTACAATATGTCTCGGGGCCACTGCCGTTTCAACCTTCTAGGAGGGTTGTATGGATGAGTGGAGCTGGATAGGGATTGTGCTAGAGGATTAGGATGATGAATGAGGTTCTGGTGGAATTTGGAAAATTTAGATGGAATCAGGTCTGAAATAAATGGAACATTAAGGTCGTGGTGTAAGGTATAGTTGGAGACATAATAAGGAGCATTTACTATTGTTCGGAGGACTTTGGATTGAAAGGATTGAATGCGTTTGATGTTAGAACGTTTAGCTGTCCCCCACAGTTCAAGTCCGTAGGTCCAGATGGCTTCAGTATTGTCTTGTAAAGTAATAATTTGTTGTCAACTGTAAGCTTAGATTTTCTGTTTAGTAGTCTGTATAACTGTCCGAATCGTCTGTTAAGTTCTTTTCGTTTAAGTCTTGTATGTGGGTTCCATGTCAATCTTTTGTCTAGTAGTAAGCCAAGATACCGGACTGTGTCTGAGGAAGGAAGCGGTATGGAATTGAAATGAACCATTGGACAGGATTTGCGTCGAAGGGTGAAGGTGACGTGGGTGCATTTGCTTTCATTAACCTTAATACGCCAAGCATTACACCATTCCTCGATAAGACAAAGGTGTCTTTGCAGGATTAAGGATGCTATTTCAGGATCGGAATTGGATGATAGGATGGCGGTGTCATCTGCAAATGTTGCCAGAAAGGTGTCAGGATGATTAGGAATATCAGCAGTGTAAAGGATGTAGAGGACGGGTCCCAAGACGCTGCCTTGAGGAACACCGGCCTCAATGGGATAAAAGTTAGAAAATTCTACACCACAGCGAACTCGGAAAGAGCGGTTTGAGAGATAGGATCGTAGAATGAGGTATAGAGACTGGGGTAAATGCATTTTAAGCTTGAAGAGTAATCCGGTGTGCCATACCCGGTCAAAAGCTTGCGCTATGTCCAGAAACGCACCAGAACAATACTCTTTGAATTCAAGGGCTGAGGAAATATGGTCTACAACTCGGAGTCCTTGTTGAACAGTGGAATGATGAGCACAGAAACCAAACTGATGGGAAGGAAGATTTTGTGATTCTAATATAGGCAGGATTCGTTTTAGAAGGAGTTTTTCAAAGACTTTTGAGAGGATGGGGAGTAGACTAATAGGTCTGTAGGATGAAGTGTTGCTGGAAGGTTTACCTGGTTTTAGGAAGAGAATGATTGTGGAATGTTTCCACAAGAGAGGAAAATAGGTGGTGCGTAGGATGCAGTTATAGATATAGGTAAGGAATATAATAGCTTTCTGCGGAAGTTGACTGAGGATCTGGGGAGTAAGGAGATCATGTCCAGGAGATTTACGGAGGGTCAGTTTCTGGAGAAGATATTTAACCTCAGAGGGATTAATAGCTGTAGGAGGTAGTGAAAGAGGTATTGGTGACAATAGGAAGTCTTGTACTTCTGCGGTATGATTGCCTTGGGATTCCGGGTGAGGAGTGAATACTTTGGAGAGGTGTGTGGCGAATTCCTCGGCTTTATCTTCATCAGACGCAGCCCAGGAATCATCACCACGCCGGAGAGGATGGGAAACTTGATGGGATTTTAAAATCTTCTTGGTGACATTCCACAGGGGATTATCACTAGCTGACAGAGAGGAGAGGTAGGAATTAAAGGACTGGGAACGGAAGGTCGCCAACTCCTGCTTCAATTGTCTACAATAGAAGTTATAGGAGCGGCGATCTGTTGGGTGTCGGGTGCGCTGCCATAATGATCTGGCACGGCGCTTTGCATGGATTAGGTCTGCAAGGTGTTGAGGCAAATGGTTTTGGTGAGGAGTTATATTGGAGTGCTTGGGATAGGAGGCAGTCCAGACAGCTTGCTGAATGGCGGTGGTGAAGGAGTAGACGGAATCGTCAAGGTCTTCTGGGGTTTTGAGGGTCGCTCTGAGGTTAATATTATCGGTCAGGATTTGGCGAAATAGGTTCCAGTTGACAGGGCCTCGGATAAATGACAGTGGGATAGGTTTTGGAATTGGAGTGAGAGATACTTTTAGGATCAGTGGACTATGGTCTGAGGATAGTTCATCAAGTCGAGCTACAGATAAGTTGAGGGAGCCTAATCCGCTGTGAATGAAGAAGTCAAGGATGTCAGGATTACGGTTGGGATCGGTTGGCCAGTAGGTAGGGGAATCAGGAGGTAGGAGATTGAAATGACGGGAGTTGAGTGCAGACAGCAAATTTCGTCCACGAGAATTCGTGGTTCTCGAACCTCACTGTTGATGCTTGGCATTTAAGTCTGCACCCAGAATGAAATGATTTCCTAAGGAATTTAGAAAGGATACAAATTCGGTGTTGGAAATGGAATGTTTGGGAGGGCAATATGCTGATGTAAGGGTTACCGGAAAGGAAAAAGTTTTGATTACTATGGCTGTGGCTTGTAGGAAATCATAGGTAGGAAGTGGGAGTAAGTGATGAGAGAGGGTCTGGTGCACAATGACAGCAGTACCGGCATGGGCTTTGCCGTCTGGGTGGTCCGTACGGTATGTTACGTATTGAGGTATTTTGAAGAACTGTTTAGTGGTTAGTCTAGTTTCAGTAATAAGTGCTACGTCAACGTTTTTGTCTTGCAATAAAGCTGTAAGTTCGTCAGTATGATTTCTAACACCATTCGCATTCCATAGGAGAATGGATAAGGAGTTAGGTGAAGTCATTTAAGGATTTTTTAAGGAAGGGATTAAGTTTGATACAAGATTAGTAAGTAGTGATATTAGCGGCATAACGAGGGATTTGATTTCAGTGATGAAGGATGTTATCAAACTTGTTAGGTCTGAGACATTTGATGGAGGAGGAATATGAGAAATTTGATGCGGATGAGGTTTTTGAGGGTTGGGTAAATTTTGAGGAATAGCTGGTTGTGGAACGGGTTGAGGATTTTGAAGTGTGCGTTGTTCCGGCAGGGCCTCGGCCTCTTTGTTCTGGTTCCCACCTCCAAGTAGATGGGCAAATGTTACATTGGAATCAATTGTTTTTGAAGGTTGTCTTCTGCTTCTGATCGGTTCAGCTGTTTCATCCAGATTCTGAGGTTTTTGGTATCTGCTTTTGAGGTTCTTGTAGACTTGACATCCCTTGTAGCTAGCCGGGTGGTCCTTGAGGCACAAAGCACAAACAGCGGGTGTTGATCTTGGTCTTGTACACTCTTCTGATTTATGTTGTTCACCGCATTTCACACAGCGTGGTATGTGGTGACAATAACTTCTGGTATGACCATATGCCTGACAATTGTGGCACTGAACTATTTCTTTCTTAGTGTAAGGTTTTTCAACTCTTACACTAGTATAGTATAATCTATTGAGGTCATAAATTTTTTCAACTCCTGCTGATGGTTCCAAGTCCACAAAGAATAGAGGCAGTGGAATTTTATCTTTTAGGACGTTGGTGACTTGTCGCACTTTATAGCCTATCTCCGTCAGTTCTTCTTGGATTGCTGCTGCTGGTGTCGAAGGGTGTAGGTTTCTAATTACAACCCTTAAAGCTCTATCCTGGTGTAACTGATATGTATGAAAATCAGCTTTGGTCTCGGTCAGATATTTTACTATTTTTCTGTAGGTTTCGGCGGTAGTCGGGGATATTTTAGTATCACTGGTTCTACTTATACAATAATAACTGTTAGGATCGGTTAATTTGTTTAGATGCGCACACAGTAGTTGAAAGTTTTTAATATTTTTAACAAATATTGGTGGAGGTTGTGGTTCTTTTGGTATAGGAGAAGATTCCATTGTTTCTTTTTCAATTTGAAGGATCTGAAATGGGTTCGGTGTAAAAAACGGCGATTCTTCAGTTAATCCTTGTGATGATGTGCTAGGCTGTGGTTCAGATCCCAAAGAGGTAGCTGAAGCAGTCGCTGGTGGAATCATTTTTTTATTATTATCACGGCGAGGTCTCTGTTTTGTAGGAGACGAGTTTGAACCTGCAGATCTTGATCTTTTACTTGTAACTTTCGAGGACATCACTTGATGACAATATCGCATTGATTAAAAAAAATAATAATATATATAATGGAATAAGAATAAGAAGGAAAAAAAAATAAATAAAAGAAAGATAAGGAAAAGAAAAGCAAGCCCGAGCTTGCCGAGCTAGCGGCAATCAGCTGATCAGTGACCCTTCTTTCACTTTTTCGTGATTGTACAAAGTAAATTATAACTTTGCTTACCGAAATTTCTCCAATATTCACTGCTGTAGTATTCCTGAGGTCTAGTGATGTTTTCCAGACTGAACTCAAGCGAATTCCTACTGAAAAAAGCAAAAATCTGAGAGACGAAGTAACGTATGACTGTTATCATCGAGCGCATCAGCTGTCTTTGTCTTTTTATTAAACATATATTCTGTGATGGTTTTTTTATGTTTATCCTACCTAGAGCAGCTTATTAGGAATCATGAATTGAATTTAGATATTTAATCACTTATCTCAAGACGCTCAAAATTAAAACTTAAAAATAAACTAAACACTTACACTTACCAACTGAAGCCCATTTGGACTTACGCCTCACAGATATATGGGACTGCCAAAAAGACACACATACGTAAAATTCAAATTTTTCAATCCAAAACTTTAAGAACTGTTACAAACTCACCATGGTACGTTAGCAACACTACTTTACATACAGACCTTCACATGCCAACAGTCAACGAACAGTTTCGGACCCTCTACAAACGTTTTCACAACTTACAGGGACATACAAACAATCTAATACGAAGCATGGCCACTAGTGATATGGTGGACAATGCTGAAAAGAAGTTGGATGAGGGACCTTCAAAGCTAAATCCGTAATAGGAAGCACGCCAGGATGAGGTGACGCTGAGCACCTTCTCTCCATCATGCCTACCACGCCAACTATCATTCCTTCATCATCACATTCACTGATTTTCACCATTCATTGACAGGTGTGAATAAAACATTTGAAGATAAAAAAAAATGTATTTATTCAACTAAATTAGAGGCATTGAATAAAATACAACAAAAATATAAAGTGGTAAAACAGTTTAATATTTTTTATCTGGAGAGAGGTAAGTTCTCAAGAAGCTAAAAATCAAGAAATAAGATTTAGGAATTTTGTGTTTACTTATCTTAAAATTTTAGCTTTAAATATCTAATGCAATATTTTTCACAGAACACAAATCCAGGTCGGAGACAGCGGCTAACAGACCGGATTATTTGGAAATTTCGTCTCCGAAATTTTTCAGTCCATCGACTGCAGACTTCATGGCTTAGAAAATCCAGTATTGTAGCAATGGCGTTTCAGCATTTAAGAATGTTGGATGCAGCAATATTTTAAGCCTTTTTTGAATTGTTTATATATTTTTTTTTTACCTACAAATGAAATAGTACAGCGAGGGGAAGGGTCGCGTTCGCAACAAAAAAAGTATTGGTTTTTTCAACGAACATTTTGAATCTTATCGTTGATTTAAAAAAACAGTCTTAGTGTATGTCGTTGTGTCTGTATGTGAACAACCTATCTCACAAACAACAGTATGTATTTCTATGTATGATAATGCAGTGCCAAAGTTTATTTTCTTTTGTTTAGAATGTTCTCTGAAAGGACTTATAGTTTTGATGAAACTTACTGGTAGTATTATATATATAAATCTCATATTTTTTTTATAAGTGTTATGCATAAATAAGTATCTGTATGGTAAATCTTTAGTAGGTAGTGTAATTTTCTTTTAAAAAGAAGATGAGTTTTGTAGTGTCTAGCATAACAGTATTCTATGCCCTAGGTCGCGGGTTCAAACCTGGTAGGAGACTCTAGAAATAAACCTTGGTTATGCCGTCTTTCAGATGGTACGTAAAATGTTTGCGTTCCTACCCACAGAACCAAAACTTTTGATGGTTCCTTTATTGTCCGCTCTACTGCACTCTGGAATTCTACTTTCTCTCATCAGAAATAGACGATCAGCTAATGTGATATTTCAATTCTATCTAGAAATTTACATTAAATAAATGAAGACTACTGTTTACCGCCCAAATTTTAATTTTCTTTTAATTGCATTGGTTTTTCATTTTGTTAAAATAAGATTTTATTTTTTCAGAAGACAAAATTTAGAAGATATATATATTTTTTATATTTCTTAATTTCTTTGTTAGTTTTTTACGTATTTTTTAGTTTTTCTACTTATTTTACTATTGTAAGTAATATTAATCATGTTTATTATGTCTATTGGCCAGACATATATTTCAATTGTACATAACTGTTATTCTTAGGGGACCTAGTCTCAGAATAATTTTTTTTCTATTCTATTCTTTTCTAAAATGGTTGTCCCAAGGCTGTGCGATACTCATCAAAGATCCTTATCTCAATAAACCTGAATAGGCGAAATTTAGGATAACCATAGTTACACACTTAAACAGTAAACAGTAATTTTAGACACATCTCAAAATAATAGAAATAGAAAATTACTAGAAGCGATACACATTACCAAAAATAATAGCAGGACAATAAATTTTAAAACAGATACAAAAAACCTAGGAACACATTACACAGACATCATAAATAAGGTAAAATTTTAAAATAAATATAACAATAGCCCAAAAACCATAATTAGGTCATATAATTAATAGAAATAAAAATAAAAATAAATAAAAAGCACAAAGATTACATAGGAATACTGGAAAGGTACAAAGTTTAAAATAGGAAAATAATAGAAACAGTAAGCCAATGAACACCATGTGGACGAATAGCAGTGAGCTATGGAGTGAAGTGGTGGGTTATATGTATATGAGAAAGTGTTTTCAAAAATAATATTAGCGAGTTTTAAATTAATTATGACAAATTGGTGAAGATAATTTTTCAAAGACAAATATTTAAATAATGTGTTTTCATGCACTAACCAAATTTTTTAAAAATTGTTTCAGTCTTGAGAATGGGGAAACAATCCCAAAACGTTGATAAATGATGTAAACAATTATGAAATAAAATCATTTTATATATCATTTTTTTTTTGTTATCTTCTATAGAAGTATTAAAGTATTTTATATTTTAAATAGTCTTTGAAATACAAATTTTTAATGTCTATAGTTTATATATATATATATACATAAATACATTTTAAGTTAACATCGGAGTGAATGAATATTAAATATCAGGATTTTAAATGAGCACTGATATATAAATATAGTTAAAAGAGTTGTGTGAAACCAGATTATGGATTAAAATAGATCTTTGCAATAGTACAAGCATTATATATTACATAGGCATTATTATGAAACATTGACTAGGTACAGTATTATTAATTTTATAAATAGTTGATTATTTTCTAATATAGCTCGTAATTGTTAATAAATATTACTCATTTATTACAAATGATCTTAGTTCTAAGGTACTAACTAAATAATAATAGAGTAGTTTGATTTTAATTGGGTCATCAATAGTTAATATTATGGACTTTTAGTAAGAAGGGAAGAAATATTCCTGTCTTAAAAAAATATATTTCCTTTTCATCTATTTTTCTACCCTTCAAAGTAGTTTTACCACACTTAGTTGAGTAGATTGGTCTAGTAAGTTATGTGAATTAATTTAAAATAATAGAGGTGATGTCATGAAGAGCGAAATTCTTGCATTAAGTGAATTGCTAACCAGTCACTCATCTTCTTCTATAGCAGACAGCGATTTATTAGCATAAATTTACCTTCCATTTTTTAGCATTGAGTTATGTAAGAATGTTAGGTCTAAAACCGTTCATTAAGATACCGTTCTAGAATTAATTATAACTGGTTTCCAGGTCGATAACACTTTGATAACGTTCCTTGCCAAATAATTTACCAAAATGTTATGTACATTTATGGGTATGAATAAAAACTATTTTTACATAATTACCAAAAATTGAGGCGTTTATTTCCAAAAGGCAATAGAGGATAATTTAACGTAATTGTATTCTTATCATTTAGTTTTATCAAGATTTGGCCCGAACCAGGTATCAATCCTTCCATGACAAACTCCACTCTCACTCTAACCTACTAGTTTCAATCCTTGCTTCCTCTTCCATCCCCGACAATCCTCCGAGCCGTCTGAAAGAAGATGGCCCCGAGACCTTCGTTTTTATGTACGCTATCTGTTATCAGCGTATATATTTGTAAATTTTAATAAAATAAAAAGTTTTATCTAAATCTTCTATTTAATTGTATCTGAAATCCCACCAGATAACCTTTACCCTTCTTCGTAAGCCAATGACTTCCTGCCCTACAGCATCATTTAATGACACTCCACTAGTCCCTGTTGAATAGATTCGATACCTAGGACTCTACCTTGACAAACGTCCAGCTTGGAATCCCCATACAAGACTGAAACGACAAGAAACAGCCAGACGTTTTCGACTACTCCAACACTTACTGGACAAACGCTCCAACCTTCCACTTAATTATAACAGACTTATTTATATGACCATCATAAGACCGATATGGACTTACGGAGTAGAGCTATGTGGCTCTACTAAACCATCCAGTTCTTCTCGTATCCAATCCTTACAATCCAAAATACTTTACGCTCCTTACTTTGTCACGAATAAGCAAATCCATAAAGACCTTAATGTCCCATATGTTACTGAATTAGTCCGAACCAGGTATCATTCATCCCATGAAAAACCCCATTGCCACTCTAATCAACTAGTTTCTATCCTATTATCCTCTTCGATTCCTGAAATCCTCCGAGGCGTCCGAAAAGAAGATGCCCCGAGAGCTTCTAGTTTAGAATATTTTTCGAGTGCTGCCAATGGTGCCACACCATTGCAGAACTTATATTACTCGGACTATTAATAATAATAATAGTCTTTATTTATATGTAAATACAAAGTTAATAATCTCAATTATGTATAAAAAAAACAACGAAAAAAAACAATAAATGAATATTTACATGAAATATATTTACATATAGACCTTCCCAAAGAATAGGAGATAAGAGTCTTTTGGGCGGAGACAAGCCGAACCTAAAATTTGAGTTGCTGGCACTTAGTTTTCCACAACATCCTGTCTTTTGCGTATCTCATCCATAATGAACCTTCCTTTTTCCTCAATTCGTCGGACCAGCGCTTACGTTGTCGGCCTCTGCGTCTTTTTTTTATTGATAGGGATCCATTCTGCAGCTCGCTTTGCCCAACTATCTTCTGTTTTCCGCATGAGATGTCCTGCCCATGTCCACTTTATATTTCTAGCATAAGCAATAGCGTCTGCGACATTTGTTAGTTTTCTTATTTTATTTGCGTTAATTTTGTCCCGCAGGAAGATTCCTAACATAATCCGCTCCATTCTTCGTTGACAGACGTTTATTTTCTGTTCTAAATTTTTTGTCAGTGGCCATGTCTGACATCCATGTGTAAGCACCGGGATGATACAGCCGTTGAAAGCTAGTGCTTTGTATTTTATTTCCAGTTGGCTTTTGAATATGAGCTTGAGGCTCCAAAATTTCTTCCACGCCTCACCTATTCTGGATTCCATTTCTTTTGCGTCTCTACTTACAAATGATATTATTTGTCCAAGATAATAGGCTTAATTGGAAATCTTTATTGCTAGGAGTTGGTGCTTGATTATTTCCGAAGGCTCGTTGGTCATTATTAGAGACTTCTCAGGGACTCGGACTACTACTCGCCCATAATTATAATGTAGCCATTTTTCTTGTTAATTAAGTAAATAACTGTATATACATTTGTAAAACAATCTGGTGCGGGCAACACACGACTCTCACTTACCTCCGTTTTTAGAATCAATTAAAGAATTTTCAAATACAGTTAGAGATAAAAATGAGTGAAACCATTAAAGAATTAATTAAATGGAATTTCTATAGAAACATGTGTTTTATCAAAAAATCTATTATATTATTATCTAAAAAAATCACTTAATTTTATCGGCTTTTCATCACTCTCCACTAACTTTTAAAAGCTTGTGTATGAGATAATATTTTTTTCTAAAATCTCAAGCTTTCCAACGGTATATCATACATGTATATTATTGTTCTTATGTTCAAAAACAAAAAAATTACATACAAAATACTTTTTTTTTTAGTTTTCTCCTTCAGTTGGGTATCGAATTCATTCAATTTATATATTCACCTGTTTTTTATCAGTGTTAACAAGATAATATAGTTATTTTTATAGAATCAACAAAATTAAAGGTACTTTAGAGAAAAAAAATTTAAAATATCGGCATTTAAGCCCTGTAAGACGATTTTAATAAGAATGAAACTACATGATATTAAACAAAATCGTCGGGACCGTTTTCGAGAAAATCGAAAAAAGGTGCAAAATGCATGGTATAAAGTGCTTCTTCTGGTAAGCTCATTTTGATGAAAAAGATTTTGTAACGTCTTGGGCGTATAGTTGCCTTAAATGTAAATTTACACACACTCAAACAGACGTTTTTGCGGGACTTGGTTATTTGGACTCAGGGGACCCTAAAATGAGTATTTGAATGAGTTGAAAACTTGAATTCGAAAATTTTCACGATCGCAATACTTTCCCTTACTATATATAGTAAGTGAAATTAAAACAATATTATATAATTTTTTTTTTTTTAATCCAAGGATATAGTTAGACTTTGAGTTACGTGGCATTACTAATATTTGAGTCAATCCTTTTAAATACGCAATGATCAGCAGATGGCGTAAGACAGCCAGCAGAGCGAAGAGCGAACGTTTCACGATACTGTTCCCTAACCTTGACCGTCGGTGACTGCAACTCGACTTTGTTGTAATTGTCCATGTTACGGTCGGCGCTGACAGCTCCACGAATCGGCCACGGGCACAGTGGTAATTAACCGTTGCGTCTCAATCTACGACAATACTGAAGTGTTGACACTTTTGTCAGTCGGGACGTTGATTTCCAAAAGGTACTTTTTCGACTTTATAAAATTTTGCAGAAAACGAAAATATCTTTCTTTGTATTTATCAGTAGACCAATTTACTTAAACTTTTTTTTTTATTCAAATGTAAAGAGTAAAAACAGTTTTTTAATACTGAAAAGAACAAATATTTTGCTCTAAAAAACAAACAAATAAATATCAATGTAATTTTTAAAAAACGTGATATAAAATACAGCTGTTTGGATCCATCATACTTTTTACTCACACTTATCTATATGTGGAATATCTAGTAAGGGAAAGTGTTGCTATCCTGAAAATTTTCGAATTTCAGTTATCAACGGAAATACACGTTCTAGGGTCCGCTGAGTCCAAATGACCAAGTCCCGCTAAAAGGTCTGTGTGTGGTAACTCGTCCTATGAAACTAAAATTTCACTGAAGATGGAAGAATATCCCGAAACGTCATGAAATAAAAGAATGAGTATTAATGGAAGAATTATTCAGCCCAAAATCAACCTTAATAAAATTTCATATTTAAGAGAAGTATACGCCCGAAACGTTACAAAACCTTTTTCATCAAAATCAGCTTAAAAGAAGGACCACTTTATACCATGAATTTTGCACCTTTTTACTATTTTCTCAAAAACGGCTCAAACAATTTTAATTAAACTCGCTATATCGAAACTTAATGCATTTTAATATAGTGTAAGTTTCATTCTGATAGAAATAGTCTGACAGGACTTAAATGCTGATATTTCAAAATTGCTTCCTCTAAAGTACCTTTAATTTTGTACATTTTATAAAATTGACCATATCATCTGATTAATATTGCTAAACAACAGTTAAATATATAAGTTAAACGAATTTGAAAACAAATAAAGGAGAAAACTAAAAGAAAACTTTTTTAATGCACTTTTTTGTTATTTTCTATAAAAATACCCATATTATCTTACAACCACTGGCGAGAAACAAAACGATGTGCCTATTTTTTTTTTAAATCTACAAAATTAAAGGTATTTTGGTAGAAGACAATTTAAGCCCTGTCAGACTATTTCAATCAGAATGAAACCTACATCATATTAAAGCCCATCAAATTTTTCATCGATTTAGCGAGTTTAATCAAAATCGTTAAAGCCGTTTTTGAGAAAATCGTAAAAAGGAGCAATATGTATAGTATAAAGTGGCTCTGGTTAGCTGATTTTGATGAAAAAGGTGCTGTAACATCTCGGGCGTATAGTTGTCTTAAATGTGAAATTTAGGTTTCAAAGGGCTATTAGTTTACGCGCGGGAGTTACCACACACGGACACATACACAGACTAACAGACCTTTTTGCGGGACTTAGTCATTTGAACTCAGGGAACAATTATGGAAACCATCTACAGGAGAATTCCTAAGCTCAGCACTTTTTCTCCTGACAATGTATAAATACCCCACCCTATCCCTTCCTATCATCAGTCTACATCCAGTCATGAATTAGTTCACACATAGTTATTATTTTGCAAATAGTCAGTTAGTAGTAGAAGTAGTACAATAGACATTCATATAATTTTTGTTGTTTTTACCAAATAAACTTTTTTTTAAGTCGAAGTGAGTGCGGGAGATTTAATTGGCGCCCGAACATAGGGACCCGTAATAACTTGAAGAAAGAAGAGTTTGAGATTGCCTTTAGGTAACACTCTGAGTGTCAGGCTAAGAAGATTCGAAGAAATAGTCATTGGACAACAGAATCTGGGACTGGCTGCTTCAAGGTGTGTGCAACACTTCAAACGAGTCAAGAATTTTATTAGATCCAGCTACTTCACGAGGCTTAAGAAAAAGAATACTTGAGGTACAAAATTCAACATTTTTTTTGTAAACCATTTTTTATTTTTGTTTTGTTATTGTTTTGTTACACATATTTTTTTTTTTAATTTTAATTTTATAATAATTTTATGCCATTTCATTTAAAACCGAGTAAATTAAAAGCTTACACTCCAAAAATGACTGACGAATTACAACAATTACATGCACAAATGCAACCTTCACAACCTACACAACCGTCACCACCACCACAACCACAACAACCACCAAAGGTGACTTATAAAATGACTGCTATGGACTATGACCATATACAGGATTTTTATGGTGATTCTAGCGAGGTTTATGAATTTTTAAGTGAGGTTAGGGCAGTTTTTAATTATGTTTGTAAAGCGGATAATACCTTAGCATTTGAAAATCACGCTGCTCTTTTAAATAAAATTAAATAAAAAATAAAGGGGGAAGCAAAAAATCATATCAGATCGCAGCATTTTGTTAATTTAGATGAACTATTAAATTTTATTGAAAAAAATTACAGAGATCAGAAAACAATTTGTCAATTAGACCATGAATTAATGTCAATGCGTCCATTTAAGTATGAACACCCAATCGAATTCATCAATAGGGTTGAATCAGCATTATCAGTTCTAATCGCTAGAATCAGATTAGATCATGACATTAATTACCATGATATCCAGATAAATTACACCAAAGAAAGGATTACTCACCATGTAATATCATGTTTGCCCATAGAACTAGGCAACTATATGCGCATTTTTGATCCTAAGGATTTAGTCAAGCTTAGAATAAAATTACAAAATGAAGGTTTGCCATTACTGCAGTAATTATTTCCAAAAAGACACGGTAATAAACATGATAAACCACAGTTTAATAAAAATGAAAATCATAAACACGAAAAGCATCATAAGTCGGAAAATTATAAAAATGAAGAAAGGGGGTACTATAGGTACAATAATGATGACCGTCATAGATACGAACATTATAGAAAATATGAAAACAGAAATCACGGTTATGATTTTCATAGAGATAAACCACAAGTATGGCGAGAAAGAGACAATTTCAAACAACAAGTATGGCATGAAAGATACAATTATAAACCGCAAGCATGGCATGAAAAGGACAATTGGAAAAGAAATGATAAAACATACAACGAGCAATTCCCTTCGAAACCTTTCAAACCGGATTCTCAAAATACGGTTTCAATGAAATCCGTTGATAATGTCAGATGTTTTGAAGAACCGACCAATAGAGCATTATTAGAAAAAAATGAAAAATTGGAAAAAGAAGTGTATGAGTTAAAAGAAAAGCTCGAACATTTTTTAGATCATGGAGGGACATCCCGAGATTCAACTTGAATCTTATTGACAACGAAAAGGATGCTCACTTTACTGACAAATTTGGCAAGGAATGACTTATCGACACTGGAGCACAAATTAATTGTATTAACCCCAATTCCTTACCCGAGGGAATTAAATACAATCGGAAGAGTTTATCATAAAAACACCAGCCGGCATGAAAAAAGGACATGGAAATGTTACCTTAAACATTGGACCGCGTCTTGGGTTAAAAGATGAACTGTTAGTTACTTTTAAGGTGTATAATTTTTGCGAAGGATTTGATTTCCTTCTCGGTATGAAATCAATGAGAAAGATAGGAATAAAAATGAATATAGGAGAAGAAATAGAACTCCAAATAAGAGAAAAAAGTATAATTAATGGAAAAATTATAGCTGATAATAATAATGTAAATGTAATAAGAGATTTAAACGTGATAGAAAATATTGTAAGAACTGAACATATGGAAAAAGAAACGAAGGAAAGTTTAATAAAAATAATAGGAAAATATCCTTCTATTATGAAAACTAATGATGAAAAATTACCATCTACGAACTTACTAAAATGCCATATTAAGCTTAAAACGGAAAAAACCAATTTACTCAAGAAGTTATAGAGTAGCACCCAAATTAAGATCAGAAATGGATAACCAAATCCAAAAATTGTTAACACAAAACATCATAAGGGAAAGCAACTCACCCTATAACTCACCATCAATGTTGGTTCCGAAAAAGCTTGACGCGAGTGGTAAAAAAAAATATAGATTGGTAATAGATTACAGAAAACTAAACGAGCAAACAATCAAGGATAAATTTCCACTTCCAAATATTGAAGATTTGCTTAACAAATTAGAAGGAGCCAAAATATTTTCAACAATTGATTTGGACTCAGGATTCCACCAAATCGAAATGTCTGAAGACTCTATTGAAAAGACTGCCTTTTCTACAGAAAATGGACATAATGAATATGTTAGAATGCCTTTCGGTCTTAGTAATGCCCCACCAACATTTCAAAGGGCGATGAATGCAATGATTGCCAATGTGCCTAACGCTTTAGTCTACGTAGATGATATAATAATATATTCAAAAACAATAGAAGAGCATCTAGAACATCTGGAAAATGTATTTAAAACTTTAGCTAGGCATAATCTTGTTATTCAATTAGACAAGACTGAGTTTTTTAAAGAAGAACTACCATTCTTAGGATATATTCTAACCCCAGAAGGTATAAAAACAAACCCTTCTAAATTAGAGGCAATAGCGAAATTTCCTTTACCAATAACTGAATAGGAAATCAGACAATTTTTAGGATTATCAGGATATTATAGAAAATTCATTCAAAATTACGCAAATATAGCAAAACCTCTAACGCAACAACTTAAACATAAAGAAAGTATTATTCCGGACAATTATAAAAAAGCATTTAAAAAATTAAAAATACATCTTATGAATGCACCAATATTGGCATACCCAAATTTTGATTTGCCAATGATAGTTACTACAGATGCAAGTCAATTCGCCGTTGGATGTGTTTTATCGCAAGTAAATTCTGATGGTAGAGAACATCCCATAGCATTTGCTTCGAGAACACTTAATGATACCGAGCAGAAATACTCAACTATTGAAAAAGAACTTTTAGCTATAGTAAATGCTACGAAACATTTTAGACCCTACTTGTATGGAGCAAAATTTTTAATTCAGACTGACCACAAACCATTACAGTGGTTATTCACTATGAAAAATAATAATACAAGAATCATGAAATGGATTTTTTATCTTCATGAATATGATTTCGAAATCAAATATATAGAGGGCAAAACTAACCATGTTGCAGATGCATTAAGTAGAATCAAAATAAATAAAATTAATGCCATAACAAATCATGATTTAAGTTCCGATTCAGCGATGGAAAAAATATTAAAAATAACCTAGATAAAATATTAGGTGAAACATCTCAAATGCCACTGACATCTCCAAAAGGTTTTGATTTTGATGAATCATATTTAGAAAATAATGATGATGAGATAGAAGATAATATTGTTGAAATAGAAGATCAAAATGAAATAAATAATCCAAATTTTGATAACGAAAGTTTAAATACACAACATTCTCAAGAGAGTAGTAACGAACAAATATTTATTGCAGACGAGTCTAAACCTATAAATATAGAAAAGAATCAAATATTTATTCAAAGGGGTGGAAAACAAATTAGACTTGAGAAAACTTTTGGCAAAAACATATATTATATTCAAACGGCATATCCTTGGAGTAACGATTTGGAAGAAATTCTAATAGAAATATTAAGACCTAATAAAGTCTACGGAGTATTCTGCGAACCAACTGTAGAATCCGTAAAACATGAATTTGAAGCAATATATAATAAAATACCTTCCTTAATTATGGAAAACTTTCCCAATGTTAAAATTAAAAGATATAAAACTAAAGTACTAAATATAGACAAAAAAGAGGAACAAATGGAATTAATTAATAATTATCACGAAGGAAAATCCTTTCACAGAGGAGTTTTGGAAACGTATGAGAAAATGAAAAGAAACTATTATTTTCCTCGTATGAAAGAAGAAATTAATCACTTCATAAATAAATGTAAAATTTGTAGAGTCACTAAATATGACAGAAAGCCTATAAAATCAAAATTCGAAGTAACACCAACACCTATGAGACCGTTCGAAGAATTAATGATTGATACTTTACATTTTGAGCGTAAATACATTGTAACAATAATTGATACATTCTCTAAGAAAATGTATGCAGAAGTAACATCAGCATGCAACGCAACGAACATTTTCAAAGTTATCACAAAATATTTAAGTTTATATCCATATCCAATTAGAATCAAAATGGATAACGGAAAAGAATATAAAAATAATTTAGTGCAGAATTTATTAGAAAGTTTAGGAATAGAAGCTTATTATACGACTCTGAACCATCCTAATTCTTTAGGGCTCATCAACAGGGCTCATTCAACTTTAATTGAAATCATTAGGACATATAAATTTTTTTTTTTTTTTTTTTTTTTTTTTTTTATTGAGAAATATTACAATTTGTTGCATAATGAACAGTAGTAATAGAGATGTAGTACACATTCATACAATATATACAGCCAATAATGATAAAGTCAATTTACATAAAATCGGAAATAAATAAATTCAAATATATACAAAAAAAAAGCAACAAGAAACAAATCAAAACAACAACCTGTAGTAGAGATAAATACAAGTTGGGAAATAAATAAAAATCATACAAGCATACTTAACTATATACAATATATACAATCAGCCAAAGGAACCCTAGACTCGGCTGCTCCCCCCACAAGTGGGGGGAGAAGCGGAATCCAAGAGATCCCAGCGCCTCCCACTCAGCGCTTCACTGGCGTATACCAGTGGAGGCCGAGCCAGAGCGGAATAGCCACAAACATACAGTACATGAGTGGAGGATCTGACCAGTGTCAGAACTCCAGATAAATGTTTACAAAACGTCGCGGGGCCACTGCCGTTTCAATCTTCGAGGAGGATTGTAGGGATGGGTGAAGCTGGAAAGCGATTGAGCAAGAGGATTAGGATGATGAAGAAGGTTCTGATGGAATTTGGAGAATTTGGATGGTACCAGATCTAAAATAAATGGAATATTAAGGTCATGGTGTAGGGTACAGTTGGTAACGTAATAAGGAGCATTAACTATTGTTCGGAGGACTTTGGATTGGAAGGATTGGATACGTTTGATGTTAGAATGTTTAGTTGTCCCCCATAGTTCAAGTCCGTAGGTCCATATAGGTTTCAGTACTGTCTTATATATTAGTAATTTGTTGTCGACTGTAAGATGAGATTTTCTGTTTAGTAATTTGTATAACCGGCCGAATCTGCGGTTGAGTTCTGTCCTTTTAAGTCTCGTATGTGGGTTCCACGTCAGTCTTTTGTCTAGTAAAAAGCCAAGGTACCGGACTGTGTCTGAGGAAGGAAGCGGTATGGAATTGAATTTAACTAGGACATATAAAAATAGCGGAGAAGAAAGAGATTTAATAGCGAATTTAAATTTAGCACTAATAACATATAATAATTCTTTAAATCAAAATTTAAAGTTATCACCCAATGAAATTACTTTTGGTTGTATAAAAGATACTGAAAAGAAATTATCAGTTATCCAAGAAGAACTGGTTAATCAATACCATAAAGAATTAAATTTGATTCACGAACAAATAAAGAATAAAATCGAAAAAGAAAAAGAAACGAGAACCGAATCTCTAAATAAAGACAGAAAGAATGAGGAGATCGAAGATGAACCATATATTAAAGTTAGAGCTAAAAATAAACATGAAAACCCATTTAAACAAGTTTATAAGTTCAAAAATAAATATAAAACTGTTAAAGTACATGCAGATAATATTCAAAGAACAAGAAAATCTAAAAACAATGATAATATTTCAGATGATGCAGAAATTATGGATATTGATTCTGATGATCCAGATGTCTAAACAGTATGAAATAATAAATCCAGAACATTCTTCAGGATTAGTAACTTTTAAATTATCAGACAGTAAGGTAATAGAAAAATACAAGACTGTTATACATTATTTAAATTGTTCAAGCTTTATTGATGAAATAGGTGTACTGGAAAAAGATTTACTTAAATTTAAACAATATAGCCAATATGACATAATTTCCAAACAATTAAAATTTCTACAAGATGAAGTTAATAATATTATTGATAGACCACATAATAGAAGAAAAAGGGGTTAAATTAATGGCCTGGGAAAAGTCATAGGATACATCACTGGGAACCTAGATTCTGATGACAAAGCCCGATATGAGAAAGTCATTACCACGTTAGAAGAGAATAACTATCGCATAGAACATAATGTAGCTCATGAAATTCAAATTAATAAAGATCTTGTTAAAACCTTTCAAAAAAGATATTAGGCTTATTAATAATAATAGTAATAAATTATCTAAATTAATAAATATAGTAGATAAAACTACACTAACTAACCATTTAAATGAATTGTATGACATACTAAATTACATAACGATAGTAATAATGGATATGGAAAATTCTCTAGAAATGTGCAAATTGGGAATAACACATTCCAGTATAATAAAAAGCATAGACATTAACAACAATACTGACTACATAAGCTCAGACCTTGAAACATTATGGCTAACTAGTAAAATATCTTGTATGATTAAAAATGGTATTGTTCATTATATGATACAGCTGCCTATTAAAGCAAAACCTTTTAGTACTTTATATTTATTGTCTGTTCCGATAAGGAAGAATGATCATATTATACCCACTATTGTAAATAATCAAATTGTTTTGTATGATAATAATGAGGTGTATAGGGGAAATTGTAATTTTATAAAAAACAATTATTATTGTAATAAGGTTTATAAATTCAATAATACATGTGTAGAAAATGCTATTCACAATAATTTAAACAATTGTGTAACCACTACTGTTAGCAATGTAGAACCATATTTGTCTTATATAGATTTAATTGATATATTTGTTAATTTTAAGATTAAACATATAACTATTACAAATAAAGCATCTTATCCTGTGAATTTGCCTGAAACAGCTATTATTAAATTAAAAAGTAATGAAGAAATTATTAATCATACCAAAAATAATTTTGTTTATACAGAGGTCTTATCTTCATTTCATGAAATTAAAAATTATAAACATTTTAATGTAACTTTTAATCAATTAAAAATACCTTCTTTAAACGATGAAATATTTGAAAGTCTTAATACAGACTATGAAAGTAATTTTGAAATTGATTATTATTTTTTAATATTAACTATTATTGTATTTTATCTCTTAAGTATGTAAATTTATTCAATGTACAAGTCCTCAAGTATTCTTTGCCGTCAAGAGACAGTTATTGAAAAATCAAGCCCAGAGGAGGAACTTGTACTGGAGGCGATATCTGCCAAAACCGTTCACCCACTTCTTCTCTCACGGAGCTCGAGAACTTCAGAAGGGAGGAATTATGGAAACCATCTACAGGAGAATTCCTAAACTCAGCACTTTTTCTCCTGACAATGTATAAATACCCTACCCTATCCGTTCCTATCATCAGTCTACATCCAGTCATGAATTAGTTCACACATAGTTATTATTTTGCAAATAGTCAGTTAGTAGTAGAAGTAGTACAATAGACATTCATGTAATTTTTGTTGTTTTTACCAAATAAACTTTTTTTTAAGTCGAAGTGAGTGCGGGAGATTTAATTGACCCTAGAACGTGTATTTCCTTTTAAAACTGGAATTCGAAAATTTTCACGATCGCAATACTTTCCCTTACTATATATTTCATATATAGGTAAGTGAAAGTAATCTGACGAAATACCAATTTCGTAAAAATGACCTTCTGTACCTTTTGGAAATCAAGGTCGCTGTTTCTCACCGTCGGAGGTGCACATTGGATGACTTGGCAAACATCACCTGCTTGACCATTCTATTAGATACTAAAATGTCCTACTGGATTTACGATTTATCAGAATTAAGTACTTTGGACTGCTTTCTGCGTGTTATGTGAATAGGATCCCCTGGCAAGGGAGACGAGTACGTAGTTCGCCTCCTGCCGAGCTCACGTACTTGCACAACCGCTATAGTTTCCAGATAGGACACGTACGCCCCTATGCCTGTACTGCACGTAATACCCTTTATTACGTAAAACATATTTGTCCAATCAAGTTAATTCTTACACGTTAGAATCCGGCTAGGCCCTTGGATGGTCTTGGCATTACTTGTTTACGTAACTATGCCTGGAATCTGGTGATTTAAGAGGAAAACAACGTATTGTTACTTAATTAATTTAAAGTTATCATGAAAATGCTATTGGCAGTTTAAAATATTGTTGTTGTTTTTTTCAATTTTCACGATCGTATATTTTTAATTATTGTATTGTAATTATTTGCACTTTTTTTTTGTTTTGTTTTTAAATAGTTCTCAAAAAGGGAAAGATTAGAAAATGTACTTCATATTATTTTCTGAAATCACTAATGTTTATTAATTTTGACATCCAAGCCCCTACTGGACAAATTAAAATGCTAAGTTATAACTAATATGAATATTATCTTGACTGTTTAATGACCATATTAATTTTATGTTTATAACTCTTATTCTTGTTTTGAATATTTTTAGAAACTGTAAAATAAAGACTTTTGAAAATTTATTTCAATGATTTAGTGGGGAAAAAATGAGCATATTTTATTTATTAAAATATTATCTTTTAACATAAACTTTGGAGGTATTGAAGTCAAGAGAAAATACACCTTAAATGTAAAAGTAGAGATCACTTGTAGCTAGGTGGTTAGCATAACACCCTCCTATGCCCAAGGTCCCGGGTTCGGAGGAGGGGGGGGGAGGGTCCTAGGATTTTTTAAATAGGAGTAAAAAATCCTTAGTTATGCCGTCCTTCGGAGGGGACCTTAAAAGGTGGTCCCGAGCCTGTGCGATGTCAGTTACTCGTTAAGAATCCCAATCCTAAACTTGGATAGGCAAAATTTAGGACTCCCACTGTAGCATTGTCCGATTAGCCATTGTAGCATAAAGTGACGTTTAATAAATACACAAACAAAAAAATATAAAAGCAGTTTTAATGTGAACCAAAGTTATGACCTTGATTTGTGCCTCTATCAGGGATTAACTATAAATACAAAAAGATTAAATCTGCGAACAGATGGCAAAATGTTATAAATTACTTTTTCTAGAAATGAGAGTTTCTCACATTCTGGAGTGTCATTTATTTATTTATATTAAGAAGGTAGCAAAATGTCATAAGTATTTCTCTTTCAGTTAATGAGTAAACAACTCCACCCACCTTCTAAACATAAAAAAATGGACACTCTATCCAAGATTCTCATTACTAAAAAAAGTGAATTATACCATTTTGCCATCTGTGCACAGAAATACTGATATAATAAGAAAAACATTAAAGACTCAGAAAATTTAATTGGGTACATATCAATAAATGAAAAAAATTCGCTGCTTGTGGAAGTAGATATTTGCTTTTTTGTAAGAGTGAATAGTGACAAGACGTGAGACTCAATGATGTTACACTATTGTTAATTCCAAAAACTGCTACTTAGTTGTTGTTTTCACTTTCACTTACTATATATAGTAAGGGAAAGTATTGCGATCGTGAAAATTTTCTAATTCCAGTTTTCAACGCAAATACATATTTTAGGATCCCCTGAGTCCAAATAACCAAGTCCCGCAAAAAGGTCTGTGTGTGTGGTAACTCCCGGGTGGAAACGGTAGGTCCTATGAAACTGAAATTTCATATTTAAGACAAATATACGCCCGAAACGTTACAAAACCTTTTTATTTAAAATTAGCTTACCAGAAGATCCACTTTATACCATGCATTTTGCACCTTTTTTAGATTTTCTCGAAAACGGTTCCGACGATTTTAATCACACTCTCTATATCAATGTAAAATCTAATAGGCTTTAACATCAAGTAGGATTCATTCTGATTAAAATAGTCTGTCAGTGCTTAAATGCCGAAAGTTTAAATGTTCTTCCTCTAAAGCACCTTTAATTTTTTAGATTCTATAAAAATAACCACATTGTCTTGTTAGCATTGATGAATAACAGCTAAATATGTAAGTTGTGCGAATTTTAAAAACAACAAAAGGAGAAAACTGAACAAATATTTTTAAAATGCAATTTTTCGTTTTTGAACATAAGAACAGTAATATACATGTATGATATACCATTGGAAAGCTAAAGATTTTAGATAAGATATTATCTCATACACAAGCTAATAAAAGTTAATAAACAGTGATAAAAAGCCGATAAAACTGATTGTTTTAGATAATATTAAAATAGATTTTTAATAAAACACACATTTCTATAGAAATTCAATTTAATTAATTCTTTAATAGTTTCACTAATTTTTATCTCTGACTGTCTTTGCAAATTCTTTAATTGATTTTAACAACGGAGGTAAGTGAAAGTCGTGTGTTGCCCGCCCCAGATTTTTTTTTCATATTTTTTTTATTTATTTAATCTGACATATATTTATCTTTGGCTAATGCTGTTATGTTGATTCTTATAGTTATTTGTTTTCAACTTTTTGTTGTTATTGGTTTTAACTAAAATCGGTGTTCATAGTTCAACCTAAAAATGAGTGTCTGACACTGATGACTGAGATTTTTTGTGCCAATAAAATATTACAACCAACCAGCTTATGGAAGAATTGATAACTATTTTATTAATCATGAAAATCATTAATAAAAGTCTACTATAATTAGGGAAGAGGGATTCTACTTACAAGGCAAGACTGACCTGGAACCCACATACTCGACTTAAAAGACAAGAGCTCAAAAGAAGATACTGACAGTTATATAGACTACTGAACAGAACATCACAACTTTCTGTTGGAAACCAACTATTAATTTACAAGACTATTCTCAAACCTATGTAGACCTACGGAATTGAACTATGGGCTACTACTGAATTTTCGAACATCAAACGTATCCAATCCTTTCAGTCCAAAGTCCTTAGAACAATAGTTAATGCTCCCTATTATGTTACAAACAAGACCTTACATCAAGACCTCAAGATCCCTTATGTCCTCGATATCATCCCATCCAAATTCTCAACTTTCCACCAGAAACTTGCTCACCTTCCTAATCCCCTGGCACAATCCCTATCTAGTACCAACCATCCTTACAACCCTCCTCGTAGGTTGAGGCGGCAGTGGCCAAGATATCTCTTATAAATACGCAACTGGAGTGCTGGCAATGGCCAACTTCTCCACTCATGCCTGAGAGTGTGTGGCTCTAGCGCCCTCACTCAGTCTCCACTGACTAGATTGGTGACGCGGCTGACTGAGAGGCGCTGGGATCTCCTGACATTGTGCCTCGGCATCCATTTCTGGATGCAGAGGTTCGATTCAGAGTTCCAGGGGCAGTATGTAAATATTGTATATAGTTATGAATGTGGCCAAGATTATAATTATTTTCTTTTATTTCATTTTATTTTTTATTTGATCTACTTTGTAGATATGGAATGAATGACTTATTTTATCTCTAATACTTATTGCCCAAGATAGTGGCAGATTGTATTATTTCTCAATAAAGCAATATTATTTAAAAAAAAAAAAATCTTACAAGGCTACTTCTTTTTTTCCGTATATACGCCTTACCGCAACTCTTTCTTAGAGACGACTTTTCCCTATGTGTCAGCTGGTGCCGTATCAAGATTATTAACTATCATACACAGCCGTTAAATTGCCGGACGGACAAGTGCTTTCTTGTGTTACAAACCTCTAATTGGTGATACGCGTGAACATTTCCCCTTCGGTCCGCTTATGCCAGTTGATCCAGACCCCACTGCGCCAAATGGTTATCTGGCTTAGAAATATTTTGTAATACTCATTTCCATATTTAATGTTATCTTGTCGGTTCGGAAGAGGAGATTTATTTTATAAAAGCTTTACTTTTATACAAATTGAAATCATTCTGTAGAAGAGCGTTATGTCAACTTTCTCCTTTATAGGAGAGTGGATGAGGACTTCCAGAAGGTTTAATTAGACTATCAGAAGGACCATCAAGAGGGATTTAATTAGAATGCAAATGCCTGAAGATGGTTCCTGGCTTCCACCTTTAGGCTAGAAAATATGGTAATTGTAAGGGAAAGTATGGATAATAGTGTCTTATATTGGTTGTGTCACATGAAATGTCCGTTTAAAAGGTAAAGGATTCTTATTAAAAATACGATATGAAAACAAGATAACTTTATTCGAAGTATTTACCTTCTTTTTCTACACATTTTTCCCAACGTGACACCAACTTTTTTATCCCCGAAATGAAAAACTCTGAGCTTTGAAAAAACGCACTTTTCACTTGATCATTATTTTCAAAAAGTTTTCCTTTGACGACGTTGTCTAAATTCCTGAATAGGTGGTAATCTGTTGGAGACAAGTTGGGAGAATATGGTGGGGTGCGTATCCATGTATCGAGCTTTTTTACTTTCCCAATACACTTTAAATGCCTGGAAACGGTAGATGCACTTGCATTTAGTTGTGCTGAGAGTCCTTTAACTGTTTGGTAGGGGTTTCCTTCTACTGTATGATTGAGGACATTGTAGTCTATTATGGACGGAGGTCCTCCTCGGGGCAAGTTTTCCAAGTCGGTATCCCCAGCTGAAAACTTAGCAAACCAACGGCGAATAGTCCGTTCATTAAAACTCCCTTCCCCAAACGCCTTGCAAATATTTCTAGCGGCCTCCCCACTCAGCCAACCCGCTTCTAAATTCAAAGGAGCAAAGTGCAAACATATTTTGTATGCAATTTTTGTGTTTTTTGAACCCAAGAATAGTAATATAGATGTATAATATAACGTTGGATAGCAAAAGATTTTAGAAAAAATATTATCTAATACACGGAATTTTAAAGGTTTATGGAGAGTGATGAAAAGCCGATAAAGCCAACTGGTTGTTGTAAATAAAAAAAATCTCGTGCGGGCAACTCACGACTTTCACTTACCTCCATATTTAAAACCAATTAAAGAATTTTCAAATACAGTTCTAAAATAATCAGTTAGTTTTATCTTCTTTTCATCACTCTCTATTAATTTTTAAAAGCTTGAGTATAAGATAATATTTTTTTCTAAAATTTTAGCTTTCCAACGGTATATCATACATGTAAATTACTGCTCATATGTTCAAAAAACAAAAAATTGTATTAAAAAATATTTTTTTATGTTTTCTCCTTTAGTTGCTTTTTCAAATTTGCTCAACTTGCATATTTAGCTATAATTTATCATGCTAACTAGATAATATGGTTATTTTCATAAAATATCCAAAATTAAAGGTACTTTAGGGAAGAAAATTTAAACTGTCGGCATTTAGGCCCTGTCAGATCATTTTTATCAGAATAAAACATATATGATATTAAAGCCCATTAAATTTTACATCTATATAGCGAGTTTAATCAAAATCGTCGGAACCATTTTCGAGAAAATCGAAAGATGCAATGGTAAGCTCATTTTAATGAAAGGTTTTTGTAACGTCTCGGGCGTATATTTGTCTTAAATATGAAATTTCAGTTTCATAGGACTTACCGTTTCCGCCCGGGAAGTTACCACACACACACCCCACACACACAGACTTTTTGCGGGACTTGGTTATTTGACTCATGGAACCCTAAAATTTATATTTCCGATTAAAACTAGAATACGAATTTTCACGATCGCAATACTTTCCCTTACTATTTATAGTAAGTGAAAGTAATATAATAGTCTATGTAATAAAACATATGTTCTATTGAAATTCAAAATAATTAACTCTTTAAAATTAAATTATTACGAATTCGTAAATTGATTTTAATAACGGAGGAAAATGAAAGTCGTGCGTCGCACGTACCAAATTTTGTCTATATTTTCTAAGCTGCACTAATTTGTTCTTGTATTTTGAAATTACTAATTTATTTACATATGATAATCTTCTTAGAAAAAGGCTAGGAGGGGTTTCATGACGCGGAAACCTTTTGTAACCACCTTTGAAGACTTTTCGATTCATTATTGGATAAGGAAGTGCCGTTTCTCGATCAGTAATTATGCAAGGGTTTGACCTAGATCTCGCTCGACCCCTAGGAAATTCCGCTCACCTTATAACGTTCAATAAGCCGCTTTATTAGTGGTGGTAGTATTTTATGGGAATTCTAAAACCCATTGATTAGAGGATGATATGAATAAGATTTTGGCTTCAACCTGGTTACAGTTCATGGTGTTTGTTTGTTTGTTTATTTATTTAACGTTCCTTTATGCTGCTGTGGCTAATCGGACGATGATACAGTGGGAGTCCTAAATTTTGCCCATCCAGGTTTTATTAGGATTGGGATCTTTAACGAGTACCTGACATCGCACAGGCTCGAGACCACCTTTTAACGTCCCCTCCAAAGGACGGCATAACTAAGGGTTTTTTACCCCCATTAAAAAATCCTAGTGCTACCTGCGGGTTTGAACCCGGGACCTTTGGCATAGGAGGCAGTTATGCTAACCACCCCGCTACAGGTAACCCCACAGTTCATGGTGTATTATGTATTGATCCAGATCACCTGTCCCAAAACTCCTACTAGTGGCTCTATGTTTAACGATATATAGTTTATAATGTTCTCCATATCCCACTCGCAAGTTCCTTGTTTCCTCTCTAATTTTCCTCAGTTTGATTATGAATGTATGGTATATCATGGCCTCTCTATGATGCTTGAGAAACGATTAAATTAATTATAAACTGTTTTATAAGATTTGTCTTTGCACATCGAGGCGGTCTCATGTATCCCATCTTTATACCGGATCAAAATGGCTCTTTCCTCTTACCCGTAGGCAATATTTCCTTGGATCTTTCCTATACCAAACCATCAACTCATAACACCCTCCATATATCTACAATCTCTACAGTTCAAACCCCAATTCATCCACTAGAGACTAGATTCCGTTTATCCAACCTCTATATCCCTTCCCACAGAACAAAAAAAAATGCTCCTTTCTGGTCCGTTCTACTAGTTTCCATCAAACATCCGTCATGCTCCTTCCCTTTCTACATTTAAATTCCTTCTTTTCCAGCACCTCCTAGCATCCCAAAATGACGCTGCCTGAAATCAAATCATTTTCATTTGATTGTATTCAATATATTTTTTTTTCCTTTGGTTCAATCGTTACAGTATTTGTTTAGTTTTTTATTATCGTTATTTTTGTCACTAGAGATTTAATTTCTTATAATTATTTTTTATTTTATTTATTTTTTAATTGTTTTATCTTTCATTAATTCTTGGTCAGATATAGATCCTTTATTATTTCAGAGCTAATGTTATTTTAAGAATACTAAATACTAGTACAATGTTTCTAATTATTTTTGTTTTATTTAATTTTTTTTTGTTTCTTTTTTATTTGAATTATGTTATCAACTCATATATTTCTCATTCTTTTCCAACATAATTAGCTTCTGAAGATTATTTTTATTTTATTTATTTATTGTGTTGTATACAAATTCATCGATTATTGTAAATAGTAGTTAATCATGTTCCTTCTGTCTGTTGGCCAGACATATTGTATATTTAAACTGTACAAACCTGTTATTCTAAAGGGACCAAGTCCCAGAATAAAAATTATTTTCTATCTATCTATGAACAATGATATAAAGACTAGTTTAAAGTTTTAATGCATCATAAGTATTTTAATCGACTTTTTGTTAGGGTTATTGTATCAGCTGGTATCTCTTTGTCTGGTAGCCAAACACGTTGAATATTTCAACTGTATATACCTGTTATTCTTAAGATCCTGTTCTATTCTATAAATGGAAGAATAATTTTGTAACTAAGCACAAACTCTGAGGACGTTCAATAAATATAAAATGAAGTGCATTTGATTTTAGTTTAAAAAACCAAAAATGTTATTTTATTTTGTAATTTTTAAAATTTGTATTATTATTGGGTTGTGTCACATGAAAGGTAAAGGATTATTTATTAAAAATACGATATGAAAACAAGATAATTTTATTCGAAGTATTTACCTTCTTTTTCTACACATTTTTCCCAACGTGACACCAACTTTTCTATCCCCGAACTGAAAAACTCTGAGCTTTGAAGTGAAACAAAATCTGAAAACGCACTTTTCACTTGATCATCATTTTCAAAACGTTTTCCTTTGAAGAAAGTTGTCTAAATTCCTAAACTGGTGGTAATCTGTTAGAGTCAAGTCGGGAGAATATGGTGGGTGCGGAAGAACTTCGTAGCCCAGTTATTTTAATTTATGCGCGGTATGTTTTGAAACATGGGGTCTTGCTGCCGCTCAGTGAGATCATGAGGTATCCATGAATCGAGGTTTTTTACTTTCCCAATAGACTTTAAATGTCTGGAAACGGTAGATGCACTTGCATTTAGTTGTGCTGAGAGGGGTTTCCTTCTACAGTATGTTTGAGGACATTGTTGTTTATTACTTACGGAGGTCTTCCTCGGGGCAAGTTTTCCAAGTCGGTATCCCCAGCTGAAAACTTAGCAAACCAACGGCGAATGGTTCATTAACACTCCCTTCCCCAAACGCCTGGCAAATATTTCTAGCAGCCTCAGCTGCTGAATGACCGAGGTTAAACTCGTACCAAAATATTACTCGGAAATCGCGTGTTTCCATGTTCATATATATAGAGGTATACTAAAAAGTGGGTAATTGATTGGGAAGCTAATGTTTATAATACAAAGGTAGGGGATTAGTAACTGTTTACTTTAAATATGTAAAAATTCGGAAGAAAACAACAGAGACCTGCAAAATCCTTTATTTATTTCAGAAACTATGAAAATGGACATTTCATGTGAAACAACCCAATATTTTCTGTAATTTTGAAAAATAAAAAGAATTTTTAATAAGGTGTAGATTCTTTAAGGTGAAGGTCAAATTCTATGAATAAAATTTTAGGCTGATTTACAACATCACCACTCTTTTATTAAATATTAATGCACAAAGTTTCGGCTAAAATGCCATCTTCAGGTGCAAAAGAACAATTTTATCTGTAAGTACAAAATATCGTCTGTAATTTTCAACTAGATACAGATACATTATGTAATTCATACACCAACATTATCTCAAAACTAAAAATCTGGTACGGGCAACACACGACTTTTACTTACCTCCATTTTTAAAATCAATGAAATAATTGTCAAATAAAGTTAGAGATAAAAATACGTAAAACTATTAAAGAATTAATTAAATTGAATTTATATGGAAACATGTGTTTTATTAAAAAATCTATTATATTGTTATCTAAAATAATCAGTTAGTTGTATCTTCTTTTCATCACTCTCTATTAACTTTTAAAAGCTTGAGTATAAGATTATATTTTTTCTAAAATCTTTAGCTTTCCAACGGTATATCATACATGTATATTACTGCTCTTATGTTCAAAAACAAAAAATTTCATTACAAATATATTTTTTTTAGTTTTTTCCTTTAGTTGAGTATCGAATTCATTCAATTTATATATTTACCTATTTTTCATCAGTGGTAACAAGATAATAAAGTTTTTTTTTATAGAATCAACAAAATTAAAGGTACTTTAGACGAAGAAAATTTAAAATATCGGCATTTAAGCCCTGTCAAACCATTTTTGTCCGAATGAAACCTAAATTATATAAAAGCCCATTAAATTTTACATAGATATAGCGAGTTTAATCAAAATCGTCGGAACCGTTTTCGAGAAAATCTAAAAAAAGTGCAATTTACATAGTATAAAGTGGCTCTTCTGGTAAGCTCATTTTGATGAAAAAGGTTTTGTAACGTCTCAGGCGTATATTTGTCTTAGATATGAAATTTCAGTTTCATAGGACTTACCGTTCCGCCCGGGAGTTATCACACACACACCTTTTTGCGGGACTTGGTCATTTGGACTCAGGGACTAAACGTGTATTCGTTGAAACTGGAATTCGAAAATTTTCACGATCGCAATACTTCCCCTTACTGTATATAGTAAGTGAAAGTAAAAATATAACAATAGGAACGAAATGGATAATTATAAATGATAATCTCTGAATGACATCCATCATGTCGAAATCAGATGTCATTAAAAAAATTGTATATTGTATAAAATGATCCGCCATTTTAATTTAACACCCTTCTCTCTCCCCCTTTATTGATATCCTATTCAGACATAAGGCTTCTGGGTGTAATCATCCACTCACAATAGGTAATTTGCACATTTTTAAATTAATTAGTTATTATTTACATTTATAAATTAAATTTTAATCATTTTAATTGGATTTTAACAATGATGAACATAGTGCATTAACTGAGTCCTTTCATATTTCATTTTTATAGTGGAATTATTTTTATTGTTCATTTTTTTCATGTTTATTTTTTTTAAAACATTTTATTGGTATTTACAACTGTATTAACAAAAAAAAATACATCAAATAAATGTGATAGTTATCTAATACAATAGCATGATATACATGAAGAGAACCCTCCCATTGGAAGCACTCTAAAAATATTCTAAAGTAGAAGGTCTCGACGCCATTTCCTTTTCAGGCGGCTCGGAGGATTATTCGGAATTGAAGAGGAAGAAAGAATTGAAACTAGTGGGATAGAGTGAGAATGGAGTTTGTCATGAAAGGATTGATAACTGGTCCGGGAAAAATCAGTAACATAGAGAACATTAAGGTCTTTATGGATGAGTTTATTCGTGACAAAGTAAGGAGCGTTGAGGATTTTACGAAGGATTTTGGATTGTAAGGATTGGATGCGGGAAGAATTTGATGATTTAGTAGAGCCCCAGAGCTCTGCTTCGTAAATCCAGATTGGTATTATAATAGTCATGTAGATAGCCTTTAGTAGTTCAGAGGAAGGTTTGATCGTTTGTCTAGTAAGTGTTGAAGTAGCCTAAAACGGCGAGCTTTAATTTTTTTTATCTATTTTTAGGAATTTAACGTTAATCATGTAGATTATTAAAATTTACTGCGTACATTTTATTTATTTTTATTAAACATTTGTGATTGTTATATAATGCTCATGATACAATAGTGAGATTGATTATTTTTAATTGGACGATATTTTATACTTGCAGATAAAATTGTTCTTTTGCACCTGAAGATGGCATTTTAGCCGAAACTTTGTGCATTAATATTTAATAAAAGAGTGGTGAAGTTATATCAGCCTCCAATGTTATTCTAAGAATTTTTTATCTCTTTCTTAATCTATCTTTTTCCTATTCATCCCTTTTTACTCAGTCTGCTGGTGTCCCTCAAGATAGGTCCTAGGACCTATCCTTTACACAGTCTATACGGCTGATATCCCAACCAATCCTAAAACCTTCCTTTCTACCTATGCTGATGACACTTGTGTGTTATCAGTCAATAAGGATCCAACTATTGCCTCTCAAACTCTTCAAATCCCACATCAGAGACCTTAAGGTAAGGTGTCAGGATTGGAGAATCAAAATCCCTTCCAACAAATCCCACCAAATTACCTTTACCCTACGTCTTAAGCCTATGACATCCTGCCCTACAGTGTCCTAATAATATTCCGCTTGTCCCGGTTGAACAGATTCGCTATCTAGGACTCTTACTTGACAAACGTTTAACATGGAATCCGCAATAAGACTGAAACGACAAGAAACTGCCAGTCGCTTTTCGCTTACTTCAACACTTACTTGACAGACGCTCTATCCTTCCACTAAACTACAAAAAGCTCATCTATATCACCATCATAAGGCCTATCAGGACTTACGGAGTTGAGCTCTGGGGCTCTACTAAACCATAAAATTCTTCCCGTATTCAATCCTTACAATCCAAAATCCTCAACGCTCCTTATTTTGTCACGAATAAACTTATACATAAAGACCTTAATATCCCATATGTTGCTGATTTGGCCCGGACCAGGTATCAACCCTTCTATGAAAAACCCCACTCCCATTGTAACCCACTAGTTTCAATCCTTGCTTCCCCCTTCCATTCCTGACAATCCTCCGAGGCGTCTGAAAAGGAGATGGCCTCGAGACCTTCTAGTTTAGATTACCCAGTGAGTAGTGCCAATGGGCATTTACTCTTCATGTATTTCTGTGAGCTAATTTACTTGATGTATTAAGTAATACAGTTGTAAATTTCAATAAATAATTAAAAAAAAAAAAAATCTATCTTTTATAATGCTAATTCGTGTATTGAGCAATTAAAAGCATCCATAAGACGTTATAAGTTAGTCGTTATGGTTCAGTTGTATATAGACAACAAACACGCGCTTATGATGTTTGTATTACGTCTTGACCGAGAATCTTTATAGCCTATTAACCTTGCAATATTAGGACTAACTGCTGGGAGACTTGTCCCTTTATGTAACTAAGCAATTCCGTAGGCTATTTCTCAACTCTTCATTAGCTGCACCTACGACTCCTTCGCAGAAGAACTTGAGTTGAAGAGATTTCGCCACTACCGGGTCCATAGCCGGACCGGTCTCCTACCTTCGCCGATAGCCCATCTGATTTATTAGCCCATGTAACAAAGCCAGTCATTTTACGACTTTAATGAGTACGATAGCCAAGTATCTTGTAGGGATGCCTCATCCTTAACCGTTTACTATCACTTAAAAAATCTATATCCCTTCTCTCTCTATAAACCAACATTGTTATATAAATTATTTCAACTTTTAAATTACTTCATAGAAACAGATCTTTCACTGCAAAATAAATGGGATTCCAGGAAAAATTCTTCCAGTGGCGCGACAGGTCGTGTAGGCCCTGGGCCTCGCGGTGTAAACTTTTATACAATCACGTTTCACGATGCAATTTTTAGTACAGGGTCATCACTCCCAACGACTAATTTTGTGAGTGGCCACCCTTTGGCTGACGGGTCTCACATGCCTGGGGGAGAGGTTGTGAGTGAATCTCCATTTTTTTACATCCTTACATCCGTCGGGACTGGGATTCGAACTCAGAACTTGTAGCATGAGAAACTAGCGCTAGCCACTCAGCCACGGGCTTCCCATGGAAACTTTAGTAAAATTTATTTTATGTATCCTGAATTTAAGATAATAGTACTAGGCACACGAATGTACCAGAGGCAGAGTCATTATGAAATGGGACCCTATAAGATAGAATTGGTAAGGAGTTTTCAGTATCTAGGCTCTATTATAAATGATGACCTGAAGGAAGAAGAAGAGATAAGAAAGCGTACAGCGGCTGGTAATGGAGCCTATTTTTCCATATAAAAGCTATTCAGAAGCAAGCTTGTGAGCCGTTCCACCAAGTTGATGCTATACAAAACCCTTGTAAGACCAGCGGTTACGTACGGTGGAAAAACGTGGATCCTCAATAACGAAAATATGGACCTGCTTGATAGGTTTGAACGGGTAATCCTAAGGAGAATCCTGGGAGCCGTATTTGAGGATGGTCAATGGCGGCGGAGGAAAAATAAGGAATTGTTTCAGCTCTACCAGGATATCAGTATCTCCTCTCATATTAAGATACAGAGGTTAAAATGGATTGGGCACGTGAAGAGAATGAACTGTGTCAGGGTGGCAAGTAGAGTGTTCAGGAATGTTCCGGACGGCCAGCGCTGATGTGGCAGGCCGAAGGGTCGATGGAAGGATGGTGTAGGGAAGGATCTTAGACAGCTCGGGATCTCTCTGAGAGGAGCTGTAGGTCGAGAAGGATGGTTGGCCACTGTTGAGCAGGCCAAGGGCAGTCTCGTGCGCCTGTTCAGCCAATAGAAGAAGAAGAATTTTTACCAAATGTTTAATACATAATTACAAAATATTAATTCTAGCGTAGGTTTTTTGTATAATATTTCCTACAATCGCAATATAACCTCATTTTTATTTCACCATATGTTTGCCATTTAGTCTAATGTACTATAATCACAAAAAAAAACAAAAATATTTTCTGATTGTAAGGATGACTCATCCAAAATCATTGTTAACATTTAACAAAATGTAAATATGTGAATAAAGTTTATTTTATATATTAATTCCATTTCCTTTTTATATTTTTTTTTTTTTTTTTTTTTGCTTATTACTTTTCTCATCTTATTATATATTTTTTCCTTTTATTGTTTTTCTCTTATATTAATTTAAATTTACACACACATGTAAGTATAAAATACTACTTCAGTATTAAATCTCTAGCTAGCATCCAAAAAACCAAAACATAATCTATACAAGAATGAATAAAATGAAATTAAAATATCAATAAATAAATCTGGTACGGGCAGCACACAACTTTCACTAACCTCGAATGTTAAAATCAATTTAAAAACTAGTGCATATATTTCAATTTGAAAAATATTTTGAATTGATTTCAATAAAACGTGTTTTCATTTTCGTTGGAAACATATGATTTAGAATAATTAATAATACTATATTAAATTGTTATTCGTCACTTTATATTAACTTTTAAAAGCTTGTGTATGAGATAATATTTTTTCTAAAATCTTAAGCTTTCCAACGGTATATTATACATTTATATTACTATTCGTATGTTCAAAAACAAAAAATTGCATTAAAAAATATTTTTGCACTTTTCTCATTTAGTTGAATATCGACTTCGTTCAACTTCTGTTTTTTATCAATGATAATAAGATAATACGTTTTTTTTTTCTTTAGAATCTACAAAATTAAAGGTACTTCAGAGAAAGTGTTGTGACTAATGGTAATAATTCGTAATATACTTGAAACAAAAACACTTCTTTATTGATATAATTAAAAGTTATAACAAGATTAATAGGTTATTGCAAGGAGGTTTAAGATACAATCGATAATCGATTTTAACAATAGTTACAATAGTCCTCCCACGCTAATTCGGCCAACCACGTAGTCGTTCAGATACTTTGGTGGGCGAGTTTGGCGGCTTGATCTTCGAAGTTCAGGAGCTTGATCTTGTCTTAATCCTTCGAGATTTGGAGCTTCAATTTCGTCCGCAACAGTAGGGTCAGCCGTGTCCTCTTGCGGATGGGCTGGAGCAGGCAGAGGAGGATACAGCACCTCTGGATATTGATTGTTTTGGCAGGCATCTTCTTTTGGATTGGTGATTTCCTCGTGGGCAAATGTGACACATTTCTTTTCTACTCCTGTTCTTCGGAGCTGGTTTATGTGCCTTTTGAAAGAGTAGCCGTTGTCTAATGTGACAATATAGTGTAGACGACCAAGCTTTTTGCCAATAACACCAGGTCGCCACTGTTGCTTGTTGTTTGTATAATATCGAGCTTGTACTCGGTCCCCCACCTTAAGTTGTCTCGCTAGCTCCTTTGGTTGTGAATGCTGTTCAATGGTTGCAGGCTTAAGAGCGTCCAGTTGGATTCTAATCTGACGATTAAGGAAAAGCTCACTAGGCGTTTTTCCGTTAATGAGAGGTGTCGCCCTGTACCTAAAAAGAATCTCTAGAATTTTCTTTTTCATAGGGAGATGTTCGTTTTCCATAGCAGCTAACCTGTGTTTTAATGTCTGAACATTCCTCTCAGCGAGTCCGTTAGTTGCTGGATGACCCGGTGCGATGAACCTTTGAGTGATTCCAGCAGCTGCACAGAAGTTCTTGAATTCCTCACTTGTGAAAATTGTGGCGTTGTCACTCACCATGACGTCTGGGAACCCATTTCGTGCAAAAACCTCTTGCATTAGATCGATGGTCGATGATGATGTTGGAGCAGTGTTGCTCGGACAGATTTCCGCCCATCTTGATTTTGCATCCACCATTATAAGGAAGTGGTGATTTTGATATGGTCCAGCATAGTCAATGTGTATGCCTCTGCCTGCTCCAGCCCATCCGCAAGAGGACACGGCAGACCCTACTGTTGCGGACGAAATTGAAGCTCCAAATCTCGAAGGATTAAGACAAGATCAAGCTCCTGAACTTCGAAGATCAAGCCGCCAAACTCGCCCACCAAAGTATCTGAACGACTACGTGGTTGGCCGAATTAGCGTGGGAGGACTATTGTAACTATTGTTAAAATCGATTATCGATTGTATCTTAAACCTCCTTGCAATAACCTATTAATCTTGTTATAACTTTTAATTATATCAATAAAGAAGTGTTTTTTTTTTTTTTTTTTTTTTTTTTTTTTTTTTTTTTTTACTTGAAACAAAAACACTTCTTTATTGATATAATTAAAAGTTATAACAAGATTAATAGGTTATTGCAAGGAGGTTTAAGATACAATCGATAATCGATTTTAACAATAGTTACAATAGAAAGAAAATTTAAAATATAGGCATTTAAACCAAGTTAGACTATTTAAATCAGAATAAAAACTACATGTTATTAAAGCGCATCTTATTTTACATCGATATCGCGAGTTTAATCAAAATCGTTAGAGCCGTTTTTGAAAAAATCGTAAAAAGGTGCAAAACGCATAATATAAAGTGCCTCTTTTGGTAAGCCAATGTTGATGAAAATTTTGCTGTAACATCTCGGGCGTATAGTTGTCTTAAATGTAAAATTTAAGTACCGTAAGACTTTTCGTTTTTATACTAGACTTACCACACACACACGCCTTTTTGCGAGACTTGGTCATACGGACCCAGAGGACCCTAAAACGTAATTTCCGTTGAAAACTGGAATTCAAATATTTTCATGACCGCAATGCTTTCCCTTACTATATATTTCATGTATATTGGGTTGTGTCACATGAAATGTTCGTTTTCAATGTAAAGGATTTTTATTACTAATACGATATGAAAACAAGATAATTTTATTCGAAGTATTTACCTTCTTTTTCTACACATTTTTCCCAACGTGACACCAACTTTTTTATCCCCGAACTGAAAAACTCTGAGCTTTGAAGTGAAACAAAATCTGAAAACGCACTTTTCACTTGATCATCATTTTCAAAAAGTTTTCTTTGACGAAGTTGTCTAGATTCCTGAACAGGTGGTAATCTGTTGGAGACAAGTCGGGAGAATATGGTGGGTGCGGAAGAACGCCGTAGCCCAGTGGTCTTGCTGCCGCTCAGTGAGATCATGAGGTACCCATGTATCGAGCTTTTTTACTTTCCCAATACACTTTAAATGTCTGGAAACGGAAGATGCACTTACATTTAGTTGTGCTGAGAGTCCTTTAACTGTTTGGTAGGGGTTTCCTTCTACTGTATGTTTGAGGACATCGTTGTCTATTACGGACGGAGGTCCTCCTCGGGGCAAGTTTTCCAAGTCGGTATCCCTAGCTGAAAACTTAGCAAACCAACGGCGAATGGTCCGTTCATTAACACTCCCTTTCCCAACCGCCTTGCAAATATTTCTAGCGGCCTCAGCTGCTGAATGGCCGTGTTTAAACTCGTACAAAAATATCACTCGAAAATCGCGTGTTTCCATGTTCATATTTGGAGGTATACTAAAATGTGGGTAATTGATTGGGTTTATTATACAAAGGTAGAGGATTAGTAACTGTTTACTTTAAATATGTAAACATTCGGAAGAAAACAATACAGACCTGCAAAATCCTTTATGTATTTCAGAAACTATAAAAACGGACATTTCATGTGAAACAACCCAATAGGTAAGAGAACGTAATAAATAACATATGCACATTATGCTCTCCCAATGATTTCTATTTAACGTTACGAATAAAATTTATGGTGATTAATTATACACTTTCGAGAGATGATAAAAATAGCGATTTCGGCTAAACATTTGTCTTGATCATGAATTTTAATTTTAGTTAATTCATCAGGAGATTTACTTAAAGTGAAATATGCGCAAAGCAACCTTCTTCAGTAGAGATCGTTATGTAAACGTGACCAAAGTATACGCCAATCGCTGACAGCTTCGTCAGCCCATAAGTCTTGACCCAGCCTTCTGTGGACTAATTGTCATTGCCGACAAAGAAAGAAAGGAAAAGAAGTCGGTACAGTGATCACACCTTCTTCATCCCGAGATGGCCTGATCGTACCCTCTCTTGCATAACCCATGCCTCCTGCGACGAAGAACCAACCTGCTTATCTGCCTATAGTTGGTTTCTCACGGTTAGGATTTCCGTTCGCTTGAAGAAATCGAGATAATTTAATTTGGTGAAGTCAGCAGTAATAAGTGTGTGGCGTCAACACATGTGGTTCCTAAGGAGATATAACCTTCATGTTTTTTTATGTTACAAAATTATTCTTTCGTGTTGCAAACAATGTTATATGTGTTGTGTGTTTAAATAAAAATATTAACCCATTATTGATGATACCAACACAAAAATAACATTAATAATGGGTTAATATTTTTAACCCATGTGTTATAACACATATAACATTATTGTTTGCAACACGAAAGAGTATTTTTGTAAAATAAAAAACTTGAAGATTATATCTTCTTAGCAACCATATGTGTTAACGCCTTAAGTGTGTAGCAACACTTTTACATTCACTTACTATATATAGTAAGGGAAAGTATTGCTATCGTGAAAATTTTCGAATTCCAGTTTTCAACGAAAATACACCTTTTAGGGTCCCCTGGATCCAAATAACCAAGTCCCACTAAGAGGTAACTCCCGGGCGGAAACGGTAAGTCCTATGAAACTGAAATTTCATATTTAAGACAACTATACGCCCGAGACGTGACAAAACTCTTATCATCAAAATGAGCTAACCAGAAGAGCCACTTTATACCATACATTTTGCACTTTTTTTCGATTTTCTCGAAAACGGTTCCAACGATTTTGATTAAACTCGCTACATCGATGTAAACTTTAATGGGCTTTTATATCATGTAGGTTTTATTCTGATAAAAATAGTCTGACAGGGCTTAAATGCCGATAGTTTAAATAAAGTACCTTTAATTTTATATATTTTACGAAAATAACCACATTATCTAGTAAGCATTGATAAATAACAGCTAAATATGCAAGTTGAGCAAATTTAAAAATGCAACTAAAGGAGAAAACTGAAAACATATTTTTTTAATGCGATTTTTCGTTTTTGAACATAAGAACAGTAATATACATGTGTAATATACCGTTGGAAAGCTAACGATTTTATAAAAAAATATTATCTAATACAGAAGAGCTTGTAAAAGTTAATAGAAAGTGATAAAAAACCGATAAAACTAAGTATTTTTTTTAGATAATAATATAATAAATTTTATAATAAAACACATGTTTCTATAGAAATTCAATTTAATTAATTCTTTAATAGTTTCATTAATTTTTATCTCTAGCTGCATTTGAAAATTCTTTTATTGGTTTTAACAACGGGGGTAAGTGAAAGTTGTGTGTTGCCCGCACCAGAATTTATTTTTATAGCCAGAGCTCTTGGGATTTATTTTGGAATCGTTTGTTAATCATATTTATGTTCTCTAATTATCTGGAATGTTTTGATTGAGATATGAAATGTGTACCTAAGTCTAAACTACTAAAGTACCGTGCTGGAAAAAAATACTGTTTACTATTATTTATAAATCTTTATTAGTACACGACTTAACTGAATATAACTATCTGCAAATATGAATGAGACATAGCAGTTAGGCATGAATAGGTACCATGGTACCTAGCAGCTCTTTAATTAGTCTCTTAATTCAGGAAAAGAGATGTCTCGCCCAACTTCTTTTCAGTCAATTAATAGTCAGACAAACTCCTATGCTTTATTGTTGACGCACCAAGAAAGTTCCGTTTTCTTTTCAATATCTTTGATTAGATGGACGGACAATGACCCCTACGAGTTGTATAAGGGCCATGAAGATATTTGATGCTTTGAAAAAGGATGTCTAAACCTTTTACTGTGTGTTTTTTATTCCCTCTGCACGATGTGGGAACTAGTGCAGTCTTTGGATGAATCGACGCCTGACCTGCATTCTAGTGACGTAACCAAACACCATTAGCGTCCATGCTCAGTTTGCGCAACGCCTTGCGACACTAGCGCTGCCCTTCCGGCGGCCAAAGAGCTCCCGAAGACTTCGATGGAGCTACTGATATTCTTTGTCGGATCCCCTGGGCTCTCCTGATGTAACCCGGCGAGTTGGGAAACAGTCCGGTCCGGAGTTAATCTCTTTTCTTATGAATTAATCTCTTAGCTCTTAGCAAGTTCGTGAAGAAGGGATGAACGCTTCTTAAATGAATGATTGCCTGTCATAAGAGTCTTAACATGTAACCCTATAACTGATGATACTTAAGGATAATATTCTGTTCTCTCAAATACCTTAAGCGGATAAGTTTTTTTTCAGAGAGTAGTCCTCATGTCTTAAAGAATGTTGAAAAGATAGTTCTTATGTATGTATGTATCTTCTTATCTATGTGTGTATCTATGTATTAATGTATAAATATATATGGGAGTGTTTGTATGTGGAAATATATACATAATAATTATAATAGGCTTATCGAACCCGAAGGTTCGATGCCGATACCACCAAATTCCGCCTACACAGACTCGTCCAATGTTCACCGTTCAAGCCCAAGCCCCCGAGATCAGCCTTAACGCAATTCTCCCATCGACGCTTCGGCCTACCTTTCGGAGGCTACCAGTCGGATCAGCGAATACCAACTTTCTCGAAATCCGCTCCTTATCGAGCCCAACAACTTTACTTGCTCATTTGAATCTCCGCGATGCTATCAACTCAATTATATTCACAGGATACAAATTCCGCAATTCCGCGTTGTGCAACCTTCTAAACTCCCCAGTGGCTTCATCTCTCTTCGGACCAAATATTTTACGCAGTACCTTATTTTCGAAAACCTTAAGCCTTTGTCCATCCTTCAAAGTAAGCGGCCACGTTTCACATCCGTAAAGAACCGTCGGAAGAATAATATTTTTATAAATTCTAACCTTTAAGTTTTTAGATAGAAGCCGTGGGCTAAGTAACTTAGCAGCTAAATAATAACACGCATTTCCCACCTTTAATCGGGACTTTATTTCTTTCTGGATTTCATTTTTTCTTGTTATCATTGAACGTAAATACTTGAATTTCTCTACGTGTTCAAAAGTACGACCTGATATATCAATATCACCAAGATGGACGCCGTTTCTGCTACTAATCGTATATTTCGTCTTATCGGTATTTAATTCGAGTCCTATTTCTTTACCTTCTTTTATTAACACACTTGTATTTAGTGGTATGGTTTCCGTGTCTTCACCTAGTAGTACCAAATCATCGGCATACCCTAAAACCGGAATCCTGTCACCCATATTTAAACCTTTCTCGGTACACATCACCTTTTCTATGACATATTCTAAAGCTATATTAAATAACACGGTGAAAATATACATGCATTATAAATTAATAATATATTTGTGTATAGAAAAGTCTCTACAGAAACAATTGGCAGTTAAAACTTTATATTGAATGAGCTGCATTCTCCTGTCTTTGCTAGACAGCCGAAATTCCCTCTACTGCTACTAGCAATGACAGATTTCACGTAAAAAGCTCTGGTACTTAAAAAAAAGGTATATAAATTGAAATATTTGACCATAATTAATAAATAAAATAATAAGGAAGATTTGTTTGATATTTGTATTCTAATTTTCTAATTCGCCTTTTCTGGATATTTGAACACTTGTAGACAAACCCTCAAACCTTTCTCTTAACTAAAAAATCCTCATCTACATGATTATAATAAGGCTAATCTGAACTTACGGAATTAAACATCTAATTCCATCGAATCCTTCTCTTATTCAATCCTTACAATCGTAAATCCTCAGTACTTTGTCAGGAATAAACTTATCCATAATGATCTGAATGCTCCATATTTTGCTGATTTTGGCCGAACTCAATTTCCACTCTAAAACACATCATTCTGTCCAACGATTTCTGATAATATACCAAGGCGCCTGAAAATAAGATGGCCCGAAGACCTCATTTAATGTGCTTATTTTTTGAGTGATGCAAATGGGTAGTTTCTCTACTAGTGTATCATGTCGCTAGTTTATGTATTCTGCAATACACAGGATTTATTTAATAATACAGTTGTAAATTTCAATAAATATATATTTTAAAAATAAATTCAAATTTTATTTTCTCCTTGGTATTGTTCCTACATTTTTTATTTATTTATTTTTTTTATTTCGTAGGCGTAAACTACTTCATTTTTTTCACCAAGGTCATTTTCGCCTTAAATCACTATGATAAACGGATTAAATTGTACAAGTCTGTCTGTCGTAGGAACTCAAGTTTTGCATCTGTCTGTATTTTGTCTTGTAGAACGGTTGGCAAGTCATTGTCGATTGCAAAATGAGCTTTGTGAGTATCATAAGCCCTACACTCTGTCAAAACGTGTTTCACAGTAATCGGGCAACCGCATCTTGGGCAGTCCGGAGGAGCTTCCCGTGCCATGAGATGTCCGTGAGTTAGTCGGGTGTTTCCAATGCGCAGGCGCGGCAGGATAATCTACATTATATTTTAATTTCCTGTTTTTTTTTTTGTGTGTTTTTTTTATTTAGATAAAATATTTGTACTATTAATTCAGAGATAAAATAAGTCTAGAAGTTCATGTTTTATGTTGATGTAATAAATAAGTTTTATGTCGATCCTTAGTTGGAGATTTTTGAATTTAACCATAACCAAAGTTTTAAGGAGTAATCTTCGTTTTGAAATGGTTATAATCACATGAAATATTACTTTAAGAGAAATAAACCACATTTTAGAATTTTAATCAGAATTACTCTGAATCTAACTGAGATTAAAACAATAAAATTTCCTAAAGCATTTAAATTTAATTTTCTAATCTAAATTTAAAGCATGAAATTTCCTAGGTTATATAAACCATTGAATTTTCAGGATCACCAGTTGCAACTATAACTTTAATAAAAATTAAATTATATACTACAAAAGGATAGAATAAAAAAAAAAAAAAAAGAACAAATTGACAAGCAATATTTTTTTATTATTTTTTATAATTAACGAAACTTACAAAAGTGACAGTCGGTAGAAATTAGCAAGTACGATAGACAACGATAGTTATGTACATGAATATAACAAATGTACACTAAGACCAAAACTCAGGCCTTATCACATCTTCAAGTATAAAATGAAGCTTAAAGCGAAACATGCAAACATACAAATTATAATTGTATAAAACATTCTTAATCATTAATTATTTCACTTATTAATATTCATTTACAGATAAAACCTCTATATTTTTTCTGATATAGAGAACTAAAACGTAATAAACGTATCCTATAAGACCTTAAAAATATATTTTTTTAAAATTAACTATGTAATCTATAACCTGTGCCATAAACTTAATGCAATCACTCAATCAGTAATTAATTTTATACTATATAATTATTAATACAATATTATATAATCTAATAATAGTTTTATTTTTTTACAATCACAAATATTGTTACACTAGAAATATAACTAATTATTATAAAAATTAATTATTAATTTAACTTACAATTTTATAATAATTATAATATAATCGAATAATGCTTCATGATTATTTTTTTGTTTTTTAACACGTTCACGCCGGAGCGAATATCTACGTTTTTCCGCGTGAGGCGAAACTGTGTTTAGGTTTCGTGTGGCGGGGCCACACTGCTGCAAGTTCCAACGTGTTTAATGCCAGATCACAGCAGTCCTGCCTTCCAACGGGCTAAATACGAGATTTAACAGTTTTGACTTACATATATGACTTAAAGAATAATTATGGAATTATTTATTATTAAAAATGTTTCTTATATTATTATTATTATTATATATTATATTCTTATATCATACTATGGGAATAAAAATATGAAAAAAAAAATCTCGCACAACTATGTAAACAAAATTCTTAAAGAAAAGTAATAAAGTGAAATTAACCGATAAGTGTTCTTCGAGGAGGGATTTTGAAAGTTATAAAATATTTAATAAACAAACCCTTATGCTTGTTAATTCCTACAACATATAATGTTGAGAAAAAATAAAATTAACTTATTTTCTAAAAATAAGTACCTCACCTGTGATGCACATCGCCACGAAACAGTCACGTATGACCCACCTGGTGAACGTGTTAAGGAAAAATATGATATGAGAGAAGTTGGTTGAGGGTGCAGTCAATTTTACACACAATTAAGCGTTAACTTAATTTATTGGTTTCGACGTTTCGGCCTAAATTATAAGCCTTCTTCAGGGCTATAAGAAAAAAAAAGAAAGAAAAAAAACAAACTATTTCATCACTATTTTTTTACTTTCATTACTTTCTTTATTTTTTAACTTTATAACGTCTCACATTAATTAAATAAGTAATTAATTAAAACTGTAAAATATAACAAACCTTTTATTAAAATGTCTTCCCCTCTTTTGTTTTAGTTTGTAGGAATTATTACATTTATCAATTGTCATTACTACTATTTCACTTAAAAAACAAAAAAAAATTATCACATTTATCAATTGTCATTACTTTGTTTGTAATCTTTAGTACAATTTGATTTTTCTTATCATCTTTATATATTGTATTCCACTGCTGGTTGTTATCTTTGTTTTTTTTTTTTTTTTTTTTTCTTATAGCCCTGAAGAAGGCCTATAATTTAGGCCGAAACGTCGGCACCAATAAATTAAGTTTATGCTTAATTGTGTGTTAAATTGACTGCACACTCAACCAACTTCTCTCATATATACACACAGTCAACCATTGTCACTTCATGAAAAATATGATAGTTGTTAATTTAGATTCAGAAGTAAACTTGTTAATTAATGAGACTGTAAAATAATTTGGCTATTGTAATTAATTAAATATTTAAATCAAAGGCTTCTTTCTATGTATATTTATGTAGAGATTAACCATATCTATTAAATAATGGCCAATCAATAGATACTGTATAAGAAGAGAACAATATAGTGAATTATGATGTAACTGGCCCATAATTTTCACACTCGCTGCTAACTCATGCAAATCTTTCGCCCAGCGCACTTTTTATTATTTATCGCTTAAATTTGTATAATTTTTTTTCGACTCTTGCTGCACGAAATCGTTGTATAATTTTTACTTGCTTCTGCATCTGTCAATGGGGGTGATAGAATAACTTTCGTTACTTGAAAAAATAAAAGTTAAAAAATTTAAATAAGCGAGAATATTTACATAATGAAACAATAGGCTATTGAAAATAAGTTACGAAATTATTACGACTTGATCATTGTTCGAGTTATGGATTCGAAACTGTTAAGTGTAATCTGGTAGTTCTTTTTATATATATATATTATATATATATATATATTATATATATATATATAATATTATATTTTCTGGTTGATTTTTGATATGATTTCAATTTGATAAAGACTGAAAAATATTGAAACCGTCATCTTTTCTATGAATGTCTGTTCTGCGGAATGGTATACCGATCCCCACTGGTATAGCGCCCACTTTATTTTTAACATTTATGTATAAAATATGTATTGCAGTTTTTAATGAAATAATACTTTACTGCTTAATGTACTTTCGAATGAGCATTTTTATAATTAATGTAAGTTCGTCATTTGATGTAATCGTAAAAAAAAAAATTGATTCCTTCAAAGGTTGTAAATTTTAAAAATTTGGAGTATTAAAACTATTATTTTTTCTTAAATTTTCCTAGTTATGAGCTTTTCAGTGAGGTTAAAATATCACCTTAATGTCGACGAACTTCATATACATACATATTAATAAATGATTTTATAACTTGATCATTCTATCATAAAAAATATTGATTGCTAACATTTATAAAACTTTCAAAATGTACGTATTTTTAGTGAACAAAAAATTTTATTTTTATCTTGAAAGTTTAAACAAAAAAAAAATGCTTACTATTAAATAAATAGTTACTATCATAACTACATGAGTTTTGGTGTTGTAGCTGTTACATTTTACAGTGAAATTAATCCAAATTATTTCTTAAAAATAAACTGAAGTTTGAGGATTGATTAGATCTGATTTTATAATTTTATATAGTATCAATATATAACATTATGTCAATTACAATGTATCGATCGAAGTTATGCGAAATACTTAAGTGAATTTTATGTATATTTTTTTTTTTTCAATGATTTCAGAATATAGACGGAATCGAATTTCGTTAAAAGGTCTTATTTTAAAAACTAATCTTTGGTATTTAGTCTTTATGTATGAATCATAGGAACCTTTAAAATTACCAACTTAAAAAAATCTAAATATCTTAATCACAAATTTATAAAAGTAAATATATGAGGAATTTTATATAACTAAAAACCTAAAATTATAATACTTAAGTCCTAAAACAAAATCCACGATAGTAAATTATAAAACTAAAACTATTAACAAGTTAGGAACTAACCTCCAGCATCGACTAGTTTATACAATGAACGAAACGCTATATAATTACCATATATTTATATAAAATATATGCACCATATTTATAAAAAAAAAAAAAAAGGAAAAAAACAAAACAAGAATATAAATTTACACCCAAAAAAACAAAACAACTAAATTATTAACGATATATGTGTACATATTTATATAAAAGATTATATGAAATCTCTCCTTTCTATCTACCCTCAACCTTAAAGTTTATTGCGTAGGTCATGTTTTGTTTTTTTTGAAAAATTGTTTTTTTTTTTTTTCAGACGATCACATTGCAGAGTTTAAGAGACTTATTTATATTGTTTTGATTAATCAATGGAAGAATCAATAAATTCTATGGAATTTGATTAGAACAACTATAACAATAGTGTTGCACCAATTTTCTATAAAACAGGAACTATACTACAAAAAGAATAAGAGTATTTTTTGTCGTGCATATAAAGAGAGCGTTGCTCAATTATATTTGTAACGAATAGTTATTTCGTTATTATATGAGAAAAATAATTTTTCTGAATAAGGAATACCTCCTGGTTATTTTTGAGCAAGCTTTTTTAGCATTAAAGTAGTTGGTTGTCAGTTATGAAATATATTACCTCAATAAAAGTAGTCAAATACCTCAAAATAAAGCAATCGTGAAAATTGACTGTTTATGCATTAAAAGAAGAAAACCTGAAAAACGTCTTATCACAAAAAAATATTAGAACATTTAACAGCGATGAAAAATAACGAGTGTGTATATGTAGTAGGATCCTTACAGTAGTCCAGTCTGAGAATCGAACATAGGTCATCGAGATTATTTAGTCGAGATTGATTTAATAGTCGGTAGGCGCTTCAGCACTCTCCGGGACGTACTCAGGAGTGTATTCTGGAGTGTATTCGGGTCTGTACTCCGGAACGTACTCAGGCGCGTTGTTGACTGGAGGCACGATCTCTGGAGGAGCGTACTCTGGGAGGACTGACGGCGGAGGGTAGGATGCACTGCCTACCGGGGGCTTCCTGTGTACGGTGGCTTGGAACCCGTTCTCGGGGTCTGCGGTGTAGACGACGGTACGGACGGTGCCGTCCGGTTCCACGACGGAGTACTGGCCTCGGACGGTGTCTCCGTCGCGCGTCTCTTCGTGTTTCTGGGTGTTTCCTGTCTCCGGGTCGTTGACGCCGTAGCCGAAGGAGTAGTCTGGTTTTGCCTGAAACAAATATTTTTTAAACAACATAGAAGATTGCAATATATATTAGTTAATCTTTTTAATAACAATAACTTTGATCCGAAACTCTGAGCAAAGCAACATGTTGAATTGATACACACATCCTCATTCTATTTTCTTCAGGTTTTTGCAAAATTATTTGTTTTTTATTATGTCTTGAATGAAATTGAGAAATATTTAGAGGGAATCAATTTCAAATAGTAGATTTCATTCAAAACAATTAAACAAAATATATTATTATAAATCTCATTGTATATATAAATCTTTGTAAATTAGAAAAGAAGTAGTTCATTTTTATTTTATTTTTATTATTCTGCTCGCCGTTTTAGGCTACTTCAACACTTACTAGACAAACGGTCAAACCTTCCTCTGAACTACAAAAGGCTCATTTACACCACTATTATAAGACCAATCTGGACTTACGTAGTAGAGCTTTGGAGCTCTACTAAACCATCAAATTCTTCCCGCATCCAATCCTTAAAATCCAAAATCCTTCGTAAAATCCTCAACGTTCCTTACTTTGTCATGAATAAACTTATCCATAAAGACCTTAATGTTCCCTATGTTACTGATTTGGCCCGGACCAGTTATCAATCCTTTCATGACAAACTCCATTCTCACTCTAACCCACTAGTTTCAATCCTTTCTTCCTCTTTCATTCCGGATAATCCTTCGAGGCGCCTGAAAAATAGGCCCAGGACCTTCTAGCTTAGAATATTTTTATAGTACTTCCAATGGGAAGCTTCTCTACATCTATTATGTTTTTGTATTATATAATACATCACATTTACTTGATGTATTTTTTTTTTAATACAGTTGTAAATACCAATAAAATCTTTTTTTTTAAAAATTATTATCATATTATTTTGTTCACTTTTAGTCATTCTCACTATTATTGTTATATTACGGTTTTCCTCATTACAGTAACCCTGCAATGGGTGCATTTATTTCAACGCGTACCATCTTGCGATACAACGCGTATATTTATTACATAATATAAATTATGTTACAGAACATTAAGATACAGAATATAAAAAATTGTATAATAATAACTGGTAAATGAAACTAATAAATATAAACTGATAAATTAATCATTTGTTATAACGAATTAACAAAATAATACAAACTAATTGACTAAACAAAGAAACCAGTAACAAATAATAAATAATTCATTTGTTATAACTACTTAACGAAATAATACAAACTAACTAACTAATTGACTAGTATCAGTAACAGTGAAAGTAAATAAAATAAAATTAATAACGAGTTATTGCCTGTTGATATTTCTCTAATTCTGCATAGTCCACCCGGTCCACAAATTCATCAAATTTTGAAAAATATTTTGTAAGAAGGTCACACTTGGAAGGCGGCCATTGGTCTCCGTTAAGTAGGACTGTTGAGATCAGTTTCTGTCTATGTTTGTCCAGTTTACTGCAATCGAATAAAAGATGGTCGTATGTCTGTTCGCTTTTACCGTCACACTTACAGATTTTTTCGAATGTTAGTTTGAATCGAAATAAATAGCTTTTGGCTCCTCCATGTCCCGTCAGGAATTGTGTCAGTTTGTAGGATATTTTTTAAGTTTAGTTCGATCGTAAATTGTTTTTATGAAGTCATAGATGTGTCTACCTTTTGTTAAGATGATCCATCTCGTATTCCACTTCTGCCTTGTTTTCATTGACAGTAAGTGTTTGATGGCGCTGATCGTATGCTATTAATATATTATTGTTATATCAATATCACTTATTATTATTTTTATTGATTTTTTATTTCTTTGATTATATAATTATTATTTCAATAGATGTGTCAGACTCTTAAATTATTGTATGAAGCTTATTTATTGCTGTATATTTTTACAAGAACATTTCTTTCACAAATGAAGTCATTACCTATCTATCATTGATTCCAAAGAAGTTTTTTCCAAATAGGAATACCTTACAATATAGTTTACTGAACTTCTAAAAGATTGTTCTTCAGATGATAAGCCATATCTAGAGTATCCCGACGTTACCGAACGCAGTGTTAACCGATTTGACACACAACTGGATAGCAGTGATACAGAATGATTGCCGGATGTGTGTTTACCTGAGGCTTAGGTAAGCCGAGAATCGGGATCTAGTGGGTTCTGATTTCTTGCCAGTTCGCCACACTAAGACATGCTCCTGTATAATAACGCTTACCGGAAGTTGTTCTGTATCCAACTATAGCGCCCGATATGCCATAGATTGAGGGGAAAATAAAGACGGATTATCTTATTCCACTTCCTCAATTATCTGTAAAAACTGAAGAATAGCTATCGGTACAGACATGTGTCGATGTTTTACTTAATGTAGATGTTAGTAGCATGTAACATGAAGAGAGGGGTATGTAAAATGCATTAACAATTCTGCAAAACTTCCTGAAATCGAGATACTGTTGTCTCTATAATCGTCCTATTGGAAATCCAGACCGGAAGTTGTCCTCGGTTTGGGCACAGTGGATTTGATTTTCCCAATAATTCCAATATATCAGTCTTTTGGAATCCAAGAACTTCACTGGTCTGAGACAAAACCTAAATAGGGCCATTTCAATCATTAGTATATTACGTCCCAACCATCCCTCCAGGAAAGAAGTCCATCTATGGAACCAGTCGTTTTAACTACGATCAAAGATATATATTTAATGAAGTGACAATGGTTGACTGTGTTATATAGCTTTTTCCAGTCAATTTCATAGTTTTTTCAATCAAATTCAAAAATTTTTTCTATCAAATTCATAATTTTTTCAGTCATATTTCATATATAGCTAAGTGAAAGTAAAAATAAAAAATCTAGTGCGGGCAACACACCTTTCACTTACCTCCATTTTTAAAATTAATGAAAGAATTTTCAAATACAGTTACAGATAAAAATACGTGAAACTATTAAGGAATTAATCAAATTGAATTTATATAGAAACATGTGTTTGATTAAAAAATCTATTATAGTATTATCTAAAATAATCAGTTAGTTTTATCTTCTTCTCATCACTCTCTATTAACTTTTAAAAGCTTGATTATAAGATAATATTTTTTTCTAAAATCTTTAGCTTTCTATCGGTATATCATACATGTATATTACTGCTCTTATGTTCAAAAACGAAAAATTGCATTAAAAAAATATTTTTTCTCTTTTCTCCTTTAGTAGGGTATCTAATTTATTCAATTTATATATTTACCTGTTTTTCATCAGCGTTAACAAGATAATCTAGTTATTATTATAGATTCAACAAAATTAAAGGTACTTTAGAGAAAGAAATTTTAAAATATCGGCATTTAAGCCCTGTCAGACCATTTTTATCCAAATAAAACCGACATGATATTAAAGCCCATTAAATTTTACATCGATATAGCGAGTTTAATCAAAATCGTCCTAACCGTTTTCGAGAAAATCGAAAAAAGGTTCAAAATGCATGGTATAAAGTGCCTCTTCTGGTAAGCTCATTTTGATGAAAAAAGTTTTGTCACGTCTCGGGCGTATAGTTGTCTTAAATATGAAATTTCAGTTTCATAGGATTTACTGTTCCCGCCCGGGAGTTGCCACACACACACACACCACACAGACCTTTTTGCGGGACTTGGTTATTTGGACTCAGGGGACCCTAAAACGTGTATTTCCGTTGAAAAATTGAATTCGAAAATTTTTACGATCGCAATACTTCCCCTTACTATATATAGTAGTGAAAGTATAATGAATATCAGTTTTTTACTTTTTGTATTATCAACAATATGATAATCCAACAAAAAACAAGGAGTTATTTTAATTAGAACAAATAAATAAAATTTTCACGATCGCAATACTTTCCTACTTATATAGTAACTGAAAGTAAAAATAGGTAAACAAATAAATAAATAGGTATATGGATAAAATAATTTTTTATTTATTTAGGAGGGGGGGGGTGAAGTAAAATAAGAAATATAAGATAATATTAATAATAAATAATTATAAAGTAATTACAAATAGAATACCTAATTTTTAAAAATATATATATATTTTATCATAATGGTGATGATATTAGTTAAAATAACAATCATTATTTATGATTGATAACGTTTGAATTATTTTAATTTCAAATCAATAACTCGAAGAGTATAACTATATTATTATATTCAATTAGGACAATCTCTTCTTAAATTATATTTATTATCACGTTAGAGAAGAGATTGGTCTAATTAAATATAATAATCAATAATGAAATCTATTTGAAATTAAATTAATCTAAAATATCGAGTTGGAACTCCATACATGAAGTGCAAGAAGAAATTTAGTATTAGAACAGGAACAATTTTAATGTTTTTTTTTTATTTATTTATTGAAATTTACAACTGTATGTTCATACATCAAGTAAATATGCTACAATGATAAAACACATGAAAAAAAAAAAAAACATGAAGAGAAACTGCCCATTGGCAGCACTCTATTAGTGAATCTACACAAGAAGGTCTCGAGGCCATCTTCTTTTCAGACGCATCGGCAGATTGTCAGGAATTGAAGTGGAAGCAAGGATTGAAACTAGTTGGATTAGAGTGGGAGTGGAGTTTTTCATGGAAGGAGTGATACCTGGTACAGGCCAAATCAGCAAAATAAGGAACATTAAGTTCTTTGTGGATGATTTTATTCGTGACAAAGTAAGGAGCGTTAAGGATTTTGCGAAGGATTTTGGATTTTAAGGTTAGGATACGAGGAGAGTTTGATGGTTTAGTAGAGCCCCAAAGCTCAACTCCGTAAGTCCAGATAGGCCTTGATGATTGTCATGTAAATGAGTCTTTTGTAGTAAAGTGAAAGGTTAGAGCGTCTGTCAAGTAAATGTTGAAGTAACCGAAATCGTCGAGCAGTTTCTTGTCTTTTCAGTCTTTTATGCGGATTTATGCGAAGACGTTTGCCAAGCAGGAGGCCTAAATAACGGATCTGTTTAACAGAGACAAGCGGGATATCATTAAAGGACACTGTAGCGCAATTTTAATTTTAATGCGTTATTCTGAAGATGAAACAATAAGACCTCGAAATGTTATGTATATTTATTGATAATAAATGTAATTATGAGAAGAGATTCTTCTGATTGAATATAATAATGTGAATTATCTTTATATGATCGTTAAAAGTGTTTTAATAAATTTACTTTAGTCAAAAAATATATTACCTTATTACCTCTGCTACTATCATTGCTATTGAAATGTTTTGAGCTTTTCCATTTTCCATTTAAAATTATTAAATAATTTATTGTGTGTATTCGATAAAAATGTGTTTTCACTACTTCAGCATAAAATGTGTAAACCCATCCAATTGAAATATAATTGGAAGATAAGAGTAGCCAATCTAAATAGCAGATGTATATCAACACTATTTATCACTAGCCAGTGGTTCCACTAACAAGCGAACCAGCGCACCCGTGAGTTACCTCATACTGGACAGGTGTCAATAAATATATTACCCATGTTAGATAACTTTCCATTTCCACGAACCTCGACAACAGGCCCGTAAAATTATTTCTATGAATCGAATTTATCACGATGTTAACGGCGTTGCGTTAAATAGTTGAGAATTACATCATTGAACGCAATAGTTTCCAGCACATTAATGTGAAATATTATTTAACAATGTAGGCCATAGCCGAATATTGTGGTAAAAAGTAAAAAGCTTTTGCTGTCAAGAAGGGTTTTTTACCAGACCGTTTTTTTATTTTGTATATCCTTTTATAACTCGCTAGAACTTGGTTTTGAAAGTAATAAGAATGTCTAAAAATTTATATACATTTTCGTGTGTTTGTATATACCTAAACCTATGACCTTCATCCATCGCTAACTTCCTCCGTACTTCACTAATTCCCAGTAATCTGTACGTCTTCATCTCTTCGATGACTTCTGTTCTCTTCTGGGTCACATGGAGATAAGAGGAAATGAAATGGCAGATAAGGCTGCCAAAGAGGCTCTCACTCTCCCTGGTCGTGGTAGGGCACTGCTCACACCATCAGAGCTAGCACGCCCTCTAATAGAAAATGTATTGAAGAAATGGGATGAAGCATGAAAAAACAGTTATCCAAGCAAACTGAAAACCATTAAGAAAGAAGTAAAGTATTGAAAAACCTCAAATCGCAGCAACCGCAGGGAGGAGGTGGTCTTGGCCCGCCAAGGTTAACACATGTTCATTTAATACGTAAAGAGTTGCCCCCAAGATGTCATCATTGAAGGGGAACCCTGACAATTAATGTGTTCGAGGAATGTCCCTTCTACACTAGACAACTGGACCAAAAGGGAATACCACACGATGTCGCGGTTGCATTGGGAAACGATGGGAAAATTATTTGTTCTAAATTCATTTTCTAAAATGAGTGTATCTGGCACTATTTATGAGTGTATTATTTGTTTATAATATATTATTATTGTATATTATGTATTTGTTTATTGTGTATTATTATTATTTGTTTTATTAGTTCATTATTAATTTTAATTAATTTTTTTTCTGCTCGAATTGGCCATCAAGGACCACGTGAATAACATTTTGTTTTCTTCACATCTTTCACCTTTCTTTTTCTCCAATATTCCTTCATCTTCCTGGACTGTTCCTCCCGCTCTTCCTTTGTCCATTTTCTCACCTGTTTCTTTTTTTTTCCTGTAAGAACCCCAACTTCTTTTATTTTCTTCCCGAAAAGCTCTCTATCTAAGCAGTCTATTTTCTTTATTTTTAATCTTTCGAGCTCCTCTTTTATTTGCTTTGCATAACCACCCATATTCTTATAGCCTAGAACTTTGTCAAAAATCTGTTTGTTCAGCCTCTGATTGTTCATTCTTACCATATGGCCATAAAACCTTAGTCTCCTAGTTCTGATGACTACTTCAAGGTTTTCCAAATTTCCATATATTTCTTCATTGGATTTTAGCCTGTAGCCCTCTTGTGTTATTTTGGGTCCATGAATCCTCCTAAGAATTTTTCTCTCAATCTTGAGAAATTTCTCAAGACTCGGAAGGCAAATTGTTTAATATTAATATTAATTAATATTATTATTTAATATTTCAACTAAAACGATAATTGTTTATTTTCAAAAAAGTGTATCTTATAGTGAGTTAGATATTATATATCTAAGTGTATCTTATGTGAGTGTATCCGGCACTGATGACCAAGATGTTTTGTGCCAATAAAAATAATCAAAACCAAAAACTTCAGTTTCTTTGTTTGTAAGTGATCTAAATTTTAAATTACCCAAACGTATGTCCTTTTCCATGCCGAGTCGTTTCCTTCCAGCCTGTCCAAATCCGAGGCTATAATTAATGTTTCTTAGAATCATTTGTATGTTCTTACGGGTGATTGGTCCAGTAAAAACACAAGATTGCCCCCAACCTTGGGTCTTCACAGGGAAGGTGATCCTGATGTGAGTCCTGTAAATGACGTTCTGTAATGAATATATGTTCAGTCTACTGTTCTCAGTGAGAGTACCATGTACTGAACTCGAAGGAAGGAGGCCTTCAAGAAGAGAGGAATCGATTAGAGAAGCAGAAGACAGCTGGCACAGCATAGAGAACTTTAGGCTCAATAAGATAGCAAACAACTCTGCTCGACGTTAAAGAGGACTCGATTAAGTAAATTAAGTAAGTAATCAAGGCAAAAAAAATATCTTTTCTAAAATGTGTGTTATAACAGAAACGTATAATATACCGTTGGAAAGCGCAAAAATTGGAAAAAATAATAAACAATTAATATCCGGGTGGTTTACTACGATTTTGGTTTACGATAAAACAATTTTATTTCAATTTCAATGACGGAAAAGTGTTATAAGGAAACAGAATATCTTCCTTTAAGAGATCACCCACTATAATTAGAGCACTATCAGTGAGTACAATAAAACAGAAGTCTAGTATTCGTTAGTTACGCCTATTAATGTAACCAAGCACGCGAAAAGATATATATTTTCTAGTTAACACTTTCACACGCAATATATCGTCGATTTGATAGTAATTATTTGATAATTTTACCCATTTTCACTTTCACTTACTGTATATAGTAAGGGAAAGTATTGCGATCGTGAAAATTTTCGAATTCCAGTTTTCAACGGAAATACTTATTTTAGGGTCCCCTGAGTCCAAATAACCAAGTCCCGCAAAAAGGTCTGTGTGTGGCTGGGCGGAAACAGTAAGTCCTATGAAACTGAAATTTCATATTTGAGACAAATATCCGCCCGAGACGTTACAAAACTTTTTTCATAAAAATGAGCTTACCAGAAGAGCCACTTTATACCATGCATTTTGCACCTTTTTTCGATTTTCTTGAAAACGGTTCCGACGATTTTAATTAAACTCGCTATATCAATGTAAAATTTAATGAGCTTTAATATCATGTAGGTTTCATTGTGATTAAAATGGTCTGACAAGGCTTAAATAACGATATTTTAAATTTTCTTTCTCTAAAGTACCTTTCATTTTGTTGATTATATTGTATAAAAATAACTATATTATCTTGTTACCACTGATAAAAAAACAGCTAAATATGTAAGTTGAGCGAATTTGAAAAGCAACTAAAGGAGAAAACTGAAAAAATATTTTTTTAATGCAATTTTTTTTTTTAACGTAATAGTACTATACATGTATGATATACCGTTAGAAAGCTAAAGATTTTAGAAAAAATATTATCTTATACTAAAGTTTTTAAAAGTTAATACAGAGAGATGAAAAGAAGATAAAACTAACTGATTATTTTAGATAATAATATAATAGGTTTTTTTAATAAAACACATGTTTCTATATAAATTTAATTTAATTAATTCTTTAATGGTTTCACGTATTTTTATCTCTAACTGTATTTGAAAAGTCTTTCATTGATTTTAAAAATGGAGGTATGTGAAAGTCGTGTGTTGCCCGCACCAGATTTTTACTAATGTCGTCTATTATCCAACTTTCATTTAAATTTTATTGAAACTTAGGAATAGATTTTTTTAGAAATATTGATGTTAGATAAGCTTCTCAGATTAAGTGAATTATTCAGATTAGGCTTGAGCTCGTGCGGGACCAATCGGCATATTTTTTGCCTTCTTGCTCTGCTGTGCATGCAATGGAGAACTTAATAGACTAATTAAATAGATAGATAGATAGATAGATAGATAATTAAATAAATAATTCACTTATCAAGGAAGAAGCTGGAATACAACGGTGTAGTCCATCAACTCTATATCGATTTTAAAAAGGCATATGATTCCATAGACCGTCAGAAGCTATATAACATCATGATTGAACAGGGAATACCTAGAAAGTTAGTAAACCTAGTACAGATGTGTTTGTCGGAAACATTTCATAAAGTTAGAATCGGTCATAATTACTCCGAGAGATTTGAGGTGCGATCAGGATTGAAACAGGGTGACTCCCTTTCACCTGTTTTGTTTAATATATCTTTAGAATAGTCATAAAAAAGGTGATGTGTACCGAGAAAGGCTTAAATATGGGTGACAAGATTCAGGTTTTGGGGTATGCCGATGATCTGGTACTGCTAGGTGAAGACACTGAAACCTTACAACTAAATACAAGTGTTTTAATAAAAACCTAACCTATAACATGGATTGAGGGGAAAATAAAGACGATTTATCTTATTCCACTTCCTCAATTACCTGTAAAAAATGAAGAATAGCTATCGGTACAGACATTTGTTGATTTTTTACTTAATGTAGATATTAGTTTGTGTGTTAATAAAACCGAGAAAGAAATAGGACTCGAATTAAATACCGATAAGACGAAATATATGATTAGTAGCAGAAACGGTGGCGATCTTGGTGATATTCATATATCAGGGCATACTTTTGAACTCGTAGAGAAAATCAAGTATTTAGGTTCAATGATAACAAGAAAAAATGAAATCCAGGAAGAAATAAAGTCCCGGTTAAAGGTGGGAAATGCTTGTTATTATTCAGTTGCTAAATGACTTAAAGTTGTTGGGCTTGGTGACGAACGGATTCCGAGACAGTTTGTATTCGCTAAACCGACTGGTAGGCGTCCGAAAGGTAGGCCGAGGCGTCGATGGGAGGATTGCATTAAGGCTGATCTCGGGGGCTTGGGCTTGACCGGCGAACATTAGACGAGTCTGTGCAGACGAAGTTTGGTGGTATCAGCATCGAACCTTCGGGTTCGGTAAGCCTATTTAATAAAAAAAAAAAATCTTATATATTACTTGCTTCCCACGTTTGCGATTTGAAGGTGGTTGTCTTTATGCTTGAAAATGTATAATTTGATCAATTTAGAATCTATCACTTCTAGAATATGAGTTTATCTGAACGAAATGTACATCTATCAAGAAAATATTATGTTTACTTATAACGTCGTTTCGTTATTATACTTAATCATCGGCAGACATAACCTGTAGCAGAATGGCTTGCATAACAGCCTCCTATGCCAAAGGTCCCGGGTTCAAACCCGCAGATGGCCCTAGAATTTTTTAATGGAAGTGAAAAATCCTTAGTTTTGCCGACCTTCGGGTGGTCCCGAGCCTGTGCGATGTCAGGTACTCGTTAAAGATCCCTATCCTAATAAAACCTGGATAGTCAAAATTTAGGACTCCCACTGTAGCATCGTCCGATTAGCCACAGCAGCATAATAGGACGTTAAATAAATAAACAAATTTGCAAAAGAATGAATTACATGTGTTTTATTAAGTAATCTATTATACTATCATATACGATAATCAGTTAGTTTTATGGTATATTTATAACTTTCCATTAACTTTTACAATTTTGGGTATACGATAATATTTTATCCGAAATCTTTAGCTTTCCAGAGGTATATTATACGTCTATATTACTGTTTTTAAGTTTAAAAACACAAAATTGCATACATATCATATTTTTGGATACCGTATTCGTTCAAATTATATATTCATTCGTGTTTCATCATTGCTAAAAAGATGATATGGTCATTCTTATAAAATCTACAAAATCAAAGGTACTTCAGTGGAAGAAAACATAAAATATCAGCATTTAAGCCGAGTCAGACTATTTCATTCAGGATGAAACCTACGTGATATTAAAGGCCATTAAGTTTTACATCGATACAGGGTGTTTAATCAAGTCGTTAGAAATGAATGGTATAAAGTGGCCCTTCTGCTTAAACCAAAATCAACAAAACAAATGAAAATTGGTTCAAAACCAATACAAAAAGGTCTGTGTGTGTGTGCTATAGCGATGTGAAATTTAATAGGTTTAAACGTCATGTAGGTTTGATTCTGATTAAAACAGTCTGTCAGGGCTTAAATGCCGATATTTTAAATTTTCTTTCTCTAAAGTACCTTTCATTTTGTTGATTCTATAAAAATAGCTATATTATCTTAATACCACTGATGAAAAACAGGTAAATATATAAATTGAATGAATTCGATACTCAAATAAAGGAGAAAATAAAAAAAATATTTTTTTAATGCAATTTTTCGTTATTGAACATAAGAGCAGTAATATACATGTACGATATACCGTTGGAAAGCTAAAGATTTTAGAAAAAATATTATCTTATACTCCAGCTTTTAAAAGTTTAAAAAAAAATAAAAAGAAAATAAAACTAACTGATTATTTTTGTTAATAATACAATAGATTTTTTAATAAAACACATGTTTCTATATAAATTCAATTTCATTAATTCTTTAATAGTTTCACGTATTTTTATCTAACTGTATTTGAAAATTCTTTCATTGATTTTAAAAATGGAGGTAAGTGAAAGTCGTGTGTTGCCCGCACCAGATTTTTGATGATACGATTATGATAAATAATGCAATATAAAAAAGGGAGAAAGTTTTTGCGAAATTTCATTCAAATAATAACCAATTCTAAATGGCATGAAGCTCTCACTACTTAAGAACGTATTCGCTACCCACGAATACGGTCCTAATCTCGACCTAATAGCAACTCCAAAAAATATTAGAAAGGAAGATCCAAAGCGCCGATCATATATAACTGAGTTATATCACCCCATCAAAGTCACAAGCGAGATGCTCCGACCGAACATTCACTCAACATAAATCCATAACCATCGTTAGTGGAACTGCTTCCTGTTGGAGTTGATTACTAGTTCATCAGATCATGTTCCCATCATCTTTCTCATAGCTCAAGATATATGATAAAACCTATTAGGAGCTTGGATTCGTGTAATGAATCCGGGGATAAGAATTCGTAATAATAACGAATTCTAATTTCTTGAAGTTTATAAGAAGGAAGGTTACTGACAGGAGGAAGGGTGACCAATTATTCTGCCACTCCTTACGACAAAAATTATAGGCAAATACAGTAGATGCAATCTAAATTTACTCAAAAGTAAAATCCTAGGTTTTCATTTTAATCCTTTTTTTTTTTTTAATAAATTCTGTTCTTAACGCTTCCCTTACTTTGTCACGAATAAGCTCATCCATAGAGACCTTAATGTCCCATATATTACTGAATTAGCCCGAACCAGATATCAATCATTCCATGAAAAAACTCCATTTCCACTCTAATCCACTAGTTTCTATCCTATCATCCTCTTTGATTCCTGATAATCCTCCGAGGCGTCTGAATAGAAGATGGCCCCGAGACCTTCTAGTTTAAAATATTTTAAGAGTGCTGCCGATGGGTGGCATCTCTTCATGTCAGTTTACTATGTCCATCACATTTACTTGTTGTATATAATTATACAGTTGTAAATATCAATAAATATGATTAAAAAATAAATAAATTCTTTATTGTCCTGGGACAAGTCTCTTTTGAAAAAAATTAACAAAATATATAAAATGGATTTCAGGGAGTCTTAGAGTAATTAAATACATATAAACAAATTAACTAAAACTAATAGAGAACAGACATAAGTAAAAAAATAAAATGAAATAGAACCTTATTTACAATTCTGCTATGACAACATATTCAGCTCCCGAAAAGAATCATGGTGAATGAATTAAAATAATGATAATCATTACTTACATTACTTTAATGTTAAAAAAAAAACTTGTGCCTCTACAACCCGTGAACGGTCTTGGGCTCAGTACATATAGATATACTGTTTCTAGGCCAACGGCTGTGCAATGAGGTGATTAGGCCACGCTCAGCCGCCAGGTTTTTCCCTATTTATGGGTACCCACTTCATAGAGTCTGGGTATGCCCCAGGAGGGTCTCCATACCACCGGATCGCCTCATGTCTGTAATAACAGAATAAATAATATTCTGTCACAGCCGGGATTCGAACCCAGGACCGGAGCACAGTAGACTAGCGCTCTACCCACTAGACCACGCAGCTCCCTTTAATATTACATTTTCTAATAATACTTATATTACCATATCATTAAAGCCCTCGTTATAAAAAAGATTCATCTATTAATAATTTCTTGCAATACTACCGTAATTATCGATTTCAGAGTTTGCACCTCTATTTTTTGGTGACAGTAAAATTAGGTGAGGAGGATGCTATATCTACGATGCTGCAACGGAATTCTATGCCCAAATTTCAGATGGAATTTTTAAAGGGAGTAAAACATTTTTGGTTATGCTGTCCTTCGGAAGAGACTTGAAATGGGGGTCCAAAGCCTTTGCAATGTCAGATATTCGGTAAAGATCCCTATCCTAATTAAAACTGGATAGGCATAATTTACTACTACCACTTTTACCTCCACATTGTCCGATAAGCAGCTGCATCAAGTGATTAAATGAATAAGCAAACAAAATTAGTTGAAGTACTCTGATTTACTTGATATAATTATATAGTTGTTTTAAATTGGATCACATTATCATAAATTTAGACAAACAGTGGATTAATCATAGAATAGAAAATAAAATCTGGTACTGGATTCCTTAAGAAGAATAATTATGTACAATTCAAATATGTAACATGTCAGGCCAACAGATAAAAGAAACAATATTAATTATTATTTACAATGGTGAAAGAAGAAGACATATTATACAACAAAAAATACAATAAATTCTCTAATTAATTTATATTTATATATTATAGTATAAAAGTTCGAAATTTTGTTATTAAAACTTTAGAATAACGATTTAATTCAGCATCACGTATGTTAAATATTTTTCTTTGCATATATTTAGAAATAAAAATATATACGAACTATTGCGTTGTTTCACATAAAATGTCCGTTTTTATAGTTTCTGGAATACATAAAGGATTTTGCAGGTCTCTGTTGTTTTCTTCCGAATGTTTACATATTTAAAGTAAACAGTTAGTAATCCTCAACCTTCGTATTATAAACATTAGCTTCCCAATCAATTACCCACTTTTTAGTATACCTCCAAGTATGAACATGAAAACACGCGATTTTCGAGTAATATTTTTGTACGGGTTTAAACTCGGGCATTCAGCAGCTGAGAACGCTAGAAATATTTGCAAGGCGTTTGGGGAAGGGAGCGCTAATGAACGGACCGGTCGCCGTTGGTTTGCTAAGTTTTCAATTGGGGATACCGACTTGAAAAACTTGCCCCGAGGAAGACCTCCGTCCATAATAGACAACGATGTCCTCAAACATACAGTAAAAGGAAACCAGTACCAAACAGTTGAAGGATTCCCAGCACAACTAAATGCAAATGCATCTACTGTTTCCAGACATTTAAAGTTTATTGGTAAAGTAAAAAAGCTCGATACATGGGTACCTCATGATCTCACTGAGCGGCAGCAAGACCCCATGTTTCAAAACATACCGTGCAAAAATTGAAAGAACTGGGCTACGAAGTTCTTCCGCACCCACCATATTCTTCCGACTTGTCTCCAACAGATTACCACCTGTTCAGGAATTTAGACAACTTCGTCAAAGGAAAACTTTTTGAAAATGATGATCAAGTAAAGTGAAATGCGTTTTCAGATCTCGTTTCACTTCAAAGCTCAGAGTTTTTCAGTTCGGGGATAAAAAAGTTGGTGTCACGTTGGGAAAAATGTGTAGAACTAGAAGTTAAATACTTCGAATAAAATTATCTTGTTTTCATATCGTATTTTTAATAAAAATCCTTTATCTTGAAAACGGAAATTTTATGTGACACAACCCAATACTTCAACAAAAAATTAAATATATAACAATAAAGAAGTTCTGACTAAAGAAGGATACAGGCTAAGATACAATCAGGAAATATACAAGGACACAAGAGATCTAGAAACGGAAATAAGGATCAGGAGACTGAAATTCCACGGACATAGGACAAGAATGGGCCCAGGAAGGCTTAACAAGTAAATATTCCAAAAAAATCCGTAGATACAAAAGCTTGGGAGGATACATCGGGTAGATGAAGGGAGAAACTTGGAATAACGGACCAGGACTGTCTGGACAGAGAGGGGCATGGTAAGAGGCTAAAGGAGATGACGGTTCTTGTTAAGAAGAAAAGTTCGAGAAAGGGAGTCGCGTGGAGAAAAAGAACTTCGTTGAACTTAACTCTGATAAAAGTAAATTGCATTACATATTTGTCAACCAATGCAATTTTTTAACCATCTTCATCTGACTTTTAATTATAATATATTATTAGATGAGGAAGATGGTTGGGGGTGCGGTCATAAATTAAAAACACACATTTAAAATAAGTGTTATTTTTAATTATGTGCCGACGTTTCGGCCTACAATGTGGGCCTTCATCAGGGCTAAAAAGAAGAAGGATCGTCATTCGTTATTACCTAATCGTCATTTATCATCGCCATCCGTTATTACTTAATATCTTTTAATCTTTACCTGGTCACTATTTCTTACAATTTTATCAAATACTCATAAGTAATAACTCAAGTACTCTCAAGTAATAACTTTTGGCTATTTTTAACAATCGAATCAGTAACTTAGCTTCTTGGAATATTCCTAACGGACATTCTAGTTCTCATATTTTCCGTTCCACGCAATGAGCGTTTTTTAAACTGGGAAACATCACTCCTTTAGGCAGCGTCTTCAGGTCGAGTCAAGTATGTATCTTTTTTCTTATTGATAAGGATCTTTTTTCATCGCCCATTTCTTTCTCCCTCTTTCCATACTCATATCTTTCTCCGTTACATATCCTGACATATAATTATTAGTTTAATATTACATTATTTTAAAATTTAAATTATTTTTTATTCATACTGTTTCTCTTTTGTAATGACTATGTTCTTTTTTTATATATTACCTATACTCTTAACTATGTTTTTAAAATATTACCGTCATATATCAACTCAAAATTGTTAATATTTAAAATTTTAATTGTTCACGTATTTTTCCTTTGTCATTTTTTTCATTTGCTTAGTCTCTCTTTATATATTCTCATTACAATATTATCATCTCAATTCTGTTTACTTCCATACTTTATAACTATCATCTTGATTTTGTTTATTTCCATACTTTATAATTGTCATCTTATTATCATTTCACATTTAATTTTATTTATGTTCCCATAATTTATTACTGTCATATTATTATATACCTAACGCATTATTAAGTCTATAATTACATTGGTTGTTATCTTGTTTCTTTTAGCCCTGATGAAGGCCCACATTGTAGGCCGAAAGGTCGGCACATAATTAAAATAACACTTATTTTAAATGTGTGTTTTTAATTTATGACTGCACCCCCAACTATCTTTCTCATCTAATTTCTCAACGGTCAACAAAATGATGATTTAGGGATTTATTATTTAATAATGAACATCGAATAAGTGAAAACAAATGTAAAGGCTTATTCTATTAAATTAAACAGCATATTTAATAATATAACAAAATAATATATTAGAAGAGGAAGATGGTTGGGGGTGCGGTCATAAATTAGAAACACATATTCAAAGCGAGACGGTGTCGGAGTCAACCCTGATGAAGGCCCACATTGTAGGCCGAAACGTCGGCACATAATTAAAATAGCACTTGTTTTAAATGTGTGTTTTTAATTTATGACTGCACCCCCAACTATCTTTCTCATCTAATTTCTCAACGGTCAACAAAACTCCATCATTATAATATATTATTAAGTATTTAATCTTTACTTCCACTTCAACTCTTCGTAGGAGTCTGAAAAGAAGATTAGAAGAGACCTTAGAGACCCGAAGACCTTCTAGTTTAGAATATTTTTGGGGCACTGCCAATAGGTAGTTTCTCTACTCGTGTATCCATGCCTTCTTACAATTACACTCATGTTTACTTGATGTATTAGTTGTATATTAAGTTGTAAATTGCAATTAATAATTCAGAAATGACAAAACTCAGTAGAATTTAAATTAACAATGTAATAACGTTAATTCAAAATATTGTTCCAATCTAAGAAAAATAAACGTTGGAAATCAAAGAAACATAAACGCTGTAATTTAGAGAAAAATGTAATTCCGTGTAAACAGACATTACGAAATAAACTGGGTGTATTCAGTTACGGAAGGTTTAGAAAATTGAGAGATAATTTAGTTTTAGAGTCAGTAATTGAATCCGGTTTTCAAGTCAAACCGAAATCACCACAAATTATTTTCAATCTAGAAATAGGGCTATTTAAATATAATTAACTTTGTTACATTTAACATAATATAATATTTTTAATGATGGAGTTATTGTTGACCGTTGAGAAATTAGACGAGGAAGATGGTTGGGAGTGCGGTCATAAATTAGAAACACACATTTAAAACAAGTGCTATTTTAATTATGTGCCGACGTTTCGGCCTACAATGTGGGCCTTCATCAGGGTTGACTCCGACACCGTCTCGCTTTGAATATGTGTTTCTAATTTATGACCGCACCCCCAACCATCTTCCTCTTCTAATATATTATTTTGTTATATTATTAAATATGCTGTTTAATTTAATAGAATAAGCCTTTACATTTGTTTTCACTTATTCGATGTTCATTATTAAATAATAAATCCCTAAATCATCATTTTGCTAAATTAATAACTACAAAACGGTGTTGTTTTTTTCAAGAGTAGAAGGCCGTTCTTTATCACGTTCACGCCGACGCCGAATTTCAATGTCTGCTCTGCGGGGCGGTGCTCAAATATAAGCCACTTTACTTTATATTTACCTGTTTTTTTATCAGCGTTAACAAGATAATATAGTTATTTTTATAGAATCAACAAAATTAAAGGTACTTTAGAGAAAGAAAATTTAAAATATCGGCATTTAAGCCCTGTCAGACCATTTTAATCCAAAAGAAACCTAAATGATATTAAAGACCATTAATGTTTACATCGATATAGCGAGTTTAATCAAAATCGTCAGGGCCGTTTTCGAGAGAATCGAAAAAAGGTGCAAAATGCATGGTATAAAGTGGCTCTTCTGGTAAGCTCATTTTAATGAAAAAGGTTTTGTGACGTCTCGGGCGTGTATTTGTCTTAAATATGAAATTTCAGTTTCATAGGACTTATCGTTTCCGCCCGGGAGTTACCACACACACACACACACAGACTTTTTTGCGGGACTTGGTTATTTGGACTCAGGGGACCCTAAAATGTGTATTTCCGTTGAAAACTGGAATTCGAAAATTTTCACGATCGCAATACTTTCCCTTACTATATATAGTAAGTGAAAGTAAAACCAGTTCTATAGAACCTTTGACCTTTTCATACCGAACTCCATCTTTACTCTAGGTAAATATCGTCCTTGAGGCCAAAAGTCTAGAATAAGGTTCAGTACCAACATTCTTAGGGTTTTAAGTAGATTCTAATCAACCTATAAGCCAAAGGCGGTTATTTCATTGGATATCATTTTTCACGCTGAAATCAGTAATTAATTAATATAAATCCAAATCACTTTTTATTTATTTCATCATAATTATATTTATTCGATACATTTATCACGTTGATCTATTTTTTTTAATGGTGGAATTTTCTTCACTGAATCACCAAATTTTTTTGTAACTCATTGAAAAGCCACATAATGGAAGTACAATGTTAGGTAGGTAGAGCTGGACTCAAATTCCCGGAGGTCTGATGCCTTCCCTATTCTAGCCATTCCCCAAATATTGCATATACCTTACTAATCACAAGGCGTTACAGATGTGACAAATCGCGGTTTCCGACTGAGAAAATAGAACTATTAGCAAACGCAAGAGAGAGGTGGGTGCTTGTGAATTTCTTCAAGTGCGATGGTGACTTACGCGCCTCACCGACTCAGAACAGGCCGTGTAATATGTGCCTTCCTTCGCTATTTCATTCCGTTGCAGTTCAAATCGGTTTTCCAAACCATTGCTTGGTCAACAGCCTCTCTATACAAGGACTTCATGCATACTCTTAAATGGAATTGACAGCTTATTCTCACAAACCTTTTGGTACTATTAATATTTCATTTTTAACCCAAAATATTAAAATAATGTTAGCTGGGCTCATCTACAGTGTAGTGGCTAGCGTAACAGCCTTCTGTGGCCTATGTCGCAGGTTTGAACCTGAATGATGGTTCAAGTTATGCCGTCCTTTAGATGGGACGTAAAAAGATGGTTCCGAGCCTGTGCGATGTCAGGTACTCGTTCGTTTATTTATTTAACGTCACATTAAGCTACTATTACTGATCGGACGATGCTAAAGTGGGAGTCCTAAATTTTGCCTAAGTCATAAATAAGGGAGTATAAGTACTAAGTACTAAATAAGTCCTAAGGGAGTCCTAAATCGGGGATAAGAAAATTGGTGTCACGTTGGGAAAAATGTGTAGAAAAAGAAGGTAAATACTTCGAATAAAATTATATTGTTTTCATATCGTATTTTTAATAAAACTCCTTTACCTTGAAAACGGACATTTCATGTGACACAGCCCAATAATTTATAACATTTTCCCATCTGTTCGCAGATTTAATCTTTTTGTATTTATAGTTAATCCCTGATAGAGGCACAAATCAAGGTCATAACTTTGGTTCACATTAAAACTACTTTTATATTAGTTTGTTTTTGCATTTATTAAACGTCAATTTATGCTACTATGGCAAATCGGACGATGCTACAGTGGGAGTCCTAAATTTTGCCTATCCAGCTATAATTAGGACAGGGATTCTTAACGAGTACCTGGTTGGAACCACCTTTTAACGTCCCCTCCGAAGGACGGCATAACTAAGGATTTTTTACTCCCATTAAAAAATCCTAGGACCACCTTGTCAGGTACTCGTTTAAGATCCCTATCCTAATTAAATCTGTACAAACAAAATTAGGGCTCCCACTGTAGTATCGTCCGTTTTGCCGCAGTAGCATGAAGTGATGTTAAATGAATTTTTAAAAAATCTGGTGCGCGCAACACACGACTTTCACTTATCTGGACTGTTAAAAGTAATTTAAAAACTATTAGATATATTTATAAAATATTCCAAGTTGATTTTAATAAAACGTTTATTCATTATCGTTGGAAACATATGATTTAGATTAAATTATATTTTATTTTATTTATTTATTAGAGTTTTTCAACCACAAGTGTCATTTGCTCCCTTCGTCATTTTACCATTTTCGTTCATGTATTCCTAATTAAAGTTGTAATTTTTTAAAATATTTTTGTAGATTTAAAAAAAAATATCAACTTCTTAATTTGGTCTTCAACCTGGAATATTTCTTCATGTTCATGATTTTGTCGTTCATTCTCATACGCATAGCATTCAGTGATAATATGAATGACTGTAAGAGGTACTCCACACGAAATACACTGAGGCGCGGGAATTTTTCCATTAAATATTGATGGGTGAGATGAGTATATATGATGATAAAGCTGTTCTTAATCATAATGATTAAATTATATAACTGTTAAATTGTTTATCAGTAATAAGTTTATTCCCTATTCGTAACTTTATATTAACTTTTACATCTTTTTATATAAGTTATTATTTTATCTAAAATCTTTCTCTTTCCAACGGTATATTATACGTTTATATTACTGTTCTTATTATCAAAAAAACAAAAATTTCATTTAAAAATGGTTTTGCTTTTTTATCTTTTAGTTGGTCATCAAATTCCAACTTTTATATTTAGCCGTCTTACATCAATGTCATTAAAGTAATATGGTTATTCTTTTGGAACGTACAAAATTAAAGGTACTTTAGAGGAAGACAATTTAAAATATCGGCATTTAAGACCTGTCAGACTATTTCAATCAGAATGAAACCTACATGATATTAAAGCCCATTAAATTTTACATCAATATAGGAAGTTTATTCAAAATCGTTAAGCCGTTTTTGAGAAAATCGTAAAAAGGTGTAAAATGCATGGTATAAAGTAGATCTTCCGTTCAGCCGATAATGATGGAATAGTTTCTGTAAGATCTCGGGCGTATTGTCTTATATATGAAATTTCAGTTTCGTACGACTTTTTTTTTTTTTTTGTGCGCTAGACTTATCACACACAAACACACACACACAACACGGACACACAGACCTTTTTTCGGGACCTTAATGTTCCGTATGTTGCTGATTTGGCCTGACCTAGATACCATTCCTTTCATGACAAACTCCATTCCCACCCTAATCCTCCAGTTTCAATCCTTTCTTCCTCTTCGATTCCTGACAATTCTCCGAGGCGAAGCGAAAAGGAGAGAAAGCCCCGAGAAACTCTAGTTTAGAATATTTTTAGAGTGCTTCCACTGGGAAGCTTCACTACATGTGTTTCATGCCTTTTTATATTTTACTACAATTTACTTGTTGTATTCCATTATACAGTTGTTAATTCCAATAAATAAATAAAATAAAAATTTCTATAGAGTTTTTATTATCATTCACGAAAAAAATGTAATATGTACGCAATACTGCAAGCACCTACAACGTAATGGGTATGTTCGAATTATAGTTAAATTAAAATCCTTTTCATTATAAATCAAACTGTCTCGGTCTCTGTTGTTTTCTTCCGAATGTTTACATATTTAAAGTAAACAGTTCTCTACTTTTGTATTATAAACATTAGCTTCCCAATCAATTACCCACTTTTTAGTATACCTCCAAATATGAACATGGAAACACGCCATTTTCGAGTATATTTTTGTACGAGTTTAAACTCTGTCATTCAGCAGCTGAGGCCGCAAAAAATATTTGCAAGGAGTTTCGGGAAGGGAGTGTTAATGAACGGACCATTCGCCGTTGGTTTGGGTTTTCAGCTGGGGATACCGACTTGGAAAAATTGCCCCAAAGAAGACCTCCGTTCGTAATAGACAACGATGTCCTCAAACATACAGTAGAAGGAAACCCCTACCAAACAGTTGAAGGATTCCCAGCACAACTAAATGCAAGTGCATTTAGACATTTAAAGTGTATTAGGAAAGTAAAAAAGCTCGATACATGGGTACCTCATGATCTCACTAAGCGGCAGCAAGACCCCATGTTTCAAAACATACCGTGCAAAAATTGAAAGAACTGGACTACGAAGTTCTTCCGCACTCACCATATTCTCCCGACTTGTCTCCAACAGATTACCACCTGTTCAGGAATTTAGACAACTTCGTCAAAGGTCAAAGCTCAGAGTTTTTCAGTTCGTGGATAAAAACGTTGGTGTCAAGTTGGGAAAAATGTGTAGAAAAAGAAGGTAATTTCTTCGAATAAAATTATCTTATTTTTATATCGTTTTTTTAATAAAAATCCTATACCTTGAAAATGAACATTTCAGTGACACAATCCAATAAAATGCTAAATTTATAGTATTTTTTTTAATAGACATGTTTAATGAAATAATGTATAATAAAAAAAAAAATATAAAAGGAAGTACTAATAGAATCAGCATGGTTCCTTGTTTACGTTGGTGGCCGGTGAGAGCGAATGAAAAATAGAGCACTCCACTCCGTTCGTGATTTGCTTTTTACACACTTCGTTGGGAGCGATTTATTGGCTGTTATACGCGGAGCGTAAAAATTTGTTTTTAGGACAGAAGTTTGTTGTGAAATTAAAATATAGGACCATTATTAGACACAATCCTGCCTAATTAAAAATTAGTTCTAGATAGTTATTTCGCGAATATATTTTAGATTTCAAGTTTAAAGTTGTATTTTTATAGTAAAAAAATCTGGTGCGCGCAACACACGACTTTCACTTACCTCCGTTGTTAAAATCAATTTAAGAATTTTTAAATACATTTAAAGATACAAATAAATTGTTAAAGATTTATTAACATTGGATTTCAATACAAACATGTTATCATTAAATAATCTATCATATTTTTATTCAGAACAATCAGTTAGTTTTATCGTTTTTTCGCCATTCTCCTTTAACATTTAAAATTCCGTGTATTAGATAATATTTTTTCTAAAATCTTTAGCTATCCAGCGGTATATTATACATCTATATTACTATTCTTGTGTTCAAAAACACAAAAATTGGATAAATACATATGTTTGCAGTTTTCTCCTTTAGTTGTTTATCAAATTCGGTCAACTTGCATATTTACACGTTATTTATCAATACTAATAAGACGATGTTCTAATTTTTTTTTAAATCTATAAAATTAAAGATAGTTTAGAGGAAGAAAATTTAAAATATCATAATTTTTTTTTCAAACTGATTTCTTTCCTTTGAAAATATTACTTTGCTTTTTAAGTATTTCGGAATATTTTTAATTTTCTTAAATTTGTACTAGTAAGGATTTTAATCATATATATATATTTTTTTTTTTTTTTTTTAAATATTCACAACTTCAAATTCTTCCCGCATCCGATCCTTGCAATCCAAAATCCTCCGAAAGATCCTAAATACCCCTTACTTTGACACCAATAAAATAATTCATAAAGACCTAAATATCCCATTAGTCGTAGATCTAGCCCGAACTAGATATTCCTCCTTTTATTCCAAATTACCCGTCCACTCCAACCCACTCGTCCACAAACTCTCATTACCATCTATTCCTGATAATCCCCCGAGGCGGCTGAAAAGACTATGGCCTAGCGACCTACTAAATTAAATAAACACTGAAGTGCTACCACTGGGTGGTTTCTTCACACGCCTGTATCAAGCCCACTTGATCAATTAACACATTTACTTAATATATTTTATTGTATAATACAGTTGTAATTTTTTTTTAAATAAAAAAAAATATATAATCACAACTAAAATTTAGGTTTATGTCTCTATACTTGGAAAGGACTTCCATTTCTTTTTCTTTTTTTTTTTTTTTTTTAAATTTTACGAGTTCTTCAAATATAAAATATTGCTCTATGACAAGAAAATTTACTGATAACAATCTTCTTTTTCTTTTTTTTTTACAAGTAGAAGAACATATGACTCACCACATAGTCGTATGTAGGCTCGCTCTTCTTGAATCCCGCAGGCTCAGGAACTAAGATCTCGTCGACCGCACCGGATACAGGTCCCGTGAAGCTGCTGTAATAGCTGCCTTGTCCCGCTACCAGGGCTGCCATTCCACACACCACCAACACCTGAAGGAAAACATTCGTCAATCCTGCCTCTCATATATCTCTCCATGTATCGACGTTGATTGAATGCAATAACTTCACCTTCATCATAGAATCCATTTCTTCGCTGCAGTTACTCCTTCGACGCCTTGGTTGAGATTGAGCTCTGCGGGACCTGAAGGATTGTTCTTATAGGTTTCGCGGTGAAGTAACAGAGTTGAGCGAGGCATAACGGATGCCAGTTTCTTGGGCGACTGCTTCCCATTCCCTCTGTTATGGTTAAAGCCGGCAAATCCAAACCGTAAACTGAATATGTAACAGCGTTGGTGCGGTGTTGGTGTCATTTCACTGATTGAATCATTGGCGAACGGCCTTCCTCAGTTCTCGGTCGCCCGTTCCGTTGGCTGGTGACCTCAACTATTGAGGGCAATTGGTCAGGCATCTAGGGTCGATCAGCTGACTTCTTTTCACTCACTAGGCGGCTTAAACGGCCATTATAGGAACACTGCTGGGAATTGCATTGGACTTTTAATGCAGTTTATTTTATTCTAGCTACAGTTTTCCGATTTTAAAAATCTTACAACACACGACTTTCACTTACCTCCGTTTTCAAAATAGATTAAAGAATTTTCAAATACAGTTAGAGATAAAAATGAGTGACACTATTAAACATTTAATTTCTGTATAAACATGTGTTTTAATAAAAAATCGATTAATAATCAGTTAGTTTTATATATTTTTCATCACTCGTTCTTAACTTTTATAAGCTTGTGTACAATATAATATTTTTTCTAAAAGATTTAGCTTTCCAACGGTATATTAACATGTACATTACAGTCCTTATGTTCAAAAACAAAAAATTGCATTAAAAGAATATTTATTCAGTTTTCTCCTTTAGTTATTTTTTAAAATTCGCTCAACTTGCATATTTAGCTGTTATTTATCAATGCTAACAAGCTGATATGGTCATTTTTATAGAATCCACAAAATTAATCAATTATATTATTATCTATGACAACCAGTTTGTTTTATTGACTTTTCATCACTCTCCGTTAGCTTTTACAATAGTATGTATAAGATAATATTATTCCTAAAATCTTTTGCATTCAAACGGTATATTATACATGTATATTACTATTCATGTGTTCAAAAAAACAAAAATTGTATAAAAAAATAAAATGTTTCAACTTTTCTCCTTTGTTTGTTAAACAATTTCGCTCAACATGCATATCTAGCTGTTATTTATCAATGCTAACATGATGATATGCCTAATTTTTTAAATATACAAAATTTAATACACTTTTGAGAAAGAAATTTTTAAATATCGGCATTTAAGCCCTTTCTTACTGTTTCGATCAGAATGAAACCTACATGATATTAAAGCCGATTAAATTTTGCATCGATATAGCGAGTTTAATCTAAATCGTTAGAGCCGTTTTTGAGAAAATCGTAAAAAGGTTCAAAATGCACAGTATAAAGTGGTTCTTCTGGTCAGTCAATTTTGATGAAAAAGTTACTGTAACATTTCGGGCGTATAGTTGTATTTTATATAAAATTTCAGTTCCGTAAGTCGTTTGGTTTTTGCGCTAGACTAAGGGGACCCTAAAACGTGTATTTCCGTTGAAACTAGAATTGAAAAATGTTCACGATCGCAATACTTTACCTTACTATATATTTCATATAACTATAGGTAAGTGAAATTAAAAATGAAGTAACGAAAACTTGAATATTTTAGTTCATATACTATTGTGTCGTTTCAGGTTTTTATAAATTTATAATTCATTCAGTTAGGGATCAAATATACACCATTAGCATCATCATTCACAAGGCCAACAAGAGAAATATTAAAGTTAATAAATTGGCTGATTCCACAAAAAAAAAGAAGGTGTAATCGTAAATAAATGTTTGATTATATTAAAAATATAATAATAATAATAATAATAGGCTTAGCGAACCCGAAGGTTCGATGCCAATACCACCAAATTCCGCCTTCACAGATTCGTCCAATGTTCACCATTCAAGCCCAAGCTCCCGAGATCAGCCTTTACGCAATCCTCCCATCTCCGCTTCGGCCTGCCTTTCGGACGCCTACCAGTCGGATCAGCAAATACCAACTTTCTCGGAATCCGCTCGTCATCGAGCCCAACAAATTAAAAATATTAATATTTTAAATATTGTTTACTCATTTAACGTCCCTTTTATGCTTTTGTGGTTAATCGGACGTAGGATTCATAAATTTTGATTAATTAGATTTAATTAGGATAGGAATATTTAACAAGTACCTGACATCGCACAGGTATGGGACCACCATTTTACTTCCTCCCAAAGGATTAGATGAGTACTATTCTAGCCACTAAACCACAGGTCACGTTAGAAGTCAGTTATTAAATTTAAATAATTCAAATGAGTTCCTAATATTACTAGGTTTTCGGTGCCTGGACTACTTTACAATTGTTTACAAATTATTCAGAGGTTAAAATGCATTTTCTAATTCTGTTACGAACGAGCTTTCTGACTTGAAAGTCGTTAGAAAATCATGGCAAGAATAAACAATATTTGCTTGTCAATAATTTAAATTTCTTTACGTTTTTCTTAAAACTGTATTTCAATCGTGATGAACCTACATCTATCTTATTCCACCGTTAAAGTCTCTATATTGAACATGGTGGGTCATCTTCTATCGTTTCCCATCATTAAACTCTCTCACCTGACCATGAAAAAACGACAGATTCCATCTGTAAGGGATCGTTATTTACCGTCTTTCTGTTCTCATTCACCGCACATCATCTTCTTTCTGTTAATACAACCAGGTGACTTTAATGATTGCTCAGTTCCGACGATATAATAAAAACAAAATTAATTTAAAACATAATAGCTTCTCTAATGCTTAAGCTTAGTTCATCAGTTTTTTTTTTCTTAAAAAGACAGATGCGAAGACCCGACAACGAATCAAACTTCGACAATCAAACTCACTTTGTGTTCCTTTGATATACTTTATCTTTAGCTCCACAACTCTTTCTTCGATTAGGTCGTAATTTTGCATTGATATCAACTGAAAATTGTGCTTCCCCTCGATAAACAATAATGAAATTCCCTCTGTGTGTGAACTTATAGTATGAAACTTAAATATCATACTACCATACCATCCATTCAAAATAAATTCAGGTGGGAAAGGTACGATCGGATCTTAAGTCAGTCTTTATAAATATGTTCAAATTGTATTTATTTTATTTTCAATATTTTAAATTAATTATTTGTTTTGATAACTTTCCAGTAGGTATATTTCTACAAGTCAATTTTAATGAATGATAGTACCTAAATATATTTTTCCAGAGTCTACATATATCCTATGATATAGTCTAACAACTCAAAAATCACTTACTTCTGTTTGCTCTTGAAGGTGTAATAGGTACTACTCTACTACTCTCTGGAATTCTCTACCTACTCATATCCGCCATTCTTCTTCCCGTCATCATTCAAGTCCCAGCTGTTCGAGTACCTACTGTCATCCCAAACTGAAGCTCAACAAGCCTGATATCTCAAATCAAATATCAATTCAAAAAGAAAATTTATTATTTATTGTTCTTATTTTACTTAGTTAATGGATCAATTATTATTAATCACTTTCAATGTTAAGTTTTGTTCAACACATTATTCGATCAGAAGTTATTTATTTATTTTACTCTTTTGTTTTATTATGTACCTACTTTAATCCATTATTTTCTTCGTGCATCATTGTGAATAAGAATTAATTATAATTCTCCAGTCTTGTTGCCAGACTATGACAATGACAATGACATCCTCGTTTCTTAATTTTTCAACTCCAAAAGGAAGTTGTGTAATAATACTACCATCATGTAGGAATTGAGAAAGAATAAGGTCTTTCATATAATCCGTCCGAATCCGAGGCTCTGTTTATAGCACTTTTACACCGTTGAGCAGCTAACCCAAGCGACAACCCCCAACCTGGAGGACCGGGGTTTTCTTTCAGGATTTTCCTTTCCTTAGACAGACTGCCATCACCTGGTTGACGAGTTCCATCTACCCGGGTTTTCCTTCGGAGTTGTCCTTCTCCTAGGCGGAGTCCCGCACTAGGGGGCAGCGCTTATTTAGTGGCGGCGCTCCTCGCCACGTCACCGAAGTCGTCTCAAGGCCTACTGGGGTATTTTGTGGGCATGGCCACGCCACGAACCATGCCCCCCCCCCCCGCCTTAGACACGGCCGCTCATGATCCGGGGCTGGTATTCATTATATTTCCAGCTATCCTGCCGGCATGACCCGAAACAGGACATTGCGCTATTAGCCATTGCGACCCGCCTGGTACCTAGAGCTATAGGTTCCCTTTGGGAGGGCAGGGTATGGACATGTTAAAAGAGTGAATGAGGAATGTTGGCCCAATAGAATCCTGGATTGGGTTCCGCCAGGAAGGAGAGGTCGTGGACGACCCAGAAGCAGGTGGATTGAAGGAGTCCAAGAAGAAATGGCTGGCCGAGGCCTGCAAGATGATTGGTTGGACCGAAGCGCTTGGAACTCTGCACTGACTGGTGGAGGCAACCCTTGATGGAACGCCTATAAAGTAAAAAGTAAGTAAATGGAGTGCTGGCTGCTAGGCTTTCAAAGATGAAAAAAGCTTTGAGACATACCATCCTAAGAAAAGGCCGAATATTGCAAAATCATATTACTTTTCTTTCAAACGATCTTCTCCAATGACAATTAAATCTTCCGTACCTAATGCCTCTAAGAATAAGCGTGCTGACATAGATAATGGCAATTAAAAATACCGAATGCAATCTTTATTATATAAAAAAATAAATGAATGCTGTGTACTATATAAGTGAAAAATATACAATTTAATGGTACTAGTTGTACTTGAATGTACAATGGTTGAAATATCGGTCATGTTTTCACTGACGAGCTTCAGGCACATATTTTTTTTTTTGCAGGCCTGCGGAGATTATCTCACAGAGAAGGTTCACGGTGAGTTAGACATGAGTTATGAAAAGAGTAGAATCGCGCACGCACTACTATATTGATTTGATCTGGCTGCATTACGGTGTAGTTCTTGCCATCTTTTTAACGTCTTAGCAGATAATTCTATTGAATAGTTGTTTTATCACCTTAATCAAATATTAATTCATAAGGTTTAAAATGTGACGATTAAGGAATTGATAATATTATTCATTATCATCTACACTAATATTATAAAGTTAAAGAGTATGTTTGAACGCGCTAATCTCAGAAACTACTGGTTCAAATTGAAAAATTCTTTTTGTGATGGATAGTCCATTTATTGAGGAAGGCTAAAAGCTATATAACATCACGCTGCGACCAATAGAAGTGAAGAATCAGTGGAAAATCTGGGAAAAAAAAACGGGGAAAATTGACCTCGCATCCCAACGATTCCAAACGATTTACCTTTAAATTTTAAAATAATTCAATGTCCCGTTAAGTTAACATTTGTCGTAACAATTAATAAATCATACGGGCAAACGTTTAAACACGTAGGAATCGATTTTATCAATTCTCATGGAATTAACTATGTTTACACACTGAATTCGTCTTTATTTGAGAATCAGTATTGTAGTTTATTGCAAACCAACATGAGTGACGGTTCGGTTCATTTTCGGCATCTTATGCTGTTTTAAAAAGGGAAAAAGCATCCCAAACTGCAAGAAAGATTCGTGCCGTGTATGGTAGCGATTCAATTGCTGATTGCGGAGATTTCAATTTGGAAGACCAACCCCGGGCTGGCCAGGGTTCAACTCTTGACATCTAGAATATTATGAAGGTCATTAAAAACAATCCACGAATTACTGTTCGTGAGATAGCTGCGGAGTTAAGATCCTGCAAATCGACCGTTTTTGATCGTCTAAAGAAGGCCGGGTACGTCTGCCGTTACGACGTTTGGGTTCCCCATGAGCTTATTGAAAGGATTTCATGTTGTGATTTACTGCTGAAATGTGGAGGATCCATTTTTGAAACGAGTTGTTCTTGGTGACGGAAAATGGATTCTCTACATCAACACCTGCCGAACAAAATCTTGCATCCAAGAAAGGTGATGCTCAGTATTTGGTGGGATTGGAAGGGATCCATAGATTTTGAGCTCCTTCCACAAAACCAAACTATACATAAATTTTCATCTTTTTTGTTCCCTCGAAAATTTTCTACAAGGGAAATCTTACTCTTCAGAAGAAGACGTCAAAACGGAGCTTTAATTGTTCTTCAGGAGTAAGGATAGTGATTTTTGAAAAAGGGATAATGGACCTTTCAAGTCGTTTGGAAAGGGTAATCGCTAATGGTGGTAACTATTTTGTAGATTAAATATATAAATTTTAAGCTGGTCATCAATTTTAATTGTTGTCCAAATTCCTCTTCGAACTTTCCGGACAGCCCAATATATTTTTTTAAAAACGTCTTAATAACGATCATAATAACAGAAATTGACGCAGACGAAGTCGCGAGCAACAGCTAGTTTGACAATATATTCGATATTGTATAATAATATAGTACCTAATAATTATATACCTTTATTGCCTGGCAAGGGCCCGTAAATCCTAAAAATTAGGTATATATTTAAATTTTTAGTGGACTACACTGTATCATGTACATTACATCTCAACTGAAACCTCATATTTCATAAATGGCTTAGTTGGGGAAATGTTAATGAAAAAAGAACCAGGCTTCGAAGTTCTACAGGTTTACATCAATCCGCAAAACAATGAATAACTAAAATTTAATTTTAAACCTGGCAGATGGTTCAAGGATTATTATGTCCTTTAGAGGGAACGTAAAATGGTTTACCAAAGCCTGTGATAAGTCAGGTACTCCTTAAAGATATCTATCCTAATTAAACGTGAACAGGCAAAATTTAGGACTTCCACTTTAATATCGCCTGGACACCTGCGTGTTATCAGTTCATATAGATCCATTTGTTGCTTCAAATACCCTTCAAGCCCACATCAAAGACCTAGAAGTATGGTGTCAGAGCTGGAGAATAAAAATAAATTCCAACAAATCCCATCAAATAACCTTTACCCTTCGCCGTAAACCTTTGACTTCCTGCCCTAAAGCATCCTTTAATAACACTCAACTAGTTTCTGTTGAACAGATCCGATACCTAGGACTTCTTCTTGACAAACGCCTAACTTGGAATCCACATACACGACTAAAACGACAAGAAACTGCTCGCCACTTTAGGCTACTTCAACACTTACTAGACAAACGATCAAACCTTCCTCTTAACTACAAAAGGCTCATCTACATGACTATTATAAGACCAATCTGGACTTACGGAGTAGAGCTTCGGGGCTCTACTAAACCATCAAATTCTTCCCGCATCCAATCTTTACAATCCAAAATCCTCAACGCTCCTTACTTTGTCACGAATAAACTTATCCATAAAGACCTTAATGTTCCCTATGTTACTGATTTGGCCCGGACCAGGTATCAATCCTTTCATGACCAACTCCATTCTCACTCTAACCCACTAGTTTCAATCCTTTCTTCCTCTTCAATTCCGGATAATCCTCCGAGGCGCCTGAAAAGGAAATGGCCCCGGGACCTTCTAGTTTAAAATATTTTTAGAGTGCTGCCACTGGGTAGTGTCTCTACATGTTTTTTATGACGGTTTTGTATATTACCATCTTATTTACTAGATGTATTTTTATTTAATATAGTTGTAAATATCAATAAATATGTTAAAAAAAAAAAAAAAAAAAAAAATATCGCCTGATACCCACAGTAGCAGAAAATGTCGTTAAATAAATAAAAATAACTTTCTTTTTTTTTAATTTATTTATTGTAATTTACAACTGTATTAAAAAACACAATGAGTAAATATGCAGTACGAAGAAAAGTCATGAAAATGTCTTGAGAATGAACTACCCTGGGGTGGCACTTCACTAAATATTTTAAGGCAGTAGGTCCCGAGGCCACCTTCTTTTCAATCGCCTCGGAGGGTTATGAGGGATATCTAAAGAAGATAAATTACGGACAAGTGGATTTGTATGGGTAGAGAGTTTCGAATGAAAAGAACTCTACCTATTGGGTTGTTTCACATGAAATGTCCGTTTTTATAGTTTCTGAAATACATAAAGGATTTTGCAGGTCTCTGTTGTTTTCTTCTAAATGTTTACATATTTAAAGTAAACAATTACTAATCCTCTACCTTTGTATTATAAACATTAGCTTCCCAATCAATTACCCACTTTTTAGTATACCTCCAAATATGAACATGGAAACACGCGATTTTCGAGTAATATTTTTGTACGAGTTTAAACTCGGCCATTCAGCACCTGAGGCCGCTAGAAATATTTGCAAGGCGTTTGGGGAAGGGAGTGTTAATGACGGACCATTCGCCGTTGGTTTGCTAAGTTTTCAGCTGGGGATGTCCTCAAACATACAGTAGAAAGAAACCCTTACAAAACAGTTAAAGGATTCTCAGTACAACTAAATGCAAGTGCATCTACCGTTTCCAGACATTTAAAGTGTATTGGGAAAGTAAAAAAGCTCGATACATGGGTACCTCATGATCTCACTGAGTGGCATATTCTCTCGACTCGTCTCCAACAGATTACCACCTGTTCAGGAATTTAGACAACTTCGTCAAAGGAAAACTTTTTGAAAATGATGATCAAGTGAAAAGTGCGTTTTCAGATTTTGTTTAACTTCAAAGCTCAGAGTTTTTCAGTTCGGAGATAAAAAAGTTTGTGTCACGTTGGGAAAAATGTGTAGAAAAAGAAGGTAAATACTTCGAATAAAATTATCTTATTTTCATATCGTATTCTTAATAAAAAATCCTCTACCTTGAAAACGGACATTTCATGTGACACAACCCAATAATAATAAAAAGGTGAAACACTGGAAAATTCCAAACTTTTGGCTTGACTTTTGTCCACCTTAATTGGTGATTTTGCCCACTGTGCGCCGGCACATAAATACAGTACGCTTTCCTTGTCATTGTTCTGTTATTTCTTGGGACTGCACCCCCAACCAACTTCTTCATCATATAGACTCAACTAAAACTCAATTATATTTAACATTTATATCAGAAGATTCGCTTTATTTATGTATTATTATAGAATTGAAAAGAACATCTCAATTAAAATAAAAGTACCTTATCATGCAGAAGAAATTGAAGTGTATAGTATCAATAGAGGGAGTTATGTGATAGACATTTTGCACGGGATGGTTACGGTCCGAATGCAATAATGTCTTTATTCAGCTGGGAAGAAAATTGTAGGAAACAGTATGCACCATCTAGCCGGCAGTTGTTTGAAATAAATCTATATTATACAAAAAAAATAGAAAAAAAAATGCAATAAACGTAATCCCACACTTTACGTGTTTTGTTAACGATTTGCGAATAAACAATGATTTATACTTAATCTAGATTTTTTAGCTATTTTAAAAAATAAAATAAACAATCATAAGACATGCCACAATTAATATTGGTTTGTTTATTGTTTTTTATTCATTTAACGTCCCTTTATGCTGCTATGGCTAATCCATAGTACAGTGGGAATCCTAAAATTTGTCTATCCAGGTTTAATTAGGGTACGGATCTTTAACGAGTACCGGACATCGTATAGGTTCGAGACCACCTTTTAACGCCCCCTCCGAAGGACGGCTTAACTGAGAAATTTTTACTCCCATTGAAAAATCATAAGGCCACCTGCGGGTTCGAACCCGGGATCTTGGACATAGGAGGCTGTTATGCTAACCACCATGCAACAGGTAACACCGGATAAAGTTTAAATTCCTTATATATAAGAATTAATAGAAGATTTTTTCAAATATAAGGGAAAGATAATTTTTTTTCTATAAATCGATCTTTAATTAATCGATCATTTTCGGACAAACTTAAGACTATTTTCGGACATACATGTCTGATTGAAAAAAATCTTTCTCTTGAATAAAATTAAACTAAGCTAAATAATTTCAAAGAGCAAACTGGAATATATCCCCATAATTTATCAGATATAAGGGCTCTGGGTGGCTTAAATGTTTCCGAATTTTTAATGTTATTAGTTGGACAAAAAAATTAGGATAGGGATCTTTAGCGAGTACCAGACATCGTAGAGACTCGGAACCACCTTTTAACGTCCCCTCCGAAGGACGGCATAACTCCGGCTTCCTTTTCATATACACACACCTTTATACACGAAAATCTGTATGTAAGTGCTTATTTTTCATTTTCCTAGATGAAGTATCGAACTCATGATCATTCATCAAAATTGTTTAGAATGTATTTATTTTATTGCATAGTTTATTTATGTACCCAAATGAAAAGGTCTTGTTGCAAAATAATTATTATTTCTGATGCATCTTATATATGATATGATATTATGTATATTGAATGGAGAACTTTAAAAAAAAAAAAAATATGTATCCAGTTGACTAGCGATTAAATATGGGTTACACAGGAATTTCTATTAATGAATATATAACAATAATAATAATAACAGGCTTAGCGAACCCGAAGGTTCGATGCCGATACCACCAAATTCCGCCTACACAGACTCGTCCAATGCTCACCATTCAAGCCCAAGCTCCCGAGATCAGCCTTAACGCAATCCTCCCATCGACGCCTCGGCCTGCCTTTCGGACGCCTACCAGCCGGATCAGCAAATACCAACTTTCTCGGAATCCGCTCGTCATCGAGCCCAACAACTTTACTCGCCCATTTGAGTCTCCGCGATGCAATCAACTCAATTACATTAACAGGATGCAAGTTCCGCAATTCCGCGTTATGTAACCTTCTAAACTCTCCAGTGGCCCCATCTCTCTTTGGACCAAATATTTTACGCAATACCTTATTTTCGAAAACCTTAAGCCGTTGTTCATCCTTTAAAGTAAGCGGCCACGTTTCACATCCGTAAAGAACCGTTGGAAGAATGATAGTTTTATAAATTCTAATCTTTAAGTTTTTAGATAGAAGCCGCGAACTAAGTAACTTATCAACTGAATAATAACACGCATTTCCCACCTTTAACCGGGACTTTATTTCTTCCTGGATTTCATTTTTTCTAGTTATAATTGAACCTAAATACTTGAATTTCTCTACGTGTTCAAAAGTATGACCTGATACATCAATATCACCAAGATCGACACCGTTTCTGCTACTAATCATATACTTAATGAATATATAAGGAAGTTATTATATTGTTTTAGAATCATTATATCAAATTATTAAAAAAAAATTATAAATCTTTAATAAAACTATCTGAAAAGAAATTAAGAGTTTCGGTAATAATTTATGTGACTTATAAAAAATCTGTATCTCTAAAATCCATTAAGGGTCTTCGATAAAGTACACGCAGAGATCCGTACTGCTTCTAGGCCAACGGCCGTACAAGGAGATGATTAGGTTCATATCAGGGCTTTACCCCAAATTGTGGATACCCACTTTGTAGAGCCTAGATGTGCCCTAGAGATTAGTTCTACCAAGGGTCGCCCACGGCTTAAATAACCAAGTCCCGCAGATCGGTCTGTGTGTGGTAACTCCCGGGCGAAAACGAAAAGTACTAAACTGAAATTTCATATTTAAGACAACTATACGCCCGAGATGTCATAGCCACTTTTTTACCAAAATCAGCTAAACAGAAGAGCCACTTTAAACCATGCATTTTGTACCTATTTACGAATTCTCAAAAACGGCTCCAATGATTTTGATTAAACTCGCTATATCGATAGTTATGGAATGAGATTTACTCATCTATTGTAATTGCTATTACAATTGTAATTATAATTATAAAGAGATTATTGTAATTGTTATTAGTAATATTTACATTGCCTCCTATTACAAAGGATGCCGCCTTCTACCTCCGAAGGGTCTTTAGCCCAAGACACATACCTGAATCCCTACAGGAAGTACTTTGACATTATGGGTGCTAAGTGATCCATATGTCCCTCCATTTGATCTCTGCCGCCTTTCCTCCATCCCCTCCACTATTCCTTCCTATATGTACCCCCCAAATCCTAGGGCCAGGGCACTCCGGTCAAAATGTTCTTTATGTAAAGTTATAATATATTATAGAAGTAAGAAGTCTATGTGTCTATTTCCATAGTGAATAAATATACAAAGTTTAAATAAAAGTGTTATTTGTTAACTGGCGCCCGAAGTAGGGACTGCAAGTATTAAGAAGTAATTTGATCAACTCTGCAGTCAGACCAAGAACCCTGGAAGATTTTGAATATTTGGAAGACTGTTTGAAGATAATTATGAAGATCATATGCTACCCTTCTTCAGACAAGAAAATGCTCATCCGAGATGTCCTGCGGAGCCTCGCTGGACTTCACTCCACGAGAAATTATTCCAACAGAAGAAATCGCTGAAGTAAGAGTTACTCTATATATATTTTAATGTTTGTAATGTGTTGAAGTCTTTGTTTACTGCCTAAGAAAGAGGCTATTAAGATTTTTTGAAGATTACTGAAATTGTATTGACTTAAAACATTAATACGACATCATTTCGAATAACTAAAGTTGATTACGATTTTATTCCATATTACAATGGTAATTCCCAAGAACTTTTATTTTTTATAAATGCTATTAGAGAATCAAAGGAAATTGCATGTGCAGATGATAATTTATTTAAATATGATAATGAAAAATTTTTACTAAACGAAGTATTAGCTAGATTAACCGGAGATGCCGAATATAATAAAATTTTCATATAAATTTAAAACAACGGAACAATTAATAGAGTTATTAAAAAAATCTTTTGTGACCACAGGTCAGTTGAACCAACTGACTTCCGAACTATTCGAATCAAATATCCAGCCAAACGAACACCCTTTAGATTTTTTGCGCAGACTAGGTAAAATCAGAACTTCGATAATTGTTAAATATAAACTAGACGGAAATGTTATATTTAGACCTCTAATTAAACAGTTGACATCCAAATTATTAAACATTTTTGTAATAACATGCCTTTGCACATAAAAAATTATTTGTTAACCAAAATAGTTGATTTATATGAATTGTGAATTAGAGGACTTCATCCGGAAAAAAGAATACTTATTATTTATAACCCATCATTCTCATATTTTGATTGCTATCAAAGAACCTTTACTAATCCCAAAAACGAATTTACAGTCCCCAAATCACTTGTGCCAGGCAGGAGCAACAATACCATAAAAGATATCATAATCATCAAAATAATTACAAAAGTCATTTTATTTCAAACCCATATCGACAACCAACATATGAAACAGAGTATGAGCCACCTACTAATAAAAACTCTCTCGAAGTAAGAATAAGACAGTTGGAAAAACGAATCGAAGAAATAAAGAAGTTAAGACCCACCTTTTTACCGAAAACAAAAGTAAAGAAACCGTAAAACATTTGAAAACACTTGTCAAAACGGAAGAAAACCGAAACTAATAAAAATGCCATTAATCAAAAATCTGTTTACCAGATCTAAATAAGTAATCGAGGAAACAGTAAGGTAGAGGAAAATATGCAAAGGATACCATTAAATTTAATGCTGAAACTAACCTAATTTTAAACAATCCTTTTAATAAAACGGAATTTGAAAAACAACCAAACAGAGAAATCAGAGATTCGGAAAAAGAAAATATAATATTGAATTGTAAATCAGATATTTTGGCTGTGGATGTTGATTTTAATTTAAAAAATAATAAAATAACTAAAGAATTAAAAACAGTTTTAAAAAATCAAATAGATCACAAAGATGTAGTAAAAACGATGACAGGAGAACCAGATTTAAACTTATTAAAACCGTCTGAGGAAAAGAAAGAATTATTTGTGGTCGAATCCAGTAGTTTAAAACAGCTTATAATTGAAAATGATTTGAAAAATACGGAGTCCATGGAATCTTATCAAGAAAATAGTTTAATAACCACAATTGAAAATCATTTAGTCCCAAATACAGACTTACTAAATATTTCCCAATCTGAAGATAAACTTAATTGTAAAACAGAATCTATTTTAAATGATAAATCACTTGAATGCCCGAATTTCGAACAAAATTCGTCTAATGTTAGTAAATTTCAAAAACAAAAACTAAAAATAAAGAAATTTACAAAGCCTGAGGAACCCGGGAGTATTAGTGAGATTGTTGTTAGAAAAATTAAGCTATTAAATAATAATAAAATAAAAGATATAACAACCATTATAGTAAATCAAAAAAAGGATAATTTTAAAGTTAATCCGGAACAGTTGTTAAAATATTCTTTCTTTAGGAAAAAAACGAAACTAACAGAAAAGAAAGTTACCTCTGGTGATATTGACAAAATTTTAAAAAGTAGAGTAAAAGATGAAATTCAAAATATTTCTAGATGGCCCAAGGGCAAGGATGAAATTTGCCTCTGGATGCTTAGACCTGATGAAAATTCTACTACCTATCTGGCGGGTCGAGGTGTGAAAAAAAAAAAATATAATGAAAAAAAAAAAAAGGGAGAGAAAATAAGGGAAAAAACGATATTGGTAAACTGCTATGAAATATGTATTAAATTATAATAAGTATCTGAATATCAATTATAAAATAAATATTTAAAAGTATTTATAAACATAAACACTAAAGTAAATAAAATAGCAATCTAACAAGTGGGAATATAACCTGAATAATTATTAAAAAAAAAAAAAAAAAAATTAATAATAAATAGAAAAATAATGATAATAATAAAATAAAAACAAATATAGAAGTATAATTTTTCAAGACTTTTGTAACGTTAAAATTTATTTAGTAGAATTCAGTACTCACGAATAACGTTTCAGAAATGATGGCATATTTCAACATATCATATTTATGTAAAAATACAGCTGGAGCATTACTATTATAGAATATTGTTTTAAATATAGTAGTTTAATTGTATATAATCAATTTAAGGTATTTAATTAAATTTTCGAATATTATTATTAAAAAAACTGAAAATTGGAAACAGCTCCTTCTATCAAACAAATTGTAAATGATAATTCATGATTAACAACATCCTATTCCAGCATAAGAAAAAAAAAATAATAATCTACATGTTGTAGTATAGTGTTTAAATATTTATTTGTTTTAATGCGTTTACTCAATTCAGTTTTCTAGTTACGTATTTAATTATTTGTATGTGTTGGTAAGAAACTATTATGTGTTACATAATTGTCTACAAAAATCTAATCTTGTATACATACAATTGTTACAGTATTCTACAAATAGTAAAAATAATTCATTGTTGTATATCATTTATCATAACTGTTAGTTAAGTTGTATTAGAATTTTGAATTTGTTTTGTTTGTATAACTTCTTCATTTTAAGAATTGTTGTAAGCTTAGGTTAAAAAGTAACTGTTCCTTTTTCCTGCTCTGTGCCTTCTAATCCTATCCAGAATTTCCAAATGCCTTTCTAATATATATTCAGATAATTTCAACTAACATAATTCAACATTGCACTCAAGGGGCTTCGTGCTTAAAGGGGAGAGTAGTTATGGAATGAGATTTACTCATCTATTGTAATTGCTATTACAATTGTAATTATAATTATAAAGAGATTATTGTAATTGTTATTAGTAATATTTACATTGCCTCCTATTACAAAGGATGCCGCCTTCTACCTCCGAAGGGTCTTTAGCCCAAGACACATACCTGAATCCCTACAGGAAGTACTTTGACATTATGGGTGCTAAGTGATCCATATGTCCCTCCATTTGATCTCTGCCGCCTTTCCTCCATCCCCTCCACTATTCCTTCCTATATGTACCCCCCAAATCCTAGGGCCAGGGCACTCCGGTCAAAATGTTCTTTATGTAAAGTTATAATATATTATAGAAGTAAGAAGTCTATGTGTCTATTTCCATAGTGAATAAATATACAAAGTTTAAACAAAAGTGTTATTTGTTAACTGATGTAAAATTTAATGGGCTTTAATATCATGTATAATTCATTCTGATTGAAATAGTTTAACAGGGCTTATATAGCGATATTTCAAAATTTCTTTCTCTAAAGTACCTTTAATTTAGCATTTTTTATGAAATTCACCATATCATCTGATTAGCAAATCTAATAAACAGGTAATCGAATTCGATAACCAACTAAAGGAGATAACTGTAAAAATATTTTTTTTTAATGATTTTTTTAACTTAAGAACAGTAATATACATTTATAATATACCATTGGAATGCTAACTATTTTAGAAAAAATATGATCTTATAAATTCTATTGTAAAAGTTAACGGAGAGTGATGAAAAGCCGATAAAACGAACTGATTGTCGTAGATAATAATATAATAGACTAGCTGTTGCTCGCGACTTCGTCTGTGTCAATTTCTGTTATTATGATCGCTATTAAGAAGTTTTTAAAAGAATATATTTTAAAGTACTTCTGTTTAAATGATATTTTTAGTTTTATTTTCTTTTGGCAGAAGAACATACTGATTTTCTCCGCAGCCCGATCTTGACAATGCGACATATAGTTGGACGTGTGAAAAGCAGTCATGACGTAAATCGATCTCTACATGTTTAAATGTTTGCCCCTGTGATTTATTGATTGTTACGACAAAAGATAAATTAACGGGAAACTGAATTATTTTAAAATTAAAAGATAAATCATTTGGAATCATTGGGATGCAAGGTTGATTAATTTCCGCCGTTTTTTTTTTCAGATTATCCACTGATTCTTCACTTCTTTTGGTCGCAGCGTGATGTTATATAGCCTATAATCTTCCTCGATAAATGGACCTTTCTGAGATTAGCGTTTAAACAAACTAACTCTTCAGCTTTATAATATTAGTATAGATTATTTAATAAAACACAAGTTTCTATTAAAATGCAATGTAAATAATTCTTTAACAATTTCTTTCGTTTCATAATTTGTTTAAAAATTCTTAAATTAATATAAATTACGGAGGTTAATGAAAGTCATGTGTTGCGCGCACCAGATTTTTTTTTTACATTCTTAAATTCTATAAAAAATGAAGAGAACAAACAAAGAAGAAGCTGCTGTCAAGAATATTTCAGATTTCACGGTGATACTTGGATCGTTTGGATCTGAAGTTCATCTCATCAGTATACTTTCCAACAAATATCGACAAAATACAGCATGGATGTCTTCAACTGTCTTAGAGCAGGAAGCGACCTGCCGGACGTTACAGAATAGGGTTGAAACTATTTTCATAGAAAAACATAAAAAGAAACTGCAGAATAACACACTACTTAAGTGTGGCGGAAGCAACCCATCTTTTCCCCACTTGCATTATGTATTTTTTTCCATAATTATCTAATCATATTTAAAAATATAAATATTTCAGAATTAATAAATAAAAATCTGGTGCGCGCAACACACGACTTTCACATACCTTCGTTATTGATATCAATTTGAGAATTATAAAACAAATTTAGAATCGAAAATAAATTATCAAAGAATTATTAACATTGGATTTTAAAAGAAACATGTGTTTTATTAAACAACCTATTATATCATTATCCACGACAAACATTATTTTACTATAATATGTATATGATAATATTTTTTCTAAAATCTTTAGCATTCTAACGGTATATTACTGTTCTTAAGTTAATAAACTAAATATCGAATTCAATCAACTTATATATTTACCTGTTTTTTAGATTCAATAATCAGATTATATGGTGAATTTCATAAAAAAACTACTAAACTAAAGGTACTTTAGAAGAAGAAATTTGGAAATATCGTCATTTAAGCACTGTCACTATTTCAATCAGAATGAACACACTGTAGTGTCCGGCGATGACAGCGCCACCCAGTGGCCAAACGATGAAACAATTGCATTCAAAAAATTTAATTAGTTTTTTCCTTTATTTGGATATCGAATTCGTTCAACTTACATATTTACCTGTTTTTTATCAATGGTAATAAGATGATATGGTTATTTTTATAGAAAATACAAAATTGAAGGTACTTTAGAGGAAATTTAAAATATCTGCATTTAAGCGCCATCAGAATAAAACCTACATGATATTAAAGCACGTTAAATTTTACATCGATATAGCGAGTTTAATCAAAATCGTTAGTGCCGTTTTTGAGAAAATCGTAAAAATGTGAAAAACGCGTGGTACAAAGTGGCTATTCCAGTTAGCTGATTTTAGTGAAAAAGTTGCTGTAATATCTCGGGTGTATAGTAGTCCTAAATATGAAATTTCATTTCTGTACGACTTACCGCTAGACTTACCACACGCAGACACACGGACACACAGGCCTTTTTGCGGGACTTGGTCATTTGGACTCAGGAGACCCATTTAATCAAATCAAATCAAACCAAGCGAGTTTAATCAAAATCGTTAGAGCCGTTTTTGAGAAAATCGTAAAAATGTGCTAAATACATGGTATAAAGTGCCTCTTGTGGTAGGCTCATTTTGATGAAAAAAGTTTTGTCACGTCTCGGGCGTATAGTTGTCTTAATTATGAAATTTCAGTTTCATAGGACTTACCGTTTCCGCCCGAGAGTTATCACACACACAGAACTTTTTGCGGGATTTGATTATTTGGACTCAGGGGACCATAAAACGTGTATTTCCATTGAAAACTGAAATGTAAAAATTTTCAAGATCGCAATACTTTCTCTTACTATATATTTCATATATAGGTAAGTGAAAGTAAAAAAACATTTTATTGAAAAAAATTGTATTACAATAATTTAATTCCACGATGTTTATCGCCACTCGATCGTTTTGATTGTTCTAGAAGAGTGGTGAAGGACATTTCTATTGATCAACAGTTCTAGAGTTCGATTCAAGAGATTAATCATGAGAAACGAATCCGTGATGAATTACTCTTTAGCAGTTTCGGAAGTATGGTAATCGTTTCTTTTCTCGAATGGTTACTTAATTTACACTTTTCATGCTTCCTGATTCTAAAAAGTGATTTAAAACGAATTGTTTTGTCGTTGTTGTTATTTAGATTGTCGAATCAACCAAATCATTTGAGAAAGACACAGAGAAAATGAAAAAAGAATTTATTTAATAAGTAAGTCTTTCTTCTTCTACCAGTGGCACGACAGGAAGTGTAGGCCCTGGGCCTCGCTGTGTAAACTCCTGCAAATTTACACTCACGTTTCATGATGCAATTTTTTTTAGTGTAGGGTCATCACTCCCTACGACTAATTTTGTGAGTGGCCACCCTTTGGCTGACGGGTCTCACATACCCGGGGGAGAGGCTGTGAGTGAATCCACATTTTTTTATCCTTATAAAAGCCCCGCCAGGACTGGGATTCGAACTCACAACCATAGACTGAGGGACTAGCGCGCTAGCCACTCAGCCACGGGCTCCCCTGTATTCCCTTCATTCATTTCTTATTATTGTATTATATTATTTTTATTACTGTTTAATTGGTTTATCTTTCATTAACTCTTGGCCAGATATAGCTCCTTTATTATTTCAAAGCTAATGTTATTCTTAGAATACTAAGTACCAGAATAATGTCACTAATTATTTTTATTTATTTAATTTCTTTTTTATTCTTTCTTTTATACTGAAGCTCTGTTATCAATTCATTTATTTTTCATTTTGTCCAACATGATTAGATCCAACATAATAAGTAAGTAATACTCACAAAATACTACAAAAAAAATGAATATGATTATTGCTAATTTTTGGATTTACTTTACCTAGCATTTTTATACTATTTTTACTTTCACTTACCTATATATAGCATTTCCAAGTCAATTGTAACCTTTTCCAAGTCAAATGTAACTTTTTCCAAGTCAAATGTAACCTTTTCCAAGTCAAATGTAACCCTTTCCATTTCAAATGTCACCTTTTCCAAGTCAAATGTCACCTTTTCCATTTCAAATGTTACCTTTTCCAAGTCAAATGTCACCTTTTTCTTCACTTCTAGCCTTAAATATTCCGTTTTATTTATTTATTTATTGAAAAATAATTAGTTTAATTAACATTATGACTTTTTTAATAATTTTGGCATATAATAATTGATATTTTTTTTGGGTCTCTTAGATATTTGATATCAAGTTCTGTTTTTTACTAGCTAATATTTAAAAAAATTAATTATCGTCTATTTAGTTTTAAGATAGTTGTTGATTTTGATTTTTTAGAGAGGAGGGGTAGTTTTTTGGAATAATTAATGTGTTTTCGGGTATTATAATTAAATTTTTCGACCTGTATTTTTTATCGCTCGCGTGCATTTTAACTCGCATTAAATTTTAATGTTTTTTATTGATATAGGGATTAATTAATGTGCTTTCGGGTGGTTATGATTACGTTTTTTGAGCTGTATCTTTTATCGGTCATGCCTATTTCAACTCATATTTACTTTTAATGTTTTTTATTGATATAGGCATTAATTATTTTGCTTTCGGGTGGTTATGATAAGGTTTTTCGAGCTGTATTTTTTTCGCCCGCGCTTATTTTATCTAAAATTTACTTTTTATGTGTTTTATTGATATAGGGACTAATTAATGTGCTTTCGGGTGGTAATGATTACGTTTTTCGAGCTGTATTTTTTATCGCTCATGCGTATTTCAACTCGCATTTACTTTTAATGTTTTTTATTGATATAGGGATTAATTATTTTGCTTTCGGGTGGTTATGATTACGTTTTTCGATCTGTTTTTTTTTTATCGCTCATGCGTATTTCAACTCGCATTTACTTTTAATGTTTTTTATTGATATAGGGATAACTTAATGTTCTTTCGGGTGGTTATGATTACGTTTTTTGAGCTGTATCTTTTATCGGTCATGCCTATTTCAACTCATATTTACTTTTAATGTTTTTTATTGATATAGGCATTAATTATTTTGCTTTCGGGTGGTTATGATAAGGTTTTTCGAGCTGTATTTTTTTCGCCCGCGCTTATTTTATCTAAAATTTACTTTTTATGTGTTTTATTGATATAGGGACTAATTAATGTGCTTTCGGGTGGTAATGATTACGTTTTTCGAGCTGTATTTTTTATCGCTCATGCGTATTTCAACTCGCATTTACTTTTAATGTTTTTTATTGATATAGGGATTAATTATTTTGCTTTCGGGTGGTTATGATTACGTTTTTCGATCTGTTTTTTTTTTATCGCTCATGCGTATTTCAACTCGCATTTACTTTTAATGTTTTTTATTGATATAGGGATAACTTAATGTTCTTTCGGGTGGTTATGATTACGTTTTTTGAGCTGTATCTTTTATCGGTCATGCGTATTTCAACTCGCATTTACTTTTAATGTTTTTTATTGATATAGGGATAACTTAATGTTCTTTCGGGTGGTTATGATTACGTTTTTTGAGCTGTATCTTTTATCGGTCATGCGTATTTCAACTCGCATTTACTTTTAATGTGTTTTATTGATATAGGGATTAATTAATGTGCTTTCGGGTGGTTATGATTACGTTTTTCGAGCTGTATCTTTTATCGCTCATGCGTATTTCAACTCGCATTTACTTTTAATGTTTTTTATTGATATAGGGATAACTTAATGTTCTTTCGGGTGGTTATGATTACGTTTTTTGAGCTGTATCTTTTATCGGTCATGCGTATTTCAACTCATATTTACTTTTAATGTTTTTTATTGATCATAACAACGTTTTGATTACGTTTTTCGAGCTGTATTTTTTATCGCTCTCGCTTATTTTAACTAAAATTTACTTTTTATGTTTCATATTGATATAGGTGTTGAAAATTGTTACTCATTTTAAGTTACTCTTTCTATTTCATAAATATTCGATAGAGGGATCGTTTATAGTGTTTTCGGGAATACTAATAGAGTTTATGACATTTATTTATAGCTAGTGCACATTTTAACTTAAATGAAAAGTGATGTAGAAGAATGCGCAATCGTGATGTAACGTCCAAATCAAAAATGTAATCAGATCCTGCAAAAAAACAAAAAATAATTCTTACATCATATTATAACATAATACCTACGGTTTGTAGAAATTCCCAAGCGCATAAAAGAATAAAGTTCAAAACACGTTATGAGAATCCCCTAAAACAAAAACAAAGAAAGACTACTGCAAATGCAAGTTGAAATGAGAGCAAGCGACAATAAAAACAGCTTAAAAAACGTAATCACAAGACCCGAAAAGATAATTACAAACGTCTATAACAATAAAAAATATCAAAAGTAAATCCGAATTGAAATACGCATAAGCGATAAAAGATACAGCTCATAAGCACATTAATTATGTCTCTATATATAAAAAAACATTAAAAGTAAATTCGAGTTAAAATGCGCGGGAGCGATAAATAAATAAAACTAAAAAAAACATAATTATAGGACCCGAAAACACAATTTTCAACACCTATATCAATATGAAACATAAAAAGTAAATTTTAGTTAAAATAAGCGAGAGCGATAAAAAATACTGCTCGAAAAACGTAATCATAACCACCCGAAAGAACATTAAGTAATCCCTATATCAATAAAAAACATTAAAAGTAAATGCGAGTTGAAATACGCATGAGCGATAAAAAAAAAAACAGATCGAAAAACGTAATCATAACCACCCGAAAGCAAAATAATTAATCCCTATATCAATAAAAAACATTAAAAGTAAATGCGAGTTGAAATACGCATGAGCGATAAAAAATACAGCTCGAAAAACGTAATCATTACCACCCGAAAGCACATTAATTAGTCCCTATATCAATAAAAACATTAAAATTTAATGCAAGTTAAAATGCACGCGAGCAATAAAAAACACAGCTCGAAAAATTTAATTATAATACCCGAAAAACACATTAATTATTCCAAAAAACTACCCCTCCTCTCCAAAAAATCAAAATCAACAACTATCTTAAAACTAATTAGACGATAATTATTTTTTTTAAATATTAGCTAGTAAAAAACAGAACTTGATATCAAATATCTAAGAGACCCAAAAAAAATATCAATTATTATATGCCAAAATTATTAAAAAAGTCATAATGTTAATTAAACTAATTATTTTTCAATAAATAAATAAATAAAACGGAATATTTAAGGCTAGAAGTGAAGAAAAAGGTGACATTTGACTTGGAAAAGGTAACATTTGAAATGGAAAAGGTGACATTTGACTTGGAAAAGGTGACATTTGAAATGGAAAGGGTTACATTTGACTTGGAAAAGGTTACATTTGACTTGGAAAAAGTTACATTTGACTTGGAAAAGGTTACAATTGACTTGGAAATGCTATATATGGAATATATAGTAAGGTAATGTATTGCGATCGTGAACATTTTAGAATTCCAGTTTACAACGGAAATACACGTTTTAGGGTCCCCTGAGTCCAAATGACCAAGTTCCGAAAAAAGGTATAGGTGTGTGTTAAATTTTTTTTTTTTTAAATAACATAATTATTACATACAATCATAACTAAGGTTATACTTTTTATATTATTTAACATTTTCTGTAAAATCTGTAGCTTTATGACGGTCTATTATGCTTTTCTAATTTGCGAATTGAAAAATAACAACTTGGAAAAAGTTTATTTTTACAGTTTTTTTTTCTTCAGTTAATTTAAGTTTCTTTAATATTTATCCATTTATTCTTAACACTAGCAACAAGAAATGATGAGATAGTCAAAATAAACAAAATTAACAATACATAAGGTCTTTTTTTATTTCATCAGAATAAACTTAAATCTATAAATTTCAAAGTGAATATGTAACAATTATTTATATAAATATTAATAATTGTTTCATATTGATTTTTATTCGCTTTCGATTCTTGCAATATTTCCTAAGAAGTTAGTCACACCTCTTAAAATACTAAAAAATACTTAAAAATGCCTAGGTTCTAAGCCGGCTTTATATTACTTCTTATCTCCAAACAAAGTTGACATTCAAAAAAGAATTATTCTGAATTTCGATTAAAGCATTTATTTTAGATCAAATTACTAATAAGATTAAATTCATAATAATATAGTATATACGACAATAACTAAAGTTTTTTGCGGTTATCATCACTCTCAAATACAGCTTTGAATGTTACATAAGTACTTTTATTCTACTTCAGTTCATTATAAAGAATTAATTTTATTATTTTTATTTTTTAACTTTCAATGTTTTGGAATAATAGCAAAGTTCTTTACTTAGAAAATAGAGACATAATCATGAAAAACCAATGAGTCATTCCATACGTGGAGTACCTAGACATTGCACTGTAAATGCTTAAAATTCAACATTATACCTATTCTTGAATGCATATTGTTTATTTTCAGATAGTTGGTTTGAAATGTTAAAATATTTACTGAATTTTACTTCCAATATACATTATGATCACAAGAAAATATATCGAATGGATAATATTTCTTTTCTTTTTTAATATAATTTATATGTGCATTACTGCATTAATGTTTTTCATTTTCCACAAATTAATAAATTTTAAGAAATATTTGTTAAATTATTTCATTATAGAGAAGAGAACTGTCTGAGAGTTGATATATGTAAATAAATAGATATTGGTATTTAAAGAAGTTATTTCAACAATATTTGAATCATATTAAAAAAAAAAATCATAAATATTAAATTTTATGTCTTTTAATATAAGATATAATACCACCGTATTCGAATTCACGCCTGCAAATGCGCACTTTGACGCACATTGACTTGTACAGGCCCGTATGCGTTTTTAGTAGGAGTGGGCATAATCGAATTACGATTATCGGATCATTCAATTATTACAATCATTCGGATTAATCGATTATCGTTTTAATCGGTTTGGATAAGCTAATGATCATTCGAACTGAACTGTTTAACGATAATCGAGGGTTGATGAGGAGCTCGGATAATCGAAAGACCTTTTCTTTTCTTTTTTTTTGCTCATCACAGAAATCGTCTCTCACAATGCATACTAATCATTCGATTATTTAAATCACCGAAGTCCCATCATCCGATTATGACGATCATTCGATTATGCCCACCCCTAGTTTTTAGACCAGTGGAATATGACCGTATCCCTTTGCATACCTGTGAAATTAGGAGATGTATACCTGTCCACATCTATGAATATATTCGTATTCGTATTTTCAAAAACTCGATATTCCCGAATGTATTCGTATTCGTGTTTCCGAATGCGATTTTGCCCATCTCTGGTCCACGGTAACTAGAACAATGCGGTAGGGCTTACGCGCATTTTCCTACGAGGCCGTGACGACATCTGCACCTTTCGGACGCCTACCAGTCGGTTCAGCGAATACCAACTTTCTCGGAATCCGTTCCTCACCGAGCCCAACAACTTTGCGCGCCCATTTGAGTCTTCGCGATGCTATCAACTCAATTATATTCACAGGGTACAAACTCCGCAATTCCGTGTTGTGCAACCTTCTAAACTCCCCAGTGACCTCATCTCTCTTTGGACCAAATATTTTACGCAGTATCTTATTTTCGAAAACCTTAAGCCGTTGTTCATCCTTCAAAGTAAGCGGCCACGTTTCACATCAGTAAAGAACCGTCGGAAGAATAATAGTTTTATAAATTCTAACCTTTAAGTTTTTAGACAGAAGTCGCGAGCTAAGTAATTTAGCAACTGAAGAATAACACTCATTTCCCATCTTTAACCGAGACTTTATTTCTTCCTGGATACAAACCAACATAATATATATATATATATATATATATATATATATATATATATATATATATATATATATATATTTAAGTTAATCATTTAGAAATGCTACGATACTAATAACTACAACGACAAACGTGATAAGTAATACCTTATGTTTGAACTAAACCGTCACATTAATTATTTGTTTTGTTCATCTTCTTTGATTTTTTTCTCATACAGTGTCAGAAATTTCATCTTTATTCATCGCTCTTTTAAGTTCTTTCTTCTTGTTCAGTTCTTTCATTCTAATAAAGGACCGAGTTCTAACATATGTTGTAATATCATTTTGCTTTCAAAAGTTGTTGTTGACTTAGAAAATAGCTGTCCATATTTAATCAAATCATGTTTTAATTTAGTTATTACCCATGGGGCATACTTTAGTTCTTTTGTTAATGAAATGATTATTTCTTTTAGTTCTTTATTTTCGTTTGTTAATTAGATGTTCTGCACGTCATGATGAAATAAATTTTGATCTTTATTAGGATCGAGTTGGTCTGATTGGTTTCTATAATTTTGCTGTTTCTTTCTTATGCCGATTTTTTTATTAACGAATTTACAGTTTTCATTCAATTACGTTTAGCTACACAATTTCTCTTTCAATAAAGCCCAAAGTGTCGTTATGAGATGAAATGGTATTTTTGTGTTGGTACAGAGGATTCTTTTAATTTAGGTCTTGGTGGTAGGCCTAATAATTCTGATTTTAAATCTCTTTCATAATTGCACGGTAAGAATGTCACAGCTGACAAAAACTAGGATTGGAACAAACCCTAGCTCTGACTAAATCATCTGACATTTTAATTAAAATTTGTTTTAAAATAAGAGAGGTTACAAAACATTGGTTTTATGTGTTATTGATGATTTAGAGGAGGTGAGGGTGAAATGAATACGAGCTGCAAAGTGGCGTCAAAAATATTCTTTTATTTTCCTGCAGGTACACAAAATAAAAACGGAGAATAAATTAATTAACAGCTGGTGAGAGGTTGCAATGGATTCGCCACTGTAAAATAAAATAATCTTTCTACTATCATAAAACACAGAAAATAAAATAATAAATAAAAATGAGCTTCTATTAAATATAAAGATAACTAAAATATAAACATGTTTGAGGCAGTGACAAATCCATTTCACATAACCTCTTTGCTCCCACCAGCTGTGTGTTATAACCTCACTCCCTCACACACATCAGGCCCATCACAATGATATGTGTGATTATATTTGTCTTGTTAAGCTAATGTTATATGTTTATTCAGTTAGTTTTGTTTTGTTTTATTAATGAATATTGATAATATGATAATATTACCCAGTAAATTCCTGATGTTTAGTATTTTTGTAGTTTACAGTAAACGTTCTAAATGTGATTTATTACAAAATTGTATTGTAACCTTTTAGGTTCAATTACCTGATGTTGTTTTGTGAAAACGAAGAAGTTTCAAGTAAAAAATGGTTACTACTCACTCCCCTTATATATAAGTAAATAATTATAGAGCGTAAATAGAGACGTTACAAGAAATGTAATGAAAAAAATTGTGTTAAACTCGTCTTTTCATTTGCAGAAATGCTGCCATTGTTTATGAAGAGTTTTTTCTTTTTGAAAAACGTGAAATGACAAGTTCAGTTTTTTAGGGTTATCTGAACGGTTTGTAGAACCTGCAAGGGCACAACATGGCATTTTAAAGAGAGATAATTACTTAGCTTATCGATGAAATCAATAAAAAAGTTCCGAACACTATAAAGACAACCGTCGTGGTGAGTGAGCGAAATAACTACAATTACAGTGCAGTGCCTGCAAGACGGGTCGGTCCACGTGACGTCACCTGGTTGGCAATCTACTGCGCATCCTTCTCGTGAGTGCTCCCGTATTGTTCTAGTTACCGTGGTAGGGTCATCACTCCCTACTTCTATTTTGTCAGTGGCTACTATTTGGCTGACGTGCCTCCGGAGGACCTCAGGATCCGGGGAAGAGTTTGTGAGTGAATCCCCATTTAATTATATGCTTCAAAAAGTCACCCCCCCCCTCTTGGAATTGATAGCCACATAGTCACGAGCTTAATTATAGTAAGCTTAATTAAGTTAATTTTATTTCTATTTCAAAATTCATTTGATAAGATCTTAGTCATTTTTTTTTAATCCTCTAATCATACATTATTAATAAAAACAAACAGAGAGACAGAAAGGTTAAATATTATTACGTAATAACCATTTCGAGCAAGGAACAGTAGAAAGTTGAGGATGTTCTAAGTCTGTTTTGAAGGTTAGTCGCTAGCTGCTGGACGTAGAAATCGTCGGGAGAAAGTAAAACGCTAACAAAACTCAACATTCGTCAGGATATGTCGTATAGCAGGTGCTGTTTTCGCAAGCTGGTATAAATATTAAGCCAAGAGGAAGAAAGGTAATAAATTTATCGGTGGAGTGGATTAGGAATAGAAATGGAGTGGTTTGAGAATGGAAAGTTACTCTATAAGTCTTTATTAATGCCATTCATAACTTAAATTGAATAAATATGATATAAATTGAATAATCCTTAATATGAATGTACATGAAAGAAGTCTGAAAATTAATACAAAATAGTTAATTATTTCTGAATAATTACAGTATGGTATTACAATTGAGACGTTATTTCCAAAAGGTACTATATCCACATTAGACAATATAACAGGAAACTCAAAAATCTGTCATTTATTTATGGATCAATTTACGTGATTCTTATTTTATTAAAATATAAAGTTTATTTTTAACCGTGTTACTAACTTATTTTTTCAAATAATTGCACTTTTTTAACAATATAATATAGATATAGTACTTTTTGGAGCGAAACATGGATATAATACTTGTTAGAAAGAATTAAAAGGGATATAGTACTTTTTTGAAGAATATAACCCGCGGTAAGTTGGTAACAGTCACTATAACCTTCCTAATACAACATTAACGATAACTAACGTCTTTGGGATCACTTGTAGCTGGGTGGCTAGCGTAACAGCCTCCCATACTAAAGGTCACGGGTTCAAACCCGCAGGTGGTCCTAGGATTTTTTAATGGGAGTAAAAAATCCTTAGTTACGCCGTCCTTCGGAGGGGACGTTAAAAGGTGGTCCCGAGCCTGTGCGATGACAGGTACTCGTTAAAGATCCCTATCCCAATTAAACCTGGATAGGCAAAATTTAGGACTCCCACTGTAGCATCGTCCGATTAGCCATAGTAGCATAAAGTGACGTTAAATGAATAAACAAACAACTAACGTCTTTATGTTTTTAATTACTAAGTTATGTGTATTTCCTTATTCTCCCTCTGAGAAATATCTTTCTTTGTTGGTTAATTACATTGATTATCAATTCTTCATAAAGAAATTAAATATTTAAAGGACAATCTATCTATTTATATCACTATTATAAGAAAGTATGTAATCATGAAGTTTGTTTTGAACTTGTATTTACTATTTGTGTGAATTTAGAAACTTTATCTATTATTATTAACTATGTGTAAACAATATTTAACTATAGAGTCTGATAAATAAATAACTTTTGAGCTTTTATTTTGCATTAAAAAATCTACTATTAAGATAGTTCAGGCACGATTTTTACGCTCATATTTTGCAAGTTCGTGGAATGCTAATTCTAATTATTCTATTAAAATGTGAGTTTCTTAAGATTTTTGTATCATATTTATGAGGCTGCAAGAAGAAATACTATGAAAAAACTTAATTTAATTGGGAACCTACGAGAACCGAAGCAAGGGAATTAAGTTGTTTAAAACAGCCAAAAAACTGATTATTAGGTTAAAACTATTATTCAAACATATAGCAGTGATTCAAGACGTATTAAATGAACCAATAAAAATGCACATAATGAAGAAAACAATAAATTAATGGTGATATATTACGGGGTTAGGTGCTTCTGCCGTACAGTAGGAAATGTACCTTTTGGAAGGAAACGAAAAGAAAGGTTATATCTGTTTACAGTGTTAATTGTAATAAAAAAAAAAAAATTAATTTATATTTTGTACGAATGCTACTCTAATTGTTAGTGTGGTTGATAAAGTGTCATTCGAAGGGGGGTGTTATACCTCTTTGTAAAAGGTGTGTGGTGGCAGCGCCACTGTATTACAATTGTAAGTCGTGGAACCGAAGTCGTCCCTGGAAGAGATGTCGTGTTATCGTAGTGTAAGAGTTGATTAAACAATTTAAAACTATTCATATTGTTGTCATTTGTGTTTCACCCTCATAGCAAAAGTCAAAACACGATACTTTCCCTTACTATATATTTCATATATAGGTAAGTGAAAGTAAAACAAATGTCCATTACTAACCATTATGTTAGGGTTATGTTGTCAAAATTACGCATGTAATATGTTAGTGTTGACTAATGACCCTCTGTGGGTAGATGCATTTAAACAGTAAGTAAAATTATCTAAAAATAGCTTCACCATGAAATGGAAAAAAAGAATACGCCGTATATAGTTCTAAAGTAATAATTAACGATTCCTCTTTTTCTATAATGCAAATTAATTAGATAATTGACAATTTAATGCCTCATTTTTTCTTAAGCTTTTTCCATTATCTTCTCGGAGACCAACATTAAACCCTTTGCTAATGAGGCTTTCTTTAGCAAAGGGACCATTCGTTCCGGTAACCAACAACATGGGCTATCTTTTTCCAATTAGCTCCTTGGTATTTTAGTTTATTCTGACAAGTCAGCTGATTTTTTTAATCTCTAAGCTAATCTTTCGACGACTAATTAATGGCGTTTTTCTTTTGGTTTCCTTTCCAACTTGCTATTCTCTAACCAATCTTGATTACCTTTCTGCACATAAACTTTGACTTAGCGTTAATCTTGAATGCTGTCACAGCTGACAAAAACTAGGGTTGGAACAAACCCTCGCTCTGATGAAATCAGCTGATCTTTTAATTAAAAAGTATTTAAATTAAGGGAGGTTACAAAAACATTGATGGTGTTATTGGTTACGTATCTTAGTCATGTTCAGTTTATGATAAATGTTTATTATTTTAATTTTGTTTTGATATATTAGTGAATATTGAATCCGTAGGGGTAAGTTTATCTTTGATGTTTAGTATTTTTTTTTTGTTTACAGTAAACGTTTTAAATGTGATTTATTATAAAATTGTATTGTAACCTTTTAGGTTCAATTACCTGATGTGAAAATAAAGAAGTTTCAAGTCAAAAATGGTTACTACTCACTCCCCCTCCGCTGAGCTAGCACTTATTTAAATAAATAATAATAATAATAATTCTTTATTTATTCTAGGACGAGTCCCTTAAGAATAATAATACAGGAAATAAACAAGGGTCTTAAGACTAGAGTCTTAGAGTAAAAAAATTAAGAATATAAAGATAAGTAAAAATAACAACAGAATTGAATTAATAAGATGAAAAAAAAAAAAAAATAACTCAAAAGACAACTTCTAATAAAATGTGAATACAAGAAAAATATGGCAGGTGGTCCTAGGATTTTTTAATGGGAGTAAAAAATCCTTAGTTACGCCGTCCTTCGGAGGGGACGTTAAAAGGTGGTCCCGAGCCTGTGCGATGTCAGGTACTCGTTAAAGATCCCTATCCTAATAAAACCTGGATAGGCAAAATTTAGGACTCCCACTGTAGCATCGTCCGATTAGCCATAGTAGCATAAAGTGACGTTAAATAAATAAATAAATAAAAAAATACAAGAAAAATATAAATAAAGATATATCTAAAATGAGTACAGAAAATAACATATAATTAAAAGTATAATAATATTATTTTTAAAAAATTAAAAATATATAGTTAAAAAAAAAAATTACAATGCTTCTATATGTTTGTAAAATTATATGTGATTTAATCTTTCATCTTTGAAAAGATAATTTTCTTTAAATAATATTTGCTACGAATGTATCCATTAAAGTTAAATAACGTATCTGTCTGCTTTATTTGTTGATTTTCCCTGAAACTAGGATCTAATTGGGATTATTGGGGAATTGGATTGACAGGAAATGGCTGAATAGACGGGATTTGAATGTTGAAAGAGTTTGGGAGTGACGGATGTCGGAAGGGATGGAATTCCATAGAGATGCGGAGCGGATTATAATTATATAACGTAAATAGAGACGTTACAATGCTTGTCCCAAGGTCCCAGGTCCCAATATGCTTCGTCTATCTTTAAAAGTAACTGAGCTTTGGGCATTTATACCAGTCAAATTTCAATTTTTACTTTCACTTACCTGTATATGAATAAATAGTAAGGGAAAGTAATGTGATCTTGAAAATTTTCGAATTCCAGTTGTCAACGGAAATGCACGTTTTAGGGTGACCTGAGTCCAAACGACCAAGTCCCGCAAAAAGGTCTGTGTGTGTTAGCTTTCTCAAAAACAGCTCTAACGATTTTGATTTAATTCCCTATATCGATGTAAAATTAAATGGGCTTAAATATCATGTAAGTTTCATTCTGATTTAAATAGTTTAACAGGGCTTAAATGCCGATATTTCAAAATTTCTTCCACTAAAGTACCATTAATTTTGTAGATTTTATGAAATTGACCATATCATCTGATTAGCATTGCCAAAAGACAGGTAAATATATAAGTTAAACGAATTCGATATTCAACGAAAGGAGAAAATTATCTCTAACTGTATTTGAAAATTCTTTAATCGATTTTAACAACGGCGGTAAGTGAAAGTCGTGTGTTGCCCGCACCAGATTTTTTAAAAAAGCTTCATACAGTATTTCATATTTAAATAGGCAATCAAAAACTTCCTTTTTTTTTTTTTTTTTTTTTTTTTAATTTGTTTTTCTTCGACATCTATCACATTGTTTTTTAACGTTTCCGGGTTTTGTCCCCATTCACAAGACTAAAAAAAATTTGAATGTGTATAAAGAGATGGTAAAAGGTAAATCATATTGAATATATTTTGAACTAATATTGACAATTTAATTTGAAATTTGTAAAGATATTTTTCCAATACTTATGATCATACTATAAAAATTGTTTCTAAGTCTTGAGAATGGGGATAAAACCAAGAAACGTTGAAAAACAATGTGATAGATATTGAAGAAAAATAAATTTAAAAAAGAAAGAAATTTATTGATTGCTTATTTAGGTAAATATGAAAAATAAAATAAACTTTTATTCTAGTGACGGAATATTTGTGTGTATGAAGCTAGAAATCATTGTTTCAGCATTCTTTATAATAATATGAACCCTTTTTATTTTATTATTATAAAATAATCTATTATATTCTTACCTACACCAATCAGTTAGTTTTATAATCTTTTCATCGCTCTTCGCTACCTTATAAAACTTTATATAATATTAATATTAATAAAACTTATATTAATAATATTAATAAACATTAATATAATATATATATATATATTATATATATATATATATATATATATATATATATATATATAAATATATATATATATATATACATATTGCACTAGAAATATATTTTTGCTCTTTTCTTTAGATATCGAATTCTTTCAACTTATATATTTACCCGTATTTCATCTATTCTAACAAAATAAAATAGTTATTTTTTCGAATGTACCAAAAGTAAAGTTACTTTAGAGAAAGAAAATTTACGATATCGGCATTTAAGTCTTGTCAGACTATTTCAATGTAGAATAAAGCTTATATGATATATAAAACCCATTAAATATTACATGGATATAGCGAGTTCAATCAAAATCGTTTGAACCGTTTTCGAGAAAATCGTTAAAAGAAGCAAAATGCATGATATAAAGTGGCTATTCTCGTTCGCCGATTTTTACTTTCACTTACTATATATAGTAATGGAAAGTATTGCGATCGTGAAATTTTTTTAATTCTAGTTTTCAACGGAAATACACGTTTTAGGGTCCCCTGAGTCCAAATAACCAAGTCCCGCAAAACGTTCTGTGTGTGTGTGTGTGGTAACTCCCTTGGGGAAACGGTAAGTCCTATGAAACTGAAATTTCATATTTAAGACAACTATACGCCCGAGACGTGACAAAACTTTTTTCATCAAAATGAGCTTACCAGAAGAGGCACTTTATACTATGCATTTTGCACCTTTTTTGCATTTTCTCGAAAACGGTTCCGACGATTTCTATTTAACTCGCTATATCGATGTAAAATTTAATGAACTTTAATATCATGTAGGTTTTATTCTGATTAAAATGGGCTGACAGGGCTTAAATGCCGATATTTTAAATTTATTTCCCCTAAAGTACCTTTAATTTTGTAGATTCAATAAAAATAACTATATTATCTTGTTAATGTTGATGAAAAATAGGTAAATATATAAATTGAATAAATTCGATACCCAACTAAAGGAGAAAACAGAATTTTTTTTTTTTGTTTAATCTTTTCATCGCTCTCAGTTACCTTTTACAATCGTATGTAGAAGATAATATTTTTTTTTAAATCCTTAGCTTTCCAACGGTATATCACACATGTATATTACTGCTCTTATGTTCAAAAACGAAAAATTGCATTAAACATTTTTTTTTTCTATTTTCTCCTTTAGTTAGGTATCGAATTAATTCAATTTATATATTTACCTGGTTTTTATTAGTGGTAACAAGATAATATAGTTATTTTTATAGAATCTACAAAATTAAAGATACTTTAGAGGAAGAAAATTTAAAATATCGGCATTTAAGCCCTGTAAGACCATTTTAATCAGGATAAAACCTACATGATACTAAAGCCCATTAAATTTTACATCGACATAGCGAGTTTAATCAAAATCGTCGGAACCTTTTTCAAGAAAATCGAAAAAAGGAACAAAATGCATGGTATAAAGTGCCTCTTCTGGTTAGCTCATTTTGATGAAAATAGTTTTGTCACGTCTCGGGCGTATAGTTGTCTTAAATATGAAATTTCAGTTTCATAGGACTTACCGTTTCCGCCCGGGAGTTACCACACACACACACACACAGACCTTTTTTGGGGACTTGGTTATTTGGACTCAGGGAACCCTAAAACGTGTATTTCCGTTGAAAACTGGAATTCGAAAATTTTCACGATCGCAATACTTCCCCTTACTATTTATAGTAAGTGAAAGTAAAAACGAGGTAAATTAACCTCGCATCCCAATGATTCCAAATGATTTACTTTTTAATTTTTAAATAATTCAATTTCCCGTTAAGTTATCTTTTGCTGTAACAATTAATAAATCATAGAGGCAAATATTTAAACACGTAGGAATCTATTTACGTCAAGACTGCTTCTCACACGGTCAGCTATATGTCGCGCTGTCAATATCGGATTGCGGAGAAACTCAGTATGTTCTTCTGCCAAAAGAAAATAAAACTAAAAAATTTCATTTACGCACTTTAAAATATATTCTTTTAAAAATCCTACAGAGCAACATCTTTAAATATCTTGGCGTTTCGGATTTCGGAACTATGGCCAAAAAAATATCTAAAATAAAATTGGAAGTGGTAAAAGGATCATAGGAATAATATTCCTTCCTCTTAGGGTCCACTTTATATGGGGCAGAAACATGGACAGTGCTAAAATCGTCTGAAAGGAGATTGTTGGCTCTGGGGATGTACTTTTGGAGAAGAGCCTGCGGCATATCCAGGATGGACGAGACGCGGTGGCCATATAAAATGATGAAGTGCTATGCGGAGAAGAGGCGAAGACGAGGAAGACCCCGCAAAACGTGGATAGAGAGTGTGAGGGAGGACAAGGTGGCCAGAGGAGGGCTGCAAGGATAGGGGACTGGTGTTCAGGGATACTAAGTTTCGGAATGTGACGAAAGTTGCAGAACCGGAGAAAAAAAATATTCTAAATCGCGATCATAATAACAGAAATTAATGCGGACGAAGTCGCGGACAAAAGCTAGTATGAAATATACAGTAAGGGAAAGTATTGCGATCGTGCAAATTTTCGAATTCCAGTTATTTACTCAATTTTGTAGATTCTATAAAAATAACCATATCGTCTTGTCACCATTGATGAAAAATCAGGTAAATATATAAGTTAAACGAATTCGATATTTAACTAAAGGAGAAAACTGCAAACCTATTTTTTTAATGCAATATTTTGTTTTTGAACATTAAGATAGTAATATGCATGTAAAATATACCGTTGGAAAGCTAAAGATGTTAGAAAAAATATTATCTTATACAAAAGCTTGTAAAAATTAATAGAGAGTGATGAAAAACCAATAAAACTAACTGATTATTTTAGATAATAATGTATTAGATTTTTAATAAAACACATGTTTCTATAGAAATTCAATTTAATTAATTCTTTAATAGTTTCACTCATTTTTATCTCTAACTGTATTTGAAAATTATTTAATCGATTTTAAAAACAGAGGTACGTAAAAGTCGTGTGTTGCCCGCACAAAATTTTTTTATTTTAGAAATTAAGAACAGTAATATACATGTATAATATACCGTTGGAATGCTGAAGATTTTAGAAAAGCCGATAAAATAAACTGATTGTCGTAGATAATAATATAAAAGATTATTTAATAGAACACATGCTTATATTAAAATCCAAGGTAAATAATTCTTCAACAATTTTTTTTGCGTCATAAATTTGTTTAAAAATTCTTAAATTAATATAAAAAACGAAGGTAAGTGGAAGTCGTGTGTTATTTATTTTTGCAACAGATTTAATTTTTGCGAAAATATTTTACTCCTTCAATTTTGTAATTGAATTTTTTTTTTTTTTTTTTTTACCACATCAATCTTTATCTGTATAGAATACATCTACACAGTTTTAAAACATTGATTGGAAATCCATTACAATGCGCTACTTATCTGCTAAAATTTATTTTGTACATCAATTGTTTTTATTGGAAGGAATTAGTCCGGGTGGCGGTCATTAAATGAAACAACTAAATAGTTTCAACTATTTATCGTTTGCCAACGTTTCGACCCCCTTTGTGGGTCGTCTTCAGGGCGCATGGTGGTAGAATGGAAACACATGGGTGAGTTTCCATTCTACCACCATGAAACGTTGGCAAACAATAAATAATTGAAACTATTTAGTTGTTTCATTTAATGACCGCCACCCGGACTAATTCCTTCCAGTAATTCTCAACGGTCAACTAATTACATCCACAATTGTTTTTATTGTTGGTAAAAAATTTTAAAAAACCCAACCAAGAAAAATTACAAAAAAAAAAAAAGAAATAAAATAAACTGATAGAAATAAAAATTAAAATAAATAAATAAACAAAATTACAGATATTAACATCATAAGATAGGATTTAGTCATTCATAATTTTATAACAGTTTATTTTTAGTTCTCTTATGTCTATATTTAGAGGTTGATAGTTTAGTATAATTAACAATTTGTTTTATAAGGGTTTCGTCAGTCAGTTGGCATTTTGAGAAAAATGATTATATTTGTTGGTGTATAAATTATTGTATTGTAGGGATGTCCAGATCTTTGTGCATGGTAGTTATTTTCGTGTATGGTGGATAATTATTAATTATTCTTAGGCATCTATTTTGTATTACTTGCAATTAATTGATATATTGCGGAAATATTTTTTGAACAGAATATACCAATACTAAAAAATAAATTTTAACACGCGTTTTTTTCGATTCAAATGTCGTTCAAGTCAATAGAACATGTGGTGGATAAAGTTACAGAACTGATCCTTCCATATTCTTGTTGGTAATGAAAATGTTTTCTACATCTCAACCTTTTTTTACGCATGTGCTCCCTATAGCGTCTAGAGAGGAACATTCCAACAGCAAAGTAACGCGGATTCTATGACCTATTTCAGAGGTAAATACAGTTTCAAACGTTGACTAACGTCTCAAGAGATTTTTTTTTCTTTATCTCGGAATGCATACTATGTTTCTGTAAACGTTTAATTGACTGAGAATCACTCTAAATACATTCTAAACCTATTATTATCCCTATTTTACTTTCACTTACCTGTATATTTCATATATAGGTAAGGGAAAGTATTGCGATCGTAAAAATTTTCAAATTCCAATTTTCTACGGAAATACACGTTTTAGGGTCCCCTGAGTCCAAATAACCAAGTCCCGCAAAAAGGTCTCGGTGTGTGTTTGTGTGTCCGTGTGTTTGTGGTAAGTCCATCGCAAAGACAAAAAGTGCTATAAAACTGAAACTACATATTGAAGATGACTATACGCCCGAGATTTTACAGTAACCTTTTTTATGAAAATCAGCTTACCAGAAGAGCCACCTTGTACCATGCATTTTGCACCTTTTTATGATTTTCTCAAAAACGGCTCTAACGATTTTGATTAAACTCTCTACATCGATGTAAAATTCGATTGGCTTTAATATTATGCAGGTTTCTTTCTGATTGAAATAGTTTGGTATGGCTTAAATGTTGATATTTCAACATTTTTTTCTCAAAAGTGTAATAATTTTTTTAGATTTCAAATATTAGGCATATCATCATGTTAGCATTGATAAATAACAGCTAGATATGCAAGTTGAGCGAAATTGTTAAACAAACAAAGGAGAAAAGTTGAAACATATTTTTTTTTTGTACAATTTTTGTTTTTTAAAAACACTAATAGTAATATACATGTTTAATATACCGTTTGAATGCAGAAGACTTTAGGAAAAATATTATCTTATACATACTATTGTAAAAGCTAACGGAGAGTGATGAAAAGTCGATAAAACAAACTGATTGTCGTAGATAATAATATAATTGATAATTCAATAAAACACATGTTTATATTCAAACTTAATTTAATTATTTCTTTAACAATTTATCTTAATGTATAAATGTATTTAAAACTTCTAAAATTGATTTTAACAACGGAGGTAAGTGAAAGTCGTGTGTTGCGCGCACAAGATTTTTTAACATTATATTATTTTATTTTTATATAACTATTATCAAGTTATCCGACCGCAGACGGAGTATCGTAATAAAATGTGGAGCTGTGAGCCAGAGAATAGGTCTGACCAAGCCTTTGATATCAGAGAAGCAGCGTTCCAGAACCTTACGGGGTTGTGTGGTATGATAAATTCTCCCGTAATAGTCTTATACAGCAGGTTGGTCCAGCTGATTGTTGCATTATCGAATTACTGTATCGTGTAATGAGCAAGCTGGGAGTAGACAAGTCAGTGTCTGTGAACTGTCATTAGCCCTCCTCTGAGTCCATTTAAGGTTTATTCTTTAAGAAATGATTGCGAATTCAATAGTGATCCACTTCTAAATCAGGGTGTCCAGCAAATCAGCTCAAAGAGATTCCCTGACTTTTCCATATTGTAAGAAGTCTTTTACATGGCCAAATCTCTGTGAAAATCGACAAAACAAAGAATAATTATGATTGACTAGCTGTGACTCGCAGCTTTGCTCGCGAATATTGCATTTCGTATTAATTTACGTGCGTTTATGGTAAGAGTGTCTATAATAAATATCAACTATCAGCTACTCTTTGTTATTTTTTTAAAGCTCGATCTTGACTTCTTCCTATCGAATTTACAATAGCGAACCAGTAGAAGAAGTTATACCCATAATCACTTATTATGTAAAAATAATCGTCATAAACCCTTGGCAATCTAAATGTGAATTAATGATATTTGTCGGTAAAATCTTACACCTTATCTTTATTATTATTATTTTTTTTAAATATATTTTTATTGATTTTTATAACTGTATATACAACAAGTAAAAGTGCTAAAATTACAAATTACAAATATAGGCATGAAATTGTCTTGTGAAGAAGCTACCCAGTGGTAACACTTTAATCTTTATTTTATTTTATTTTTTTTAATTTTTCTGGAAGTTTTTCTTAATATTAACACTTAAATGGGCACACCTTAACTTCCTTTTGTTAATTATTTATTTTATTTCATAACCATTTACATCATCTATCAACGTTTCGGGGTAGTTTCCCCATTCTCAAGATATTATGTGCTAATCTAAAACTTCATCTATTTTTTTCTTGAAATTTGATGAATTATTGGTCATATGGTTGATAGATGATGTGAATGGTTATAAAATAAAATAAATAATTAACAAAAGGAAATTAAAGTGTGCTCATTTAAGTGTTAATATTAAGAAAAACTTCCAGAAACATTAGAAAAGAAACTAAAATTAAATATGGAAAATAGCACCAACCGTATGAGCAATAATTCATCAAAATTGAAGAAAAAAATAGATGATCTTTTAGATAAGCACATTATATCTTGAGAATGGGGAAACAACCCCGAAACGTTGATAAATGACGTAAACAATTATGAAATAAAATAAATAATTAACAAAAGGAAGTTAAGGTGTGCTCATTTAAGTGTTAATTTTGTAATATTTATTTTATTATCAGGTCTCGATGCCACCGTCTTTTCAGGAGTTTTGGAGGGTTGTCAGGAAAAGATGTACGTAGATGAGAGTTTACAGACAAGCGAGTTGATGTGGGCTGGTAGGTTGGAATGAAAAGAGGTGTTCGATTTTGGACTAGGTTTGCAACTATTGGGATATTGAGGTCTCTATGGATGATTTTATTAGTAAAAAAGTAAGGAGCATTTAGGATTTTGGATTGCAAGGATTGGATGCAGGAGGAATTGATGAGCCCCATAGCTCAATGCCATATGTTCAAATTGGTCTAAGAATGGTTATATAAATCAGTTTTTTGTAGTAAATAGTTTTGATCGTTTGTCAAGTAAGTGTTGTATTAAACATGAATGGGGTATTATTAAAGGAAACAGTAGGGCAGGAAGTCACAGGTTTATGGCGTAGAGTAAAGGTGATCTGATGTGATTTATTTATAGTAAAAATATCATCTTACACATGCTAATGTAAAAGTTGACGAAGAGTGATGAAATGTCGATAAAACAAACTGATTGTCGTACATAAAAAAACACATGTTTCTATTAAAATCCAATATAAATAATTCTTAAGAATTTATATCGTTTCTAAATTTGTTTAAAAATTCTTAAATTGATATAAATAACGGAGGTAAGTGAAAGTTTTTGTTGAAAAAACCAGATTTAAAAAAATTAAGTATACCATATCTATACTAATATTATAAAGCTAGAGAGTTCGTTTGTTTGAACGCGCTAATCTCAGAAAGTACTGGTTCGAATTGAAAAATTCTTTTTGTGATAGATAGTCCATTTATCGAGGAAGGCTATAGCCTATATAACATCACGCTGCGACCAATAGGAGTGAAGAATCGGTGGAAAGTATGGGAAAAACGGGGAAAATTTGGGAGAAAAAAAACCTCGCATCCCAATGATTCCAAATGATTTACCTTTTAATTTTTAAATAATTCAATTTCCCGTTAATTTATCTTTTTTCGTAACAATTAATCACATACGTAAACATTTAAACACGTAGGAATCGATTTACGTCAAGATCGGGTTGCGGCATGTAATCAGTATGTTCTTCTGCCACAAGAAAATAAAACTAAAAATGTCATTTACGCGGAAGTACTTTAAAATATATTCTTTAAAAAACTTCTTAATAGATCATAATAACAGAAATTGACGCAGACGAAGTCGCTTTAAATTATGTCATATAAAAGGTGACGATTAGCGAGAAAGGTTTAAATCTGGGTGATAAAATTGCGGTTCTGGGAAACGCCGATGATTTGGTACTGCTAGGGTAAGACACGGAAACTATACAACTAAATACAAGTGCGTTAATAAAAGCAGGTAAAGAATAGGACTCGAAATAAATACCGATAAGACAAAATATATGGTTAGTAGCAGAGACGGTGACGATCTTGGTACTAACCATATCTTTTTTATAAAAATCAATAAAAATATATTTAAAAAAAATAATAATAATTTTTTTTCAATCAATTTCATAATTTTTTCAGTCAAATTCATAGTTTTTTCAATCAATTCATAATATTTTCAATCAATTTCATAATTTCTTGAACCCATTTTATAAAGTTAGTTTAATGAGGTTTCGTTATCAAAAACTAGATGTTTTTATTAAACCTTGTAATTGTTTATTCATTTAACATAAATGAATTTATAGCGGGAGTCCTAAATTTTACCTATATAGGTTTAATAAGTATAAACCATTTAAAATAATAGTTTTGTCCGTTTTCTTCATTCTCCATTCCTTCATACAACTTTTTATGTAAGATAACATTTGTCTTTAATAATTTAGCTTCCCATCTATATAATATACAAAAAAATATACACACAAAAATGTATTTTTATTCTTTTCTCCTTTAGTTGGTTATCAAATTGGTTAAACTTTTATATTTAGCCGTTTTTTATCCATGCTAATAAGATGATATGGTTTTATTTTAGCGATGATGGCTCTTCTGGTAGGCCGATTTTGATGAAAAATTCCCTGTGACATCTCAGGCATATACGCTTCTAAAATATTATATTTCAGTGTTATATCACTTATCGTTTTCGTGCTAGACTCACCATGCACATACACAGATGATCGGACACATACACACACAAACCTTTTCGCACGACCTTGTTATTTGGACCCTAAAATGTGCATTTCCGTTGAAAACTAGATTTCGAATTTTTAGAAATGCATTTCTTTCTCTTACCGGAGATCACTTGTAACATGGTGTCTAGCTTTACAGCCTTCTATGCCAAAGGTCAACGGGTTCAAACCCGCAGGTGGTCCTAGGATTTTGTAATGGGAGTAAAAAATCCTTAGTTATGCAGACGTAAAAGGTGATCCCGAGCCTGTAAGATGTCAGGTTCTCGTTAAAAATCCATATCGTAATTAAACCTGGCTAGGCAAAATTTAGGACTCCCACTGTAGCACCGTCCGATTAGCCATAGTAGTATAAAGTGACGTTAAATAAACAAACAAAAAAATCTTTCCCTTACTATACTTTTACTTATTACTACATATTTCATATTTTGTGTTCCAAGAGCCGAATTTTTAACATCAATATACCAAAATGAATTAGAGATAAAAAGCGAATCAAAAGCATGACCAGATAGATAGTTGAAAATTAATCCCGATTGATCATTTTAAGAATGGAACCATTTATGATTAAACATTTTGTTACTTGGACCAAGATTGTAATATTTTTTTTTTATCTCTACTATATTGAAAAAAAAAACAGAATAAAAAATTAATTAATCTTTATCTTTATCGTATTTATTTATTTTATTTTTCAAACATATGCATTATTATTTTAAAATCATATGTATTTGCTTTTTGTTTATACAGTGGAGTATTGAAGAAAAAAAAAAAAAAAATAAAATAAATAACTTAATTTATCCTTATCAATATATATTTTTTATTTATTCTTTTTTTAAAATTATTTTAAACAGATTTATTATTATTTAAAAAACGTATATATATATATATACAACTTAAAAAATTTATTACTAGCTAGCCAGGCTCTATTTGTAAGGGGAATACCCCAAAGACAAATAAAATCTATTCTATTCTACTTGGATCAAGATTAGTTCTCCCATACTTCAATAGGTACTCAAAACTATCACCAAGAAACAAACTAATTCTCTAGAAAACTGTCATCCGTCCCATACTAACCTAGGCTGCTCTAGTCTGGAGTTACACTTGCCATTCCAATTATCGGAAAATGGAGGTGGTGCAGAACACATGCATGCAAATCGTAAATAATTATCCTCGTTACACGTGAATCACAACCATGTTATCGGATTTACAACTCCCGTCGATTAAAATTATACGTACTCGTTGGCACAAAAAAAATTTTTTTTTTTCTCTTACTCCTACTAGTGACAACCAATTCATTCAAAAACAGGTGATTACGACAAGAACACACAAAAAGGTTACACACATAAACTTACAAAAGACATACTACTACATCAATTTTAAAATGTAAAAAAGAAAAATTATTAGTTTGATATATTAGTATGTAACCAAAACATTGTTATTTTGTATTGTTTTGTTTCCACTTAGTTTTATTTTTGACAATAATTGGTTTAGTTCTTACTTTAATTGTTTTGTTTTTTTACTTTATTTATTTTGTTTTTACTTAAATTCTTTTTCTTTTTTTGATTGTGTATTCTTTTTGTTTTCAGATTTTTCATACTGTTCTAAATGTAACATAGGCTATAATTACCACTAACCCCTACTGTAAATATCACGCAAAAGTAACATGTAATTGGTGCAATTACCACAACATGTATAAAGTTTGTTCCTCAAGGCTCATCCCTTTCTCCAACTCTTTTCTCCATTTATATTAATGATCTACCAGATTCCTTTCATCATTCCCGATACCATCTTTACGCCGATGATCTACAAATTTCAAATCTACAAAAAGCTTCTCTTTCCGTCCTTCTAATCTCATAAATGCAACCCAGAAAGTTCCAAATGATATAGATCAAATTTGTCAATGGACTGATAAAACAACTTACAGCTCAATGCAGGTAAAACCAAAGCAATCCTCATTGGTTCCAAACCAACCTTGAATTCGCTTCCATACTACCCGTTACTCTTCCTCAATAAAGTTCCTATCCAATTCCAAAAAACTGTTAAAAACCTAGGAGTCACTTTTAATCAAAACCTGTCCTGGAATAACCATGTATCTCAAATATACCGAAAATCCATTTCCATACTTTAACAGCTCTATAGATTTCGTGAATCCTTACGTTTAAAAACCCGTCAGCTACTTGTTTCCTCTGTTATCTTCCCCAATTTTGACTACGGTTGCCTGGTGTATGGAGGACTTACTGATAAACTGGAAACGAAATTGAAACGTCTAATGAATTGTTTTATAAGATTTATTTTTGGATCCCGTAGACGTGACCATATTTCTGGTAATATACTGAGTTAAAGTGGCTTTCCTTATGTTCGACGGCAATATTTCCATGGGTCCTACCTATTCCAAACCTTAAAAAATAGATAACCTTCATATATAACTGAGCTCCTCACCCTCCGCTCTGATATCCATTCGTTAAATATTAGAACCTAATCAATGAATATTTATACCCCATCACATAGAACTGCACCGTTTCACAAATCCTTTCTCGTCCGCTCCTCATTATTTTGGAATTCCTTGCCTATCTCTATCCGTAAAACCGTCTCTCTCTCTCTCTCTCTCTTCTTTCAAACATCAACTCTTCCATTATCTACTTGAATCTCAATCTTCCGTCTTATTGTAAATATAGTTATCCATAGTATAAATATGCGCATGTCGAAGAATGGTTGTTATAATGGACAAAAAGAGGAACAGAAAGCCTCTACAATTGCGTATTCATGTAAGGAAGAGAGTTACATGGAGATTGTGCTCGCCGTGGTAGTAGCATGTACCGCAGCATCAGGTATGAGGTTACTCTGCCAGGTAGGTGGCGAACCCGCACCTATCAATTGGCAGAAGGGACTGGTTAGGATTGTACACGCGTGTAGTAGCACGACAGTAGTGTAGGATAGGCGGGGAGAATTCACCATGCGTGGTAGTAGCACGACAGTAGTGTAGGATAGGCGGAGAGAATTCACCATGCGTGGTAGTAGCACGACAGTAGTGTAGGATAGGCGGGGAGAATTCACCATGCGTGGTAGTAGCACGACAGTAGTGTAGGATAGGCGGGGAGAATTCACCATGCGTGGTAGTAGCACGACAGTAGTGTAGGATAGGCGGAGAGAATTCACCATGCGTCGTAGTAGCACGACAGTAGTGTAGGAAACAAGGAGAGGCGGTGCAAGAAGGAAGTAACATAAAGATAGCCCACATTTTGTTACAAAGGCAGGGTTAATCTCACCTAGAGAGGTACCACTTTCGCTGTGACAGCTCTTGGGGATGTTAGTCATCCATGTCAATAATTGCTGGTGAGAGCTTTGCTAGCAGACTAGGGTCTTGGCCCTAGGTCAAATTACCTTGAGTGCTTTATTTATTCTCATAAAACAGTTATATAGATATAAATATTTACAATTACATTATACAATATTATTGGATATAGCGTCTTCTTATATTTGGCCGGTAACCCATATGGACGCCGCTAGCGTAGTCTGTGAGCGAGCGTGTGTAGCATCCGCCACACGTATAAATATATATATATAAGTGCCTGCTTCAAAGGTATATAAGTCTGTATAAAGATTTGTAGCTGTATTAAATTTGTTGTTGTCTTTTATTTAAAAGTAACTGAACTATAGGCAATTTTTTGTTTTTATTTTTCTTGTTCAAAGGGAACTTAGTCCCAGAATAAAGATATAAAAATAAAAAAAATAAAATGTTTGAGGCATGTGGCCTTTTGTAAAATATTGTAAAATAAAAAGCTTAATCTAATCTAGATTATTTCTACTGTAATATACACGATAAGACTAGATTTGATTCTCAGAACTTTCTTGTAATCTGGTAGCCATGCTTTCACAAGGGTAGAACGAATCTTCTAATAGTTCTCAGCTCACGTAGGATAACCGTTAGAGTCTTCCTTAAACATCCATGACTTTTTACCCAATTTCACAATAATGTCATCAGAGACGTAGTAAAATTGAATTGATAAAGGGCTATATGTAAACCGTGTCTTGACGCGTATCGGGTTAATGAAGCAACACACATTGCCTCCTCAAGAAGTGTTTAAAAAACTATCAAGCCGACTCAAGGCGGAACTAATACGGCGATTACACCGTTGATCAGAAAAAGCTACGCTATGTGACTACTGCCATATTGCACTGTATCCAGCTGTGCTCTTCACTTAGCCACACCTCGTCGACCACATTTAAGCTTTTCGTTTTATTCTCTTTGGTTTTCCATAGAATCCTTCCCTCAGTCATGAACTTTATAATTACTTCAAATCAAGTTAATCATTTTATTATTAACATTGTATCATGTATTACTATTATTGTTACATGTATAGCATTGTATTATTGTTAATGATTTTATAATTAATATTGTACATTTGATAAAGTCTTTGCGTCTGAGATGGGCAGGGCATGTTACAAGAAAGAGTAGTAATGAGTCCCCAAAAAGCTCCTTGAGGAAAAGGTTTTTGGATCCAGAAAATTGGTTAGGTCTCATTTGCGGTGGGAGGTTTGTGTGGCAACAGATGCGCAGAACATGCTGGGAGTTAGAAATTGGAGAGTAAGAGCACAAAACAGGGAAGGCTTAGGTCTTGACTCTTCACGAGCTGTAGCGCCATCGAAGAAGAAGTTAATTAAGATTAAATTATTTTAAAATGATTCTTAATTGATAATTAATGCATTCAAAAAAACTGTGATGTTATAACGAGAGACCGAGTTTCCATGAAACACATCCCTCTAACATAAGACGCTTCATTGTTTATATTCGTTTAACGTCAATTTCAAGTTAACTGTGGCTAATTCGAAGACGTTATTGTTGTTATACTGAATTCCCACTCTGTCTACAACCCTTGTAGGGTTCATTGGGACTTCAAATTTCGGATTTTCTTCAAAATTTTAAAGTTAATCCGTTGGCGAGAGGTCCAAAGAGTAGGGCGGATGTGGCAGAGTTTCATATCCATTTTTTTTTTTTTTAAATTGTTCAAGTGATTAACAGTGCTTGGTTTATCCCTCATGAACCGGGAAAGGGTCTCAAAATACTGGTATTGTATTCACTCACTCGAAACTGTCTTGGACCGTATTCTTTACCAAACTTTTTGGATCTGCCGACAGTCTCAGCATACTTTGACATTGCTACAAAAAGATAATCAAGTAAACGTAAGGAGTTTGTAATATACAGGATTATTTTAAAGAAAACTCAAAATCCTGCATTATTTTCTGGACAACCCAATATATAATGACAGTATTTTACTACATGAAGTCGTCCCTCGTCTATATTGTACTCTTGAAAGATTTGAAGGACAACGACCCTAAGCAAGCGGCTTTGAATACAAGGTTGTGGCTGCTTTATGAGTGTCCTAAATTCGTAAGCTCCTTCGCAATCAGCTGACATGATTGAATACATAAGTAGGCATCTTTAAGTAGGCCTTTTGCGAAGAAGCGGTATAAAAATAAAAACATATCATATTAATTACATTACATTTCTACTACTATTTACAAAAACGTATTTTGGTTTATTATTTTCAATATTGAACCTTTTTAATCGACCAAATTATTCCTCTCAAAATTTGAGGGCTTTCGTTTCAAGATACTCAGAACCCGAATGTCGAATAAAAAAATTGTCCGCCGTCCGCAGCTTTTCTCCGAAACTACTGGACCATTTTTTTTTTAATTAGAACGAAAATACAGAACATTCAGCGAAGGTCCTAACACCTAGACGTTGATGTGAGCCGATTATTTTTAAAATAGGTGATTTAATAAAAGTGATGTAATACCATAACTCAGTTATTTTTGAAGGTAGAGATAAAATTTATTATAATTCTTTAACCAAGAAACCGTGAATAATTACATCTATTGAGAAATACGAAATTTTATTATATTTAAAGAATCATTTACTAGGTATATCTCAGGTTATTTGTTAAATGAAATTAACCTTTGTTGTTATTATTTTTCAAGATACTGAATAAAAAAAAAAATTTGGTGCGGGCAACACACGACTTTTACTAACCTTCATTTTTTAAATCAATGAAAGAATTTTCAAACACGTTTAGAGATAAAAATACGTGAAACCATTAAAGAATTAATTAAATTGAATTTATATAGAAACATGTGTTTTAAAAAAAATCTATTATATTATTATCTAAAATAATCAGTTAGTTTTATCTTCTTTCCATCACTCTCTGTTAACTTTTAAAAGCTTGTGTATGAGATAATATTTTTTTCTAAAATCTTTAGCTTTCCAACGGTATATCATACATGTATATTACTGCTGTTATGTTCGAAAACGAAAAAATGCATTAAAAAAAATATTTTTTTTGTTTTCCTCCTTTAGTTGGGTATCGAATTCATTCAATGTATATATTTACCTGTTTTTTATCAGTAGTAACAAGAGAATATAGTTATTTTTATAGAATCAACAAAATTAAAGGTACTTTAGAAGAAGAAAATTTAAAATATCGGCATTTAAGCCCTGTCAGACCATTTTAATCCGAATGAAACCTAAATTAAATTAATCCCATTACATTTTACACTGATATAGCGAGTTTAATCAAAATCGTCGGAACTGTTTTCGAGAAAATCGTAAAAATGTGCAGAATGCATGGTATAAAGTGCCTCTTCTGGTAGGCTCATTTTGATGAAAAAAGTTTTATCACGTCTCGGGCGTATAGTTGCCTTAAATATGAAATTTTAGTTTCATAGGACTTACCGTTTCCGCCCGGGAGTTACCACATACAGACCTTTTTGCGGGACTTGGTTATTTGGACTCAAGGGGCTCTAAAATGTGTATTTCGTTGAAAACTAGAATACGAAAATTTTCACAATCTCAATACTTTTCCTTACTAAGTATATATAGTAAGTGAAAGTAAAAAGATAATGAATAGAAAAAAAAAAAAATCCACCTAGTCGTCGTGGGACATTCGCTGTATGTCTAAATGAACTGTTTTTCGAAATCAAGGATCTATCACCGTGATGAACAGAAAGAGGGGAAAAAATAATCGTACATTGTCAAGTCACAACTTATAACAGATTTGATTCCCCTATAACTCGGTTATTTTTAAACATATAGTAAAAACGAGCCTACACAGCAATAAACATTGTATTCTGAAACTACAGTGATAAAGATCGACGAGTTTCAACTGATTTCTTAATAATACATTTATAAATATACTTAATCTCATAAATAAACACAGTTTACAAAAAAAAAAAAAAACCTATTAAAATATCAGTTTCTTTATATCTTGCTACAGATTTTACTACAAAATCAGACGGGGGGAATCCCGAAGCTCTTTACCAGTTAATGAACAATTATCAAGTTTCATGAAATCAGTATGAATTACTGAAGGAGAAGGTCTCTCATCCAACACCTTTTCAGCTCTCTGTGGCATTCCCTGGAATGAATGTTGTCACTATTTAATTGGTTAGTGTGTTAAAGTATCATTAGTTTGTCGTGAAAAAGTTTATAGTTGTTCCGTATTTGTTCATTAACGATTGGGTAATTTCAAAAACAATAGAGAACATATTTTCTCCTATTCATCCAACTACTATAATAATGTTTAATAATAAGGCTTGACTTTATATTGTGATTCTGTAAACTGTAAATCAAATTGAGCCGAAAAACGTTCAAAGTATCTAATTCTGGACTGAACGTTCTTCAACCATTTTTGGATTATTAGCCATCACTGGCAGCAGAGAAAAACAAGATTGATCTGACATTATCTGGAAGGTATTAATACGGTATAGATACATATAAAATTAATATAAGACCTTTTATTACCCTACATATACTAACCAGTAACAAAAGTTATAACTTATTCCTTGAAAAATGGAAGTTTTCTTAATAGCTGACCAATCAATGCCCAACTGACCTGAAATGTACAATCAAAAAAAGAAATGCATTCAAAATATTAATTAAATAATTATCACTTCAATAAACGATGTTTGTAAAAATATTAATAATAATAAATATTAGTTATCGTTAGTGTAGTATCGATAGTTACAATAAACTTGTTATCGATAATTGCTCTAGGGTAACGGCTCGATCGCGATGTTATCCGCTGCCAGGTTATTTGACATTGAAATTTGAATGTGATAGTTTTATGTTGTGTTTGTTTTATGCATGAAATAAGTGTCAATTATCTCATTATTAGTTTTGTTGTGATTTATTCTAATTCTCCTTTATTTTGATTTTGTTAATTCTTCAATATCTGCCTGGCAATTGTTAATGAGTAATTATTTTCAAGGAATGGAGTGACTGGTATAGTTTTTAATACTTTGTTTTATACTTTTAGTTGTCATTTATTTATTGATTAGGATTTTTTTATTATCATTAACAAAAAATTAGCTTGACATATATTTTGATAGATATGACTCTTATTTTGTGATAAGTTCAGTCATTAATTAAACATAAAACTTCATCTGTACCTGAATACAGTCAGAAGGACACAGTAATTTTATATAAATTTATCTTAGTGTTAGCTTTAGTTTTTTTTATAAAACTTTCTTAAATCCTGTCTGAAGTTTTTATGGCTCTATTTAGGGTATTTCTATTAAGTACATTATTCTCTCTAAATTATAACTTACATGCTTGTCATAGAAAACAAAAAATAATTCTGTTTCATTATTTAAAAAGTTTTATTAAGAAGACAAAATTATTGTTTTGCATTTATAATAACAATCTAAATTGTTATAGATTTCACCACTGGTGTTAATATGATGTTCACTTAAATGAATATTAAGTTTAAAAAATCCGAATTAGATTTCTCTGTTTTTCCTCATTGTGAATTTGAATAAACTTTGGTTTAGTTAAAAATTGAAGGTTTAATAAGCTATGTTCATTTTTATGCTTTAAATGATTAATAAATTGGTTGGAATGCTTAAATGTAATAATCAGAGTCATGTTAGATGTCATTTTGTCTATATTGGACCTATAAATCAGTATACTGTTTTAATAAAAACAGTTTAAAGGAAGATTACATTATCAATAAAAAAAAGTTTATTGCTGTGAACTTTAACGAGTCAACCTTTCGGGGGCCTTTTTTTTATCAAAATCCATTTTTTTATTAAAAATCTTGTCATAATTGTCTTTAAAAATAAAAATAAAAACCAACAGGAAATAACTACCATCCCACCTCGCATATTCACACACAAAGAAATATTTGGATGGGATGGTAGTTGTTCTCTGTTGGTTTTAATTTTTATTTTTAAAGACAATTTTGACAAAATTTTTAATAAAAAAAATGGATTTTTAACTTTTAGACAACTCAGTGAGTCCTGATGATGGGAAGCGTTGACTCGTTAAAGTTTACAGTAATAAATTTTTTTTGGGAAGATATAGAAACCTACTATTTCAAAGTATACTTTTTATATTTATCTAGTATTTTTTAAAATGTGCCCATTTTCCTGCATTTACACATTTTTATGTGCTAACCGAAATGCTCAAAAAATTATTTTAGATGAGTTATTTGTATACATATAATAGAATATTAAGTCATATTTAATCTGATTGAACATCTCAGCATTTTCAGTCATATTTATTTCAGAAATAATAAATAAATCTTAGCGGGATATATTTAAATAAACTATTAACAACACAAATAGAAAAGTTAAAAATTAAACCAATATTAATAAAAAAATATATTGATGACCTCATTATAATAATAGATAAGAACCAATATACAGATATTTTAGAAATATTCAATAGTTACAACAAAAAAATACAATTTACAATAGAAAAATCAATAAACAATAAAATCAAATATCTTGACTTAGAAATTCAAATAAATAACAATATAATCAGTACAAAATGGACTAAAAAAGAGACAAGTAGCAATAGGATATTAAATTATATTTCAAATCACCCAAAAACACAAATAATAAACACAGCTAGAAATTATATACATAGATCAATAGAACTTACAGATGAAAAGTTCATGAAAGATGTAAAATTGGAAATTTATAACATATTAAAAGAAAATTTTTATCCAAAAATACTTATTAATAAATTATGGTACAATTATAAAAAAGAAGTAACAACAACAACAAAAAATAATAACAAAATTATTAATCAAAAGGAAAATTGTAAAAACATAGAAACAGATCTAAACAATAAAATAAAAAACCAAAACAAAAATTTATAACTCAATTTTTCAAAGATGATAAGATGATAGATAGGTCAGAAGTAAAAAACGATAAACAGCATATCAACAGTAATTGCAAGAAATACCACAAACTAACATATATCCCAAAATTGACAGAATCCATAAAAAGTATTTTTAAAAAATATGATCACCCAAACATATCATTTGGCCTATACAATAATAACAAATTAGAAAAATATTTAAGCAAAATGAAAGACAAAATAGAAAAAATGGACAAGCAAAATGTAATATACAAAATAGACTGCAAAGATTGTGAAAGCATATATATAGGTGAAACTTCTAAAAAATTAAAAACAAGAATAAACCAACATATATCCAACTGTAAAAATATAAAAAACACAAACGCAACAGCATTATCATCCCATAGTTTAATAAAACAACACAAATTTAACTTCGAAAACACAGTAATTTTAGATACATCTCAAAATAATAGAAATAGAAAACTACTAGAAGCAATCCATATAACCAAAAATAATAGCAGGACAATAAATTATAAAACAGATACAAAAACTTAGGAACTCATTATACAGATATCATAAATAAGATACAATTTTAAAAATAAATAAAACAATAGCCCAAGAACCATAATTAGGACAAATAATTAATAGAGGTAAAAATAAAAATAAATAGGGGGCAATAAGGATTACATCGGAATACTGAAAGGGTACAAAGGTTTAAAATAGAAATATAATGGAAACAGTGAGCCAATAGACAAGTAGCAGTGTGCTATAAGATGTAATGAATAAAGAAAAATGTTGTAGCAAGGAATAAGGTAATTTAAATTAGTTAGTTTAAAATAGTTTTGACAAATTGCTAAGCTTCATTTTTCAAAGAAAAATATTTAAACAATGTAATTTTATTCAATAATGTAAGTATAAAAAACAGTTTCAGTCTTGAAAATGGGGAAACAACCCCGAAACGTCGACTAAGATGGAATAAAAAAAAGATGTTAAAAGACTTAGGAAATAAAGTAATTGGATGATGAATGGAAGGTAGTGGGTGCTTTATTGAATGTTCCAATTAAGAAAACTTCCACAAAAATTAAAAAAGAAAAGAAATTCAGAAATAATCTGTAAATTATAATTATGCAAGTCGATATTTAGCTGGTCTATGTCCAATCATTGAATTTGTAATTTTAAACAACAGGGCTACAACATTTTCAGTGTATATTGAAATTTATTAATAAGTCTCACAGTAGCATGTATAGAATATCTGGATTTAATATTTATTTTATGACTAAAAGAAAATTTCATGTTAGACCAAAACCAAAGTTCTTCAGAAACTCAAAAACAAACGTGGTTACTCTTTTTGTTCATTTGTCTTAGTTGAATATTATAATGGTCAATTTTTTTTTTAGATACAAGTGTGAAAAAATATGGAGAATTACATCATAAGAACTCCATTGAAAGACCTTAATAGCGGAGGAAATATTTCTTCTACACCAAAACAGGAATGCACTAAATTAAAAAGAAAAAGGAAAAAGCCGTCAAAAAAATTATCAAATGATCTTAGTACTCAAGGAACTTTATTAAATTTTCTCAATATTGGGGACTCGTCTCAACAAATTTTGAATGAGGCAAAAAAGGTAAAGTATACTTTCTTATTTTGAAAATAAATGTTTTAACATTTGCAGATATATGTAGGGTAATATCTATGAATTATCATTTTCATTTTTCTACTGCCCGGGACTGCTTTACAAACTCCGTAAATTCCTCCCACCTACATACTTCCTTATTATCCAGTCCTATCTCACAGACAGGTCCTTCAAAGTAAATCATAACCGTTCCTGTTCATCCCTTTTTAATCAGTATGCAGGTGTTCCTCAAGGCAGTATTCTAGGACCCATCCTTTACACAGTTTATACAGCTGATATCCCATCCCATCCTAGCACTTTCCTTTCTACCTATGCTGATGACACATGTGTTATCAGTCAACAACGATCCAACTATTGCCTCCCAAACTCTTCAATCACACATCAAAGACCTTGAAGTATGGTGTCAGAACTGGAGAATAAAAATAAATTCCAATAAATCCCACCAAATCACCTTTACCCTTCGTCGTAAACCTATGACATCCTGCCCAACAGTATCCTTCAATAACACTCCTCTTGTCCCGGTTGAACAGATCCGATACCTAGGACTGCACCTGGACAAACGTCTTACTTGGAACCCTCATACAAGACTGAAAAGACAAGAAACTGCCCGACGTTTTCGACTACTTCAACACTTACTAGACAAACGCTCTAATCTTCCACTTAAGTACAAAAGGCTCATCTATATGACTATCATCAGACCGATATGGACTTACGGAGTAGAGATTTGGGGCTCTACTAAATCATCAAATTCTTCCCGTCTCCAATCCTTGCAATCAAAAATCCTTCGAAAAATCCTCAACGCTCCTTATTTTGTCACAAATAAACTCATCCATAAAGACCTTAACGTTCCCTATGTTGCTGACTTGGCGCGAACCAGGTACCACTCCTTTCATGGCAAACTCCATTCCCACTCTAATCCACTTGTTTCAATCCTTGCTTCCTCTACAATCCCCGATAATCCTCCGAGGCGTCTGAAAAGAAGATGGCCACGAGACCTTCTAGTTTAACATAGTCTTTGGGGAGCTGCCAATGGGTAGTATCCCCACATGTGAATCCATGCCATTTTTATCTTGTATCTCATTTACTAGATGTATATCATTATACAGTTGTAAATAGCAATAAATCTATCTAAAAAAAAAAAAAAATTTTTTTCTACTGTTGCATAAATGTTCCTGAAATATTCTTTTGTTTTTCTCAGTTTTGTTTTGTAATTTCTATAATTAATAGAGGAGGTGTCAGAATATTTTCTCCAATGTCTGTGAGCACATTGAAACAAAATGATTCAAAACTTTTTATTTAGTCATTTTTGAATTGTATGGATTTATTATACTGGGTATGTTTTGTTACTTTCATCCTAAAAGAAACATTTTGAGGCAATTCAATTTTGCATAGTCCAAAAAAAGTCATGGTTTTTATATGTTGTATTCTGCTCTACCTTATTAAGGTTTACTGTAGTGAAGATTTTGTGAAAGAAAGACTTAGTAGAATCTTTCCCTAATGCATCTTCTGTAGAAAGAGTCTAAGGTATACGTGCTCAGACTGTTTTAGGATGTATCTGTAGAATCTGTTGAACATTAGGTCACAGTCATTTTTCTGTCACCAATTGAATCAGTACAGACAACAAAATTAAGTATCTTAACTGTACTGTAGGGGTGTGAACAAAATTCACTTATAAACATTTTAAAAAAGCACACACTGCCTTCCATTCCTCACCCAATCACTTTATTTCGTGAGCTTTTTATCAGTTTTTCATATTAGTCGACGTTTCGCGGCTGTTTCCCCATTTTCAAGACTTATTCCTTTTCCATTATATAATCACCATATCACGTCTCACCCTTCATTCCATCTTATAGCACACTGCTACTTGTCCATATTGGTGTTCATATTGGCTCACTGTTTCCATTATTTTTCTAAAAAAAATAATTTACAGAAAAATAATGGAAACAGTGAGCCAATGAACACCAATATGGACAAGTAGCAGTGTGCTATAAGATGGAATGAAGGGTGAGATGTGATATGGTGATTATATAATGGAAAAGGAATAAGTCTTGAAAATGGGGAAACAGTCCCGAAACGTCGACTAATATGAAAAACTGATAAAAAGCTCATGAAATAAAGTGATTGGGTGAGGAAATGAAGGCAGTATGTGCTTTTTTTTAAATGTTTATATTAAGAAAACTTCCAAAAAAATTAAAAAAGAAAAGAAAAAAAAATTCACTTAGTTCTCTCAAATTTTGCATCAATCTACTTTGAAAATATATTTTGTAGTGGATTTTGTCATTCTCTCACCCATCCCATTACTTTATAGCATAAGTAATTAAAATGGAGAGTGATGGAAAAAGTAGTTGTGCTGTTATTCCATAACTTCTATCAGAAGTTGTAGTAACATTGCTGTTTTGTTTTTTCCTCCTCTGAACATTATTCTTTCATTAATATCTGTTCTAACATATGTACGGTGATTGGTATAAAGTTTTTCAATATAGCCATTATCAATATTGTATACTTGTTAGTTAAGCAGCTTTAAATATGTGGATCTTGATTGGCTTAGTGAACTCATTCTTGTCAACTATGATGTTGTAGCTCTGGTAATATATTTTATCAGTTTTTGCAATTCTGCTGGACGGCTCTTAATAAGAAGTCATCAATAATCTCAAGCTCCTTGCCACTGCAAAAAGAAAAAGAGTCGTAGATCTTCTTTCCTAGAGATTACCCGGAGGTTAATATCTAATAACCTCCCCTTTCGATCATTTAGCTTCCTTAGTAGTTTTCTTTCATCATCAGACATAAAAACAATATGTTATCAATCAGAAAGGTCCTATCCTGATATCGTTTTTTAATGCTGAATGCGCCAAAAGACTGGAGGTTGAGCAGGGTGACAGAAGTGTGAAAGCTCTACGACAGTCGCTTCGAGAAAAGGCATTTGAAGAATGGGCCAATTATAGATGGCAGAGCGTTGGCGTTTGACACTTCAAAGATACCCCGAGAGCTAATAGATATGTATGTGAGAAGCAAGTTCTCTCGGGATCAGAATGGACAAGTGAGTCTAACGCAAATGCGGCAGAGAGTCTGAAATACCAGCCCATGTGATGGGAAATTGCCCCAACAACTCCCTTCTCATCATGTGTCAGCACCACAGGGTTAAACAGGAATTAGCAAAGCTCCTCAGAGAAAAAGATTTCACCTGTTTTGACGAGGTCTACTGCATTGATACGGACAGATCAGTTAGGTACGCAGACATTGTTGCATTCCCGAAGAACGGAACTGCTGCAATGATCCTGGATCCAACCGTTCGATATGAGACCAATGACCTCGATCAAGCAGGTGGAGTGGAAAGGGAGAAGAGAGCCATCTACGAGAATGCATCCCTTTTCTAAAAGAAAAGTTCCGTGAGACCTTTGGCGAGAGACAGTTCTCTGTTAGAGGTTTATGGTTTGGGTCTCGTGGAGCGACCCCTGGAAGCACAAAGAGCTTTTAGGAAGAACTGGCTGTCAATATCAAAGATGTGGCCGTGTTAGCAGAAAATGTGTTTTTGGACTCCCTGGGGATTATCCACCATCACCTTTATGGCAATTAAATGGGGAATTTATTTATATTTCGATTGTTTAATGTGTGCACCAGAGGTATTAATTTTAAATATAGTTGTAGAGTGAAATAAATAAACTGATACAAAATAAAGTAATACAAAGAACCAAAAGGGGTTAAAAAAAATTGTAAATATTGGAAATTTGTATTAGAATAGGTAAAAATAAAATTAAATTGAAAGAAATTTAAGCAACCTGATGTATTTGGGCAGCATTGTCAAATAAATAAAGTATTTATCTATTACAATTACCTCCATCCTTCTCTTAAAGATCTTGTGAGCATCACCTAAATAAGCGGATTGAGATCTGCTTGCTTTACACATTTCTTGCAGATAGCTTTAGAACTCATACATTTTATTCTTTTTGGTTCTTGTTATTTAAATTAAGAAGTCATTTTCGAATTCATAACATTAAAAACATCAACAAATTGCTCTGGATATGATTTGATTCCCTATTATTGTTGAAAAAACTCAAGTCAAGCCTCTGACGGATGGAGAAGGGCTGCCAAAGACAGGTCAGAGTGGAGGAAGATCGCTGAGGAGGCCAAGGTCCTACAAGGACTATAGCGCTGATAGATAGATAGATAGATTATTGCTGATTACAGAAGTTGATATCTCAAATATTAGCTAGATTATTTAAATTAATTAAGTTTTATCATAGTGGATATAATTAGTCAACCGTTGAGAATTACGAATTTCATTCACCGACCATCACCCGGGCCAATTCCTTTTAGTAATTAAGTTTTAGTTTGTATCAATTAGTCCATATCCTGTATCTAGAATTCTGGATTTAATAATTTAAAACTTTAAAGTATTTGTTTGCATTCTTCTTGTTCCTTTAACATATATATTTTCAATCAGGATGAGAACCAGGTTGAGGAGAGCGGTTGCCTTGATGACTCTAAGTCATCGACTTCTGATCATAATGACTCATTAAAATGCACGATGTATAGAGTCAACAGATTTTTCATGGAGGATCTTAAATGTCCTGAATTTTCTCCTTTTAGTCAAATCAGCTATTCATGTTTATCGGCTAGTAGTTGTGAGCATGAAAACCATAAGGTAATTATAACTTTCACTAATTTTTAGTTTGAAATTAATCATTTAATCTTGGTTTTTATTTTATTTATTTTTTTAATTGCAGATAATTGCTGAACAAATCAGTGAAACTCAAGAAAAAGCTCTTACTTTCTTAGCCAAAAGCTGGTATGTCCTTAAATACCCTTTGACATGCCTTATCAACGAGAGAACATATCTCAGTCCTTTTGTTCTTAGGTTTCTTTTTTATGGCATCGTGGTAAGTTTTTTATTAATGTAATTTAATTTAATTCGTAATTTAATTTAAATCAAACTATCATTTGAGTTCTGGCCAAGTTTACTTAATTAAAAGTATGAATGGACGAATGGAGTTGAATTTTATTATTATTCATTACCCGCACTTGTCATTTACTATATTATTGAAAAATTTAATCTGTTTTCAGGAGGAAAAAGATGAAAATATTTGCTTGAGGGTTAAAGATCTTATAAAAGGCCATTTAAAACTGCATCCACCTTGTAACAAGAGGCTACGGAACTTATATTGTAGTGCTCTGGTTGGGGAGATAGATAACATTGTAAGTTAACTACTTAGCATTTCCTTGCAATAATGATCTAAATATTTGTAATTTGTGTTAAGGGGTGTAAAAACGGCTATTTCCAAAAATATTTTTTATGTTCTGATAATTATTTTGAAGCATTGGTCTAACTAAAAATGGGAGAAGGATGGACCAGTGGATTGAGCCGTGCACTATTAATCCCCAGGTCCCTAGGATCAAGCCCGGCTGTGGCAAGATAATTATTTATTATGTTGGTTCAACCATGTAGCGACTGTGTGCTAGGACAGGAGGAACCTCCTGGGGCTCAGCCAGCCAATATCAAAAAATTGGGCTGAAAACTTGGCAGCTAAGCAGAATATAATCCTAACTACCTCCTTGCACAGCTGTTGGCCATGAAAAATTACGAATCTTTGTATGTTCTGAAACCAAGATCGTTCAAGGGTTGTAGAGATAATGGTTATTATCTAATATATAAAATTCTCGTGTCACAATTTTATTTACCAAACCTTGGGGAGAGGGATGATCAACAGAACTTCAAAGGAAAAAATCAATTTCCGAAGAAAATAAAAAATTGAAAAAAATTTGGACCGTATTTCACTATTAATAAACCTCCAAGAATAATAAATTTTTAAATATGAAATTTGACCATTTTAAACTATTTTCTTATGTATTTATCTTCAGAGTTAAAAAAATCTAGAAAAAATATCTTTCTGCCTGCTGGAGGTCGTGATGTATTAACAGTCATAATATGTTGAAATTCTCCGGAAGAAGTTTTAAAAAATATTCCTGCTACAAAACCAGCCCAGTGAAGTTTTCATTTGAAGCATTTAGTTCCCTGTACTCTGCTTTAACTCAGTATTCCTCTCCAGGTGTATTGTACATATCTACCATGGTATATTGGACAAAATTATTTTCTATCTAACCTCCTGAGGAATTGCTCTTAAGTTTTAGCCATATTCCAACATTCTGATCTGTAGTTGAGTTTTGGTCAAGTGGTTATTTATAAAGTTTAGCTTTTGAAAGATTCAATAATCTGCATATTCTCATTTGCTTTAAGAAAAAAAAAAATGTTCTGAAGGATTTTTTGATGGATTTCCTTCTCCATGTTGCTTTCTTAATTAATCTGGGATCCAAGTAAATGAAGGATTTGATTCTTTTGAATCTATAACTGTCTTACTAAAACATTTCTTTCATCATTCTCATGGGCAAGTAGGTTGTCTATGTTCATTGGATTAATGACCATTTATATTGATCATGAGGTCCAATCTTGCAGTCTTTTCTGTGAGATCCAAATCATCTGTACCTATTATCCGTAATAAATTAAATTATAATTTTTAACCACTCAATATTCATACCTTAACTTCTTTTTATGATATATTTATTTTCTTTCACAATTTGTTACATCGTTTTTCAACGTTTCGGGGTTCTTTCCCCATTATCAAGATATTATGTGCTTTTCTAAAAGTTCGTCTATTTTTCTCTTCAAATTTGATGAATTGTTGGTCATATGGTTAGTGCTTATTTCAATATTTAAATTTAGTTTCTTTTCTATAATATATTGATAATGGGGAAAGAACCCCGAAACGTTGAAAAACGATGTAACAAATTGTGAAAGAAAATAAATATATCATAAAAGGAAATTAAGGTGTGAATATTGAGTGTGAAATATTAAGTAAAACTACCTAAAAAAATAAAAAAGAAAAGAAACTAAATTTAAATATGGAAATTAGCACCAACCATATGACCAACAATTCATCAAATTTGAAGAAAAAAATAGATGAACTTTTAGAAAAGCACATAATATCTTGATAACGGGGAAAGAACCCCGAAAAGTTGAAAAACGATGTAACAAATTGTGAAATAAAATAAATATATCATAAAAGGAAGTTAAGGTATGAATATTGAGTGGTTAAAAATTATAATTTAATTTATTACGGATAATAGGTACAGATGATTTGGATCTCACAGAAAAGACTGCAAGATTGGACCTCATGATCAATATAAATGGTCATTAATCCTAAATTTAAATATGGAAATTAGCACCAACCATATGACCAACAATTCATCAAATTTGAAGAAAAAAAAATAGATGAAAGAAACTATAATTTTTATCTATTAATTTTCCTCTTCTATTTCAGATAATTTTTACCTCCGATTTATTTATAAATCTCTCACATTTTTTGTAGGATCCATCCAACCCTGAAATCGTGACCTATAACTTTAAGAATATTTTGAAATGCATTGAAAATCTTATCAAGGAGATAAATAACAAACCTGGTAATGATGTTGTTGATGTAGTGATTGAAAATTTTGATGGAAATAAGAGTTTTGAAATCCCTGAAAATATTGATGATTTCTATCAGTTTTTTTCTGACAACTACAAGAAAACTGGAAATATTTTACCATCAACTTTAATTTCATCTGTGAGTTTTAACCGCTTTTATAATGTTTTCTTTTATGTGTGCTGCATTATTTTTTCAAACTTTTAAATTTTTATTTGTGCTAATTGGTTTTTTTTTTTTTTTTTCAGAATAAAAATTTTGAAGAAGACAAAGACAAGATTGATTCCAGAGCTTTACTCAAAAGATTATTTTTCGTATTTAGCTTAATGGTTGACATCTTGGAGGAAAACTTCAGGGTAAATATATATTGTTGCGCACATTTAGTGTTTTTTAATATGTTTTTTACGTTATTAATCTGGGTGACATATTCAAAATTTCCACTTTCTTAATTGTAATCAAGAACTTCTTTGCGTGTCATTTATTTATGTTAGAAGAAGAATGAGGCATTTACTTGTTTAAATTTATTTAAGTCTAGCACCCAGGACTGTTTTACAAACTCCGTAAATTCTTACCTCCTACATACTTCCTAATCATCCAGTCCTACCTCTCTGATAGATCCTTCAAAATAAACCACAATAGTTCCTATTCATCTCTTTTCACCCAGTCTGCTGGGGTTCCTCAAGGCAGTATCCTAGGACCCATTCTTTACACAGTATATACAGCTGATATCCCAACACATCCCTTTCTACCTATGCCGGTGACACTTCCATGTTATCGGTTAATAACGATCCTACAATTGCCTCTCAAACTCTCCAATCCCACATCAGAGACCTTGAGGTATGGTGTCAGTCTTGGAGAATTAAAATCAATTCCAATAAATCCTAACAAATTACCTTTACCCTTCGTCGAAAACCTATGACATCCTGCCCTACAGTGTCCTTTAATAATATTCCGCTTGTCCCGGTTGAACAGATCTGCTATTTAGGTCTCCTGCTTGACAAACGACTTACATGGAATCTGGATACAAGACTGAAAAGACAAGAAACTGCAAGACGATTCGGCTACTCCAACACTTACTAGACAGACGCTCTAACCTTTCACTTAACTACAAAAGACTCATTTACATGACCATCATAAGGCCTATCTGAACCTATGGAGTTGAGCTTTGGTGCTCTACTAAACCATCATACTCTTCCTGTATCCAATCCAAAATCCTTAACGCTCCTTACTTTGTCACGAATAAAATCATCCACAATGACCTTAATGTTCCATATGGTGCTGATTCGGCCCATACCAGGTATCACACCTTCCATGAAAAACTCCACTCCCACTCTAATCCATTAGTTTAAATCCTTGCTTCCTCTTCATTTCCTGATATCCCTCCGAGGCGTCTGAAAAGAAGATGGCCTCAAGACCTTCTTGTTTAGACTCCTACCAAAGAGTGCTGCCAATGGGCAGTTTCTCTTCATGTTTATTTCATGTGTTATAACATTTCAGCATATTTACTTGATGTATTTTTTGAAAACAGTTGAAAATTTCAATAAAAAAAAATTTATATCTAAAAAATAAAAAATTTACTTAGCTGAAAAATATTGTATTAACTAAATCGGTGGCAATACAGCTGAATATGTCCTTTGTCCCCTTCTTCTTCTTCCTCTTACTCCAGTGTGCCGTTAAGCATGGAGTTGCTGTCTCCGTACATTGATCCCACTGATTTCTGTCCCTGGAAAGTCTTCTCATCTCTGGGATGGTACATCCTCTTGCTGCTCCAAGTTTTCCAATGTAGTCTGTATCACATCAGTCTGCCACGAGGTCGTCTTCCTTCCTGTCTGGCTTCTAAGTACCACCTGGCTTTTCGGGTGTTGTCCATTTTACAGACATGCCCATACAATTTAAGTTACCTTTCTTCCAGAATGTCACAGACTGATCTGACACCCAAATCCTCACGTACTCTTTCATTCCTGATGCAATCCCTCCTTGTCTTTCCTACCATTCTTCTGAAGAATCTCATTTCAGCAGATGCTGAGGGTTGTCCAGCTTTCTGCTCCGTACAGGAGCACTGGGTGAAACGCAGATTTAAATAACCTAATCTTGGCCTCTCTAATAACTTCCAGCTTGCCTATGATTGTTTTTGAGGTCTGGTAGTAAAGTCCATTGGCCTTCGTCACTCGATTTAGGACCTCCTGATCTATTTTACCATCACTACTTATAATGGTCCCGAGGTTCGTATAATTATTCGTTGATTTTAGGGGTTCTCCATTATATAGAATCACAAGCTCGGCATTTTCTCTTCCAACACTCATCACTTTGCTTTTAGTTGTGTTTATACACAGCTCTCTTGACTTCAGTTCTTTGTCTCCTCAATATGCTTTTATTAATTCTAACTCTTATCTTGTTTAGTTTTAACTTACAGTTTTATGTGCACCTGTTGAAAAATTACAATAAGTAGGTGTGCTAAATATTTATAAACATGGTGCGGGTAGACACCCAGAAGTGCCTGCTCCTGACAGTAAGTAGAATTATATAATCAGATTAGGTTTCTCATCCGAGTCCTATACAGCTTACACCGAGTTGTATTAGGAATGTCAGATGTTGCCATATCTATACTAATTTTATATTTAGCTGAAGAGTTTGTTTGAACGCGCTGATCTCAGAAACTACAAGTTCGAATTGAAAAATTCTTTTTGTGTTTGATAATCCATTTATGGAGTAAGGCTTTAGACTGTATAACATCATGCTGGGACCAATAGGAGTGAAGAATCAGTGGAAAATCTGGGAAAAAAAAACAGGGAAAATTAACCTCGCATCCCAATGATTCCAAATGATTTACCTTATAATTTTAAAAGAATTCAATTTCCCATTGTTATCTTTTGCAGTAACAATTAATAAATTACAGGGGCAAATATTTCAACTCGTAGGAATTGATTTAAGTCAAGATTGCTTTTGACACGGCCAACTATATGTCGCATTGTCAAAATCGGGTTGCGGAGAAAATCTGAATGTTCTTCTGCCACAAGAAAATAAAACTAAAAATATCATTTAACCAGAAGTACTTTTAAATATATTCTTTTAACGGCTCTAACAATTTTTATTAAACTCGCTATATGGATGTAAAATTTAATGGGATTAAATTTAATATGATGCAGGTTTCATTCTGATTGAAATAGTCTGACAGAGCTTAAATGCTGATATTTTAAATTTCCTTCCTCTAAATTACCTTTAAAGATTAACCATATCATCTTAATGACATTGATGAAGGACGGCTAATTATACAAGTTAGGTGAATTTGATGACCAACAAAAATATAAAAGAGCAAAGCAATTTTTTATGTAATTTTTGGTTTAATATACCGTTGAAAAGAGAAAGACTTTAGAAAAAATATTATCTGATACAAAAAGTTGTTAAAGGTAATATAAAGTGACGAATAGGGAATATACTTATTACTGATTAACAATGTGAAATAGTTCTTCTTCTTCTTCATCTTTCCTCTCTACCGCACAGCAGTGTGAGGGGGTCGCTTGTAGAGGCTGATCCAGGCATTCCTATTCTGCGCCATTTCCCCTGCTGATCTCCAATCTACATCTCTTTTTCGGCAGGCCTTCCTGATCCCATCCTCCCAAGTCTTCCTAGGTCTTCCTCTTGGTCTCCTTCCCTCTACTTTCAGCTCATATGTTGCTTTTGCCACGCGATCCTCCGACATTCTTGAGACATGGCCGTACCATCTTAGCTGAATTTCTTCAACAATATTCTCAGCCGGTCTGATATCAAGGTTGGATCTTATTATGGTATTTCTCATCCTATCTCTCCTCGTCTTACCCTCAACTTTCCTCAAGTAGCGCATCTCCATAGCCTGGAGTTGGCTTTTATGTTTAGTGGTGAGGGCCCAGGATTCGCTGGCATACGTCAATATAGGTAAGAAGGTTGTTTTGTATACTACCATTTTTGTATGTTTGGAGACCTCTCTTTTGCCTATAAAGCCCTTCTTAAGAGATAGGAAACACCTTCCGGCAGACTTTATTCTTTCCTTTATGTCTTCGTCCACCCAGCCCTGCTCATTTAGATGTGCACCCAGATACTTGAAGCTCTTTACGTGCTCAATCTTTTCTGCCCCTAGCCTGATGACTCGTCCAATTCGGTTCTCTCTCCTTCCTATCCTCATTATTTTCGTTTTACGGGCATTTATTTCCATGTTTATGGGGTTAAGAGCTTCCTGGAGGACGCGAAGATTGAACTGGAGATCTCTTCCATTATTGGCTAATACGACGATGTCATCAGCATATGCGAGCATAGTGAGGTGGGTAGGCGATAGAATTAAGTGTCCTAAGCAGTAGGTAAAATAGTTATATTATTTAATCTAAATCATATGTTTCCAAAGAAAATGAAATCAAGTTTTATTAAAATCAACTTAAAATATTTTTTAAATTGAAGTATAGTTAATAGTTTTTAAACCAATTTTAACAGTCATGGTAAGTGAAAGTCTTGTGTTGCCCGCACCAGATTTTTTTTTTCTTGTTAAGAGATGAAGTTGAGTATTTACTGTTCTGATAATATAGACATAATTATTTTTAAGTTTTTTTTTATGTACTGATATATCCTTCAACTTTTGTTTTTTAATATTGTTTTAGATGTGGTGGATGAGGTCAAGATATTGTTTACGAAACAAACTACGCAGTAAATCCTCTTTTCCTATAATTGTTAAGATTGCCTGGGAAGATATCAAAGATCGTAATTCTTTGAATAAGCATTGTATTGAAGTGTTTGATCTCTTCCGATCTTGTCCCAGAGAATATAAATTGGAAATATCTGTAAGTTTTAACAAATTTATTTAATATATTTACTAAGAAATTTGTAGATTTCATAGTGGTAGGATGTTATTTTTTTTTTACTAAATTTTTTTTTGTGTAATTCTAGATCTAAAAATGTTAGACAAATGTCACAATGTTCGTTTTAATGGGTCCCAGGAGTCCAGAAACAATGAAATTAAAAAACTTGATAATACTTTTGGTTTATTATTTTCAATAATGAACCTTTGTAATGGACAAGAAAAAATAATAACCCCTCCTCAAAATTTGAGAGCATACGTTTCAGGATGCATAAAATCCGAATAACGAAAACAAAAAAAAAGTTTGTCCGCTGTCTGCGGTATTTCTCCGAAACTACTGGACCAATTTTTTTTAAATTCGCCACAAAAATACTAGTCCATGCAACTATGATCCTAACACCTAGACTTTTATATCAGCTGGTTAGTTTTAAAACGGCCTAATTTTAAAAGTGATATAATTTTTGAAGATAGAGAAAAAATTTATCCGTGTTTTTTAACCAAAAAAACGCGAATAATTATATAAAAGAAAAGAAAAAAAGTTGAAATTTTACACTTGAATACGCTCATAACTCAATTATTTTTGACGATAGAGAAAAGTATGTATGGAATTTTAGAATCAGTAAAGCGCGCGATCAACAAAAAATAAAAGAAAAGAAAAATGATTAAAATTGAAATCTCGCTTATATATATATATGTATGTAACTTCGTGATTTTCGAAGATAGAGAAAAAGTCATTATTGTTTTTTAACCAGAAAAAATTTAACTTTATTCAAACAAGTGTTAACAATTTTTAAGATGAGATTATTAAACGTTAAATGTGTGTATCTTGTTCAAGATGTCATAATAAATTAAAAGATTACGAATTGGTTCACTTTCTATAAGGATTTCATGAGTAAAAAAAATGAATAGTGATCCAGTAACAGAAAATTTTAAAGCTATTCAATTCCTCAAATAAAATAATTAAATATAGAGCACCTCAAGGTAGTATCCTTGGCCCAATCCTCTACGCGGTGTATACTCCTGATATTCCTACCCATCCTAATACCCTATTTACTACAAAAAACTGATTTATATAACCATTCTTAGACCAATTTGGACATATGGCATTGAGCTACGGGGCTCTACCAAACCATCAAATTCCTCCCACATCCAATCCTTGCAATCCAAAATCCTAAATGCTCCTTATTTTGTTACTAATAAAATCATCCTTAGAGACCTCAATATCCCACAAGTTGCTGACTTAGCCCAAAATCGGTACATCTCCTTTTATTCCAACCTACCAGCCCACACCAACCCGCTCTCATCTACATCTATTCCTGATAATCCTCCGAGGCACCTGAAAAGACGGTGGCCTCGAGACCTGTTAATTAAATAAACATTTCAGTGTTACCTAAACAAATGATTAAAGTGCTACCACTGGGTAGTCTCTTCACAAGACTATTTCATGCCATATTTTTAATTTTAGCCCTTGTTTTATATATTTATATATTTTTATATATTACTTGTTTTATATATTGTATATATAGTTGTAAAAATCAATAAAAATATATTTTTTAAAAATATGTAGAGCAGTTATCTGAAGGTGTGCTGAATAAATACTATTCTCTTAAAAGCAATTATTTTTATTTATACATAAATATGAAATGAATATAAAATGCTTTAGCTTGAAGATGAAGTCGATATAATTTTTCAAACAGAATTTTATTAAATAAAGCAGTTTTTTAATGAGTTTGTTTTTTTTCCTTGGCTTCAAGGACACATTAGAACACCAGACAGGTCTTCAATATTTTGGGTTATAGAATCATCCCAAAACGATTTATCAAATTTTGACATTCATTAGTTTGCGGTCTTATTTGAATAAAACATTCTTAAATACTACTAAACTTTCCAGAAAATATCAGTTTTTTTTTTTATATATTTGTGTGAACATTATTTTTTCATTTCTTATTGTTCATAATAAAGATTTAATGATAGAGAAATTGTTTTGTATTTCTATGTCATAATTTAAATCTCTTTGCTGTTATTGCTTTATAGTCGCGTCAATGAAGCTTTTTCGTCGAAAGTCCTCAGAAACAGCTCCGATTTTTATCATTTTTTTTTTAATTTTTTTTTTTTTTATATTAATCAAAATCAGAAACCTTTTAAAGGGGGGAAATAATTTTTTATATTATTAAATATAATGTATATAAGTGCTAAAACTGCCAGAAACTTGAATGAACTACGATACAAGCGTTTTATACCATTAGCTTCAAAAGACAAGAGCTCATTACCTCCAATAGAGGATGCAGCAAAACTACATATTTTAAGAGTTTACCTGCAAGTTCAACAATGGAAAAATAATACTTAAATATCTCCCGAAAATTGGGGTTGGTAAATTAGATAATTATTCGAAACCAATCAAAATGACATAACTTGCAGCACCAATGAACGTCTTGAAAATTATATTTTGCTCTTGTAGAATAGGGTTCAGCGTGTGGCTGCAGAAAAAGTTTTTTTTTTTTTTTTTTTGCTCACCCGATTCCATTGTATGCAGTGGAAGTTACTGTAACAATCACCCACCATTCCAAGAAGATTAAGTTACAAAAACACAAAATATTGTTGAAAGTTAAATTTTCTTTTGTAAAAATAAAAACAAAAATTGAAAGAGTAATTTACTGACCGCCATCCGTACTAATTCCTTCCAGTAATTCTCAACGGTCAACTAATTATATCCACTATGATGAAAAATTGAAAAAGTTACTTGTTTTGTATTTTTTTTTTTTAGTTTTGATAAAAAATAGTGAAGCGAAACATTTTTTCCTATTTAATAAACATATTGTTTAAACAATATAAATAATTATTTCCCCTCTTTGAAAGGTTTTGATTTATATAAAAAAACAAACATTTTAAAAAAAAATTATCAACATCAGAGCTGTTTCTGAGGACTTTCGAAGATTGCCTGTTTTACGGCTTCTTTGGCGCAACTATTAGTTGGTGTGAAACTGTTCACAAATAAAAAATTAATGATTAATTATTTTATCACCTGCTATAAGTACTTTTAATTAATTAACAATTTCTTTTATGGCAGTGGTACACGGTGAGAAATAGGGTATGTGTAGGTGAGGTGAAAGCAAGTCTTGTGAGGGTTCACGAAAGTAGCAGGAGAGGGGGGAGGCTTATTTAAAAAAAAAAAAATTTGGATAATGACATCAAATATTACTCTTAAAAAAATCCTATAATGTCATTAAAGATTATTTTTAAAAAAGATAAAAGAACTGAATGATAAAGTTATATCAAAACAAACAAATGTAATATATACATCCTGAAAACATGTTTTTTTAATGTAGAAATTCAATTTTAAGAAATTAAATATTATTTATAAAAAAGGTAAAAAAAAAAAATAATAAATGATGGAGTAATATAGAAAGTCGGTAATTGAATATTTATTATATATTGGAAGTATGTGATATTCACTTTCACCTAACCTCACCGGCGATTCACGAAGTTCATGTCACCTACACATATCCTAATTCTTACCGTGTAGCGCTGCCTTTATAGCTATTACATATAAATGATTGAAATAGTTCTTTGCTCAGTTATTTTTAATATCAAGATACAAATTTGGCTTTGATATTACTTTTTCGTTAATGATTAATGTTATTTATGTGCTTAAAAATTGATATTTTTTTTTTAGAGATACATCACATTATTAAGTGAAGTCGTGAGAGCGAGTGAAGAAAATAAGGAAATGAAATTTCCTTCTTTTGGTATTCATTGTAACAGATTTGCTAAAGAATTGTCTGCATGTGTGAAGAGTAAGTTGATTATTGTTAACTATATTATTTACTTTCAGTATTAATATTAAAAGAAATTATTAGTTGAAAACATTTATTTTTATTATATTAGACTGTATGAAAAAAACAAATTTTGGATGAGTCCCGACATTTTCCGTATTATTATTAACTTATGGTCAGTGTCTGTCTTTATTCCTCGAATTAAACTTATGGTGATAACCAGTTCTTGTCGGGATCACTTGTAGCTGGGTGGCTAGCGTAACAGCCTCCCATGCTAAAGGTCACGGGTTCAAATCCGCAGGTGGTTCTAGGATTTTTTAATGGGAGTAAAAAATCCTTAGTTACGCCATCCTTCGGAGGGAACGTTAAAAGGTGGTCCCGAGCCTGTGCGATGTCAGGTACTCGTTAAAGATCCCTATCCTAATAAAACCTGGATAGACAAAATTTAGGACTCCCACTGTAGCATCGTCCGATTAGCCATAGTAGCATAAAGTGACGTTAAATAAATAAACAAACAACCAGTTCTTGTCTTATTTATGTTCTATATTTAGAATAAGTATATTGGTACCAAGATTCCTTAGCTTTATGTGGTATTTTGCTTGCTTAAAATGGAAGAGAAAAACATTTATTGTTGTCATTTAATGATTTTTTATTTCTCATAAGGAAAATCCACTGCATAGACAGTTAAAACAAACTTTGTATTGTGTATGGCGATGGTGTCTTTGGAGTAAGCGCGTTCCGTAAGTGGTTTGCTCTGTTCAGAACCGGTAAATATTGACTTGGAATATGCAAAGCGCTTGGATTGTTCTTCAACTGTTGATGGTGACCAAATTCAAGCATAATTGATCAAAAATATTAAATTTTTACTTTCACTTACCTATATATGAAATATATAGTAAGGGAAAGTATTGCGATCGTGAAAATTTTCTAATTCCATTTTTCAACAGAAATACATGTTTTAGGGTCTCCTGAGTCCAAATAACCAAGTCCCACAAAAAGGTTTGTGTGATACAATATTATCACAATATTTATCTGTAAGCATTCGCATAGAGCGTTTTCTTTCTATTCGTTTGTAAACATCTCTGCAATAACATATAAAGTCATCAAGAGGTAAAATAATACTTTAATTTAATAAACAGGCTTGTAAAAGTTAATAAAGAGTGATGAAAAGCCAATAAAACTAACTGATTATTTTATATTACAATATAATTGATTTTTTAATAAAATATATGTTTCTATTGAAATATAATTTATTTAATTCATTAATAGCTTTACTTATTTTTATCTCTAACTGTATTTGAAAATTCTTTAATTGATATTAAAAACAGAGGTAAGAGAAAGTTGTGTGTTGACCGCACCAGATTTTTTTTATTCATTATTTGGATTCTATCTATCTTTAAATGTAAGTCCTCAAATTTTGGGGGGTAATCTTTTTTTTCTTTTTTTTTCCTTTACAAAGATTTATTATTGAAAATAATAAGGAGCAGGTTTATTGAAAATAATAAACTAAAACAGGAATTACCTTCAAACTACATTTGGAAATGACTAAATTAAAGAAAAGAAAATTATATATACTTTAACAACTAGATTTTTTTATTTAAATCAGATTATTTACAATAATTTAAAAATTACAAATCATTCATTAATGGCAGCTGTTTCTTTTTGCATCGATTCCCTTAATTTAGATAATTGTGCTTCCGCAGCTTTCACATCTTCTTCTGTAACGGTAGGCTTAACACCACAATATGCCTCTTCTTTCATAATCCATTTTAAGGTTTCTATCTAATCCATCAGATAGCTCTCTTTTTGATTATTAAGTTCCTCCTTATATTTTTCTAATTTCTCAGATACAATATTATCACAATATTTATCTGTAAGCATTCGAGTTTTCTTTCTATTCTTTTGTAAACATCTCTGCAATAACATATAAAATCATCAAGAGATAAAATAATACTTTCATACAAGATAGATCATTCATTCATTCACTTTCATACAAGTTAGACCATTAATGCCATAAACAGCACATTCACAAATATTCGAATAAAATCGATAAAAATAACAGACAAAAATACATATATAAGGAATTTCTTTATAACATGCTTCCTCCACCCACACGAGAGGTATACTTCATAGTACATAGTACATTTTACTTTCACTTACTATATATAGTAAGGGAAAGTATTGCGGTCCGTGTGTGGTAACTCCCGGGCGGAAACGAAAAGTCCTATGAAACTGAAATTTCATATTTAGGACAACTATACGCCCAAGATGTTGCAGCAACTTTTTCATCAAAATCAGCTAACCAGAAGAGCCACTTTATACCGTGTATTTTGCACCTTTTTACGATTTTCTCGAAAACGGCTCTAACAATTTTGATTAAACTCGCCATATCGATGTAAAATTTAATGGGCTATAATATCATGTAGGTTTCATTCTGATTGAAACAGTCTGACAGGGCTTAAATGACGATAGTTTAAATTTTCTTCCTCTAAAGTTCTTTCAATTTTATAGATTCAGAAAAAATTCCCCTATAATCTTATTATAATTGATAAATAGTGGCTAAATAAGAAACTTGAACAAATTTGATTACCGAATAAAGGAGAAAAGAGTAAACATATTTTTTAATGTAATTTTTGTTTTTTTGAACCTATGAAAAGCAACATAGATCTATAATATACCATTGGAAAGAAAACTATTTTAGAAAATGTAATATTTTATCCACAAAGTTGTAAAAGGTAATGTAAAGTGAAAAAAATAGGGCATACAATTATTACTAATAATTATGTGTAACCATTTGATTATATATAAATTTATTTATTATTTATTACTATTTATTATTATATATAAATCATATGTTTCCAACGAAACTGAATAATCCTTTTTTTTTTAATTAACTTTATTTAATAATCCTTAAATTGATTTTGACAGCCATCGTGTGTTGCCCGCACCAGATTTTTTATTAAATACTACTTACTTTTATAGGCGTTCCAACGTGGGTTGCCTTTTACATCATGGCAGAGCACCAGAGGTCGGGGTCCAGCCAATCTTCATCCTGAAGACCTCGACCTGCCTTTTCTTCCTCAACTCCACCAATCCATCTACCTCTGGGTCGTCCTCGTCTCCGTCTTCCTGGCGGTTGCCATTCCAAAACTCGATTCGGCCAACGCTCTGTAGGCATTCGCCTTACATGGCCATACCACCTTAGTCTTTGCTGTCCAGTTCTGCTGTTAACAGACTGGCGAACCTCCATTCTCTCCTGAACAATATCATTCCGAAGTCTGTCCTTTCTTGTAACACGTATACATCTTCGCCAAAAGTCCATTTCAACTGCTTGAAGCTTGGAATATAGCATGGATGACATGGTCCATGTTTTGGCTGCATACGTTAAGATGGGCTCGACGATGGTGTGGAAGATTCTTCGTTTATTTTCCTTTAAAATCATCCTATTCCACAGAACCGGATGCAGCATGCGTGTGGCTTTTCGAGCTTGCTCTGCTTTTTTCCTAACATCAGTTTCTGATGACCCAGAGGAGTCCAGGTACGATCCTAGATATTTTAAAGACATTCACCTTTGTACATGTCTCCGAGTCAACATTTAGATCACCGTCATTTTCAGCGCCTATAGCCATGTATTCAGTCTTTTCGAAGTTTATTTTGAGTCCCATGGACTCGTAGCAATCCCATAGAGAGCACATTATCATCTTATATTATAGAGCACAATATATTTTATTAATAAATCATATATATTAGAAGTATGTGAAGTTTTTATTGAAATTACTAGTAAAAAACACTGAAAACTTATTTTACAACCCAATATTTACATATTTACATTAGGGTTTTTTTTATTTTTTTTTCAATTTAAATATTTACATATTACTTATTTTTTATTCATATATATATTTTTTTTTCAGCGGGGAATGTAATTGATGAAGAAACCTTACATAACATCCAGCTTATAAACCCTTATTGGTTAAAATTCAAAGTTATTGGTTTCATTTTAAAGAGTGAATTGACATCAAATGGGGTCGATGACCTTAATTCCATAGTAATAAATTATATTTAATTGAATGATTAATAATTTTTTTTGCATCTAATAAATATTAATTAATTAATGAATATTTTTGTAGATTAAAATAATTAAGAGGAATCTTTCTTTGAGGCCTAAAACTGTTTCGAACAAGGTAAGTCTACTACTTTTGTCAGTGCATTCGCTTCTGGTATTATTTAAAAATATATTTACTATTTAGTTAATAATATTTATTTATTTACTTCATCTACGAAACTGTGCTCTTTTTAGGTTGTGGAAAAAGTCTTTAAGGAATGTGTATTTTGAACTTTTTATTTTTCGTTTGTATTCTGTGTTAGTAGTATATCAAGGTACCAATCTATCCTATTCAAAATTCATTATATGGTTCAGGTACGAAATAGAAGTCAGTGCAAAGCATAATGTTAATTTGAATTAATCAACACTGATAGTGAATTTTGCAGTTTTTTAATGTTTATTTTGATGATTTCTTATAGCCTTCTCTAAAAGATTTAAAGTATTAAAATATCATTTATTATAACTTATTTTTTTTCTTTTCTTTTAACCAACCAACTTCTTTATACTTATGTAACCCTCGTCACATAGGCTGCCCACACTCAGTGGAGAAGTGTGTGTGTGGGTTCACTTAAACTGGGTTCAATTAAAGGAGAAAAAAAAAAAAATAAAAAACAAATTCACACTTACAAAATATATTTTCATCAACAAATTAAAAAAAAACCCTAATCTAGTATATTATAGAAATAAAACTATTTATATTTAATTAAAGAAAACCAAGTAAAACAAACCCAACTTTACTATTACTTTTATTACTAGATTTATTGTTCAATGTTATATGTTAGTTTGTTATCAGTTCATGATTTTCACTTAATACATAATTCCTCATTTGTCAGAATCCTGTAACAGACCTATGGATCAAAATTTAAGACTTTGGGGGCAATTGGCTGTTTCTTTCTAGCACAAGAACTTAATGCATAATTCCAAACATCAGTACTGTGAGATGAAGAACATTAAAAAAATATCCAGATTTAGATCAGAAAAACATTTTCACAGCCTAAGCGACGTCGTATCACTTAATCTTGAAAATCGGTAACTCTATGATATATTTACAGATCAGTTACCGACCGTGTTCTGCGAGAAGCAGAAACCTTAAGTCTGGCCATTGACTGTCGGACGTGCTTGCTTAATACAGACCACCTTACTTATCGAATTCAATTTTTATAATCTTGAAATATTGGGCATATTAATATCATAATAATTTAGGACTGTACTCTTTTCTGTATAAATTGAAATTTGTCTTTGTCTATTATTCAGTATATAATAACGAAAACATTAAACTTCAATAAAATCAGTCATTTATTTTAAGTTATAGAAAATAAATAATTTAAATCCTGGCTGTACCTTTACACATACCATTTACAAACAAAGATAAAATTGTCCCTATAATAAAGAAATAAAACTATTTATATTTAATTAAAGGAGAAAAAAATAAAAATAAAAAACAAATTCACACTTACAAAATATATTTTCATCAACAAATTAAAAAAAAAAAAAAACCCTAATCTAGTATATTATAGAAATAAAACTATTTATACTTAATTAAAGAAAACCAAGTAAAACAAACCCAACTTTACTATTACTTTTATTACTAGATTTATTGTTCAATGTTTTAGGGAGGTCAGAGAGGAATTACAAAGAAAATTTTGAATCAGAAAAACAATAAATGTGATACTTCAGGTACATATTTATATATTGTTTAAAAATTTTAAAATTTATTTTATTGTCTTCATCGAATTTTAAAATTAATAGAAAAATATTTTTTTGTATTCTAGGGGAAACTGTTATTCACAAATACTGTAGAACGAACAATCATAAAGCCCTGAGCGTTGCATTGAGAAACAAAGACGTTAACGTTAATATTGCAGACAATGCAGGTTGGACACCCTTACACAATGCAGCGCATTACAATTCTATCGATTGCCTCAAGTTACTTATCAAGCACAGATTAACAGCTTCTGCAGGTAAAATATTATTTTAATTCTTAAGTCTGTTGTCTTGTAAATTTGAAGATGATTTTAATTTTTCATTTTATTTAGGAGCTGAAGAAGTGAATATTTTTTCTCTCAATAGTGATAATGATACACCTCTCTCGTGTGCTGTAAAACAAGGAAATGATAAAATTGTTGATGCTCTTTTGAGTAGTGGAGGTAAGAAAAGTCTTGGTAATCCATTTATTATCTATGACTCGATTTTTAAATTTATGCCTTATGAAATTCTGTAATACATTATTGTTTTCAATGATTATAGAAACGAATCATATGTATTCAGAAAGACAGATAGATGTTCAACTGTTATAACCTAATATCTAAGTAATTTCCAATAATGAGGCCTTATTTGGCATTGTGGCAGTTTTTAAATAATCGTTTCATACCAGTCCCAATCTTTACCTGGTAATTAAACATATTCTTCTATCTTTATCGGAACCTATATATCATATAACATGTATTTTGCACTCGAAATCTTCCTTAATTTTTTGCATGACTTCTGTGAAGCGTTGGCCTCAAGGATCAACCAACACATGTGGGATCCTCTCCTTGATAGTTATATATGAATTTGATTATTATAATCATAGGTAAACTTTCTTTACAATATTTGTATTATTTTTCTTCCATTTATTTTTGCTTAAGTAAATTTTTTTTTAAAAATAAAAATAAAAATTTTTGAGCCGGGAAAAATAAACTAATTTTATCCTTGAATATCCTTATTTAACCCTTTGTGGACTTTTAACCCTTTATGGTATGATAGCCAGTTAAGCAAACTGAAGAATAAAAAACAAACAGTAAAACCCTGGTCCACATCTATCCGCAGCAGCCGCATCGAGGAGGTCGCGTTGACCCGGCTGAGGATAGGACACTCACGGCTAGCGCACTCGTACCTTTTTAGTAGGCAGCCTGTGCCCCGGTGCCAGCATTGTGATGGAACCCTTACCATTCGGCATATTTTTCAAGAATGTCCTTATTACTCATCACACCTGAATAAAATTGGACTTAGCCCGAATATTTGAACAGTATAATAGCTAATAGAGAGGAAGCCATTAAATTAGTTTTTGATTTTCTTAAGGAGCAATCATTGTTATCTAAATTATAAAGGCTATAATCTTAATTATAAACTATAAAGTTATACATTCCTAGTCAGTTTCTAATTAATTAATTTTTTTTTCTTGACTTTTTTTGTTTTTCTTTTAAGTATTATTTTTTTTTTTTTTTTTTATTTAAACTATTGTTTACATAATAATCTTTTTCTCTTTTCCTCAATTACTTATTACCTAATAGTTCTTTCTTATAAAGGTTAAATATACATATAGTATCTAGGCGTTGATGACCTTAGGGTTTTACGCCTTAAAACAAAAACAAACAACCTTTTGCGGATAAAAGGCGAGTCGTTGTTACCTTCATCACTAATCCATTGGATCGCACTATCCTTTCTTTAAAAGATTACTGTATAGAGAGTTATTCTTATAAGGTTTAAAGATATAAATATTTAGTTTTAAACATGTAAATATAGATAAAAAATCCAAATATGACATTTTTAAATGATAAGTTTATTAAGTTATGTTCTTGTAAAGATAGTTATTCGTGTAGGTATAATTTTAAAGATGTAAATATACATAAACAATCCAAATACTTTTTTAAAAGGTAATTTATATGTAAGATCATTTTATGTTTTTTTGTTTCTTTGAATGTTAGCAAATTAATAAAATTGCATACAATTGTTAATCTCGATTGATTAAATTATATTTGATTCCAAGCTGGCGTGACTGTATGGAACAAGGTGTCCTCAGGCTGCTCTGCTGTCCAGCTTGCAGGACCAAAGAGATGGAGGAAGCTCTCATCAAAGGTTGGGAAACTTCTACTTCTTTGTACAGAAATTTAAACCTGACTCCTCTGGAAATAGATTTGATATATCATATGATCACATCTTATTGTAAACTCTACCATCTTAGAGAGTATTTTGTCACTCTAGATCCTAAATTATGTAAACCTGACTCTTATTATAATTTCGATTATATCCAGTATTGTAAGGATGAAAATTCTCTAATGACACTTTATCAACTAGTTGAAAAATTGAGTACCTGTCGATCAAATCCAAAGAACTTAAAAATGATTTTATTTTATTTAAAATGTAAGATAAACTAGTAAGTTATTTTTTAGCACGTGTATTTAATGATCATGTAAGTTTGTACTAATTCTGTGTATTTATTTAATTTATTGTTGTTTTTAAGTCTGTTGTTATTGTTCATTAATATGGTCACATTATTTTTAACATACTCTATGTTTATTTAAGTATATTTTTATAGTGACCCAAATAAAGATTACATATTGCCTGCCACTTTTAATTCAATTTTCTCCTAAGTCTTAACCTTTAACTGGTGAGGTAGGACCTACAGGACCCGATCCAATCGGCTTGTGAAAACCTGACATTTCCTGTCTCCACATGATTGTAATATAGCATCCTTTTTTAGTCAGTTTTTATCCGGTATTCCTTTTGTACAGACAGTGTTATTGTACAGACACCTCACCATTACTATTTGGATTTATTGAAATTGTGTTTTTCAATTTGTTCAAAGAAATGTCTGGTGATCGTGTTATTTTACGCACCTTTTTAATTTTATTAAGAAGCTGGGATCATCTTTGTTAAAGGATCACATGACCAGACAGTCAGAAAATCCCAGACTTACCCAGGAGCTTCGTTTTAAAGCACAATCATTATTAGGGAGGAAAAAACAGAAGAATCTAACACATATAGCCAGGAAGCCTCTCCGAAGAAAAGGAGATGTTATTTTTGTCCCAGAAACAAGGATAGTAAGTCATCTATTAAATGTGAACAAAATATTTGTGGACAATGTTCGGTTTCCTGTTGCAAAAACTGCCTAATTTTAGCTGTGCATACTTTCTTTACAATATAAAAGTTTCATATTTTTAATCATTTTCCTTTTTTTTAAATATAATAAACTTTAAGATAAGGACTTTTTATTTATTATTTTACAAATGTTTTCATTGCTTAGAATATAACATTAAAAAAAAAAATTAATAAAATGTATTTAATAATATCAAGTATTTATTCAATTATATAAGCATCCTTTCATATGGCACCATTGAAAATAGGTTGAACTAATGTATATTACAAGAATAAACAATTCTAGATGTTTCAGGATTAAAAGAAAAAAAAATGAGGTCTGGGGTCTGAGAGACCCACCTACCATTTTTTACTATAAATTTTACCTCACCAGTTAAGGTTAATTATTAGTTAAAATTTTACATAATAACTGTAGATACTTCAGCATGAAAGGAATTGCCAATTTTTAATTGAAATGCCAAAGACTTTCTTACTTAAGAAAATTAAAAATAAATAATTTCATATTTTTGTAAAACCCATTCTAAAGATATTTAAAAAATGCTGTTTATTACCATTATTATACAATGGTTTACCATTTCAAATAACTATATTAAGGTATAACTGTTTTTGTATAGCTATTTAAAGACAATTAACTAATAATAATTCAAAGGAAATTGGTCAATCACAACAGCTAAGTTAAAGATAATATATATCTCTGCTATTTCAAAAGATATTTTAATGATTCTTTTTTTATTTTGTAGAAAATAAATTCTCTATCAAATAGCACTTACTAAAAAAATTTTGGTATTTATTTATTTATCTTCAAAAATAACAGAGTTAAGGGCATATATATAGGCGAAATTTCAATTTTTTTTTCTGTTTTATCTTAAAAAATAACTAAGTTATAGACATATTTATTCACTTACCTGTTTATGAAATATATAGTAAGGGGAAGTATTGCGATCGTGAAAATTTTCGAATACCAGTTTTCAACGGAAATACGTGTTTTAGGGTCCCTTGAGTCCAAATAATCAAGTAACTCCAGCGCGTAAACTAAAAGCCCTATGACACTCAAATTTCATATTTAAAACAACTTTAAGCCTGAGATGGAACAGAAACTTTTTCATCAAAATCAGATAACCAGAAGAGCCACTTTATACCATACATTTTACACCTTTTTACGATTTTCACAAAAAGGGCTCTTAACGATTTTGATTAAACTTGCTATATCATTATAAAATTTAATAAGCTTTAATATCATGTAGATTCTTTAAGGTGAAGGTCAAAATCTATGAATAAAATTGGAGGCTGATTTATATTTCACCACTCTTTTATTAAAAATAAATGAACGACGTTTCCGCTAAAATGCCATCATCAGGTGCAAAGGAACAATGTTTTTTTTTTTTTTTCTATTTCACTCACAATAAAAAATTTGTTCCTTTGCACCTGATGATGGCATTTTAGTCGAAACGTCGTGCATTGATTTTTAATAAAGTGAATAATAATAATATATAAAGAATAAGTGAATAATAGAGTGGTGAAGTATAAATCAGCCTCCAATTTTATTCATGTAGGTTTCATTCTGATTGAAATAGTCTGATGGGGCTTAAATGCTAATATTTTAAATTTTCTTCCTCTAAACTATCTTTACTTTTGTAGATTCTATAAGAATAACCATATCATTTTGTTACCATTGATAAAAAACAGGTAAATATATAAGTTGAACGAATTTGATATCCAACTAAAAGAGAAAACTGAAAAAATATTTTTTTAATGCAATTTTTTTTTTTTTATTTCGAATATAAGAACAGTAATATACTGTTGGACAAATAAAAATTTTTGAAAAAAAAAAAATTTAATAAACAGGCTTGTAAAAGTTAATAAAGAGTGATGAAAAGCTGATAAAACTAACTGATTATTTTATATAACAATATAATTGATTTTTTAATAAAACATATGTTTCTATAGAAATATAATTTAATTATTTCATTAATAGCTTTACTTATTTTTATCTCTAACTGTATTTGAAAATTCTTTAATTGATATTAAAAACAGAGGTAAGTGAAAGTTGTGTGTTGACTGCACCAGATTTTTTTATTCATTATTTGGATTCTATCTATCTTGAAATGTAAGTCCTCAAATTTTGGGGGGTAATCTTTTTTTTTTTTTTTCCTTTACAAAGATTTATTATTGAAAATAATAAACCAGAGGTTTACTGGTATAATAAGGAGCAGGTTTATTGAAAATAATAAACTAAAATAGGAATTACCTTCAAACTACATTTGGAAATGACTAAATTAAAGAAAATAAAATTATACATACTTTAACAACTAGATTTTTTTATATAAATCAGATTATTTACAATAATTTAAAAATTACAAATCATTCATTAATGGCAGCTGTTTCTTTTTTCATTGATTCCCTTAATTTAGATAATTGTTCTTCCGCAGCTTTCACATCTTCTTCTGTAACGGTAGGCTTAACACCACAATATGCCTCTTCTTTCATAATCCATTTTAAGGTTTCTATCTTATCCATCAGATAGCTCTCTTTTTGATTATTAAGTTCCTCCTTATATTTTTCTAATTTCTCAGATACAATATTATCACAATATTTATCTGTAAGCATTCGCATAGAGCGTTTTCTTTCTATTCGTTTGTAAACATCTCTGCAATAACATATAAAATCATCAAGAGATAAAATAATACTTTCATACAAGTTAGATCATTAATGCCATAAACAGCACATTCACAAATATTCGAATAAAATCGATGAAAATAACAGACAAAAATACATATAAAAGGAATTTCTTAGAACTTCATAGAACATAAATATTATTATCAAATTCATTTTACTTTCACTTACTATATATAGTAAGGGAAAGTATTGCGGTCAGTGTGTGGTAACTCCCGGGCGGAAACAAAAAGTCCTATGAAACTGAAATTTCATATTTAGGACTACTATACGCCCGAGATGTTACAGCACCTTTTTTATAAATTCGGCTGACCGGAAGTCCTACTTTATCCCATGATCCTATTGTTGCTTCCCAATTCCTACAGAGCCATGTATCCGCCATTGCAGAATGGTGTCACAATTGGAGAATCAAAATAAATCCCACCAAATCACCTTAACTCTACGACGTAAACCTATGAATTTCTGTCCCGTTGTTTCCTTTAATCATACCCCACTCAACACTATAGAACAAATACCATACCTTGGACATCATTTTGACAAGTGTCTTACATCGAATCCTCATACAAGACTTAAACAACAAGAAACTGCTCGTAGATATCGACTATTACTTGACAAATGATCAAAACTCCCTCTTTACTTCAAAAAACTCATTTACACAACCATTATTAGACCTTTCTGGACTAATGGCATAGAGCTGTGGGAATCCACTAGACTATCACATTCCTCCCACATCCAATCCAAAATCCTTCAACAAATCCTAGACGCTCCTTTTGTTACCAACAAACTCATCCATGGAGACCTGAATATCCCACTCGTTGCTGAAATTGCCCAAAAAAGATACACCTTTCATTCCAAATCACCCACACAATACAAACCCACTTGTCCGTATCCTCTCATCCGCATCTATTCCCGATATTCCTCCGAGGCATCTGAAAAGACGGTGGCCTCGAGACCTGCTGACCAAATAAACACTGACGTGCTACTACCACTGGGTAGATTCTTCTCAAGACTGTTTCAAGCTAATGTTCTGTGAATAGCTCATTTACTTGTTGTACTGTGTACAGTTGTAAATTTAAATAGAATAAGTTTTTAAAAAAATGTTGGCCTAATTTCACTGGCCAATCAAGGAGGCAAGAATTTAAAAATAAGAAGAAATAATAAGAATTAAAATTTAATGACGTCATATAGTAGACATTTATAAGCAATAGTTAGACAGACTAAATTATTCCGTGCCCAATTATTAGCTAAGCGAATGAGGATCTTATAGAGTTAGTAAACAAGAAATTGAGAAGAGATATCACAACATAATTAACTAAAAACAAATATATAATCATTTACTTACGGAAGAGGATATGGTTTGTAAACTAAATCCAGTTTTTCTAGTACATACTCAAAGCATTTGTAGTCCCACGTACGTAAGTTTTTCAACAATCTTTTCCTCTTATCAATAGTTTCTTTTAATCTAACTTTGGTCCTTTTGTCATGCGGGAATTTCTCAACATATCTTTGCATGTCTCTTATGTCTGCTGTCATTTTGGCAACTAAAAAAATATTTATTGTATATTTCACAAGTAACATTGAGTGTAATTAAAACATGTGTTTAACTCATAAGTGGTAAAAGTCAAGAATGGATCCTCTAAGGGCTTAGGTATACTGTATGTGTTTTTGCCGTTGAAAGTGATAAAAGAGAAGGTACAAGTTTCGGGGTTCTAGGTAAAAGGACACCGAATTTTATGCTCTAATGGATATTAACCTGTTTACTGGGGAGTACCCTTTTTAACTACGCAGCATATAAGTGAAGGAAACTATTTAATTTGTAATTTTTCACGGACATAATTTCATATTATTATTTTTTATGCTTAAAATAAATTAAAAGACAATGAAATATATACTTTTTCGTTTATTTATATTTGGATGTACACATACTCGATATTGTTCACGTTAGACGTATCTATACGTCCCGCCCTGTTAACAGGTTAATAAATATACTTGATAAGTCATAAAACAAAATCAATGATTGTTATTACTAATGTATTAATTTTATTAATTACTACTGATTTCTTTGATAAAATAGGAATAAATATTTCTTACTGATACAAAAAATCTTTTAAGACCTTCAGCTCTATTTCAATGTACTTAAAATATCTACAATATGTCATGAAAAATGTTATCTAGATAACTAAAAACCTGTGGTGTCCAAATTTTATTATTTATCTTACAAAGGTTGGATGCTTAATTTGGAAAAGAAAGCAGCATAATTTTTCCAAACGACAAAATTTATTTCTATTCAGCACTTAGTAAGTTTATTAGTAGTACAGTTAACTAAGTATAGTTAGTTACTAAGTTTATAACATTTCAACAAAAGTGTAAACTTAAAGTAAAGTGATTTTTGTTAGGCCAAATTTAAACTAGCATCATTATCGCTGGATTTGTATAAAATACATATCTGATTTTATTATTATATTATTGATTGTACTTTAATACTAAAATAATTAAGGTACCAAATAAAATTAATTCTCTTACCTCTGTATTCAGGAGAATAATCATCAAAGTCATGCCTTTTAACTCTGTTAGAATATTCATTTCTCAGATGGCTAACAGTTGATTTATAAGGTGAGAATTCTAAAGTGAAGATTTTCTTTACATTTTCATCAGCACTAAAATATATATTATCTTATAAGATCAGGATTGTTGATTTTTTTTATTGAATATAATAAATAAATTCATTGTTATCATTCTCAGGCCATGCAGTAAGGTGATAAGCTTGAGATCACACTCAGCCACCAAGTTTATTCTCCATTTTTTGGAACCTACTTTATAGAGGCTGAGGAACCCAGGAGGTTATCCGAATCCCAGGATTGTCCTACAGCTGAAATAACAGAATAAATAAAATTCTGACACAGGCAGGATGCAAACCTGGGACCTGAAGAACTAGTGTGATACCACAGCACTCCCTCTTACTAAAAGTAAACTACTCTTAATTTGAGAGTAACATACATCTAGCTAGCCTGTCATATATGAATGGGTAATAAATTGGCAAAAAATTATGATAGAATATGAAAATATTTTGACACCTTTTCAATTCTTCCACATCTCGAAACTCAGGAGCCAAATTCTTTACATCAACCTGTTCCAAAGGCTTTAGATCTCCACTTTTTTCTGGCTTATAGCATGGAATTTTTTGTGGTCTAATCCATTTTATAGGTAAATCAGATTTGAGACCATAATTAACGCTGTGTCTGTGAATAAACCTCGATAAAATGTTCCCATTGTAAAAATGTGTTCTCACATCGCTAATTTTGTCTTTGTTCTTGAGCAGCGCTCCCAAGAAAAACCTATGGCTAAGAGTACCCATCCCATTAAATAAATCACAACATTCAATTCTTGAGAACACCGTTGTTGGAAGGTTATTCACTCCTTCCAAGGAGGTTGTAATAGTACTATTTTTGGACGAGGAACGAGGAGTTTTGGACTGTTTTTGCGAAATTCATCAATCAGAGGATTAAACTCGGATAAGAAAAAGTGTACAAGTTCCAGTTAATTCTTTTTATTGTGTTAGAAGAGATGCGCATTGTAAGTTCAGTTGAATGAGGAGAAATGTGTAAGTTATCTATAGCACCTGAGGACAAAAACATAAAACTTGAGTTGCTTTCCTACGTTCGGATAGAGAAGCGTTGATAAAGAACCATAATGTGAGTCCACACGTGGGTTTCGCTAAAAGTATTTTTCTATGTTTTTGTAATCGTTCAGTAACTGCTACTCCAACCATCTCTTCCTTCATTATATACGTACGACTAACTACCCAATATTCTATGAGACTCTTCTGTAGTATATACACATAATGGAAAAAATAAGTATTCGTACACTTATTTCATCGGAATATTTCTGTGATTCATAAATTCTTTCTGATCATAAATTAACCGATGGATTCGATAAAGTCACAAAATATTGGGAATTAATTGGTTAAAGCAAGGAAAATTAGAAATTAACAGCAAAAATTCAACATATATCATCGGGAAATTTTATTCGTACTGTAACAGTTTTTCCGTGAGATTTACATACAAGTTTGTTATCAGTTCATGATTTTCACTTAATACGTAATTCCTGATTTGTCAGAAGCCTGTAACAGACCTATGGATCAAAATTTAAGACTTTGGGGGCAACTGGCTGTTTCTTTCTAGCACAAGAACTTAATGCATAATTCCAAACATCAGTACTGTGAGATGAACATTGAAAAATATCCAGATTTAGGTCAGAAAAACATTTTCACAGCCTAAGCGACGTTGTATCACTATATCTTGAAAATCGGTAACTCTATGATAAATTTACAAATCAGTTTCCGATCGTGTTCTGCGAGAAGCAGAAACCTTAAGTCTGGCCATTGACTGTCGGGGTGGTTGCTCAATACAGACCACCTTACTTATCGAATTCAATTTTTATAATCTTGAAATATTGGGCATATTAATATCAAAATAATTTAGGACTGTACTCTTTTCTGTATAAATTGAAATGTAACTCGGATCGGCTTTCTCCGCAGTAAATTTGATTATGGTCGCTTAAGTATTTTTCAGTAAAAACATATCTTCGAGAATTTATGGAGGAATTTGGATTGGAACTTATTGAAAAAGGAATTAAAATTTATTGAACTATCCAAATCAACTACATTAAAACAAATGACAGAGTTGATCTACCAAAAACAGTATAGGAAGAAGCCTAGTCCTGTTATGTTGTTCAAGACCAGGTAACTATCAACTTACCATACTATCTTCAACCGAGCTTTTAATGGTGAAAACACTGACTTCCGTCTGATGTACCAACTTTTAACTAACCCTAATAATTTCAAACGACAAATTCGTGAATGTAAACAAAAGAAAGATAACAACTACTGCATTACATATCATTTATTAGTTACATTAGAATTAAAACTCTATGCTTTTAACTTAATGTGGCACCAGTAACTAGTTTTCAAATAAAGAGGTAGTGGCTCTTACACATTCTACTTAATTATATAACCTTTCCTTTCAGACCCATTTTGTTTCTTTATCTAGCGTAACAAGGTACTGAGGCTAATCAGGCGATGCTACTGTGGAAGTCCTAAATTGTGCCTTTCCAGGTTTAATAAGGATAGGATTCTTTAATGAGTATCCGACGTCACACAGGCTTTGGCCCACCATTTTCCTGGCATTAATAAGTTTGTTATTTATTCATTTAACATCACTTTTTGATACTGTAGCTAATCGGACGATGCAACTGTGGGAGTCCTAAATTTTGTCTTTCCAGCTTTAATCAGTATAGGGATCTTTAACGAGTACCTGACATTGCACAGGCTCGGGACCACCTTTTTAACTCCCCTGGGAAGGATGGCATAAGGATTTTTTACTCCCATTAAAGAACCCTAGAGACACCTGCGGGTTTCGAACCCGTGACCTTGGGCATAGAAGAATGTTATGCGAGCCACTATGCTACGGGTGACCTCACATAAAAGTTATATTTACTGTTAAAAAAAAAAATCCTAGGAACATCTACCGTGTTCGACCCCGAGCTTGTTCCCTGAGGTCTAGGTCTGTTATGCTGGCCACTACACCACAGGTGACCTCTCTTTGACTCACATTCATTATTCAACTGGTTTTAGATTTTATCCAAGACTATTTCTGTAGTTTCCTCAGCACCTTTAGCTGTGTGGGATTTAAGTTGAATTAGAATTCTCCAAGCTCAACAAGTAGGTTACAAATTAGTAAGTCTGGTGATTTTATAACTCCATCATGTAGGTTATTTTTGTATAAAATAAAAAAATTCTTATTGTTTCTTCACCTTTTAACTTTTCTCCTACTCAGGTGGTTGCTTCTTCCACCTATCTCTTTTTCAGGTGTGCAGGCTCCAATAAGGCTTCTTCCACCTATCTCTTTTTCAGGTGTGCAGACTCCAATAAGGCTATGGAGGTTACCACCATTCTCACCAAAATAGGATAAATATATAAACAAACCCTGAGAAGTCAGCCTCAGCAATGACACCTGACTTTGATATTTTTTGTTGTTGTTGGTTAGGGCTTTAAGGTGTAAAACCCCAAGGTCATCAACACCTGTGCATCTTTAATCTCTAATCGCTAAGGTGATAATAGAAAAGAAAAGATATAAATAGAAATAGAATGTAGTGACTTTGATATTCATCGATGTGAGAGTAGGATAGCATAGTATGCTCTGTTTAAATCACCATCCACTTGCTGGGTGATGAACAAGAATATTTAATGAGTTGGCTCAACACCTTCAGAATCAGAGATGAAAAATTCAGAATTCCCAGCATAACTCCCTTATGTGCTCACACATGGAGCTGAAGTCTCTATCCTGAAAATGAACTGCCCTTCCTTGGAGTTAATAATTTTTTTTTACAAAAATACTGATTTCCAAGATTAAGTGATAGGACATCACTTTAAGTGATAGGCCGTAACATTAACTAACTCATCCTTAATTTAAAACCTACACACCTTGAAGATAAAAATTTGTTTTTCACCTGAAGATAGTGTATTAGTCAAAATATTGTACTTTTTAAAATAAAAGTGTTGAAGTAGTATAAGAGCCTCCAATTTACTATTAAATTCTTGCCCTCCACCTTAAATTGTTTACACCCATTTGAAATTTAAGTGGCATGTGGTATTAAAGTTTTTTGGGAACAAATGTTGGAACCATTGAACAAAAACAAAATCTGGTGCATGTAACACACGACTTTCACTTACCTCCGTTGTTAAAACCAATTTTAGAAGTTTTAAATACATTCAGAGATTAAAATAAATTGTTAAAGAAATAATTAAATAAAGTTTGAATAGAAACACGTGTTTTATTAAATTATCATCTATGACAATCAGTTTGTTTTATCAGCTTTTCATCACCCTCCGTCAACTTTTAGAACTTTTTGTATATGATAGTATTTTTTATAATATCTTTAGCTTCCTAACGGTATATTATACATCTATATTTCTGTTTTAATATTAAAAAAAATAAAATAAAATAAAAAATATTTTTGCACTTTTCTCCTCAAGTTGTTAATCCAATTCGCCCAACTGGCATATTTAGCCGTTATTTATCAATTCTAATAAGATGATGTGACTGTTTTTTTTTTAAATCTAAAAAATTAAATGTACTTTAAGGAAGAAAATTTAAATTATCGGCATTGGAGCCCTGTCAGACTATTTCAATCAGAAAGAAACCTATATAATATTAAAGCTAATAAAATTTTACATCAATAAAGCGAGTTTAATCAAAATCATTAGAGCCGTTTTGAAAAAAATCATAAAAATATTTTATAAATAGGTAAGTGAAAGTAAAAAAACTATTCATTACTTCAAATATATACTTCAGTCTTACCTGCATACGTAATAATCTATAAATCTTGGGCAGATTTTAATCTTACATTTAGAAAAAAAAAAGTTGATAGCCTCTAAAACACAGTGTAATTAATTAATTGATTGGAATCTGAAATTGCACATTAAGAACCATGCTACAGAAATTTACTTGAACATTAACAATCAATCAGTTTTAAACACTTGGGAAATTAAGATAGAAGTATCAAGTAAAATATCAATAACAAGTCTAATGTTAAAATACAAGCTGTAACAAAACTTACTCTAATACTGATAAAATAAAGTTTTTTAAAATAAAATTCCTGATAGTTACAAAAAATGAATAAATCATTACCAGAAACTCAAATTAATCTATTTCCAACACCCTTTAAATTAAAACATATTACTTTCATTGGGAGATAATCAAATAACCAACTCTCATAATGAATAAAAAAAATATATTAAGCTTACAATCCTATAAGTTACAATTGATTCTTGCCGCAAGATTTTTTATTCCATTCATTAAATGTAAAAATTGTACTTATTAAAAAAAAAAAAAAGTGAATCGTGCATTATTATTACAGTCAATATTTTTCATAAACAGGAAATACAATATTTTACCTAAATTTAAGTAATGGCAGTTCATAGCTATCTTTTCACTTAGCTATATTTGTAGTAAAAAATGTCTGAATTAAAAACAAAACTGTAGCTTAGGAAAATGTACAAGAAAAAAAACAAAAAAAAAACAGAAACAAGTAGGGGAAAGAGTTGTATTTTCACTTACAAGAAATGACTTAACAATAAATATTAATAAGCAATATAAACGTGAGTTAACTAAGCTGTAATTATTTTTAAAAATTTAGTTGTTAAGAAAGTAAAAAATAATACCATAATTAATGAATTTTAGTTAAATTTTATCCTTTTAAAGATGACATTCCGGCTCTCATAACTTCATCAACAAGGAGAAGATTGCTTGCTACAATGACACTTGATGCTATATACTGCTTTTTGACAGAATAATTGTCAAGAATGCCTAGATCAGTTGGGACCATTGATTTCCCAGTTTGAAGATCCAATCCAATTACATCATTATCCTTAGCATCATAATCTAGTTGAGTGATGACTTCTTGAGTATTGAATCCACTGTTCATAGCGAGGGTTTTGGGAATAATTAAAAGAGCATCACAGAAAGCTTCGATTCCAACACGGTACTTTTCCTTTGTGTTCTCAGCAACTTTTTTCAATTCATGACGTAATTTTAATTCTACTGCTCCTCCACCAGGAAGTATACCTCCATCTTCAACTGCATTTTTGACAGCTCTCAGACCATCCCGAAGAGCATCTTGGATTTGAGTAATGGCATAAGAAGTTGGCCCATGGACTAGTACAGTGACACTATGAGGGTTTGGACAATCAGATACAAATGTATACTTGGTTTCACCAAGAACATGTTCATAAACAAGACCTGCTCGCCCTAGACAATCTTCTGTGAGATCATCAAGACTATTCATAGCTACTCCACCACAAGCTAAAGTGAGTCTTTCCATATTCCTTCTTTTAGCTCGCCTAAGTGCCATGATACCTTCTCGGGCTAGCATATCCAAAGAGACGGGATCAATTCCTTTCTGATTGATGACAACAAATCCTTTGTCTGTTCCATCACATACAGACTTCTTCAAAGCAATAATTTTCTTAACCCTCAACTCGATAAACTCTCTTTCAGATGCCACCAGTTTTTCCCTTTCCTCGCTGATTTATAGAAAAACCCACTATTAATCTCTGTTTTTTCAAATTCTAAACTAACATTACATGTCAAAATATAAGCATTAGTTAGCTTCTTAGGCATATTAGGATGACGTGATCCATGATCAAGGACGAGTCCCCTAACTAACCGAGTTTCAGATTCAAGTCGGCTTTGCATTGTCATTATTTCAACCATGTGTAAATCTAAGGGTTTATCAGGCAGTTTAATTGCTTGTACAGCTTCAACACAAATATGAGTTAATACCTCTGCTACTTTGGATTCTACTTTGGTGTTAAGAGCAGTTCTAGCAACAGAAATAAGTGTCTCCTTATCATCTAGACTTACAGGTTTCTTGATACTATCCAGAACTTCCATAGCGTGTTTACAAGCCACAGTAAAACCTTCAGTAATTAACCTAGGGTGGACACCTTCAATAATATAATTGTCAGCTTTCTTTAATAATTCGGCAATGAGTAGGACTGTTGAGGTAGTGCCATCACCGGTAATGTCATCCATAGCAGTAGAAGTTCTGGCAATGAGAGAAGCGGTAGGATGCTGAATTTGCATTTCTTTCAGCAGAACATTGCCGTCTTTTGTAATTTTAATGTCTCCAGCACCAGAAACTAACATTTTCATGGTACCTCGTGGACCGAGATTAGTCTTCATGACATCCTGTAATCCTTTAGCGGCACTCTGGTTCATAGACAATGCCTCAGTTTTTCTTACAACTTCTGCCTTGGGATTCAATAAAGTTATTGCTGCCATCGTAAAGAATAATTACAATACTACGAGAAAAAACAAACAGTTGTTCTAAGAACGCCTCCAGATAAACTACTATAACCTCTTAATACAATATGCCTTGTATATCCCTTCTCTGTCTGGTATTGTATTACAATTTTTAACAAAAGCTTATTTTAACGCAACACATGGTGTTTATTGGTTATAAAAAATAAATTTAATTTTCGTTTCATTATTTTATTGTTTAATAATGTTTTTTACATATCGCCTAAATCGACGGAAATATATCTATTACATCGAAAAAAAAATATAAAATATTAGTTATTTTAATTCTGAAACATTATTATAATAATCTAAGAGCATTGGGAGTAATTTTTTCAAACTAGATATTGAAAACATTTGCCTGCATTAGATGAATAAGGCTCTGATCGCTACGTGTGCCAGTATTATGTGCTGTTGTAAGCTACGTGTAAGGGGAAGAGGTTGTCATTAATATTCTTTTTACTTTCCAGTCAGCATTAGTCGTGTAAGTTACCACAAGACTGGCTTTCTCTCAAGAACTGTAAGGATTTACCCCTGGACCAGTGACTGAGGACTCGCACAATGGCTAGTATGTATATTTAAGCTTTATTCCAAGCCCAATTAATACTTGATAAGTAACATTATTATGTTTTTGACAGTATATCTTAGATATGGATGTACTGTTACTTATAAGAATCACTTATGGCATACCTAACTTTTCTGAAAGGAGTTTTATAGTCATACATTTCACATTTAATTATACTTCCATCTCTAGTATTAAAGATTGACATTAATATTGTCTATTAATTATTTTTGTTTTCACATATTTTTCTTCTGCATTCCTTGTGTTAAGTTCTGAGAAAGCTAATAAATGTATCTGATTCTTTATTATTAACGGTATGCATTGATAATGTATGTATTTATCTAAGCAGAATATATCACATACTGTCAAATATTGTGCAGTGTATGTTAGTGGATAAAGATTGATCATAAAGTCTCATTTTCACCTCTCATTCTTAATTCTTTTTCAGTCAAGTTTTTGGAAGTAATAAAACCTTTCTGCAGTATATTGCCTGAAATAGCGAAACCAGAACGAAAGGTAATTTACTGTCTAATATCTATCGAACTTATTTGGTTTGATTTTGTTGGCTAATAATGTATATGAATTTTATTAGATCCAGTTTAGAGAGAAAGTACTATGGACTGCCATCACACTTTTCATCTTTTTGGTCTGTTGTCAGGTAAGCTACTTCTAACACCGTTTATTTTTACAACTAATCTAATGTATATTAGGCCAAGATATTCAGGAAAAATAAAGTATCTTTGTTTTTGTAATAAATTGTATTCAATTTAATGTTAATGGTTTTCATCTTATGCTATATTTAATATTTTCTATGATTAATTAAAATTCCTGCTTTGACATTTATTTTATGTTAAACCTTGTCTGATAGGTTCAAATTTTCTGTCATGCTTAAGCTGTTTTGTTTGTTCTTTTTTTTTTTATATATAGTTTAATGGTAATTGGTAAATTTATGTTTTTATACTTTCAGATCTCATTTATTTATGTTAGTATTTTACTCTAATCTGAGTACCTCAATTAATTAATGTCAATTATTTTTTATTTATTTTGTAAGTCCCTTGAGCGAATATTGATATTTGTAACCTGTATTCCTCTTTATACAATATTAATTATGCCCTGACAGCATAAATCCCTTAAAAATCAATAAAGTTATTGTAATCCCAGGTTATGGAAATAAGAGGATTCATTATTCTATGGAGTTTTAATTTTCATAATATGTATCATAACCTCATCATACCTCTTTTTCTTAAAATGTACCTATGTACGGTATACTTTTCCCTTTCTTAGGTCAATAACTTCTTAATTTAAACCTTTGATGTTGGAATATTTAATATACAGTTCTATCTTATCACAATTTTAATCATATACTTTTTTTGATTTAATTATCACTCATTTGTCATGGAGTGAGTAATTATCATAAATTATATACAAATGATGGCATGAATATTTAATAAACTGAAACGTAAACAAATAACCATCTAGAAAATATTTTTGCTATCTATTATATTAATTTTCAAATAAATGTTTTATGATAAAATTACTAAATTCTTAATTGTTTTACTCCCATCACTTGCTTATTTTTTATCTTTCAATAATCATCAAACTAAAAGATATTAATCCATTTTCTAGTCCTATCTAAGAAAATTTTAAAAAATTTAATACTTTTAGATAAATATTGCCTTGTCATGTAATCTAACTAATGAATTATTCACAATGTTATTTTTTTCTTTTAGGAGTTTAATATTTTCCCTATAATTTTTATTAGTTAAGTTCTGTTTTCCTATTTTTATTTTATCAGTTTTGATGATGGCTAAATTATTGTCATTTTGTGATTCCTTTTTTGCGAAATGAGGTCTGTTGGAAAAGTATTGAATTACAGTCTCTAATTATGCATTGGATTGTTGATAACTTCTTTGTATTAGGATTCTAAGTTTTTTTTATTCATTATCGGCATGAGATAAGGGTATTAGAGAAATGTCCTTTATTACTGTAATAGGTTGTATTTTATTGTAAATAATCTAAACAACTTAACAATCAATCATGGAAATTTAAGAATGTTATGTTGTTATATATTGGGCAATTATAAACAAAGTTATTAAGTAATCTGTGAAATCAAGATTGAAAAAACAAAAAAAAAAAAAAACAATTTAAAATATATAAATTTTTTTTTTCGACATAATTGGACTAAATATCATATAAAGTTGAAACATCTCCTAAGTACAGACTACTTCAAGAAGCTTATTTATACTACCATTTTAATGGATAAAACTGTGGGGTTCCACTAAAATATCATATTTCTCTCAAATCCTCGCAATCCAAAATCATATTTGCAATTTTGTCATTAGTAAAATTATTAATTAAGACCTTGATATTCCATTTGTTGCTGAACTTGCCTGTAATAGATATTCTTCTTATATTTCCTAACTTTCCACCCTCACAAACCGATTTATTATTAATATAAGATGTATTTCTCTGAAATAATATTTATTTCTGATAACACTCCAAAGGGACTGAAACAAATGTAGCTCTGGGGTCTGCTAACTCTTAAATAATGCATTAAACTGGAAAGAATGTGGGACTTCACCAACAAGACATCATATCTCTGTTTATATTACTTATTGTATTCTTTTACTTTTTATAGTGTTAAATATAATCTAATATAGTGTGAATTTAAATAAATAAACAATTGAACACTTCAGTATAACTGTAATGTTAACATACATAAGTCAGTTTTGTGAGATTTACTTTTACGGAACTCTAAATTTATAATTTTTATTGAAACGGAATAATCCTGTAAGGTCAGAGGTGAATGGATATTGAAGTTTTTACCAACTATATGCCGATCACAACTGTCAGTTGCTATTTTTTTAAATCTAAACGTCTCACAATGGAGCGTGAATTACCAAACTCTCTAAGAGTGAGATGATTTGCTTTTAGGCAGTATTATTTGATTTGATGTGAACATTTAACTTAGAGACAAAACGTCAACATGGAATTTAACTGGTTCTTAGTGATGATAATAAGAAAAATTATAGTTAATATAGCAAAATTCAATTTAATTAATATTAAATTCATTCGTTATTTAAAATTAAATTAAGTCAAATATAAATCGGCAGTGATGGATAAAGTGGAAATTAATAAATTATTAGAAAATTAGTTTTTCACTAATTTTGTTATCAATCATGCCACCCGAACCATGCCATCCATTATTACCATCACATGGTCAACATTTCTAAATAATATCCTGTTACTGTATTATTTCCTCTTAATTGTTTATAATGTAGTTATTAGAGATTAATATTGATATTCCTTACAACAAAATAATTAGTAAATTATGCAAAACATTGATTTAGAATCTAGACTAGCAGATGTGATTATGAGATCAATAAATTTATTTCATAATATCTTAATGTTTAGGAACTAGTTTGTTCACAGATTATCAAATAAGATTTAATTAAAATATTCTTCAAAATCATTTTAATAATTCCCCTAATAGTATTTCATATTTCTTCTTCTCTTTAATTTACATTTTCCCCATTTATTGATCCTCTATTTATTGGTTTATTTTAAACATTTTTCTTCAAATTTAATGAGAAAATCTTTTATCAATTTGAAGTTGGTAATAATGATACAATAATTATTCTGAAAAATTAAAATCCATTCTTATGTTTCATATATATTCACCATGTTATATTTTTAAAATTTATTCAAAAATCACTTTTGGCCAGTACCCAGTTTTGAAAACATTAAAGAGAGTATAGAATTTTAAAATTAGAATGAAAAAGCCACATGGTCTGGGAAAAAGTATTAGGTAACACTGACCTTTGATATTTAAGCAAAATTTACCAACAGATATGGAGTGAACCATATCTCTTTTTGCTTCCAAGTTATCTTTCCTAATTATCAACTGTGTACATTACCTTCTGTGTTAAAACCTAATAATTTCAAGAAAAATAAATAAAATTATATTTATATGTATATAATTTATGAACTAGTAGTCCCTAATATAAGAACAAAAAATTATATAATTAATATGTATTTGTTATGTAAAAATTGTATAATTGGTGGAAATAAAAAATGTATGTCATAAAAAAAAAAAACCTTAAACCTCAAAATGTTAACAATAACTGGTTTTTTATATTTGCATTTTTATTATGAACGTCTATTGAACAAAAAAATAAAACATTTTTATTTAAAATTTTGATTTTATGCAGTGATACAACTGAATATAATTATAGTGGATCAACAGGCTGGCGAATTCATTTAGACACAATGCGCTCTAAATTCATTTATACTGTATATTATTTATAACCTATATTATAGTGTACATGTAATAAACTTTGAGGTTAATGGATTTTAATGATTTTTTTTTTTTTTTTTCAATTTAGATTCCTCTATTCGGAATCATGAGTTCAGACTCAGCAGATCCCTTCTATTGGATTCGTGTGATCCTTGCCTCAAACAGAGGTACCCTCATGGAACTTGGAATATCCCCAATCGTTACTTCTGGCCTCATTATGCAATTGCTAGCTGGAGCAAAGATAATTGAAGTTGGTGACACGCCTAAAGACAGGGCTCTTTTCAATGGAGCTCAGAAATGTGAGTAGTTGCAAAAGATTGAAATTTTGTTTGTAGTTTATTGGATTTGACTTGTTTGTTTATTGGTTATATTCAAATTAATTTTGATATGTAGTAGCTAAATAATTGAAAGACTTTTAAAAATTCATTTTAGTTAAATTATTTGTTGTTTTTGTTAAAAAATGTAAAAGATTTATCTGAATATACATTCATCTTTCTTTTTTTTTTTTTTTTTTTTTTTTTTTTTTAGTTACAATTTAAATACTAAAGAAATGCAGCGTAAAGGTTTATTTAAAAAAAATTTAAGTACCAAAGAAAATAATTAATAAGTAAACTAATTTATTAGACCATAAAATCTATCAGATCACGCGGTTGACTTCCTAAATATCAAAAGTAAAGCCTTATTTGAAAGGGAATTCAATAACACTATTGAAAAATTCAACAATAATCATAATCTTTCCCAAGATATTCAAGCTACTTTACACTCAAAGTTTAATACCAATTTTAGGAAAATTAGTAGCTTGAATATGGAGGAATATTATTTGAAAATAAAGGAACCTATAAAAAAACATAGATGAGGAAGATGTGATTGGAGAATAAATTAAACTGTGATTTAAGATGGGGGAAGGAGGATTTTAAGGAAGAAAAAGACAAATTTAATTGAGTAGAAGAAGAAACGGTTGGAGAGGAAGGATTTACAAGAGATACAGGTGAAATTTGATGACCAGAAAACAAAGTGTAACTGAAGAATGTTGAGATGTCAAGGTAGGGCCAAGAGAAGATCTTCTATTTGCTACTTGGTTACTACGGCGAAGAGGTAGATTACTATGGTGCAGAGGTTGGTTGTTATCTGCTTGTGGGCCCCAGAAGAGCGGATTCATATCTCATATTCATTTCTCTATGGTTAACAAAACTCCATCATTAAAAAAACATAGATTAATCAGTCAACTAAGTCTCCTGTTACGGATTCCAAAATAGTTATTTAGCTAGCAGCATTGATGAAAAGCAAGGATTTTTTTATTTTATTTTTTTTTAGGTATCAGTACTGAATGAGTTGCTTAATTTCATACCCAATATTCAAAAAACAGTTTAAGATTATTGAATATATGACTCATGTGAAAAAAACATATATTGCCTGAATGGCTATCACTTAAATCCTGTTTTGGATTTAAGTGATTGGCTAAAATTGGTGGTAAAACACAATTTTTGTGTTTACCCAATTTGAGCCATTCATTCAGCTGAGGTATTATTTCTTTCACCTTCATTGCTTGTCATTCAATCTGTAAAAAGAAAATCTGTTTGAATTGAGTAGATCTTCCTGCTCAATGTTCAAATTTAGAACCGTCAAAGATGAAAATAAAATCAGCAAATGTTCGAGACTCTCTATATTAAATGAATCTATTTTTTACTGTTCAAAAGCTGAATTATAGTTATAACATTGACAAATATTTTAGTCTTTATATACATATCTCTGATTTAAATATCCTCATGTAACTTTAATGGCTTGGATATTATAACATAGTTATCATTTATTTTCCAGTATTTGGAATGGTTATTACTGTCGGACAAGCCATTGTATATGTAATGACTGGAATGTACGGAGACCCTGCTGAAATTGGAGCAGGTATTTGCTTGCTTATCATTGTACAGCTGTTCGTTGCCGGCCTTATCGTTCTTTTACTTGACGAACTTCTGCAGAAGGGTTATGGTCTTGGCTCTGGAATCTCTCTCTTCATTGCCACAAACATCTGTGAAACTATTGTGTGGAAGGCATTTTCTCCTGCTACTGTCAACACTGGTATGTAAAAGTTAAATTTAATTTGATAAATACTCATTTATATCATATAGTTAATAATTACAATATGTTAATTATTTTATTTGCGCATCCACAGGTAGAGGCACAGAGTTCGAAGGTGCTGTCATTGCACTTTTCCATCTTTTGGCTACAAGACAAGACAAAGTCCGTGCTCTGCGTGAAGCTTTCTATAGACAAAATCTTCCAAATTTAATGAACTTGCTGGCTACCATTCTTGTGTTCGCCATAGTTATATATTTCCAGGTTGGTATCTTTATTTGTATTGTTTTTGCATGCATGTTATTTCTTTTTATAATTGATATGGTTTGTCAAGAGCTATGAAACTTATATTCATCAATTTTACAGGGATTCAGGGTAGATCTTCCAATCAAATCAGCTCGTTACCGTGGCCAATACAGCAGCTATCCTATCAAGCTCTTCTATACTTCGAACATTCCTATCATTCTTCAATCAGCTCTTGTATCAAATCTTTACGTTATATCTCAGGTTAGGAAATATACTTTTATGTGTTTAATCATAATCATTCAAATAAATGTGAAACAAAATTATATTTAGTAGCTATTATATGCTCTACTGACTCCATGATCAAATCATGACCATCTCTTGTATTTCAGATGCTGGCTGTGAAATTTCATGGAAATGTATTTGTTAACATGCTCGGAGTGTGGGCCGATGTTGGAGGTGGTGGCCCTGCCCGAGCTTATCCTGTCGGGGGTCTTTGTTATTATCTCTCGCCTCCTGAAAATCTTGGTCACATCCTGGAAGATCCTATTCACGCTATGCTCTACATTATTTTCATGCTTGGTTCTTGTGCTTTCTTCTCCAAGACTTGGATTGAGGTTTCTGGCTCATCAGCCAAAGATGTAAGTCTTTATTTTGTATTATACTGTTAATTTAATATTTGTGGCTATATATTAATAGTTTACTGACTAAATTTCATTTGATATCTTTTAATTAAGTAAATCATTGGGTAATGGAGATTTTCTTATTATAATTATATTAGGTATCCTAAATTTTGAGCTTGAAATTAATTTTAAATTTTCCGACTTCATCATGTCATTTTTGTCTTGAAGAAATATGCTGAAAATCTCGGGTTTCTCTGTAAAAACTATATTTTTTTATTACAGGTTGCTAAGCAGCTTAAGGAACAACAAATGGTTATGCGAGGCCATCGTGACAATTCCATGATTCACGAACTGAACAGGTACATCCCAACTGCCGCGGCCTTCGGAGGTCTTTGCATCGGCGCACTTTCAGTCCTAGCTGACTTTATGGGAGCCATCGGTCGGGAACTGGTATCCTCCTCGCCGTTACCATTATTTACCAGTACTTTGAAATATTTGTCAAGGAGCAGAGTGAGACTGGTGGCATGAGCACTCTCTCTTCTAAACAAATGCAATAAAAAATAGAGTTCTAAAAGAAAATTATTGTTGAAGACTCCTATGTCAACGATACACTTGTCTCTCCTGTATGTAATGTGCAATTTAGATTGGAGACGTGTGTGAATTTAAGTTGTACAAATTAATTTATTTATAAATTGAATTGTAAATATGTTTCCAGCTCTTTCATATTTTTTCTGCATTTTTTTTTTTTTTTTTTTTATATTCATCTTTAATTTTTTATTTTTTCCTTCTGTTAAAGTACTAGATAAAGTATTTTTCTACTTCATTGTAGATAAATTTTCAAATATTTTTAAATCTTCTAAATTTTATTTATATATATATAAATAATTAGTCATTAAGTCTGTTGTTCTCTTATTATATTTTCTTTTTTTTAATCATGGGTCATGCATTGGAAGAACTTCCGTAAAGTAATTCCATATTCATGTTAGTTTTTAAGAAATGAACTTTTTTCATTAAGTATTGTGACCCGATTCCAAAATGTATAGGTCGAATTTATTCTGAGTGTATTTAAGGTTTGTGCTTGGCCGTTAGACATACTCTCAATTTGTTTTTGTTGTTTTGTTTTTTTAAAGATGAGATTACTATTATTAGTGGTAATGTTTACTTAGTAGACATGTAATTTTGTCAAGAAAGAAATTTGTAATTTTTTATGTTATATTTCAATAATAAAAAAAAAAATACGACATATTAAATGAGAATTTCTTATGGATTGAACCAGTTTGTATATTATTTATTAAATTATATTGTACCTGTTAATATTTCCTTACTGTTTTTGTCATCTGGATTAAGTTTATTTGTATTAAAAAAAAAAAAAAATTGTAGTGTCCAATTTAAACGCTTTTTGTACTGAATAAACAAAAAATTGGAACCATAGACAAAACGTTTTTATATAAACATTGTATATGATTAGCAAAACATATTCTTATGTAAAAAATTAATTTAAAAAACTATCAATAATTTCTGACAATAATTAGCATTATAGCGACCATAGTAATAGTCTTGTGATGTTTAGATTCTTGAATCTTATGGATAGACAAAATTAGAACGGACACTTTCATTAAATCATATCTTAAATCTTCACAACTAAAATAAAACGTTTTCTTAGGGCCTCATTGATTATGTTGAAGCACTCATTCGTAAGTTGAGAGGTATGGAGTAAGAGTATTTTAAGCTCCATTTTAGTTGCTTGGTATTTTTTTGAGTTTATCACTGTGAGATGAGTTCTCAGATTAAACCAGTAGCTATGTCAACTAATGTGAATTCTGAAATTGAAAAAAAAGGATTTGGTTATACTGTTCTTCAGATGGTACATAAAATGGTGATTCTGAGCATGTGCAATGTCATGTACTCGTTAAAAATCTCTATCCTAATTAAATCTGCTTAGGTAAAATTAAGGCCTTTCACTGTAGCACGTCCAATTTACTAGAATAACAAATATGACATAAATGATTAAGGAAAAAAAAGTTTAAGTGATAAATTTCTTAAGACTCCGAATCGAGACTATTTTTTCTCATAAGTAGTTTCCATTCCAACATATAGAATATTATCTATTTCCCCATTTGGCTTAAGATTGATACTAACATATTCCTGGTCTGCTAATCAGAAATAGAAAAATCAAAGATTTTAGAACAAAATCATTAAAGCATAAAAGATATTTACCAAATCTTTAATGCTCATCTTTGGAATTACTAAGATGAGAAAAAGTAAAAAATAAAACAAATATTTTAATCACAATTTACCTCCCTACACAATTTTTTAAAATTTACATAGAAATGAGAGATTTTATCATTCAGTAAAACATTTAAACTGATAGAATGCAGCCAGAAAGAGAAAGTTCTCTCTTAAAATGAACAAGGAAAAATGAAATGGTTTAATGGCTAGTTTAAAATAATATGACCAATACTCTTGAGTTCCTGTAATACAGGAAGCCTGTTTAGCTAGATTGAGTTTGTTTAGAAGGTTATACCCCTCTCCCTTTCCCAACCAAAAGTTACTACTATAAAACCAGCCTACTAGATCTGGCACTGAATGCAACATATATGGAATCTCTCCGAAGAACAGCTGGTCAGAGATCTCACCAGAAATGAAAGAACAAGTGATTTATTAGCAGACATAAAAAGTGTGGCTTAAGTATGTCTTCCTGATTGGGGAAAACAATAGATCATGAATATGTATATATATATATATATAAAATCTACTTTTTTTTTTCAATCAGGGAGGCATTGAATTTGCCCAGGTATGGGCTCATTGATGAATTATAGGAAGTATAATAAGAAAGAAATAATCTACCAAAAAAAATTATTTCTAGCCAGCCATGTATATTTAGACATTTTTTTTTCATTCATCAATTCGGTTTCAGAAAACTCATTCGACCATACAACAATGCCATCGATTTGTAGATTACATTTCGAATGCTTCAGAGTCTAAAAAATATTGCCCAGGTTTTTTTCTCGATTTTAGTCAAGCATTCGATAAGGTGTGGCACGAAGGATTGCTTTCCAAGCTCAAAATTTTGCTTCATCCGACTTATTACTCTCTTAATTGACATACCGACACATTACTGTAAAAGTAGGAGACGTATTTTCTGGAATAAAACGTGTTAAAGCAGGAGTCCCACAAGGCAGTGTACTGGGGCCGTTATTATTTAATATCTACCCGTCAGACTTACCAGGGAATGATCACACCTTATTAGCCACTTTCGTAGACGATATAGCTCTTTTGAAATCCCATCAAAACCCAGTTCTGGCATCTTTCATGTTGCAAAACCACCTTAATGATTTATCCAGTTGGGCTGACAGATGGAAAGTGAAAATGAATCAATCACAGAGTTTATTTATCGTTTTCACGCTCAATCATGGGGATTGTCCAGCAGTCTATTTCGAGGATAAACCTATTCCAATATCAGAAGAAGTACGATGTTTGGGACTGCCCTTAGACAAAAGACTGACATGGAGGATCAACATTAAACTTAAAAGAAAACAGCTGAACAGACGATTTGGATCATTATCCCGTCCGCTTGACAAACGATCAAAATTATCCGTGAACACCAAAATTACTATTTACAAAGTACTGATCGAACCCTTATGGACATATGGGATGGGGATCTGCCAAAAACTCAAACATCCAAATAATTCAGTCTCTTTAATAAAAAATATTGCGAAAAATCGTGGATGTACCGTTTTACGTAACCAACGAATTACTTCACAAGGATTTGGACATACAGTTTCAGACAGCCACAGAATATTATAAAATATTTCACGACAGACTGACTTACAACATGAACACATCGGCTTCTGATATGGAGGACCCTCATAAACCACTGTTGACTTAAAAGACACAGCTGAACAGACGATTTGGACTACTTGACAAACGATCAAAATTATCCTTCCGGAAGTTATCATTCTTGCTTATTGCAAATTTTTTTTTTTTTTTAATTTATTTATTTTTTTTTTTTTTGTAGATGGCAAATATCAATGGGGAACAAAAAAAATTATATTTAGACATTGGTAGCTTTGTTAATTCAGCATAACAAAAAATATTCCATATTAAAATTCTAATAAGGAAACTTTTTTTATGGCAAATTCTCAATCAGCTGTAGCTTATCAAATGTAAGACATTTTTTAGGATAAAAAAGTGACTTATTTTTTCATTTAAAGAACTATAACTTCTAAACGAGTGGTTTAACTAAAAATTTTCACGGACCCCTTCAACCAATCATGTAAGGGACAAGAAACCTCTTGATTCTAAAAATCCAAATCCCTTCCTATATTAAGTACATCTTTAGACTTTTATTGTGCTATACCATATCACGTATAAATACTATTGCTACCGAAACTTAGCATGATAGAAATTGCCAATAGGGTAACCGAAATGACAAAAAAACTAGACTGTAGAAGTTACTTCAGTTCGCGAAATATTGAATTAATAAAATTTAAATCCAATTCAAGTTAGTTATATCTTAAAATACTCATAAAAAATCTGGTGCGGGCAACACACGACTTTCACTAAAAATCTATTATATTATTATCTAAAATAATCAGTTAGTTTTATGTTCATTTCGTCACTCTCTATTAACTTTTAAAAGCTTGTGTATGAGATGATATTTTTTCTAAAATCTTTAGCTTTCCATCGGTATATCATACATGTTTATTACTGCTCTTATGTTCAAAAACGAAAAATTGCATTAACAAAATATTTTTTCTGCTTTCTCCTTTAGTTGGGTATCGAATTTATTCAATTTATGTATTTATCTGTTTTTCATCAGCGTTAACAAATAATAATAATCTAGTTATTATTATTGAATCTACAAAATTAAAGGTACTTTAGGGGAAGAAAATTTAAAATATCGGCATTTAAGCCCTGTCAGACAATTTTTATCCAAATAAAACCTACATGATATTAAAGCCCATTAAATTTTACATCGATATAGCGAGTTTAATCAAAATCGTCGGAACTGTTTTCGAGAAAATCGAAAAAAGGTGCAAAATGCATGGTATAAAGTGCCTCTTCTGGTAAGCTCATTTTGATGAAAAAAGTTTTGTCACGTCTCGGGCGTATAGTTGTCTTAAATATGAAATTTCAGTTTCATAGGACTTACCGTTTCCGCCCAGGAGTTACCACACACACACACACACAGACCTTTTTGCGGGACTTGGTTATTTGGACTCAGGGGACCCTAAAACGTGTATTTCCGTTGAAAACTGGAATTCGAAAATTTCCACGATCGCAATACTTCCACTTACTATATATAGTAAGTGAAAGTAAAAATCGAATATTGATAATTATCTTATGCGACACATACGTCCTTTAAGATTATTATTTTCGAAATGTTATAAAAAGAGAAATTTCATGATTGCCATTTTGCAGCAGTAGTCCCTTGTCAGTGATCATCACTAACTGTTAATTATATCATAGCTCGTGTTGATTATATCAGTTAGAATGTTGAATTTGTATGCGTAGAGTATGTCTGATTCTTATTAAAAGCAAAGGCTTCACAAATATGTTACTTCAAGATAATTTAAATTATTCTTCAGTGACATCTCGCGGACCCCTTGGGCATCATCTGCGGACCACTCACTAGTGGGAACCGCTTACCTAAACTATTGGTTCTTGCGACAAATATATCACAAAAATATTCTCCATTAAATTTCTGATCAAGAAACTGCCGTCAAATTTTAGATCTGAGCAACACTAACAGAACTAGTACGTGTAATGAAAGCCCCAACACTAAGAAAATTTAGGCAAAACGTGACTTTTTTTATTCAAACCAATATAGCTTCTAAGTGGTAATCCTAGCGACAAATATTATATTAGGAAATGTTTAATTTTTGATACGAGGAACGCTAACATAGCTTTTTAAGAGTGGAAAAAAATCCCCATCAGTTAAATTTTTTTTTGTCATTCTAACCAATTTGGTTCCTAAACTTCCAAGTGAAAAGTTTTATATAAAATTGTTTTTTCCTTTAAATTTCTGGTATGGAAACTGCGGTCAATATTTTGTTCTGAGCCCCATCAAGAGATCTATAGTGTATCAAAAGAGATACATTTTTGAGAAAGAAAAAAATTCACATAATAAAAACTATAGACCTTCAGCTAAGAGACATATCCATGTAATAAAAAGATGAAAACCGTTTGAGCCTTGTCCTGAAAGAGAAATGATTGAGAACCTCAAAGAACAAGTTCCTCGAAGCTACCCAATAAAGAAATGTCCAAGAGGCAGAACGAGAATAGTCGAAGATGGGACGTGTAAATTTAGAGATGAGAGAAGAAAGAAACTGGATTCTAGGAGAGCGTCAGCAGGGAACGAGGAAAAGCATGATTGGGCCGTTAATAGGAATGAAGCAGGAAATTATAGATATTTAGACTAGATTTACATTGAGAATGCATATAAGAAAAAAGAGATTACATCATTCATAAAAACGTCTGCTGCATTATCCTATCCAGCGATTACTTATAAAGTTGTTGATAAATACCAAACTGTTGTAACTAAGAACATTTTTTGCACAAGAACATGTGTTTCGAAAAATATGGGCAAAGTTGAAAATTTCTTCTTATCTGGTTTTGTCTAAAAATAAGGCATTGCTATAAGTGTACACCCATGTAATGAAAACCGTCTACTTAAATGTTCTATTTAACATTTTACTAAACGAAATTGCGAAGTAGAAATGAATTTAGCATTCTAGACATGAAATTATCAATAATATATATTGACTTTTCCCACTCAATTAAATAATGATGTAGAGATTAAAAGCGTATGAAATGTGCATCGCTATCCTCAACAAAAAAAGTTTCTATATTGGAGGAGAGTGAACTTCATTCGTTGTCTCAGACCATTTCATTCTTGGCATTCGTGTTCACTGGAATACGTGCTATACTGATTGTACATCTCCTTCCTTCTAATCTTCCTATTAGAATCCAATCTTATCTCTTACTGCTTACGTCCTTGTATTACCTGCTAGGGAATGAACTAATCATTGATGATCTACGACGCAGCGGTTCAATCTTATCTTCTCAATAACAGATTACTTAGGTATAGAAAAATATACCTTTTAGTTTTGTTTGGTATGTTTTTATTTTTATATTTAGAGGTATATTTATTTTCTTCTTTTTTTTTATGTAATTTTTAGAATTTAAAATGAGGTTTATTTTCAATAATTTAATTTTGAGTCATTGTTCCAAAAGAGCTTCATTAAGATTTTATCATAATGTTGCTAAAACAAGGTCTGATAGATTTAATTTAAAGAATGAGATCAATTTAAAATTCTTCAATGGCATTTCTTCTGGTATTTTCAACGATCATAAACGTCCGTTTTCTAATATTGACTCAGAGGATCCAAAATCTCCTCTTGAACTTTTTAATGATGAGGAAATTAAAGATTTAGTTCCCAGGAGTCTGAGGCTGGCCTCTATGCCTCACCAAGTGTTCATTTTGCACCCCTATATTAAGTGGGGACCAAAAAAGAAGCAGGATACATCTCCAGATCTGCAATTAGAGGAAGCAGTTTCGTTAATTAAAACCCTTCATGATTGGAAAATAGTTGGGACAAAGAAAATATCATTACTTACATTTGACAAACAGTCACTTTTTAATAAGGGTCAGCTCGAAACAGTTGAAAGTTTAATCTCCAAAAATCACCTAATTACCAGTGTTTTCATTAATATCAAATCACTGAAGATAAACCAGCACCTATTCCTTGAAGATCTGTTTGGGGTTCCTGTTTTCGATCGTTATTCAATTGTTATGAATATATTTAAGAGGCATGCAGTGACCAAAGAAGCCAAATTGCAGGTAAGTCTGGCAGAAATCCCATTTGTAAGGTCACGAATTCGAGGTATTAACGAACTAGAAGGAAGTAATTTTATAAAAAATACAGGAATCGGCTCAGGAGAAACGTTTATGAGTAAACGTTTAAAAGCACTTTCTTTTTATGAACAGCAGGTTAAGAAATCTATTGACAAATTAAGGAGAAATAGGGAGTTATTGAGAAAAAAACGGAGGAACTTGGAATTTCCAGTTGTTGCTGTAGTTGGATACACAAATGCTGGGAAAACATCATTAATTAAATGTTTAACGGAAGAAGAAAAAATGAATCCGGAAGACAAATTATTTGCTACTCTGGATGTAACTGTACATGCCGGTATATTACCTTGTAGTTTAAAAGTTTTATATATTGACACTATAGGGTTTATTTCTGATCTACCCACAAACCTCCTAGAACCATTTATTGCAACATTGGAAGATGCAATTCAAGCTGATTTGATTGTTCATGTTCAGGATATTAGTCATCCTGATCATGCCATGCAGAAATCACATGTTTTGAAGACCCTTGAAAGCTTCAATTTGAGAGCTGGTCTTATGGAAAACATAATTTCAGTAGGTAATAAATGTGACAAAGTACCCACAATAAATAATGTCGATAATGATCTGGTTCTCACTTCTTGCACTGCAAATACTGGCCTCACTGAATTAGAGGAGAAAATTGAGAAAGGGATCATCAAATCTTTGCAACTTCAAAAACTTAGAATTCGAGTGATGAATGGAGGTAGAGAATACTTCTGGCTTCAGAAAGAAACAGCTATTTCTGATTGTATCATTGATGAGAGTAATCAACAATGTGTTTTTCTTGATGTTATTATTAGCAAAGCAAATTTAGAAAAATTCAAAAGCTATTTTATTAGGAAATAAGTTTTTGGTTATTTTATTCTAGTCTTTCTTTGCTGTAAATAATCTCTCATTAGCTGTTCAATTTAACTATTTAAGGATCTTCCCAACTACAATACTTAACTAAAACAAGAATATACCTTTGGGGACTTAATTTTATTTTTATATGTTTGATTGTTGATCATTTTGTATATATTAAAGAATAAAAATATTTTTGATTACACTTACTTAATTATTTCATTACTCAAGTCGTAGGGAGGAGTTAGCTTTGGCTCGTCTAAGAATCGGTCTCACTGCGCTCACTCATTCATACCTTATAATAAAAAAGCCAGCGCCAACATGCACCTTCTGCAGCTCCATCCTTTCCATAAAGCACATCTTTGAGGAGTGCACTCATTATATAGACATTATTACCAGAATGGGTATGACTCCTAACTTGAGCAGTATTTTAAAGGACAATGAAGGGTCAATAGCAATGTTTATCAATTTTTTAAAAGCACACCATCTCCTATCTCAACTATAAAATTTATGTCTATTTTTTTTTTTTATTCCTTTTGTCATTTAAATTTATTTTTATAAAATTCGATTTTTACTTAATTTAGTCATTATTATAAATCTTATTATTATTTTATTTAAGTTAAAATAGAACTCTTCTTTCCCAAATCTATTATATTTAAGTGAATTTATAGGCGTTGATGATTTGAAGTTTTATGCCTCTAAGCACAAACAAACAAACATAACTCAAGTTGCAAACAAGTCGAGTAATTATTATTGTACATTAACTTGGGTCTATCATACATTGTCTCCATCCCTTTTGCTATGCTCCTTAGATTCGTATTCAGCTACTTTTTGTTTTATTAAAATCAGTTCTTTATTAGTTTAGTGTTCTATAAGTGTATATTTCAAAAGTGGTATAAGTTTATGAACATTTTGAGATATTTAAGGGTTTGTATTTTAATGCAATTAAAAATATACCTAAATAATGATGAGGAAATTGAATGAAGCATACTCTGAGTGGGGTCTAGAGATCAGCAGAGAAAAACAGAGTATATGCCATGCAACTCAACAGTCTCGAGCATCTGTGTGGAGGATTGGACGATCCCACAGAGCAACGTCTTTAAATATCTTGGGTTAACCATAGATCAGTTCGGAACGATGACAAAAGATATTGAAAATAAGATTTCAAATGGTAGAAGGATAGTAGGAATCTTGAATGGTGTTCTGTGGAGCAAACAGGTGTCGCTTCTTAAGAAAAAAAAGATTTACCATTCCTTCCTCCTAGGGACCACTTTATATGGCGCTGAAACATGGACAGTGCTAAAATCATCTGAAAGAAGATTGTTGGCTCTGGAGATGGACTTTTGGAGAAGAGCCTGCGGCATATCCAGGCTGCAAAGAATCCCTAATGAGGAAATAAGAGAAAAAGTAGGGGCTGAGCTAAACATCTTGAATGAGATATGAAAGAAGAGACTCATATGGTATGGCCATGTCATGAGAATGGAAGGGACGCGGTGGCCACATAAAATGATAAAGTACTCCCCGCAGAAGAGGCGAAGACGAGGAAGACCCCGCAAAACGTGGATAGAGAGTGTGAGGGAGGACATGGCGGCCAGAGGCTTGACGGAGGAGGACTACAGGGATAGGGAGCACTGGCGTTCGGAAATACTAAGTTTTGGGGTGTGAAGCAAGTTGCAGAACCCAAGGAAAAAAAAAAAAAAAAAAAAAAAAAAAAAAAAATATATATATATATATATATATATATATATATATATATATATATACCTACAGGATCATCATGCAATGTACACCATACTGCTTAAATCTATCTAAAGGTGCTTTATTTATGGTTTCTATTGAAATAGTGGCAATTATCAACTGAATAATTTGATTAATTTTTAATTAATCAAATTGAAAAAAAAATACTCAATTTATTTTAAATATCTTTAAAACACTTCTAAAACATAATTTATGTGATTCATAATACAGTTGTAAATATCAATAAATATGTTAAAAAAAAAAAAACTACCGAGGTAAGTGGATGTCGTGTGTTGCACGCACTAGATTAATTAACGTAATTACTGGCAATGAAAGTGTGCGTATCAAGTTAAGTTAATTGTTTGCCAGAGGAGGAAAATTAAGAGGTTAGATAAGAAGATAAGTGGTATCTTTTAGAATAGAAAATAATTTTTAACAGAATAACATGTTTGTACAGTTGAAATATACAATATGTCTGGCCAACTGAAAAAATGAACATAATTAAAGACTATTTACAATTAAGGATGAATTTTAATACAACACAATAAATAAAAAAAATAAAAAGAATCTTCAGAAGCTAATTATGTTGGACAAAATGAGAAGTAAATAAATTGATAACAGAGTTTCAATATAAAAGAAAGAAAAAAAAATTAAATAAATAAAAATAATTAGTAACATTATTCTGGTACTTAGTATTTTAAGAATAGATATTAGCTTTGAAATAAATACTAACTTTATTTATTTGTCTTTAGGGCAATCCCCATTCAATTAATAAATTTATCACCAGCAAATATTTATTTACTCAATTTATTTCAAATATCTTTAAAACACTTCTAAAACATAATTTATGCGATTCATAATATTTTTTAACTACAGAATGTACACAATTTATTACTCATGTACATTTTGTGTATATGCGAAAGGAATTTGAAGAAAATATGAGTTTTCGCTGGTATATTTCATTATTTGTTCATTATGTGCTTGACTTTTGCTGTATTATTTAGATATTTTCTGGTCTTTCCCAATGTGGTAATAAATTTAGGACTTTAAATTTTTTTTTTTTTATCAAACAACACAATTAGTAAATATGCAGAATGAAGAAGTCATGAAAATGTCTTGAGAAAGAACCACCCAGTGGTAGCACTTCACCGTTTTAAGGCAGTAGGTCCTGAGGCCACCTTTTTTCATTTGCCTCGGAAGATTATCAGGGATATGTAAGGAAGATAAATTATGGACAAGTGGGTGGTGTGGTAGGGGTTTAGAATGAAAAGAGGATGGGCTATGTCTGCAACAAATGGGATGTTTAGGTCATTATAGAGGAGATGATTTTTGACAAAATAAGGGGCATTCAGGATTTTGGATTTTAAGGATTGGATGTGGGAGGAATTAAGTGGTTTAATAGAGCCACAAAGCTCGATACCATATGTCTGATAATAGTGATGTAAATGAGTCTTTAAAATTTTCATTATTAAATTCATTCATGTCTTATAGACGATTATTTATGTATCATTTCTGGCAAAACTCATGAGGCTCCTGAGTGGAATTACCAACTCACCATAAAAAAAAAAAAAAAAAATTGTTCTTGCACCAGAAGATGGCATTAAACGTCAAGCAATTTAATAAAATAGTGGTGAAGTGTAATTATGTCTCCAATTCAATAATAGACTTGGGCCTCCACCTTAAATTATCCACACCTAATTTAAATGTCATTTTAGTATCTAAGTCAGTTTATAGTCTCAAAAAAATGACTCAATTATTAATCTAACTCTAAAAACTTATGTGTCTAGAATTAGAAGAAATTTGCTCCTCAGAATATAAGTAACCTCCTTAGCTTTATTGATTGGTAATTAGAAGTTTTACATTTAACTGCAGACAACTGGGAATAATTGACAAATGGACTTAGACCACTTTAAAAACAAACGTCTCAAATATTCAGAGATAACTTATAACTTATTATTTTTGTTTTATTTTAAAGGTGGTTAGTGAAACAAGGGGTTGAGTTGCTTTTTTGGCACTGTACTGTATCTGCATTCTGATTGGAGACCTCATCTGACATAATTTTTTATTTTATTCTCCATCATTCATCAACCATCAATCAAAACAGAGGCCGGAGACCCTTCTAAATTTAAACCTGTTCTATTCTATAAAGTGGGTAACGTAAAGGTAAAATGATTTTGACTAAACTACCTTGCACAACCATTGTCCTAAAACCACATGTTCCTGTGAAGTATTCCTGTGGCTAACATAACAGCCCAAGGTCCCGGGTTCAAACATTGCAGGTAGCCCTAGGATTTTTTAATGGGAGTAAAATATCTCCAGTTATACTGTCCTTAGGGGAATGCAAAAAAGTGGTCCTGAGCCTATGTACTCGTTAAAGATCTCAACATAATTAAACCTGGATAGGCACAATTTAGGACTTTCACTGTAGCATCGTCTGATTAGCATCAAGTACCTTGTTACGCTAGATAAATAAACAAAATGGGACTAAAAGGAAAGGTTATATAATTAAGTAGAATGTGTAAGAGCCACTACCTCTTTATTTGAAAATTAGTTACTGGTGCCACATTAAGTTATAAGCATTGAGTTGTAATTCCAACGCAACTGATAAATAATAGGTAATGCAGAAAATCTTTTTTGTGAAAACCAAATTCAAGAAACAGTTGTTATCTTTCTTTTGTTTTAATTCACGGATTGGGCTTTTGAAATTATTTGGGTTAGTTAAAAGTTGGTACATCAGACAGAAGTCAGTGTTTTTGCCATTAATAGCTCGGTATTGAAGATAGTATGGTAAGTTGTTAGTTACCTGGTCTTGAACAACCTAACAGGATTAGGCTTCTTCCTGTACTGTTGTATTGGGTTGTTTCACATGAAATGTCCGTTTTTATAGTTTCTGAAATATATAAAGGATTTTGCAGGTCTCTGTTGTTTTCTTCCAAATGTTTACATATTTAAAGTAAACAATTACTAATCCTCTACCTTTGTATTATAAACATTAGCTTCCCAATCAATTACCCACTTTTTAGTATACCTCCAAATATGAACATGGAAACACACGATTTTCGAGCAATATTTTTGTAAGAGTTTAAACTCGGCCATTCAGCAGCTGAGGCCGCTAGAAATATTTCCAAGGCGTTTAGAGAAGGGAGTGTTAATGAACAGACCATTCGCCGTTGGTTTGCTAAGTTTTCAGCTGGGGATACCAACTTGGAAAACTTGCCCCGAGGAAGACCTCCGTCCGTAATAGACAACGATGTCCTCAAACATAGAGTAGAAGGAAACCCCTAACAAATAGTTAAAAGACTCAGCCCAAATCAATGCAAGTGCATCTACCGTTTCCAGACATTTAAAGTGTATTGGGAAAGTAAAAAAACTCGATACATGGGTACCTCATGATCTTACTGACCCCATGTTTCAAAACACCGTGCAAAAATTGAAAGAACTGGGCTACGAAGTTCTTCCGCACCCACCATATTCTCCCGACTTGTCTCCAACAGATTACCACCTGTTCAGGAATTTGGACAACTTCGTCAAAGGAAAACTTTTTGAAAATGATTATCAAGTAAAAAGTTCTTTTTCAGATTTTATTTCACTTCAAAGCTCAGAGTTTTTCAGTTCGGGGATAAAAAAGTTGGTGTCACGTTGGGAAAAATGTTTAGAAAAAGAAGGTAAATACTTCGAATAAAATTATCTTGTTTTCATATCGTATTTTTAATAAAAATCCTTTATCTTGAAAACGGACATTTCATGTGACAAAACCCAATAGATAGTTCAACTCTGTCATTTGAAATCACTTGTAGCTGGGTGGTTAGCATAACTGCCTCCTATGGCAAAGGTCACGGGTAAAAACCCGCAGGTGGTCCTAGGATTTCTTAATGGGAGTAAAAAATCCTTAGTTATGCCGTCCTTCGGAGGGGACGTTGAAAGGTGGTCCCGAGCCTGTACGATGTCAGGTACTCGTTAAAGATCCCTATCCTAATAAAACTTGGATAGGCCAAATTTAGGACTCCCACTGTAGCATCGTCCGATTAGCCATAGTAGCATGAAGTAACGTTAAATAAACAATAAACAACTCTGTCATTTGTTTTAATGCTGTATTTAATCATAAAACCTGGATAGGCAAAATTTAGGACTCCCGCTGTAGCATCTTAGCAACGGTAGCATAAAAGTTATGTTGAATGAATAAAGAAACAAACCATATATAGGTTTTAACTGTGCAGGTTTTATTTATACAATATTTTTTTTATTGTTAGTCAGAGGAACATTTCTGATAGTGTCTGTATGCTTGGTTCGGAGGGACATCTCTGTGTTGTTTTTTTGTTCGATCAGAAGCTTTGGATTCCTTTCAGGCCATTCTGAAGTAACTAACTTCGCCGATCTCAGGTTTCTAGAAGATCGGTATACAGTTTTTATTTATCTTAAATTCCTCCAACATTATAAATTTACTCTTCATATAGATTACATCTTGAAATTTTAAAAAGGAAGAATTGAAAGCCAAAAAAAGTACTACATTTCGAAAAACATCTTTACAGAATAAAGATTTAAGCCTCAAATATTTCTTTTTAGTACATAAAATCATTTTAATAGATCCAATTACCAACAACGATGCTCACTCAGATCTTTGAAGAACAGTTAATTTATTTATATTTCATGGCCGATCTATAAACCTGATGGAAGAACTAGGAATATAAACTAGAGGAAGATTTAAAAAAAAAAAAATAAATTAACTCTTTCTACGAATAACACTCCACGATACCTTTTTTACGTCGCACAGTGGACTAAATCACCAATTTAGGTGGACAAAAGTCAAGTCAAAAGTTTGGAATTTTCCAGTACTTCACCTTTTTATTATTAGTTGGCAAGACCATTAATACTAATATCTCTCACGATACCGTGTTTACAAATAAATAGTAAATGAATGAATCATTCCTGTTCGCACAAGTGCCTAATAACTGGCAGTGGGATTATCTTTATTCGATGACCATTTATTCTGTTTAAGGTGTATTTAGAGCAAAGTCTTTTTGCTTTTATTTAACAATGGGCATTGCAAAGACAGGTAAGAAATTATATTTCCAAACTCTTAATTGAATATAAATTGCAATCTCACCCCTAGAATTGTTTTAGCCATTTGTAAATGTACGAATAACGAAAAACTATATAACCCCTAGGTTACCTCCAAGGATTTGTTTTACAAATTCTTCTAGTCTTTAGATATTACAAAGAATTTTTGCGTTTTTGGTGACATCATTTTTTTTAGACACAACACTACGAATCAAAAATTTTACAATCTATAACTTCAAGAATTTCCTAAACCATATAAAATACATGTATTAGCAGATTTTAGCAACTCCGAGTCATAATAAGATTGTTTGTATTGTTTTTCCTGTATTCTGGGACTTAAAAGGTAAAATATAGTGGAGTTTTAGATTTTAGCAAATAAATTTGATGTTTGACCACGTTGCGCAGTCTAATCGTGTCAAAAAATTAGTTAGTTTTTATAATTTTTTTTTATATTTTTTTAAAATATTTTTTTTTTCTCCGTAATCTGGAATCCCAAAGGTTAAATATAAGTTTCAGAATTTTTCCCCCTAAATCGGTCATATTGCCCACTGTGCTTCGTTTAAGTATCGTCTCTTTATTTCTCAAACTCTGTGCATGCATAATGTTTAGGGATGTGTCATGGTTTATTTTTATAAACATAAAACAGGATAGGGCAAATATGATATTTTATTTGAGATTTCATAGAGTTTATTTACAAATTGTTTTAAATTAAAGTATGTTAATCAATTAATTTTTAAAACGGTTATGTAAAAGTCTTGGAGAATATGAATATTATGTAAGAAGATCACTAAAACAAGTCTTCGTCTGAAAATCTTTGCGGTTCCTGTTGGTGTCTTCGAAGACCATTTTCAACACAGTTGCCAAGGTTTCTCTCTATTCTGTATTGCAATGATTGTGGAATTCCAAAACAGTAATCAAAGTCCTTTTTCATGTTGAGCAGTATTTGTTTACCTTCTTTGACAAGCGGTGCCATCTTGTCTTTCAAATAGCTGACTTGATCCTTGAGGTTAATGAATGTTTCGTAATAGCAAGGAAGAACCTTCAAGAAACTCAACGCAGAGCAGTTCATGCCAGTGTTGACAGTGGTCCAGACCTCGGTGGTGACGTTGACTGCGTAGATAGCGAACTCCAAACTGAATAGAATCCCGTCTTTCCAGTCCCCGGTGAGGTTGAGGCAGCCTTCGAGATCCCATTGGCTGTGGAGCTTGGCGTGCGACAGGAGGTTCTCTGTAAGGCATCGCTTAGGAGCGTTCTGGAGCTTCGACGAGAGGTAAAGCTTCTGTTTTTCGAGTTCTTCTTGCTTCGCTTCTAGCTCGGCCACGCTCGCTTGGAGTTCGAAATTTAAGTCGTTTATCGGCTTCAATAGGGGTGAGGTCAAACTGTCCATCCGATCTTCCAGCCAGCTGCCTTGAGCATGCTGTGAACATAAAATCATTTTCTATAACTATAAGTTTTATTATGAATTGATATGTTTGATGCGTTTATTAATGTGTTTTATATACTTCTATCTACCCCTGAGAGGAGTCGATGGAGGATACTGTATTGTCTATTTATTATATGGTACAAAAACGTTTCGATTCCTTCCCAAAGGTGTCGTGTTTACCAATCTCACTATAAGACTCTAAGTCATGGAGGATTAAGTAATCAACAGGTTTTAATTAAATCTACTATTATTCATATAACCTTCTTTTTTTTATTATCATTTTTTGAAATTTACAACTATATTAGTTAATAAATCAAGTAAATTAGTTAACAGAGAAATACATGAAGAGAAAATTCCCTTTGGCAGCATTCCACTGGTTAATCTAAACTTGAAGGTCTCGAGGCCATCTTCTTTTCAGACGAATCGGTGGATTGTCAGGAATGGAAGAGGAAGCAAGGATTGAAACTAGTGGTTTAGAGTGGGATTGGAATCTGTCATGGAAGGATTGATATCTGGCTCGGGCCAAATCAGCAACATACGGGATATTAAGGTCTTTATGGATGAGTTTATTCGTGATAAAGTAAGGAGCATAGAGGATTTTTCTAAGGATTTTGGATTGTAAGGATTGTGGATTGTTTGATGGTTTAGTAGAGCCCCAGAACTCAACTTCGTAAGGCCATGGTGATATAAATGAGCCTTTTGTAGATAAGTGGAAGGTTAGAGCGTTTATCCAGTAAGTGTTGAAGTAAGCGAAAGCGACGGGCAGTTTCTTGTAGCTTCAGTCTTGTGTGCGGATTTCATATTAACTTAAACATACTTATAAGAATTAAACAATATTCTCATAATGCATAAATATACGAGAATACTGAGGGACTGATAACAATTAATGTTGCCTCACAATATTACACGAAGAGGTACCTAAAGTGGATATTATGAAACCTAGCTGGTTGGCACTTAATTATTCCAAGGCGTCATCCCTCCAACATCAGACTCTTGAACGATTCGCTCATGATCGCGCGATTCGTACTTGATTCCTTCTCGACCCTGACTATTCCCTCGTGGCTTGACTTTGACAGTATCCTGATTCCCTGTTCTCACCGTCTCGTCTACTCTATTTTTTCCGAAAAATGCTGTTTTTTTACATGCCTCCTATTGGCGATTATAAAAATTGGGGGCTAATATGAGAAGTGTCCTAGTAAAAAAGTCCGTTCCTCACCGAGCCCAACAACTTTACGCGCCCATTTAAGTCTCTCTTCGGACCAAATATTTTACGCAGTACCTTATTTTCGAAAACCTTTAGCCGTTGTTCATCCTTCAAAGTAAGCGGCCTCGTTTGACATCCGTAAAGAACCGTTGGAAGATTAATAGCTTTATAAATTCTAACCTTTAAGTTTTTAGACAGAAGCCGCGAACTAAGTAACTTAGCAACTGAATAATAACACGCATTTCCAACCTTTAACCGGGACTTTATTTCTTCCTGGATTTCATTTGTTCTTGTTATCAACGAACCTAAATACTTGAATTTCTCTACGTGTTCAAAAGTATGTCCTGATACATTAATATCACCAAGACGACCGTTTCTGCTACTAATCATATATTTCGTCTTCTCGGTATTTAATTCGAGTCTTATTTCTTTACCGGTTTTTATTAACACTCTTGTATTTAGTTGTATGGTAGATTCTATAAAAATAATCATATAATCTTGTTACCACAGATGAAAAACAGTTAAATATTTAAGTTCGAATTCGAATTCGATACCCAACTAAAAGAGAGAACTGAAAAATATTTTTAAATGCAATTTTTTGTTTCTGAACATAAGAACAGTATTATAAATGTATACTATACCGTTGGAAAGCTAAAGATTTTAGAAAAAATATTATCTCATACACACTATTGTAAAAGTTAACGTAGAGTGATGAAAAGCCGATAAAACAAACTGATTGTCGTAGACAATAATGTAATAGTTATTTTACAAAACACATGTTTCTATTAAATTCCAATGTAAATAATTCTTTAACAATTTATTTCGTTTCTAAATTTGTTTGAAAATTCTTAAATTGATGTAAATAACGGAGGTAAGTGAAAGTCGTGTGTTGCGCGCACCAGATTTTTTAAAATTATAAATAATGTTTGATTTCTTAAAATGGAGTTTTATGTTTAAATAAACATATTTTCAAGATGAGTATATTACACTTGTTTGTTTTGATATAACTTTATCATTTAGTTTTTATCTTAAAAAAAAAAAAAAAATTTAATGATATTCTAGGATTTTCAAAATGTAATATTTAATTTTAATATCCGAATTTATTTTTTTAAAATATTCCTTCCCTCTACCGCAACTTTCGTGAAATCTCACTAGACCTTGCTCTCACGAATTTTCGCCGACCTCTTCTCTCATCGTTTAGCATCTTTATTGGACTGATTATTTAATTTTTACTTTCACTTACTATATATAGCTATATAAGGGAAGTATTGCGATCGTGAAAATTTTCGAATTCCAGTTTTCAACGGAAATACACGTTTTAGGGTCTCCTGAGTCCAAATAACCAAGTCCCGCAAAAAGGTCTGTGTGTGTGGTAACTCCCGGGCGGAAACGGTAAGACCTATGAAACTGAAATTTCATATTTAAGACAACTATACGCCCGAGACGTGACAAAACGTTTTTCATCAAAATGAGCTTACCAGAAGAGGCACTTTATACCTTGCATTTTGCACCTTTTTTCGATTTTCTCGAAAACGGTTCCGACGATTTTGATTAAACTCGCTATATCGTTGTAAAATTTAATGGGTTTTAATATCATGTAGGTTTGATTTGGATACAAATGGTTTGACAGGGCTTAAATGCCGATATTTTAAATTTTCTTCCCCTAAAGTACCTTTAATTTTGTAGATTCAATAATAATAACTAGATTATCTTGTTAACGCTGATGAAAACAGGTAAATATATAAATTGAATAAATTCGATACCCAACTAAAGGAGAAAACAGAAAAAAAATTTTTTAATGCAATTTTTCGTTTTTGAACATAAGAGCAGTAATATACATGTATGATATACCGTTGGAAAGCTAAAGATTTTAGAAAAAATATCATCTCATACACAAGCTTTTAGAAGTTAATAGAGAGTGATGAGAAGAAGATAAAACTAACTGATTATTTTAGATAGTAATATAATAGATTTTTTAATAAAACACATGTTTCTATATAAATTCTATTTGATTAATTCCTTAATAGTTTCACGTATTTTTATCTCTAACTGTATTTGAAAATTCTTTCATTGATTTTAAAAATCGAGGTAAGTGAAAGTCGTGTGTTGCCCGTACCAGATTTTTTCATCTTGTCTGAAACAAGGAAAAAAATTAATTTTAATTTAGTATGTTTTTTCTGTTAATAACATAATACACTTTCCTTATTCAATTATAGGTATTTTAAAAATAGTATGCTTGAGGAGACTTTGTATCGGAAAGGAAATAAAAACGATGATGTGGGATGATACGCAGTTGAAGTGGTATATTGTTTTATTAGTCATCTACCCATTAAATAGCTGTAGAGTTTTTATCAAATATAAATGTGATGTCATCGTGTTAAATATTGTTTTGATAAAATTCGGAAGCACTTTTTAGTTACGTGTTATTGTTCAATTTTTTCTACTTTTTGATTTATTCAAGTCAATTTAATAAAGAGTTTTAATAACACTCAATAAAACAATATTTGGAGTTTAAATAATTTATTTACTAATGAAATCTTGTGCGCGCGACACACAACATTAAAATAAAAATTAAGTTATTTCGATGTAAAAATTTGTTCTGGATTTAATAATATAACGATAGAAATTATTAAATACAACTATCACTGACCTTCATACCCTTTTTGTCACTCAGCATTACCTTTTAAAACTATATATGTTAATTAACAATTTTTCATAAATCTTTAACCTTCCAACGGTAAATTATATGTCTATATTACTATTATTATTTGCTTGGAAAAAAAAAAATATACACTAAAACATATTTTCTGCTGTTTTCTTCTTTAGTTGGAAATGAAATTATTTTCAATCAACAAGTTTAAAGGTGCTTCAGAGGAATTTTTTTCTTCAGAAAACAGAAATATTTCAATCGTTGTAGCGAATTTAATCAGAATCACTCAGGCATTCAATCTTTGCAACCCAAAATCCTCCGAAAGATACTTTTTTTTTAAAATCATTTGATTGGTATTTACAACTGTATTAACAAAAATACATTAAGTAAATGTGATGTGTTATATAATACAATGACATGATTTACATGTAGAGAAGCTTCCCGTTGGAAGCACTCTAAAAATATTCTAAACTAGAAGGTCCCGGGGCCATTTCCTTTTCAGGCGCCTCGGAGGATTATCCGGGATTGAAGAGGAAGAAAGGATTGAAACTAGTGGGTTAGAGTGCGAATGGAGTTTGTCATGAAAGGATTGATACCTGGTCCGGGCCAAATCAGTAACAAAGGGAACATTAAGGTCTTTATGGAAAAGTTTTTTCGTGACAAAGTAAGGAGCGTTGAGGATTTTACGAAGGATTTTGGATTGTAAGGTTTGGATGCGGGAAGAATTTGATGGTTTAGTAGAGCCCCAAAGCTCTACTCCGTACGTCCAGATTGGTCTTATAATAGTCATGTAGATGAGCCTTTTGTAGTTCAGAGGAAGGTTTGACCGTTTGTCTAGTAAGTGTTGAAGTAGCTTAAAGCGGCGAGTAATTTCTTGTCGTTTCAGTCGTGTATGTGGATCCCAAGTTAGGCGTTTGTCAAGAAGAAGTCCTAAGTATCGGATCTGTTCAACAGGAGCTAGTTGAGTGTTATTAAAGGATACTGTAGGGCAGGAAGTCAAAGGTTTACGGCGAAGGGTAAAGGTTATTTGATGGGATTTGTTGGAATTTATTTTTATTCTCCAGTTCTGACACCATACTTCTAGGACTTTGATGTGAGCTTGAAGGGTATTTGAGGCAACAAATGGATCTTTATGAACTGATAACACGCAGGTGTCATCAGCATACGTAGAAAGGAAAGTGTTAGGATGGGTTGGGATATCAGCTGTATATACTGTGTATAGAATGGGTCCTAGGATAATGCCTTGAGGAACACCAGCAGTCTGTGTGAAAAGGGATGAATAGGAACTATTGTGATTTATTTTGAAGGATCTATCAGAGAGGTACCGAAAGATACTAAATGCCATTTACTTTGTCACCAATAAAATAATCCATAAATACCTACATATTACATTAGTTGCAGATTTACCCCGAACTAGATATACCTCCTTTAATTCCAAATTACCTGTCCACTCCTACACACTCATCCGCAATATCTCATCACCATCTATTCCTGATAATCCTCCGAGGAGGCTGAAAAGACGACGTACTCGAGACCTATTACATTAAGTTTTACAGTTCTTAAGTAGGGCACTTACTTAAGTTATATATTCTTTGAATACTTGCTAAATAAAAAAAAATCACGATCGCATTACTTTATTTTACTGACTATTTCACATAACGGTAAGTGAAGTCCTTGTATTTTTACTTCATCTTTATTCGTTCATTAGGGATGGTGTAGAGAAAGCTAAATTACAGTTATTATGTTTGGACAATTTTATTGGGGGTGCGATAGTCAAATAAATCATATATTATAAGAAAACATACTGTATTGTTTGTTTATTTGTTTATTTATTTAACGTCACTTATGCTACTGTGGCTAATCAGACGATGCTACAGTGGGAGTCTTAAATTTTGCCTATCCAGGTTTTATTAGGATAGAGATCTTTAACGAGTGCCTGACATCGCACAAGCTTGGGGCCACCTTTTAACGTCCCCTCCGAAGGACGGCATAACTAAGGATTTTTACTCCCATTAAAAATCCTAAGACCACCTGCGAGTTTGAACCCGTGACCTATGGCATAGGAGGCTGTTATGCTAGCTACCCAGCTACAAGTGATCCCACATACTGTATTTTCCCCCGACGTTTCAGCCTAATTTTTATTCATTAGGGCTGAGAAAAAACAAGGTAATAAACAATAAAAATTAAAAAATAAGAGTATATAAATGAAAAATAATGAGATAGCGCTAACACTATATGGAAACGAACTGTAAAATAAGATGACTTTTCGTATGAAAATATATCAAGGTTTATTAAGAAACCAATCAATAAATAATAGTTATGAAAATATGGTATATAATTTGTAAAATGTGGTATATAAGAGTGTATTAGTAAAAAAATATGTGTGGAAATAACACATCAGAAATGAATAACAGTGAATTAAATGAAATGAAATGAAAAAAATAAATTCTTATTCTGTGACCACGTCTCCTTAGAAAAAGAACAATGAAAACAAAAAAATGCATACGGTCCAGTTGCTTTTAAATAAAAAACAACAACAAATTTAATACATCAACACATCTAGGCATAGTTATACACAATTGGAGCACGCACTTGTATATACACATATTTATACTACAGATAACTAACTATATTTACAATGGAACGGAAGATTGACATTCAAGTAGGTAATGGAAGAGTTGATGTTTGAAAGAAGAGAGAGAGAGAGACGGTTTTACGGATAGAGATATGCAAGGAATTCCAAAATAATGAGGAGCGAACGAGAAAGGATTTGTGAAAGGATGGATGTCAGAGTGGAGGGTGAGGAGCTCAGTTATTTAGGAAGGTTTTCTATTTTTTAAGGTTTGGAATAGGTAAGAACCATGGAAATATTGTCGCCGAACAGAAGGATAGAGCCACTTTAACTCAGTATAATACTCAGAAATATGGTCACGTCTTCTGGCTCGGATAGGGACTTTATTGAGAAAGAGTAACGGGTTGTATGGAAGTAGAAAGTAATTAAGTAGAAAGATGGAAAGTATAATTGTATTATCATATTTGAGGAGGCTGGGTATACAACAGTATTGAGGGATCACTTGTAGCTGGGTGGCTAGCATAACAGCCTCTTATGCTAAAGATCACGGGTTCAAACCCGCAGGGGCTTCTAGGATTTTCTAATGGTAGAAAAAAAAAGCCTTTGTTATGCCGTCTTTTGGAGGGTGGTCCCGAGCCTGTGCGATGTCTGGTATTCGTAAGATCTCTATCTAAGATAACGATATGAAAACAAGATAATTTTATTCGAAGTATTAACCTTCTTTTTCTAAACATTTTTCCCAACGTGACACCAACTTTTTTATCCCCGAACTGAACAACTCTGAGCTTTGAAGTGAAATAAAATCTGAAAACGCACTTTTCACTTGATCATCATTTTCAAAAAGTTTTCCTTTGACGAAGTTGTCTAAATTCCTGAACAGGTTGTAATCTGTTGGGTGCGGAAGAACTTCGTAGCCCAGTTCTTTCAATTTTTGCACGGTATGTTTTGAAACATGGGGTCTTGCTGCCGCTCAGTGAGATCATGAGGTACCCATGCATCGACCTTTTTTACTTTCCCAATACACTTTAAATGTCAGGAAACGGTAGATGCACTTCCATTTAGTTGTGCTGAGAGTCCTTTAACTGTTTGGTAGGGGTTTCCTTCTACTGTATGTTTGAGGACATCGTTGTCTATTACGGACGGACGTCTTCCTCGGGGCAAGTTTTGAAGTTTTTGTTGCAGCTGTTGAATGGCCGAGTTTAAACTCGTACAAAAATATTACTGGAAAATCGCGTGTTTCCATGTTCATATTTGGAGGTATACTATAAAGTGGGTAATTGATTGGGAGGCTAATGTTTATAATACAAAGGTAGAGGATTAGTAACTGTTTACTTTAAATATGTAAACATTCGGAAGAAAACAACAGAGACCTGCAAAATTCGTTATGTATTTCAGAAACTATAAAAACGGACATTTCATGTGAAACAACCCAATAATAAAACCTGGATAGGCAAAATTTAGGACATCGTCCGATTAGCCATAGTAACATAAAGTGACGTAAAATAAATAAACAAAGAAGCAACAGTATTGTAAAAGGTTACAAACAGGAAAATAAATAATGAAGTAGTGATTGGAAAAGTGAGGAATTATACAATTAAAATAGTTTTGAAGATATCATTTTTTTTATTTATTTTTTTTATCATTATATTAGTAAATTAAAAGTATCAATCATTTATATAATGGATCCGGAATGGATATGTTTTTAATTTTCTTATCTCTAGCTCGTATTCTGCCAATTATTTTGACAAGTTATTTACAATTATATAATTGTTGTCGAAATTAAAAGAGGAATTTAAACTTAAGCGAAGGAGGTTTATGTAATATATTACATACTCGGCAGGCAGATTTATTTTGTTACAAGTAAAAAAATCAGGCCAAGTTTGTTTCAAGATGCTGAATTTTGTTTTCATAAAAATAAAATTGGAAATAAAGAAGATAAAATCATGTTTCTCCAGATATCCGATCTGATATCTAATCTGAATAAATCTGACCTGATAATTTTTTTTTTTAATTTTCCGCCTCGAGAAATATCTAGATATTTCAAATTATTTTTTAAAGTTACTGATTTAGTACATTTCTTTTTTTTCAATTTCATATATTTATTTTGTATAGGAGCATTAAAATCGAAAGAAATGACCTATCATCCGCTTCTATATAATTGCCTTACTCATAAATTTACGACGTATAGAGGATTTATAAGTAATTATGGTTTAGAGGCCAAACTTCGAAAAAGTTCAACTTAAAAAAAAAATGACATATTTTCGATAATTATCCTTTGAATATTTTTTTATTAATTTTTATTCCAATGGAACAAAGAAAAGACAAAAATATAATATTTGATTTTGATTAAATGAATGTTAAAGAATATCGCATCTGATCGTAAAATCAATATAACACTGATTGATCGCATTTGACCAATCAAATTGTATCATGGTATTTCAGCACCAAATAACATTTTAAATTTAGAATCAAATTTAAAATTCTAAAATTCATAAACAAAATTTATTGAAAACGTTTGGTTTTATTTATTTTTTTTTTTAATTGTGGAGAGAATATAAAAAAAATCTGGTGCGGGCAGCACACGACTTTCACTTACCTCCGTTTTTAGAATCGATTAAAGAATTTTCAAATACAGTTAGAGATAAAAATGAGTGAAACCATTAAAGAGTTAGTTAAATGGAATTTCTATAGAAACACGTGTTTTATTACAAATTCTATTATATTATTATCTAAAATAATCACTTAGTTTTATCGGCTTTTTATCACTCTCTATTAACTTTTAAAAGCTTGTGTATGAGATAATATTTTTTCCAAAATCTTTAGCTTTTCGACGGTATATTATGCATGTAATTACTGTTCTTAAGTTAAGAACGAAAAAATTGCATTAAAAAAGTATTTATTTCATTTTTTCCTTTAGTTGGATATCGAATTCATTCAATTTATATATTAACCAGTTTTTCATCAGTGGTAACAAGATAATATGGTTATTTTTATAAAATCTACAAAATTAAGGGTACTTTGAAGGAAGAGAATTTAAAATATCGGCATTTAAGCCCTGTCAGACCATTTTAATCAGAATGAAACTTACATCATATTAAAGCCCATTAAATTTTGCATTGATATAGCGAGTTTAATCAAAATCGTCGGAACCGAAGATTTAGAAAATCGAAAAATGTTGCAAAATGCATGGTATAAAGTGGTTCTTTTGGTAAGCTTATTTTGATGAAAAAGTTTTTTTAACGTCTCGGGCGTATATTTGTCTTAAATATGAAATTTCAGTTTCATAGGACTTACCGTTTCCGCCCGGGAGTTACCACACACACACACACACACACACGCGCGCGCACACAGATCTTTTTGCGGGACTTTTTTGGACTCAGGGGACCCTAAAATGTGTATTTCCGTTGAAAACTGGAATTCGAAAATTTTCCCGATCGCAATACTTTCCCTTACTATATATAGTAAGTGAAAGTAATAATTACTTATCAATCCTGTATTTTTCTTTGATAATTTTGAAGTTTTTTTAACAAGAGCGAACGCAAGTTAGTGTTAGTTAGGCCAAGTAGTTTGAAAATCATTTGTAGGAAAAGGGTCAAGTGATTGAACATATAAGATTTTAGTAAAACTCCATATACACATAAATTCAAAAATCAAGTGCATAGCTAAAAATATTAATAGTTTCTAAACACATCTTTTATTCTCACACCTAACTTTTTTTTTTTAATCTTTAATTATCGACAATATACAATTGTATACTCAGGACAGCTAATTTCCCGATACAGTAAAAATACTCAATCATAAAAATGATACAAAAAAAAAGATGAAGACATGTACAAACCCTCCTCTTACAGGCCTATTAGTCTCCTTCCGATATGCTCTAAACTTTTTGAAAAATTAATTTATAAAAGATTGGATGACATACTGACTGAGCAAAAAATAATACCTGACCATCAATTCGGTTTTCGCATGTCACACTCAACGACACACCAATAACACAGAGTTACTGACTTCATTGCAGGAGCACTAGAAAAAAAGCAATACGCAACTGGAGTATTTTTGGATGTTGCCCAAGCGTTTGATAAAGTCTGGCACGAGGGGCTTCTCTTTAAACTTAAGAACGTACTACCTTACACATACTATCTTATTATACACTCTTTCCTCTTCGATTGGTTTTTCTCTGTTCGGCAGGGCTCAGAAACTTCTTCAATCCGACCAATCTTGGCAGGAGTACCACAAGGATCGATACTTGCTCCTCTCCTATACATTGTATACACACATGACATACCAACTCACCCCACCACATTGATTGCTACTACGCGGACGATACTGCAATTCTAACATCAAACGGCGATCCCATACTGGCCTCACTGACTCTACAAAATCACTTAATGCTACTACAAAATTGGTACAATCTTTGGAAAATTCGTTTAAATCACGACAAATCAAAACACGTAACGTTTACACTACGACAAAACACTTGCCCACCAATTTTTATCGACAACAACCAAATTCCTCAGACAAACTCTGTACATTACCTGGGACTGACACTCGATCGAAGGATGACTTGGGGCCCACATGTCAAGATGAAAAGAAAGACTCTCAACCACCGACTGAAAATACTATACTCTCTTTTTTCAAAATCATCAAAATTAAAAATTAGACAGAAACTGAATACATACACATACCTTCTTAAGCCAATATGGACTTACGCTTCACAGATTTTTAGTTCAGCAAAAAAGACTCACATACAAAAACTGCAATCATTTCAATCCAAAATTTTAAGACTCATAACGGCAGCTCCTTGGTACGTAAACAACAGAACCCTACATACGGACTTACAACAACCAACAGTTGACCAACATATACGAACACTCTATTCTCGATTTCACATTAAACTTAACGGACACGACAATAGACTGATTAACGACATGTCAGTTGCTGAAAAGCCGGTCAGAAGAAGGGTAAAACGAAGCTGGATGAGGGACCTCCTCAGCTAGATTAAAGCCTTGGAAGGGGTGCTGCTGGGCACTTTACTTCCCCATGCTATCTCCCTTTTGTCTAACACATTTGCTGATTGTCAGACATCTTCTGACAGGTGTAAATAAAGATATAAAGAAAAAAAAATCTTTAATTATTATTCTTAATTTTGTGAATACTGTATAAGTGTGATCTTATAATATTATTATTATTGTCCATTTGTAACAAATTTTAATATTTCTGAATAAACATTGTCAAATTATTAATATTTTTATTCGTCCCAACAATTTTAAGGGGTCTTATTCGACAATAGTTATGGAAGTTTATAGTAAATAACAAGATTGATATTATAAGCAAATAAAATATTTATATAAGTGGAAGCTTTTTGGATTGCTATATACATAGATAAGTAAATTAAAAAAATATTCTGGAACTAAGTCTTCGTAGATCAACATCATATTTATATGTGATATATCTGGTCAGGAGATAAGGCTAATAGAACATACAAGTTAACAAAGAAAATACAGAACTACAATTTGAAAAAATTGAATTAAAATTTTCTTCGAAAGTTTCGTTTAAACGTACCTCTATGTGTACAAATATTACTAAAATTAAATTTCTGCTAAATGTATTAAAAATTGATACAAATCCCATATGCGAAGTTTTCACATAGATATAACTATTAAAATAATTATTAACTGTTAATGCGGCGATACAAGGTGAGAAATAGGGTATGTGTAGGTGAGGTGAAAGTACTCTCGCAAGAGTAGAGGGTGGTGAAAACTGCGTGAGAGTAAAAATGTGAGCGTGTATACGGTGAGAGTACGCAACATTACTCGGCAAAATGGCGGATGTGTGAACAGCTGATTATTCAGGAAAGTTGTTGAAAAGGTTGGTTAGCTCTGTTTAGGTTACCAAGTTCTTATATAAAGATTTGTGGTTCAATTGGTGTCATCTTGTTTTAATAATAATAAGAGTAATATCTAAAAATATTTTCGAAATTTTTATACAAAGTTACTTACTAACCAACTACAAACGTCAACAACTAAACAAGTGACAAGTGACGGGAACATGCACGCCACCTATGGCAGCAACATTGCTTTGTAAAGTCACTTGAAATTTTTTCTATTTCTATTTCGAATTTTAGCGCAAAATAAATATTATAAACCTCAAACTATAATACTAATATATATATAACTTCTAATTAAAATGTAATATCCAAACAGTGAAAATATACAAATTATTAAATAATGGTTTTGGAATGTAGAAACACAATTTAATAAACTATTTTTATTTAAAGTTTGGCCAAAATAATATAACAAATGATATTGTTATTAATTATCGTTATGGAAAGTAGATGAAAGTGTGATATAGTACATCAACTATCACGATATTTACTTCCACCAACTTTCCAGCGCGCTCAACGATGTGAATATCGCCATTTCACCTCACCTACACATAAGCCCAAAACGAATGGGATCAATAGATTAAAATTAAACTGACAATTATTTCATTGTGGGACTTAGTCCCTTAAGAATAACATATTTATTGCAAATACATACTTAGCTATAATACATAAGATAGACTTAATTATAGATCTAGGAAATACTGCCGACGGAATTGTTTGCATATTCATTTAATGTCACATTATGCAACTGTGGTTAATCGGACAATGGTACAGCGGAAGTCCTAAATTTTGCCTATACAAGCTAAATGAGGATAGAGATCTAAAACGAGTACATCTGAAAATGACCCTTGGCGGTCGGACTAATATCTTAATATCTCGAAGAATATGAAGTTCTATTGTATTTTAATTTGTAGTATGTTACTATGTGGAGTATAAAGTAATATGCTATTTTGCCCTTACCATACCCCAATTTATCCTTTTGGATTTCAGCAATTTCGAAGTATTGGGTTGTTTCACACGAAATGTCCGTTTTTATAGTTTCTGAAATACATAAAGGATTTTGCAGGTCTCTGTTGTTTTCTTCCGAATGTTTACATATTTAAAGTAAACAGTTACTAATCCTCTACCTTTGTATGATAAACATTAGCTTTCCAATCAATTACCCACTTTTTAGCATACCTCCAAATATGAACATGGAAACACGCGATTTTCGAGAGTTAATGAATCACACACAGTGAAGATATTAAAATACTGTTTTTATTATCAGAATACAATATATATTCAGAATACAATAAACTGTGCTGAGGAGTTAGGGTGACTACAAGTGCACATTCCGAGGTCTCCTTCTATGAGTGTGACACAAGTAAATGTTACAACTAGAGTGATGAGTTTTGAGGATCAAAAGGTATATATAGCAAGGTTTTGTAGAGGGGGTGAGGGAGCGGCAGGAAGCGGCACAACAAAGGAAGTACTTCCAGATGTTGGGTTCTGTGTCCTAAGTACAGGTATGTGTTCTTTGTCGGTACTTGGCCTGTCCTTTCTAGGTTTATGGGTGACACCCTCAGGTATAGAAAAGGAAGTTGTTAATAATTACTGTATATTATTTATAAGTTAAGTCTCATTCTATAACTACTCTCCCCCTTAAGCACGAAGCCCCTTGAGTGCAATGTTTAAGTTTGTCAGTTAATATTGTTATGATATCGTAGTCCTTCAGCCGGAGGTTCTGGATAGGAAAGTGTATTGTAGGAAAGGATTCTACAGGAATGGGAACAGTTACATTTTTCCTAAGTTTACAATAATTCTTAAAAATATAAATGTGTACAATCAAAACTTAATTACAATAATTGATGTTCTATACAATAATTAATTAGTTTTACCAATCGTCATTACATTATCCCAGTAGAAATTTATACATTGTTAATAGTCTTGAAACTTATAGGTACAATTATATAAAACTAAAATTTATCATTATTATCTATACATAATTAAAAACATAACCATAACACTAAATTAAACAAAAGCATGAACTATGTTGTTTTTTATTACAATCTATAAAACGTTTTCTCAATTTTTATATAAACATTTTTTTTTTTTCTGTTTATCTTATACAGGTATTATTACCTATATATAGTTCTAAAAATAACATTTCAAATTAGTGTAAACAATTGACAATGAATATTAACATTAAGTGCAACCATCAATATAATAAACAATACACTATTATAAATATTTGTATTTAATTTATTAACAGTACCTGATTATTGTTACTATTATTTATATCCCTTTTTTTTTTCTTTCGTTTTAATTATAACATTCTGTTTATGTAAACTCGCAGTATAAGTTGATATTTTGTTATTATAATCGAGAGATTTATTATTTTTAAATTCAAATTCATCTGTATGGATAGCCGGAGGCTCCTTAGACTGGCTTGTCCTGTCATCATACATAGATAGTTTGTTATGTTTAAAGTTTTGATTTGACAATTTGTTTAATTTAACTTTCAATTTAGCACCAAATTGATTTACTTTTTTAATATATTTTTTCGAATTCCTTTTTTTTTCTCTTGGTTTTTTTTTTTTTTTTTTTTTTTTTTCTAATTATTTTACTTTATTATTATTATTTTATTTTATTTATTTTTTTCACACCTCGACCCGCCAGATAGGTAGTAGAATTTTCATCAGGTTTAAGCATCCAGAGGCAAATTTCATCCTTGCCCTTGGGCCATCTAGAAATATTTTGAATTTCATCTTTTACTCTACTTTTTAAAATTTTGTCAATATCACCAGAGGTAACTTTCTTTTCTGTCAGTTTAGTTTTTTCCCTAAACAAAGAATATTTTAACAACTGCTCCGGATTAACTTTAAAATAGTTCTTTTTTTGATTTTCTATAATAAATGATACATCTTTTATTTTATTATTATTTAATATATTAATCTCACTAATACTCCCGGGTTCCTCAGGTTTTGTAAATTTCTTTATTTTTAGTTTTTGTGTTTGAAGTTTACTAACATTAGATGAATTTTGTTTGAAATTCGGGCTTTCAAGTGATTTATCATTTAAAATAGATTCTGTTTTATAATTAAGTTTATCTTCAGATTGGGAAATATTTATTAAGTCTGTACTTGGAACTAAATGAGTTTCAATTGTGGTTATTGAACTATTTTCTTGATAAGATTTCATGGACTCCGTATTTTTCATTATAAACTGTTTTAAACTACTGGATTCGACCACAAATAATTTTTTATTTACATCAGCCGGTTTTAATAAGTTTAAATCTGGTTTTAGCGGTAATGTTTCAGAGGTTATTTTCTTTTCTTGAATATTAATTTTAGGTAATTGTTCAAATTTATTATTTGGAATTCCGGATTTTATTTTTGGCTGTTCGTCAGCGTCTTTGGACAACAAATGTTCTGGTGGAAAAGGTTTATTAAAATTTGTCTCGGTTGGGTTATGATCTTTAAATTTACGTATTAGAATATTTAACAAATCGTCAATATTGTTTAAATCATAAAACTTAATTTCATCCGCGACTGTTTTAGGAATGTGACATTTGGCCATCTTACATATCCTGAATTCATTAACGATTCTAAATGGATTATTTTCTGCACAAAAAGTGTCTTTAATTTCTTTTACGGTATTTATGAAATTAAACAAAGTATGCGGTTTACCATCAAAGAACGGCATAGGCATATGCTCAAAGTCTGAGTTTCGAAAAAGTAACGATTCCATATTTTTTTTTTTTTTTTTTTTTTTTTTTTTTTTTTTTTTTTTTTTTTTTTTTTTTTAGATATTAAAATCTTACTTATGTCTACTATAATTTAAATTTTACTTAAATTGTGCTCAGTAACAATCATTATCTGATTATAAAAAAAATTGATGTGATTTTTATACAGCTTATATTAGTATTAATAAAATGTCATACATTTTAAATGTTATCACAATTAAACAGCACATAAACAAACATATAAAATAAATAATTTTAAAATCTTACTGCGTTAGTTCTTAACATTCCTCCTGGATACCTGTTGAGCAGTGAAGTCCAGTGAGGTTCAGCAGGACATCTCGGGTGAGTATTGTCTTGACTGAAGGAGGGTGCGAGATGATCTTCTTACTTGGTGTCTATCTTCTTGTAGATCCTCTTCAGAAGTATCTTCGTCCTCTCGTAAACTGCGAAGTCATTCAAAATCTAATTTGATGCTTGCAGTGCCTGTCTCGGGCGCCAGTTAATGAATCACACACAGTGAAGATATTAAAATACTGTTTTTATTATCAGAATACAATATATATTCAGAATACAATAAACTGTGCTGAGGAGTTAGGGTGACTACAAGTGCACATTCCGAGGTCTCCTTCTATGAGTGTGACACAAGTAAATGTTACAACTAGAGTGATGAGTTTTGAGGATCAAAAGGTATATATAGCAAGGTTTTGTAGAGGGGGTGAGGGAGCGGCAGGAAGCGGCACAACAAAGGAAGTACTTCCAGATGTTGGGTTCTGTGTCCTAAGTACAGGTATGTGTTCTTTGTCGGTACTTGGCCTGTCCTTTCTAGGTTTATGGGTGACACCCTCAGGTATAGAAAAGGAAGTTGTTAATAATTACTGTATATTATTTATAAGTTAAGTCTCATTCTATAACTGAGTAATATTTTTGTACGAGTTTAAATTCGGCCATTCAGCAGCTAAGGCCGCTAGAAATATTTGCAAGGCGTTTGGGGAAGGGAGTGTTAATGATCGGACTATTCGCCGTTGGTTTGCTAAGTTTTCAGCTGGGGATACCGACTTTGAAAACTTGCCCGAGGAAGACCTCCGTCCGTAATTGACAACGATGTCCTCAAACATACAGTAGAAGGAAATCCCTACCAAACAGTTAAAGGACTCTCAGCACAACTAAATGCAAGTGCATCTACCGTTTCCAGACATTTAAAGTCTATTGGGAAAGTAAAAAAGCTCGATACATGGGTACCTCATGATCTCACTGAGCGGCAGCAAGACCCCATGTTTCAAAACAAACCGTGCAAAAATTAAAAGAACTGGGCTACGAAGTTCTCCCGCACCCACCATATAAAGGAAAACTTTTTGAAAATGATGATCAAGTGAAAAGTGCGTTTTCAGATTTTGTTTCACTTCAAAGCTCAGAGTTTTTCAGTTCGGGGATAAAAAAGTTAGTGTCACGTTGGGAAAAATGTGTAGAAAAAGAAGGTAAATACTTCGAATAAAATGATCTTTTTTTCATATCGTATTTTTAATAAAAATCCTTTACCTTGAAAACGGACATATCATGTGACACAACCCAATAGTAAAACAGGTGGTAGGTTCGAGATTTGAAATGTGATCTGAAAGCCATTGTGTGGCACTGTAAGTTTTATACGGTCAGCTTTTGCAATCTAGTCTGATCCCCAATATTTTGTAAACATTTTATTTTTTTTTAAACTCTGTTTTAAGAGTAAGTTAACAACATACTTAACAAATCGTAATGAGTGAAGAATATACCTGTAGCAGAAAGGTGAATCCGAGTAGGCAGATGTAGTGCATTGTGTTTCCTACTGTTAACAAAGTCCACAATCCTTGATAAATAACAATCACTATCTTATCGTGGTGTACTTCACAAAGGAGTGGCGGGAATAGTGTTTGTTTATCAATCCTTTGCAATTGATCGTTAATGTAATTATGAAACATTCGATGATTGAGTGAAACGTTTAATATGTTTTCGAAGCAAGAAACCAAACATTATCCTCTGGAAGTTGGGAAAATGTCAAAAATATTCGAATAACCATCCGTTTTTACTTTCACTTACTATATATAGTAAGGGAAAGTATTGTGATGGTGAAAATTTTCTAATTTCAGTTTTGAACAGAAATACGCGTTTTAGGGCCCCCTGAGTCCGAATAACCAAGTCCCGCAAAAAGGTCTGTGTGTGTGTGTGTGGTATCTCCCCGGCGGAAACGAAAAGCTCTATGAAACTGAAATTTCATATTTAAGACAAATATACGCCCGAGACGTTACAAAACCTTTTTCATCAAAATAAGCTTACCAAAAGAACCACTTTACACCATGCATTATGCACCTTTAAATGATTTTCTCAAAAACGGTTCCGACGATTTTGATTAAACTCGCTATATCAATGTAAAATTTAATGGGGTTTAATATGATGCAAGTTTCATTCTGATTAAAATGGTCTGACAGAGCTTAAATGCCGATATTTCAAACATTCTTCCTCTAAAGTACCTTGATTCTATAAAAATAACTATATTATCTTGTTACCACTGATAAAAAACAGGTAAATATATAAATTGAATGAATTCAAACCCAACGAAAGTAGAAAACAGAAACAATATTTTTTAATGCAATTTTTTTTTTTTTGAACATAAGAACAGTAATATACATGTAGAATATACCGTTGGAAAGTTAAAGATTTTAGAAAAATATTATCTCATACATAAGCTTTTAAAAATTAATAGAGAGTGATGAAAAGAAGATAAAACTAACTGATTATTTTAGATAAAAACATAATAAATTTTTTAATAAAACACGTTTCTATAGAAATTCCATTTAATTAATTCTTTAATGGTTTCAAAAATGTTTACCTTTTACTGAATTTGAAAATTCTTTAATTGATTCTAAAAATAAAGGTAAGTGAAAGTCGTGTGTTGCCCGCACCAGATTTTCTTTCGTTGGCAAGGACCCTGAATTTTTTTTATTTATTTATTGAAATTCACAACTGTATTAGTTAATACATCAAGTAAATTAGCGGATAATTTACATAGGTAATATACATGAAGAGAATATGCCCATTAGCAGCACTCCACTAGGTAATCTAAACTATAAGGTCTCGAGGCCATCTTCTTTTCAGACGACTCGGAGGATTGTAGGAATGGAAGAGGAAGGAAGGATGGAAACTAGGGGGTAAGTGGAAGTGGAGTTTGTCATGGAAGGAATGATACCTCGTACGGGCCAAATCAGCAACATATGGGACATTAAGGTCTTTGTGGATGAGTTTGTTGATGACAAAGTAAGGAGCATTGAGGATTTTTCGAAGGATTTTGGATTGTAAGGATTGAATACGGGAAGAATTTGATGTTTTAGTAAAGTTCTAAAGCTCAACTCCGTAGTCCAGATAGGCCTTATAATGGTAATATAGATGAGCCTTATGTAGCTAAGTGGAAGGTTAGAGCGTCTGTCCAGTAAATGTTGAAGTAAGCGAAAGCGGCGGGAAGTTTCTTGTCTTTTCAATCTTGTGTGCGGATTCCAAGTTAGATGTTTGTCAAGTAGGAGTCCTAGGTAGCGAATCTGTTCAACCGGGATAAGCGGAGTATTATTAAAGGACACTGTAGGGCAGGATGTCATAGGCTTCGACGAAGAAAAAAAAAAAAGTCTTTGTCGGTAAAAGTACAACTTTTACCTCCGTATTTTGTTCCCTATCCGTTTAACTCCCTCCCGTATTACCGGAAAACATCTAGACCCCAGATAGCAGCCGACAGAAGTATGAGGGGGGAAGGGAGGGGAGGTTCAAGAAATAAAGTAGGGACGCCTAAGACGGATTCCACCTTCACCAGTCAGCTAAGTGTCCTAAGATACCTCTTTTTGTAATATTATTTGGCATGGTAACAGTCATAAGTCCCTTAGTATTCTCTTTTATTGTTCTAGGCGTTAGGATAATTTTAATAATAATATCACTTATTAAAACCTGTTGGTTATTTAATTTTCCAATGTATGAACCTACTGAGATTGTTAAACAAAAACAAACTTGGAAAAGGACTCTAAAGGTCCGGCCACACTTGGCGGAGTGGAAAGGAAATTGCCTACTCCCTTCAACTCAAGGAAGAATCATTCATTGATTGTTCTTATGTTCATTGTGAACGACGAAGCGTGTATTTAATTTTTTATTTTATTCGTATTATTGTTTTAATAAAAAACAATGAGTAGCAGCTGTCCAGAAGAAAAGTTTGTCATACAGCTCCAGAATCCAGAGCTCTTCTTTCATTTCAGGACAGGTTAAAAACAATAGTAACAATGGAAAACGACAATAATCAGTGGGAGGCACGAACTCTGGGATGTAGGGGGAGCTGCAAGTACGGCTGAACACATCAAGTCAACACTCCGTTTCCCGGGTCCAACTTAGCGGAATGGAAAGGCAATTAGTCTTTCGAATCCTCTCCTCTACATTTGCCAACGGTGTCGACCGGCAATTGCCTTTCCTCTCCACTGAGTGTGACCGGGCATTACTTGTTCCAGAAAATACAGTTGATAAATACACGAAATATATTAATTAACCGGATCAAAAACCGCTACTTCACAAATATTTTAAGCTAAAGTAATTTAAAATTATTTCCCAATGATATCTTAAGGACTATGTGGACATCATCCGCGGACCACATGTTGTGAACCACTCGTATAGACTATTATTCAGAACATAAAACCAAGTATTTAGTCATAAGGAGAGGAATAGAAACGAAAACAACTCGAATTCTACCTTTATCTTATTGTATTTAGCAAGCTATTAAAGTAATTGGTTCTGTTCATTATGGTCATTTATATTCGTTATTATTATATATATATATATATATATATATATATATATATATATATATATATATATATAATATATATTTAATAACTCTGGAAAATAAAGAAGCACAAAGTTCTAGAATCATATTGTCACTGAGATAGCTACCATTCTGTTCATCTGTTGAAAAGTATTTTTTACTTTCACTTACTATGTATAGTAAGGGTAAGTATTGCGATCGTGAAAACTTTCGAATTCCAGTTTTCAACGGAAATACACATATTAGGGTCCCCTGAGTCCAAATAACCAAGTCCCGCAAAAAGGTCTGTGTGTGTGTGTGTGTGGTAACTCCCGGGCGGAAACGGTAAGTCCTATGAAACTGAAATTTCATATTTAAGGCAAATATACGCCCGAGACGTTACGAAACCTTTTTCATCAAAATGAGCTTTCCAGAAGAGCCACTTTAAACCATGTATTTTGCACCTTTTTTCAATTTTCTCGAAAACGGTTCCGACGATTTTGATTAAACTCGCTATATCAATGTAAAATTTAATAGGCTTAAACGTCATGTAGGTTTCATTCTGATTAAAATGGTCTGACAGGGCTTAAATGCCGATATTTTAAAATTTCTTCCTCTAAAGTAACTTAAATTTTTTAGATACTATAAAAATAACTATATTTTCTTGTAACCATTGATAATTATCAGCTAAATATGCAAGTTGAGCGAATTTGATAAACAACTAAAGGAGAAGACGGAAAACATATTTTTTTAATGCAACTTTTTTTTTTTTAACATAAGAACAGTAATATATACGTATAATATAACGTTGGAAAGAGAAAGATTTTAGAAAAATATTATCTTATACACAAGCTTGTAAAAGTTAATAGAGATTGATAAAAAAACGATAAAACTTAGTGATTATTTTATATAAAAACATGATAGAATTTTTAATAAACACGTGTTTCTATAGAAATTCCATTTAATTAATTCTTTAATGTTTCATTCATTTTTATTTCTAACTGTATTTGAAAATTTTTTAATCGATTTTTAAAATGGAGGTAAGTGAAAGTCGTGTGTTGCTCGCACCAGATTTTTAGTCCCGAGATGAGGTTTTCACAGAGTTTAAATATATTTTTAATGTTGATCATATGCGTCATTATTTTATAATCACTATTACACAATTTTATTTTTTAACAGCTCTTGAAGATCCACTCAAATACCAGTTTTCATTGTTTCTTTATTTTACCTCCGAACGCTCTTCATCCTTTCTGGCTTCTGTGCTCTTCACTCTCAGTTCACTTGGGTTTTTTTTTTCGAAGTTTCAGTTCAGAAGCATTTTTTTTTCTTTTCCAGACAACTCTTCAGTATTGGATTTTCGAATCTCTTCTATTATTTCTTTTACTTAGCCACCCACTATGCTTGTAATTCCAAATTTTATTAAAAATCTCTTTATTAAATCTGCCTCGTCTGTTTCATTGGGACCATATGTCCATAGTATTTCAATCTCTGTTCTCTAATAACTAGTTCATGTTGGTATAGTTTTTTTTTCTGCCTCAAAATATAGTAAAACATTTTTATTTCAAATGAAAAACGCTGCAAATTATTGCACAATGGTTTATTATTTCTAAATAACAATATTAGGGTATAACTGTTTGTATAGCTGTTGATAGGCAATTAAGTAGTATAAATAGCAATATATAATTCAAAAGAAAATGTCTTATCACCACTGATGATTTAAAAACTATATCTCTGCTAGTTCTGAACCAATTTCAATGATTATTTTTTCATTTTGTAGAATATTTTATTCTCTATGAAACAGCTCTAAACAAAACAAATCAAAACAAAATTACATATTTTTCTCTGTCTGCAAACATAACTAACTAACTGAGTTATCATCGTATTTATGAATTTAATTTTTTTTTTCTCTTTTATGTAATTATTATTGACCTTGAATATGAAAATGAAATGAAATGAAAAAACTTCTTTATTAACCTGGGACTAAAGTCCCTTAAGAATAAAATAAAATACATAATTGATGACCGGAACAGTGTGGTCATGATTTAGAATAACAAAATACTAAACTAAAAAATAATTAAGGTAGTAATATATGTACATCTTTACAAGTCAGACTTTAAGAAAAACAAAAAAAAAAAAAAAAACAGAAATAGCTGGTTCATCAATGATAATTTGAGTAATACAAACACACACAAAAAAAATAAATAATAATAATAATAATTGGTATTTATAGCATCTGCAGTTTGAAGTTATTGTCTGTTTGACTGGGTAAGGAGAAGGTGGTTTGAAAGTAGCGATTTGAAGGAGGAAGCAGTACTTGCATGCCGGATCTCAGGAGGAATAGAATTCCAAAGAGTGGTTGCTTTGGCTAGAAAGGACTTGTCAAAGGCAGCAGTACGGTGAGGAGGAGGGTAGAGGTCAGAAAGACGGGATCTAGTAGAACGGGACTGAATTGATGATTTAAATTGAAGGGATTGGAAGATGTAGCTGGGACGATGAGTTCTGATAACCTGGTAGAGGAAGGAGGCTAGGAAATACTGGCATCTGTAACGAGGATAAAGCCACCTTAACTCGGTGTAATACTGGGTTATATGCGTGTCTCTGGTGATTCCGAATACAAACCGTATTGCACAGTTCATAATACGCTTAAGTTTTGCTTCGAGCTCACCTGAAAGTCCGCTGTACACCTCGCATCCGTAGTCAAAGTGGGGAAAGACAAGGGAAGAAACAAGGAGTTTACGAATATTGAATGGTAGGAGGTGATGGAGGCGACGGAATTGCTTTAGGGTTGTTATGGTTCGGCGGGATATTTGGGAGATGTGCGGTTTCCAAGAGAGAGTTTGATTAAGAGTAATACCTAAGTTCTTGACAGATGAATGAAAAGAGATAGGAGTATTGTTTAGGAAAAGGTTGGAGGAGCTGGGAAAGGATTTAAGGAGAGCAGGTGATGCTATCAGGATGGCTTTTGTTTTTTTAGCGCTTAGCAGGAGTTTGCTGCTGTTTGACCAAGCGCTTATATTATTTATGTCCTCCTGAAGTTTAGAGATAGCATCAGGAAATTCATTTGGGGTAAAGGAAATATAAATCTGAATATCGTCGGCATAGAGGTGGTATTGGGAGTGCTTGATGGAGAGCGGAAGATCATTTATGAATATGGAGAAAAGGGTAGGAGATAACGAGGAACCTTGGGGTACACCTTTTGTTAGTGGCAGTGAGTCGGAGCGGGGTTTATTGGGAACCACAACATACTGGGAACGGCCGGTAAGGAATGATTGAAACCATTGAAGAGCGCCTGTGGATACTGGGAGATGCTGGAATATGCTGAGGAAATTGAATAAAGCATACTCTGAGTGGGGTCTAGAGATCAGCAGAGAAGAAACAGAGTATATGACATGCAACTCAACAGTCTCAACCATCTGTGTGGAGGATTGGACGATCCCACAGAGCAACGTCTTTAAATATCTTGGGGTAACTATAGATCAGTTCGGAACGATGACAACAGATATTGAAAATAAGATTGCAAATGGTAGAAGGATCGTAGGAATCTTGAATGGTGTTCTGTGGAGCAAACAGATGTCGCTTCTTACGAAAAAAAAGATTTACCATTCCTTCCTCCTAGGGACCACTTTATATGGTGCTGAAACATGGACAGTGCTAAAATCGTCTGAAAGAAAATTGTTGGCTCTGGAGATGGACTTTTGGAGAAGAGCCTGCGGCATATCCAGGCTGCAAAGAATCCCTAATGAGGAAATAAGAAAAATATTAGGGGCTGAGCTGAACATCTTGAATGAGATATCAAAGAAGAGACTCATGTGGTACGGCCATGTCATGAGGATGGAAGGGACGCGGTGGCCACATAAAATGATGAAGTACTCCCCGCAGAAGAGGCGAAGACGAGGAAGACCCCGCGAAACGTGGATAGAGAGTGTGAGGGAGGGGGTGGCGGCCAGAGGAGGACTGCAGGGACAGGGAGCACTGGCGTTCTGAAATAATAAGTTTCGGGATGTGACGCAAGTTGCAGAACCCGAGGAAAAAAAAAGTGTAATTATTCGCGGTTCTTTGATTAAAAAACACTAATAAAATTTTTAGTTAAGAGTTATTGAATTAAATCACTTTTAATCGGCTGCCATTTTAAAACTAACCAGCTGATATCAACTTCTAGCAGTAGTGTCGGAGAAATGCCGCAGACGGCGGACAAACAGATTTTTTTTTATTATTCGTTATTCGGATTCTATACATTTTGAAACGTAAGCTCTCAAATTTTAAGCGGGGTTAATGTTTTTTTTTCGTCGATTACAAAGGTTCATTATTGAAAATAATTAACCAAAAAAGAAGTATGTGATTACGTTTTACAAAGTAAAATAGTTTCTTAGTTATTGTTAATTTTTGTTCGAAAGTATCACCTAGCTACGGGGAAAAAATATATAAACGTATATAATTTTCATTTTGGAAGTTAATTTGATTATTTATCTTAACAATAGAAAATCATAATTATTATTAGGAATTATTGAATGAAAATTAATAGAAAAATATAAATCATATTGATAGAAATAATATGAGAGTTTAAATTGTACGCAACCTTTTATTTGATATATGATGCAGGTTCATTATTACAACCTCTCTTATTGCTTCTAATAGCTGATAATTGACCTGAGTCACACTCAAGAAAAGAACGTTTTGCAAATAAACCGTTTTAGAGTGTTATAATCGACAAAATCTTAGATTTGCGATTCTTTTTTTTTTTTTTTTTTTTTTTTTTTTATTACTTCAGCCCATTAAAGCTACTTTAGTATGTCATCCTCCTGAAATGAAAAAAATACATTAGGACATACTAGCAATCAATGAACTAAAAAATCTGGCGTGCGTATTATAAAACTTTTAAATAAAATTAGACTAAAATAATTTAGATTAAAATTAATTTAGAGCTGAAAATAGTTTAAAGAAGTACATAGATCTTTAGTAGATATACAAGGCATGTTTTTTAAGTAAGGACCGTTTTGGAATTAAAAAAAGACGTGAAAAGATATAGCAATAATTTCATTTTTACATGAAAGCCTGTGCCTTAATCTACTTTTCTACATAATTTCCATGAATTTTGAGGCACTTGTCATAACTCGGTACCAGTTTTTGAATACCCTCCTCAAAAAACTCTGCCACCTGACTTGTTAACCACTGCACCACAAATGTTTTGACTTCGTTATCGTCTTAAAAAGACGTGACAAGTTGAGTAAGGGTATCTTTTTGCTGCATGACAATGCCCGTCCACATGTGGCTAATCGGACCAAAGATCTCATCAGATCATTTAAATGGGAAACTCTAGATCATCCTCCATACAGCCATGATCTGGCGTCCAGCGACTACCATTTGTTCCTGCACTTGAAGAAACACCTGGGCGGTCGGCGTTGATAACGAACTCAAAACATTTGTGATGCAGTGGTTAACAAGTCAGGCGGCAGAATTTTTTGAGGAGGTTATTCAAAAACTGGTGCTGCGTTATGACAAGTGCCTCAAAATGCATGGAAATTATGTAGAAAAGTAGATTAAGGTACAGGCTTTCATGTAAAAATAAAATTACTGCGATATCTTTGCACGTCTTTTATCAATTCCAAAAGCGGTACTTACTTAAATAACATGCTTCGTATATGTATCAAATTAAATAATCTAACAATAGAAATATCATCTGCAATAATCATTAAGTTTTATCCAATTTTCTCTCCATTAGATTATAAAACTTTGTTATACCTGTAGTACCTCCGTTATTAAAATCAATTTAAGAATTTTCAAATACAGAAGATGAAAAAATTTTATAGCTTTTTTCAGTCAAATTCATAATTTTTTCAGTCAAATTCATAATTTTTTCAGTCGAATTCATAATTTGGACCTTGGACATATTAGTCCTTAACACCTTTTAGAATGCATAAAGGTTCACCTGTGGAGTAGTGGCTAGCCATAACAGCTCTCTATGATTAAGGTTCATCCCTGGCAGATGGCCCTATATTTGCTTTTAGGGAGTAAAAATCCTTGGTTATTTCGTCCTTTAAAAGAGGCTGTTATGCTAGCCACTACTCCACAAATGACCCTCGATGAATTCAGCAAGGTGTTAATGATCAATACGCCCAAGATCACGTGTTTAAACCCGGCAGATTCAAACACCTGTGGATTTTTGGAACATTGAGGGTCACCTGTGGAGTAGTGGCTAGCATAACAGCCTTCTATGCTTAAGATTGCCAGTCCAAAACCAGCAGATCACCCTATATTTGTGCTCCACAAGTGACCCTTAAAAGATTTAAAAAGTGTAAACTCGTGAAAGATCCCTATCTTAAGTAAACCTGTTTATTCGTTTAACGTCACTTTTATGCTGCTATGGCTAATCTGACGATGCTACAGTGGGAGTCCTAAATTTTGCCTATCCAGGTTTTATTAGGATAGGGATCTTTAACGAGTACCTGACATCGCACAGGCTCGGGACCACCTTTTAACGTCCCCTCTGAAGGACGGCATAACTAAGGATTTTTTACTCCCATTAAAAAATCCTAGGGCCACCCGCGGGTTTGAACCCGCGACCTTTGGAATAGAAAGCTGTTATGCTAACCACTACGCTATGGGTGACCCCGCTAAGTAAACCTGGATAGGCAAAACTTAAGACTCCCGCTGCACCGTCGGATTAAGCACAGTAACATAAAGTGACGTTTAATGGATAAACAAGAACAAGATTTAATAAAAATGTTAAGTTCTTGATTGCAAAACCTCATTAAATTGACTGTATAAAATGGGTACAAGGAATTATGAAATTGACTGAAAAAATTATGAATTTGATTGAAAAAATTATGAATTTGACTGAAAAAATTATGAATTTGACTGAAAAAAATTATGAATTTGACTGAAAAAATTATGAGTTTGATTGAAACAATTATGAATTTGACTGAAAAAATTATGAATTTTCCTAAAAAAAGCTATAAATGATTGATAGAAACATGTGTTTTATTAAATAATCTATTTAAAAACCGTCGAATCTCTTGGTTCGTTTGTAAACTCGCATTAATGGTTCTTCTGCATTATTTTTTCAGAACCGATTTGATGACGTTGATATACCAAAAGTTATCCAATGGAATTTCCATTATTCCATTCCATGTTAATCCTCAAAAATTATGTTTTTTTTTATTTATTCATTTAACGTCACTTTATGCTACTATGGCTAATCGGACGATGCTACAGTGGGAGTCCTAAATTTTGCCTATCCAGGTTTTATTAGGACAGGGATCTTTAGCGAGTACCTGACATCTCACAGGCTCAGGACCACCTTTTAACGTCCCCTCCGAAGGACGGCGTAACTAAGGATTTTTTACTCCCATTAAAAAATCCTAGGACCACCTGCGGGTTCGAACCCGTGACCTTTGGCATGAGAGGCTGTTACGCTAGCCAACCAGCTACAAGTGATCCCCTCACAAATTATGTATACCATTACATAATTTATCATAATTGTTTTTCTTTTTTCAACAAAAAAATATGTTCTTTTCTCTTAATGACACCCCCCGAAAATGAGTGAAGATTACATCTTTAGGTACTTTTCGTTTGGAATGAAATATTAAAGTTATTAACGACAATCTATTGTATGAATGTTATTTTTCTCCATGTCCATACTACATGGTACATCCAATAATGGCCAAATTAGGACAGATTGTCAATAAAAAATTGTTGTTAAAAAAAAAAAAATAAGGACAAAAAAAGGATTTTAATTTTTACAAAGAAACACCATTTTGGGGTTAAAGTTACTCGACTAGAAGTTTTCTCTGATACATGTAAAAAAAAAAAATTAAAAAGGTTGAGTGGTCGGTCAGTTGAGTACTGAAGTGATTTAGTACCTCATAATATTTACTATTTAAAAAAATACGATATTAATCATCTTTAGAAATACGGAAGACTATCATCAAGTGTTTACATTTGATTTAAGAATTAGAACAAATAATAAAAACCAAAACTCAGAACGAAAAATATTTCAAATATAATCTTATCAACCAACCTGAGACGAACGGATACTGTATGATTATAAGTCCAATAATAGGAAGTTTCGTCTAAAGGTTTTTTAATATCTTATCTATCGGTAAACGATTGAACCGTCGTTCAAAACCAATGAAAACGACGATTTCATCTTCGGTGTAGCCGTATAGAATAAGATTAAAATTCAAGATTTGTGGAAAGTAATTCGTACAGAGCTGGAAATCGTTTTAATATCTCTTAGTGGTCCTAAATAAAAGTAATCTGAGTTAGCACCATCACAGGTGGTGAGCTTAACTTTTTGGAGGCGAAAAACTTCGAATTTTTCGCAATTTTTTCGGTTGGTTGGTTGGTTTTTAAAATTTTAATGGCACAAAACATCGCGGTCATCAGTGCCAGATATATTCATTTTATTAGAAGATTAAGTTAAGATAAATAGTATAAGTTAAAATATTAAAAGATATATTCATTAAAAGATATAATAATATATGTATAATTCTACTTGAGATAAATGAATGTTTGATAATATTCAAGAGAAAAGAATAAATAAATAAATAAATAAAATAAAAAATAATAATAATAAATAAAGATAAAAAACAAGTAGATAAAATAGATAATAATAAAAATAAATAAGTAATAGTAATACATTAATATTTAATTGAAAAATAAAGTAATAAATATAATAATTAGAAAAGTAATTACAAAAATAAGTAAAATAAAATATAATAGAAAAAATAATAATAAAATAAAATTTAACAAAAAAAAAAAAAAAAAAAAAAAAAAAAAATATATATATATATATATATATATATATATATATATATATATATATATATATATATATATATATAATAATTTAAGTCCAAAGAAAACAAGAGTAGTTCAAATAAGCTTGTAAAAATCCATTTGAGAGAGGAGACACATTAATTCATCAATCCTTTTTCCATTGTTTCCCAAAGCATCTGCGACGTTGCTTGGTATTCTATTTTTGTTCAGCTGCCTGATGTAGAAGGAAAATTCTTCAAAAATATGAGCTATGGTCAAGGTTTCCCTACAATGCTTGCATCTTGGGGGCAATTCTTTTGATATTATGTGCCCATGCGTTAGCCGTGTGTGTCCGATTCTCAGGCGGGCCAGGACCACCTCTTCTCTACGGTCGGTGCGACTTGAGGTTTTCCAAGGTTTTACCTCTTTCTTAATCGCTTTGAGCTTACTTGGATAGCTGTTGTTCCAAGTTTCTTCCCATTTCTTCAATACATTTTCCATTAGTGGACGTGCTAGCTCTGATGGTGTCAGTAGTGTCCTACCACGACCTGGGAGTACCCAGGTCATCAAGGCACTTTTTTCGGTTTTTCACCGATAACTTGTAAACGGTGCCTCCTTCAGAAAAAATCTTTCTTAAATTTCCTTTTTTAAAATTACCTTAGTTTTTTTATTTTGGTGCAGTAATATTGCCGCAATCGTTGGTCAGAATTAGGCATTTTTTTTCCATTTTGGTTGAAAAACCTTATTTGATCACTAAGATACAACTGTAACTTGGAAACAACTATCCGAATCGAAAAAAAGTCATTGAATGGAATTCGTAGAGCATCAAATTTTTAAGTCTAATAGTCTCTTTAAGATTTAGATTCGGTTGGTAAGGACCTTAAAAAAATATTTTTTTATCGTTTTTCCTCTATACGCGTCCAAAGGCTTTCGAGAAATATTTGCTGGATAAGGCCAATTTAAAATGTTCTGCAGTAGTTTTACTGGGAATAACGATATTTGCAATATAAACCGTTTTTATTTATTTGAGACTGATTCCTGTGGTTATTAATAAGTTTGTTTATGATCTCGGTAGGGAAGTTATTGGCCAGGAGAATTGTCTTTATGCGGTTAATGTTGATGTCGAGGAAACGGAGACCGGAAAAGAAAAGGCTTCGGTGTATGAGGATTTTGGCAACGTTAATTTAACGTTTACGTTAATTAACGTTGCCAAAAACCTTACACATTCGTTATTACCTAATCGTCATTAATCATCGTCATTCGTTATTACTTAATATCTTTTGATCTTTACCTCGTCACTATTTCTTACATCTTCCCCTTTATAGTCATACTTATATATTTTTCGCTTCCTATTTTTCTCTTTTTTTCACTAATCCTGCATTTTTTAATCTCAGTCCGCTATTTTATATTATTAATATTTTATATTATTAATATTTATATTATTAATATGTATTTTAAAATAATCCATAACAATCGAATCAGTAAACATAACATAGCTTCTTGGAAAAGCTCTAACGAACATTCTAGTTCCCATATTTTCCGTTCCACTTCTTTAGACTCCGTCTCAGAGTCAAGTATGTATTTTTTTTCTTATTGATTAGGATCTCTTTTCATCGCCTATTTCTTTCTCCCTCTTTCCATACTCATATCTTTCTCCGTTACATATTCTGACATATAAATTGTTTAATATTACATTATTTTAATTTTTTTTTTTTTTTTTTTTTTTAACATCATTTATTGAAATTTACAACTGTACTTCGAGGTACAACAAGTAAATGTGACAAAAGTTCAATGGCGTGATACAAACTTGAAGAAGAACTACCCAATGGCAGCACTCCTGTAACTTTTCTACACTAGAAGGTCTCGAGGCCATCTTCTTTTCAGACGCCTCGGAGGATTGTAAGGAATTGAGGAGGAAGAAAGTATTGAAACAAGAGGATTAGGGTGGGAATGGAGTTTGTCATGAAAGGAATGGTATCTAGATCGGATAGATAGATAGATTTTAAAATTAATTTTTTTTTTTTATTCATACTGGTTTTTTTTTAATGACTATGTTCTTTTTATATATTACCTATACTCTTAACTATGTTTTTAATATATTACCGTCATATATCTCTTCAAAATTGTTCATATTTAAAATTTTAATTGTTCACATATTTTTCCTTTGTCATTTTTTCATTTGCTTAGTCTCTCTTTATATATTCTTACTACAATATTATCATCTCAATTCTGTTTACTTCCATACTTTATAACTATCATCTTAATTTTGTTTATTTCCATACTTTATAACTGTCATTTAATTATCTTATTACATTTAATTTTATTTATGTTCCCATATTATATTACTGTCATATTATTATTATATACCTAACGCATTATTAAGTATTAATTACATTGGTTGTTATCTTGTTTCTTTTAGCCCTGATGAAGGCCCACATTGTAGGCCGAAACGTCGGCACATAATTAAAATAGCACTTATTTTAAATGTGTGTTTCTAATTTATGACCGCACCCCCAACCATCTTCCTCATCTAATTTCTCAACGGTCAACAAAAACGCCATCATTATACATCGGAGAAGTGATTTAGTATATATCTATCAGTTGAAAAGCATTTCCTTCTCTTTGGGGTGTGATTGAAGAGACGAAGGGGATATTTCCTGGGACAGTCCGGGTTCTTTAGAAAATGAAGGGTCTTATATGGGATAAGGTGTAGTGGTTAGCTGTGGCATTTTATTCATCTGGCTATGTACCTCGTCCTCATCATCATCATAGTGTCATCGTCAGCACCACCTAAAGTGCAGAACAAAATATCAGGTATGTGTACGAAGGGAAGATAGGTAGAGCAGTAGTATATGTACCCGTACATTGGAGAAGCTATTCAGAATATATTCATCAGGTAAAACGCTTGTTATTCTCTTTGGTATTTGATTAGAAGGATGTGAAGGATATTTTCCGAGACGGTATCGGTTCTTTAGAGAAGGGTCTTCCAGTATAGCAGCAAGCGGTGGCATCTCAGTCACCTTACTACCTCGTTCTTGTCTATATCTTCAACGTAGCATCACAGTAAGTTTCTGTCTCGATGGGGCGTTCAAGCAGTAATCCTTTCAATCAAATACCAAAGAGAATAACAAGCATTTTATTTAGGACCACTAAGAGATATTAAAACGATTTCCAGTTTTGTCCGAATTAATTCCCACAAATATCCTTATTTTACTGGGCTAGTGTGAGTGCGCATCGTTCCAATCCGTTGGTTTTTTACTTTCACTTACTACATATAGTAAGGGAAAGTATTGCGATCGTGAAAATTTTCGAATTCCAGTTTTCAACGGAAATACACGTTTTAGGGTCCCCTGAGTCAAAATAACCAAGTCCCGCAAAAAGGTCTGTGTGTGTGTGTGTGTGTGTGTGTGGTAACTCCCGGGCGGGAACGGTAAGTCCTATAAAACTAAAATTTCATATTTAGGACAAATATACGCCTTAGACGTTACAAAACTTTTTTCATCAAAATGAGCTTACAGAAGAGCCACTTTATATCATGCATTTTGCACCTTTTTTCGATTTTCTCGAAAACGGTTCCGACGATTTAGATTAAACTCGTTATATCGATGTAAAATGTATTGGGCTTTAATATCATGTAGGTTTCATTCTGATTAAAATGGTCTGACAGGGCTTAAATGCCGATATTTTAATTCTTTCTCTAAAGTACCTTTCATTTTCTTGATTCTATAAAAATAACTATATTACCTTGTTACCACTGATGGAAAACAGCTAAATATGCAAGTTGAGCGAATTTGAAAAGCAACTAAAGGAGAAAACTGAAAAAATATTTTTTTAATGCAATTTTTTGTTTTTGAACATAAGAAGAACATACATACATGTATGATATACCATTGAAAAGCTAAAGATTTTAGAAAAAATATTATCTTATACTCAAGCTTTTAAAAGTTAATAGTGAGTGATGAAAATGTTTCTATATAAATTCAATTTAATTAATTCTTTAATAGTTTCACGTATTTTTATCTCTAACTGTATTTGAAAAATTTCTTTTATTAATTTTAAAAAATGGAGGTAAGTGAAAGTCGTGTGTTGCCCGCACCAGATTTTTACTTTCAGTTACCTATAAATAGAATATATAGTAAGGGAAAGAATTGCGATAGTGAAAATTTTCGAATCCCAGTTTTCAACTGAAATATACTTTTAGGGTCCCCTGAGTCGAAATGACTAAGTCCTGCAAAAAGATTTGTGTGTCTATGTGTGTGTGAGTGTGTGTGTGTGGTAACTCAAGCGCGAAAACGAAAAGTCCTATGACACTGACATTTTCCAATTTGTATAGGCTTGTAACCAATTAATTTCGGGAAGAAAACATAGAAAACTTCATGTTGGGCGCCAGGACTATAAGCCATTTTTATTGGTTAATATACAAAATAAATACATTAAACTACTTACAGTTGATTACATTCTTATTATTGTATTATCAACTAAATTATTACATGTATGTATGTGGCCACAGAAAACAAATTAGACAAATTAACGGTACTACACAAAAACCACTTACTAGTGCACTCTCGGTAAGTTCGTAAGCTTCTTTCTCTCTGTGTCTTCGAGAGTCGCCACTCGTTGCGCTACACTTCCCCCTCCATGACAATCGTATAGAGATGATCTATTTAATTGCTTATTGTTAAAGGTTCTAAACAAGACAGGTTTGAATCTGGATTCCTGCCGATGAGAAAGTCGTTGAATGGTTCTGACGCTGTTTCAAATTTTGGTAGTTGCACTTTTCCTGAAGCACAACACAACCCGGCTTAATCATGTTTGAATTTGAGCTCATGGCGATCTGGACATTCTTTGCTCATAAAACCAATAACCACTTTCGGATGAGCGAAATACTAAACGTCTGAGTCGTCATCGAACATAAGACGAAAGAACAAAGAGATGTAAATGCTCGAAGTTCATGTTGGCATTGTCGGCCATTTCCTCTGCGACTACGAACCGGCGCGCTTGTCTTTGTTCCAATTATCGTTGTTGATTTTATTCAATATTTTATTAAAAACATGCCACAAATAAATCAAAAAGCTGTGTGATTATTCTTCTGATAGCACATTTTTTTAAATTTAAATTAGCTTGAGATTTTTTGTTTCGTTTTTTATAATAAACTGTCAGGTATTATAATGATGACTAAGTTTTTATGGACATATGGTGAGGATGCACCCAAATAGATTAAATAGAGAAATCTTCTATAAAATAAGAGAATACAAGAGTGCTGGAGGGTACATCAAACAGATGAAGGAAGAAACTGAGGAACTGAAAATAACAGACCAAGACTGTTTCGACAGGGATGAATATGGGAGAAGAATAAAAGAAATATTGGTCCTTGTGGGCGAGAGGTGTGCGAGGAAAGGAGTGTTGTGGACGGAAGAAAGAAGGAAAGAACAATCGGAAAGAATGAAGAAGGGATGGGGAGAAAGAAAAAAGAAGGAAGGAGAGAAGAAGAAGAAGAAGGGCTGTGAAAAAATATGAATATATTGGGTTGATACAAAATTAATGCAGGTTTCCTCTATTGCAATATCTGAATTCCAATTGTGTAAACAAAGCTAATCCTAACATTGATCATTATTATACCAAAACAAACCTTATCTAATACCCTCTCTTTCACCATGAATTTGTTTAGTAAAATCGTTTTGTTCAGTGTGTTCAAAGGTCTTGAATCGAAAATGTCAAAGTGCGATTTTCGTCAAATTTATTTTTACGAATTTAAATTAGGACGCAGCGCTGCGCAAACGGCTCGTAATATTAATGAAGTGTGGGGTCAGGGGGCTATTAATGAGTGCACGGTGCAGCGTTGGTTCCAGAAGTTTCGCAGAGGAGATTTCGACCTCGAAGACAAGGAAGGTCGGGGCCGTCATCTTGCTCTGGACAACGACCAGCTGAGGTCAAAAGTGGAAGAAGACCCAACCAAAACCACACGAGAAATGGCGGCGGAACTCGGAACTCAAAAATTGCAACGTCTTTGCCCAGCATTGATGAATCGGAAGGGGCCGATCCTGCTCCACGATAACGCCAGACCACACGTTGCACAACCAACGCTTCGACGACTGCACGAGTTGGGCTACGAAGTTCTCCAACATCCGCCTTATTCACCTGACCTCTCTCCTACAGACTTCCACTTTTTCAGGCATCTGGACAACTTTTTGAGGGAGAAAAATTTTCAAAACCAGGACGACATTGAAAATTCTTTTCGTGATTTCATTGAGTCCAGGGATTCGGATTTTTTTTCTGGTGGAATAAGAAAGCTTGTTGAACGTTGGCAAAAGTGCATTGATTCAGATGGAAATTATTTTGATTAAATATATATGGTTAAAGTAAAGATATGGCGTATTTACAATACCTACTAAAAACCTGCATTAATTTTGCATCAACCCAATAATAATATTCGCCTGGTCTATAAGGCCGTTCGTAGAAAAAAATAAAAAATAAAAACTGCCAGTTAATATTAATCCTACTTTTTTTTAGTGATTTCAAATAAGATGGATATTGGACTTGTGAATATCTCGAGGGCTCTTTCGTCGGGAAACGTGTTCAGGAAATTTCCAACATCCTTTCCTAAGTTAAATGACGGAGGTTAGTTGACCGTTGAGAATACTATTAATTTAGGAAGATGGTTGGGGGTGCGGTAATCAGAAAAAAACAGATTAACTGTTATTAACACAGAATTACTGTCCATTGAGATACTAGTGCTAGTGGACAGTAATTTTATCTAATTTCAGGACTGGCCATGGGAAATCCTCTCGCCCCTGATCTCGCCAATATTGTCCTTAACGATTTATTCAATTTCATAATACCAGTTTCCAAATGATATCCTAATTAAACAATACGTAGACATTGAAGACATCCTCTTTGACTTTTACTTTAAGGGTGAAACACAAATGAAAACACTATGAATAGTTATAAATTGTTTATTCGACCCTTACACTACTGTAACACAACATCACTCCCAGCATGTTAAAGACAGACTGACTAACAATTATAATACAGTGGTGCTGCCACCACACCACACGCCTTTTTACAAAGAGTGGTGTAACAATCCTTTTAGCCTTTAACTCTTACCACCTCGTCTTCATTTTATTTCTGAATAACAATGCTTTCGTGGAAATTGGCCTTACGCATATGTTTAACGACTTTTTCTAGTTCCGATATTTTCCGTACCACGCAGAGAACGTTTTCAACAGCAAACAATATCACTTTGTCGAGGTATGGTTGTTATAATAGACAAGAAAAGATATCAGAAGGCCTCGACAATTGCGTATTCAGGCATGGAAGAGAGTTTAATGGAGATGACATTTAATGAAATAGCAGAGAGGACTGGTCAGGATAAGTTACACTCTGTGTGGTAGTAGCACGCCAGCAGTGTGGGTTAAGAAAGGATTCGCCCAGCGTGGTAGTAGCACGACAGTAGCGAGGAAAAGGAGAGAATTCACCCTGCGTGGTAGTAGCACCACAATAGCGAAGGTAAGAAAGTAGAAGAAAGTAATTAAATAAAAAAAGACCACATTATGACACAAAGGCAGAGTAAATTTGACCTAGGGAGATCCCACATGGGTGATCTGAAGAGATGTGCCAGCTCTTGGGGATGTTAGTCATCCATGTCAATAATTGACAGTGAGAGCTTTGCCAGTAGACTAGGGTCTTGGCCCTAGGTCAAATTACCTTGAGTGCTTTATTTATTCTCATAAAACAGTTATATCGGTATAAATAGTTACAGTGACATTAATTATTAACAACATACAATACCATTGGAAATAGCGTCTTCCTATATTTGCCCGGCAAGGTATGTGGACGCCGCTGGCGCTATCTGTGAGCAAGCGTGTGTAACATCCGCCACAACTTCTTCAGACAGCGTCTCAGAGTCAGTTTGTATTTCCTTTGTTATTGATTATGATCTCTTTTCACAGCTTAATTCTTGCTCCCTCTCTCCTTATTTAAATATTTTCAGTTATATATCCTCACGTATAATTGTTAATTTAATATTACAGTACCAAAAAAAAAAAAATATTCTTATTGTTTCACGCTTCTGATGATTATTTTCTTTTTATATACTACCTATGTTCGTTACTATGTTCTTTTTACAAATTACCGTCAAATATCACGTTAAGATTGTTCATATTGAAATTCTTTACATATTGTTCTTTTAATATTTAATCATTTGCTTAGTCTCTCTTTTCCTTCAATAATTCTTCTCTTGTCCAGGTTGAACAGATCCGATATCTAGGACTGCACCTTGACAAACGCCTTACTTGGAACCCTCATATAAGACTGAAACGACAAGAAACTGCACGACGTTTTCGACTACTACAGCACTGACTAGACAAACGTTCTAATCTTCCACTTAACTACAAAAGACTCATCTACATGACTATCATAAGGCCAATATGGACTTACGGAGTAGAGCTTTGGGGCTCTACTAAACCGTCGAAGTCTTCCAAAATCCTCAATGCGAATAAACTTTGTCACGAATAAACTCATCCATAAAGACCTTAATGTTCCATATGTTGCTGATTTGGCCCGATCTAGATACCATTCCTTTCATGAGAAACTCCAATCCCACACTAATCCTGTTGTTTCAATCTTTTCTTTCTCTTCTATTCCTGACAATTCTCCGAGGCGTCTGTAGAGGATATGGCCCCGAGACCTTCTATTTTAATATATTTTTAGAGTGCTTCCATTGGGCAGCTTCTTTACATTTGTTTTATGCATTTTTATATTTCACTCAAATTTACTTGCTGCATTCCATTATACAGTTGTAAATTCCAATAAATAAATAAAATAAAATAAATTTCTCTTTATACGATAGTCTTCAAATATTATTATTGAAATATTATCATCTTGATTTTGTTTGCTTCCATATTTTATAACTGTCATCTTTCATTTAATTTTATGTTTGTTTCCATATTGTATTACTGTCACCATACTATTAATATGTACCTAACTTATTATCAAGTTTATAATTACTGTTGTGACTAATGGTAATAATTCGTAATATACTTGAAACAAAAACACTTCTTTATTGATATAATTAAAAGTTATAACAAGATTAATAGGTTATTGCAAGGAGGTTTAAGATACAACCGATAATCGATCTTAACAATAGTTACAATAGTCCTCCCACGCTAATTCGGCCAACCACGTAGTCGTTCAGATACTTTGGTGGGCGAGTTTGGCGGCTTGATCTTCGAAGTTCAGGAGCTTGATCTTGTCTTAATCCTTCGAGATTTGGAGCTTCATTTTCGTCCGCAACAGTAGGGTCTGCCGTGTCCTCTTGCGGATGGGCTGGAGCAGGCAGAGGAGGATACAGCACCTCTGGATATTGATTGTTTTGGCAGGCATCTTCTTTTGGATTGGTGATTTCCTCGTGGGCAAATGTGACACATTTCTTTTCTACTCCTGTTCTTCGGAGCTGGTTTATGTGCCTTTTGAAAGAGTAGCCGTTGTCTAATGTGACAATATAGTGTAGACGACCAAGCTTTTTGCCAATAACACCAGGTCGCCACTGTTGCTTGTTGTTTGTATAATATCGAGCTTGTACTCGGTCCCCCACCTTAAGTTGTCTCGCTAGCTCCTTTGGTTGTGAATGCTGTTCAATGGTTGCAGGCTTAAGAGCGTCCAGTTGGATTCTAATCTGACGATTAAGGAAAAGCTCACTAGGCGTTTTTCCGTTAATGAGAGGTGTCGCCCTGTACCTAAAAAGAATCTCTAGAATTTTCTTTTTCATAGGGAGATGTTCGTTTTCCATAGCAGCTAACCTGTGTTTTAATGTCTGAACATTCCTCTCAGCGAGTCCGTTAGTTGCTGGATGACCCGGTGCGATGAACCTTTGAGTGATTCCAGCAGCTGCACAGAAGTTCTTGAATTCCTCACTTGTGAAAATTGTGGCGTTGTCACTCACCATGACGTCTGGGAACCCATTTCGTGCAAAAACCTCTTACATTAGATCGATGGTCGATGATGATGTTGGAGCAGTGTTGCTCGGACAGATTTCCGCCCATCTTGATTTTGCATCCACCATTATAAGGAAGTGGTGATTTTGATATGGTCCAGCATAGTCAATGTGTATGCGCTGCCAATTTTCTTCTGGCTCCATCCATGGGTGAAGAGGAGCTTTAGGTGGGCTGTTTTGGACCTTCGCGCAGTCAGGACATTCCCTAACTGCTCGCTCTATGTCCTTGTCGATTGATTTCCAGTAGACATAGCGTCGTGCCAACTGCTTCATTTTTGTTGTCCCGATATGGGTTCGATGAAGCTCATGAAGAACGGCTGGTTGCAATGCAGTTGGTATCACAACTCTAGGTCCTCTGAAAAGCACATCTCCTTCAACTGTGAATTCGGTGTTTTCGACTCGGTTTCTGCGAAGTTTTTCAATCAAATTGGATAACTCTTCATCGGCTTGATACGCTTGTTTTAGAGCTTGATGTGTCAGGGTCGATGTTCCAATGTGTTGGATTGATGCTTCACAAATTTGCTTCACTTCATTATTAATAGCTATGTCCGTACGATCATGTAATGGATTGATTGGGGCTCTAGATAGACAGTCGACGTTTGAGTTTTGTTCGCCTTTCTTGAATTTCAGAGAATAGTTGAATCCAGAAAGAAAAGCAGCATATCGTTGCAATCTAGCGGAAGTCATCTTTGGTATTTTTGAGTTCTGGTGAAAAATTCGCACGAGAGGCTGGTTGTCGGTTACCAGTGTAAAAGGTCATGAAAATAGATACTGATAGAAGTGATCCACTGAAAAAATTATAGCTAGTGCCTCACGGTCGAGTTGTGAATATCCTTGTTCGGCTGGAGTTAAGGATCTGGAGGCAAATGCAATGGGATGTTCTACTCCTCCCACGATGTGAGAAAGGATACCCGCCACTCCATGTGGACTTGCATCACATGCTAATTGAACTGGCAGTTGTGGATCAAACGGAGTTAATACCGTATCGCTCGAAATATCTTTGAAGGCAGTTTTTGTTGATCGCAAGACATTCTCGCGAATGTAATCATCTTTGAGACCCCTTACAAATTGAGCACGCAAGAATATGTCTGCAATTGATACTTTGCAGTCACATGGTGAAATAAAGTTACAGTCACTTATTTCTGACCTGAGTGATGTAACAAATTCTGCAATTGTTTGATTTTCCGGCTGGTACATTGATAAAAATTTATGTTGAGCAACAAGCTCGTTTTGAGGAGGGGAAAGATGGTCCTGAAGCAATTGGGTTAATTCTTCAAAAGTATGATCAGTAGGCTGTTTAGGAGCACCTAGAGCTCTAATCATTTCAAAATATTTTGAACCAATGGAGTTCAAAAGCAGCCTAGCACAGTAAGGTTTATCAGTTATAACCCCCTTCATGGTAAGGTAATTTTCGAACCGTTGTAGATATGTTTTAAAGGATTCCCTGTTAGGGTCGAAAGCCTCGAAATTAGGAACTAGAACTGAATTCAACCCCGTTGCTGCGCTATCTCCACTGAGGTTACCGGCTTTTGATGAGAGTTGAGACGATTGCTGCGTTAATTTCACCGTGTTGATAAGTTGGTTAATTAAAGAATTTTGTTGCTCCATAAATATTTTAAATTGAGCGGGATCCATTATGCCGAAATGTCTATTGATTAAAGAAAATAACTAAACAAAAATTTAGGCTCGAATGATACTTTTAACTTGAATTGAAAGTTCAATTAATAAAGAGATGTATTAATAAATCTCACCTTCTGGCTAATAGGTAATTTATCTTGATGAGTAGAAATGTTTCACCTCGTCGCCAAATTTTGTTGTGACTAATGGTAATAATTCGTAATATACTTGAAACAAAAACACTTCTTTATTGATATAATTAAAAGTTATAACAAGATTAATAGGTTATTGCAAGGAGGTTTAAGATACAACCGATAATCGATTTTAACAATAGTTACAATAATTACATTGGTTGTTATCTTGTTTATCTTAGTCCTTATGAAGGCCCACAATGTAGGCCGGAACGTCGGCACACAATTAAAATAAGTACTGCCCGTTAATGTGTGTTTTTTTCTGATGACCGCACCCCCAACTATCTTCCTCATTATTATTATTATTATTTCACAGCGCTACAACCCGGTCACGGGTCTTGGCCTCCTCCAATCATCACGGTCTTGAGCCGATGCCATCCAGCTCCTAACTCCCAGCAACATGCGAGCGTCCGCTGCCACAACAGCCGACCATCTCAACCTTGGTCTTCCTCTTCTTCTTATCCCATGGATCGGCTGAGTGAGCAATATTTTGGGCATTTCTCCATTTTCCATCCTGGCAATATGCCCTGCGTATCTTAGGCGTCTTAACTTCATTGCCCGGACCACATCACCTTCTCCAAAAGCATTGTAGAGGTCCTGATTTGTGCGCCGCTTCCACTCCTCTCCAACTTTCACTCCTCCAAAAATACGGCGGAGAACTTTCCTTTCAAACATTAGGAGTTCCTTCTCGGTCACCTTTGAAGTCGCCCAACACTCTGATCCATAGAGCAGTACGGGACGCACCAATGTCTTGTAGAGGTGGAGCTTGGTCTGTCTGGAGAGTATCCGCCTGCTTAGCTGCTTGCCTAACACAAAGTAGCATTTGTTAGCTGCTGATATTCTTCTTCTTATCTCAATATCGCGGTTATTATCTTGGGTAACCACTGATCCCAGGTATGTGAACTCTGAGACCTTCTCAAACTTATGAACCCCGATAGTGACGTGTCTCGCCTAGCATTGGGATTTCTTCTGCTACCATATATTTTGTTTTGGACTCATTAACGTCATCTTCCTCATTTCCTAAGTTTTAAATACTTAGCTTACGCAAAATCAAACTATTAATTACTTTTTTCAAACCATATGATAAATAAAATCAAAAATATCTTTTTACTTAACGTATTAACAGTATAGTTGGATAATATTCCAGAATTGAGTCGCTGAAATGGATTACCCGCAGGAAATACCCCAAATTCCTCACCGTAAGCTTGTTTTCAAATTCGATGCAACGGAAGATAATTCAGAAACCATTACCCGTCGGAAGTTGCCAGGGTCGATCAAGGATGAAGTCTGGTTAATCAAGTCACTAAGAGAAAGTAATACTCAGCGTAATTATGAAGGTTGGTGTAAAAAAAGGAATTTATGTTTAATTTAATCTAGTCAAAAATCAAGGAATAATATTTTATGTCTAACAAATGGTTTTTGGGTTAGAGTCGTCTATATTTAGGTAAGAATTTTGAATAGAGATGGGTCATTAGCTCATGTATGAAATCTTCAATAGAGGTACCCCTAAAAATCAGAGTTTGTTTATAGGAGCATTCTCGAAAAATATGTGCATGTAATGACATTCTCTTAAGTGAAAAAATCTGGTGCCGGCAACACAAGACTTTCACTTACCTCAGTTTTAAAAATTCCTTAAATAATTTTGAAATACAGTCAGAAACAAAAATGAGTGAAACCGTTTGTGAATTAATTAAATTGAATTTCTATAGAAACGTGGGTTTTATTAAAAATTTATTATATTGTTATCTAAAATAATCTTTTAGTTTTATCGACTTTTCATCACTTTTTATCAACATTTACAACTTTGTTTATATGATAATATTTATTCTAAAATCTTTGGCTATCCAACGGTATACTATACAGATGTGTAGATATATATAGATATATTACTATTATTGTGTTCAAAAACACAAAAATTGCATAAAAACATATGTTTGCTCTTTTCTCCTTTAGTTGGTCATCAAATTCGTTCATTTTGTATATTTAGCAGTTTTTTAGCAATGCTAATCAGATGATATGGTTATTTTTATAGAATCTACAAAAAAATCTGGTGCGGGCAACACATGACTTTCACGTACTTCCGTTTTTAGAATCGATTAAAGAATTTTCAAGTACAGTAAGAGATAAAAATTAATGAAACCATTAAAGAATTAATTTAATTAAATTTCTATAGAAACATGTGTTTTATTAAAAAATCAATTATAGCTTTTTTCAGTCAAATTCATAATTTTTTCAGTCAAATTCATAATTTTTTCAGTCAAATTCATAATTTTTTTCAGTCAAATTCATAATTTTTTTCAGTCAAATTCATAATTTTTTCAATCAAATTCATAATTTTTTCAGTCAATTTCATAATTTCTTATACCCATTTTATACAGTCAATTTAATGAGGTTTTGCAATCAAGAACTTAACATTTTTATTAAATCTTGTTCTTGTTTATCCATTAAACGTCACTTTATGTTACTGTGCTTAATCCGACGGTGCAGCGGGAGTCTTGAGATTTGCCTATCCAGGTTTACTTAAGATAGCGATCTTTTACGAGTTACACTTTTTAAATCTTTTAAGGGCCACTTGTGGAGCACAAATATAGGGCGATCTGCTGGTTTTGGACTTGCGACCTTAAGCATAGAAGGATGTTATGCAAGCCACTACTCCACACGTGACCCTCAATGTTCCAAAAATCCACAGTTGTTTGAACATGCCGGTTTTGAACACGTGACCTTGGGCATATTGATATTTAACACCTTGCTGAATGCATCCAGGGTCACCTGTGGAGTAGTGGCTAGCATAAGAGGCCCCTTTTAAAGAACGAAATAACCAAGGATTTTTAATCCCTAAAAGCAAATATAGGGCCTTCTGCTGGTTTTGAACTTGCAACTTTAATCATAGAGAGCTGTTATGGCTAGCCACTACTCCAAAGGTGAACCTTTATGCATTCTAAAAGGTGTTAAGGACTAATATGTCCAAGGTCAGGGGTTCAAACCCGGCAGATCCAAACACCTTGTTGAATGCATCGAGGGTAACCTGTGGTGCAGTGGCTAGCATAACATCCTTCTATCTACTAGGACTTGCGACCTTAAGCATATAAGGCTGTTATGCTAGCCACTACTCCACAGGTGACCCTCAATGTTCCAAAAATCCACAGGTGTTTGAATCTGCCGGGTTTAAAAACGTGACCTTGGGCATATTGATCTTTAACACCTTGCTGAATGCATCCAGGGTCACCTGTGGAGTAGTGGCTAGCATAACAGCCTCTTTTAAAGGACGAAATAACCAAGGATTTTTACTCCCTAAAAGCCAATATAGGACTATCTGCCAGGTATGGTCTCGCTATTTAGTGGATAGAAGAATGTTATGCTAGCCACTGCACCACAGGTGACCCTCGATGCATTCAACAAGGTGTTTGAATCTGCCGGGTTTGAACCCCTGACCTTGGCCATATTAGTCCTTAACCCCTTTTAGAATGCATAAAGGTTAACCTGTGGAGTAGTGGCTAGCCATAACAGCTCTCTATGATTAAGGTCGCAAGTTCAAAACCAGCAGAAGGCCCTATATTTGCTGTTAGGGATTAAAAATCCTTGGTTATTTCGTCCTTTAAAAGAGGCTGTTATGCTAGCCACTACTCCACAGATGACCCTAGATGCAATCAGCAAGGTGTTAAAGATAAATACGCCCAAGGTCACGTGTTTAAACCCCGTAGATTCAAACACCCGTGGATTTTTGGAACATTGTGGGTCACCTGTGGAGTAGTGGCTAGCATAAAATCCTTCTATGCTTAAGGTCGCAAGTCCAAAACCAGCAGATCGCCCTATATTTGTGCTCCACAAGTGACCCTTAAAAGATTTAAAAAGTGTAACTCGTAAAAGGTCCCTATCTTAAGTAAACCTGGGTAGGCAAAACTTAGGACTCCCGCTGCACCGTCGGATTAAGCACAGTAACATAAAGTGACGTTTAATGGATAAACAAGAACAAGATTTAATAAAAATGTTAAGTTCTTGATTGCAAAACCTCGTTAAATTGACTGTAAAAAATGGGTACAAGAAATTATGAAATTGACTGAAAAAATTATGAATTTGATTGAAAAAATTATGAATTTGACTGAAAAAAAGCTGTATATTATTATCTAAAATAATCAGTTAGTTTTATCGACTTTTCATCACTTTTTATTAACTTTTACAACCTTGTTTATAAAATAATATTTTTTATAAAAATCTTTAGCTTTCAAACGGTATATTATACATGTATATTACTGTTCTTATGTTCAAAAACGAAAAATTGCATTAAAAAAATATTATTTCAGTTTTTTCCTTTATTTGGGTATCGAATTCATTCAATTTATATATTTACCTGTTTTTCATCAGTGGTAACAAGATAATATAGTTATTTTTATAGAATCTACAAAATTAAAGGTACTTTAGAGAAAGAAAATTTAAAATATCGGCATTTAAGCCCTGTCAGACTATTTTAATCAGAATGAAACCTACATGATATTAAAGAAGAAAATTTAAAATATCGGCATTTAAGCCCTGTCAGACTATTTTAATCAGAATGAAACTTACATGATATTAAAGCCTATTGAATTTTACATCGATATAGCGAGTTTAAACAAAATCGTCGGAACCGTTTTTGAGAAAATCGTAAAAAAGTGCAAAATGCATAGTATAAAGTGGCCCTTCTGGTTGGCTGCTCTTTGAGTAAAAAAGGCTTTGTAACATCTCTGGCGTATTGTTGTCTTAATATGAAATTTCAGTTTCATAGGACTCTTCGTTTCCGCCCGGGAGTTATCACACACACAGAGACCTTTTTGCGGGACTTGGTCATTTGGACTCAGCGGACCCCTACAACGTGTATTTCGAAAATTTTCACGATCGCAATACTTTCCCTTACTATATATTTCATATAAAGGAAAGTTAAAGTAAAATATTACGGAACCGAAATAACGCGTTTAAGATCAGTAAGCAAGTCTAAAAGACTACAAGAGGACTTGGATCGAATAAGTCACTGGGCTTTAATCAATAAGTTAAAAGTAAATGCTGAAAAAAAAAGTAATTGTAATGGGATCCCATCATATCCTAAAAACTGTTTCACATATCCCGACCATGTATTTTTTTATTTATTTGTCTTTAGGGCAATCCCTATACAAATAGAGCTGGCTGGTACTGCACAATCAATACATTTATCACCAGCAAATATACAATAATATAATTACAATTCGAATAAATATTCAAAACAAAAACAACAAAACACATATACAGCAGTAAGCATAAATGTGCTGCTATCTTTATGATTAATTTCATCCAGCATATACATAAATATCATAAATTAAATATAAGCATATCAATAAATAATGCAAAAATATTAGTACTAAAGCGAATACTAATTCCCCACAAATTACTAACAAGTCCCGAAACCCTTAAGAATGATTAAAATTCTGAGAAAGATGTTGACATCTTATTTTAAGATTCTCTTTGACAAAAATAAATAATGATTTCAGGTCCATTACGTGGGGTTCCGCAAGAATTTGGTAAAAGCCATCAATACTCACATCATTTAATACGGGCATATAACGAGTTCTATTGTCATGGTATGCGGGGCATCGAGCAAAAAAATGGAAACAATCTTCCAATGCGTCTCCATCACAAACTGGGCACGGCTTCTGTGGGTCCAGTCTATACTTCTGCGGGCCGACACTAAAGGAGATGGCGTATTTTCCCGACAGTCTGATCCGGGCTAAAGTTCTAACATACGCGATATTGCATCCTAACATTAGATAACTTTGCGGAAGGACGGTGACAGCAAAGACCTTTCTGTACCACGGGCTATAGGTCGACTCTTGGAGCATGGCAATATCCTTCATTCTCCTATATTTGCAGTAGCCCTCCAAAATATCCCTCTCCCTGGTTCTAACAGTAATAGAGTCGTAAAATAATAACGGGTCAAACATTCCGAAACTCTCGAAGAATTTCCTTAACTGCGTGACCCAGTTATACTGCTTACTCCAGCTATCATCTCTATCCAGGAGCATCAACTTTAAGAAACATTGCTTTACATATCGGGTATTATCCATGTTTAAGACCTTTCTCAACCATTCAAGCATCGATCCCGACCCTGTTCCTAAATGGTAATCGTATAAAAGTCTACCCTACCGTCAGCAATCTGGGAATAACCTTTGATCAAACCCTATTCTTTAAAACCATATTTACATTTCGTGAAATTTGCAATATGCAATAAGTAAATGTGTTAACAGCTGAGGACAACAGCACATCTGAGAATAGCATGCTAAATGACCAGGAAATCTCTTGGACACCGCCTGTGTAATCGTCGAGATGGGCTTTAGGTGTTGCTACGGCATTTTAATGTTCCTGTTAATGGTTCAATGGGATGAATGATTTCTTGTATCTGTAATACTTGTTGCTCCAGAGAATGGCAGATTATATCTGTGTGGCGGTGGTGAATAAGTTGTTAAGTCAAAATCTTTCATTTTACAGGTGAGCTACTTCAAGTTTTACGTAATACCTAAATAGAGTTATTAATTAAAGCTTTCTTCAAATCTAAAATTTCTTCCACTAAGAAAATTCTTTAACCAACTTAACACGAAGTAGGAGGTCTGAGGGAGCGATACGTGAAGTTAACTAATTTTTTATATAAATCGAGTTATCTAGTTTTTCACAACCGCCACAGATATGATCTCTGAATAAATGAGTTTTTAAACATGCTATGTGTCGAGAATATTGGGAGGAATAGAAATAATTTAGAATCATTTCAAATAGGACAGTTTCCGGGCTATGAGCAAAAACGTTTCTTAGAAGGGCTATACAAAAAATAGACCCCTCCATTGCTAGTGCCGGGATAGAGGAGTACCTAAGGAGTCTTAGCTCGGTGAGGATAGGAAGCGGAAGCCACGGACAGAGCAGGTCGGGGGTTCAAGCCAGGGAACAATTGAGACGTTGATTTCCAAAAGGTACTAAAGGACATTTTTTTCAAAGTTGATATTTTCACATATTTATAATCTAATGGCTTAGTTTTATTTAAATCCGTCATCAAATTTTATCTCAAAAACATAAAAATCCTTTAAAAAAGTATTTAAAAATTGCATTTCATTCCAAAAGGTACTATATACACAATTTATTTCATTCCAAAATTCATGTTTCGTTCCAAAACGTACTATATCCTATGTAAACAGATATAACCTTTCCTTTCATTTCCTTCCAAAAGGTACTATATTTCCTACTATACGGCAGAAGCACCTAATCTTGTAACAAATCACCAATTATTTATTGTTTTCATCATTTTATGCATTTTTATTGGTTCATTTAGAATCACCGCTATTATTTTGAACACTGATTTTACGCTAATAATCAGTTTTTAGGCTATTTGAAACAACTTAGTAGTGTCGCTTTGTTTCTTTTAGGTTGCCAATTAAATTAAGTTTTTTCATAGTATTTCTTCATGCAGCAACATAAATTTGTTTTAAATTTTTCAGAAACTCACATGTTAATAGAATAATGGTATTTGATGCTGCAAATAGTTGGAAATTCCACGAACTTGCTAAATATGTGAAGAAAATCCGTGCCTAATCTAACTTAGTAGTCGTTTTTTTTTATGTTAAATAAAAGCTCAAAAGTTATTATTTATCAGTTTCTATGGTTAAATATTGTTTACACGTCGTTAATAATGTAGTTAAATTTTCTAAATTCACACAAATAGTAAATACAAGTTCAAAACAAACTTCATAATTGCATACTTTCTTATTATAGTGCCATAAATAGATAAATTATCCTTTGAATATTTACTTTCTTTATGAAGAATAGATAATCAATGTAATTAAACAACAAAGATAGATATTTCTCAGGGAGAATAAGGAAATTTACAAAACTTAGTAATTAACGATATAAAGACGTTAGTTATCGGTAATGTTGTATCTGGAAGATTATAGTGACTGTTACCAACTTATCGCACGTTATATTCTTCCAAAAAGTACTATATTCCTTTTAATTCTTTCCCAAAAGTACTATATCCATGTTTCGTTCCAAAAAGTACTATATCCATATTATATTGTTTAAAATATTCGGAAAAGTGCAATAATTTGGAAAAATGAGTTGGCAACACGCTTAAAAATCAACTTTTGATTTTAATAAAAAGAGAATCACGTAAATTGGCCCAATAATAAATAAATGACTGAGTTTTGCGTTTCCTGTAAAATTTTCTAAAGTGGATATAGTACCTTTTGGAAATCAACGTCTCAATTATGCAGGTATGTCTAAAGGTACCTTTATGTTATATTATGTGGTAAATAGAACCTCAGTATTCTCGATAATAACCAGTGCCTCGATAATAACAGTGCCTCCCTCTACCAAGTTTTTATGTATGATATTAAGTGCTATTTTATAAATAAATGTATATTTTAAGATAATTAGTTAATTCCCCTAATACCACCGAAATATAGTAAAAAGTCCTTGGGATTTATTGTATTGTTCTGTTGCAATGGCTGAAATTGTTGGAATATTGAAGGAAATTTCATGGAAAATAGTTATTATATTTTGATTATTTCGAATTATGGAGGCTGTTTTGTGATATGTGCAGCCGATGTTTTAGGTCAAAACTATTTATACGTGAGAAAACATCATTTACTGAAATATTTTTTAGATAAATTAATATCGGAAAGTGATTTTTATTTTGGATTTATTTATTTTTTTGTCAGTGTTGCGAAACTATTAGACAGTGTATATCATGACATACGTTGTTTTTACTTTCACTTACCAATAATAATAATAGGCTTATCGAAGCCGAAGATTCGATGCCGATACCACCAAACTTCGCCTGCACAGACTTGTCCAATGTTCACTTACCAATATATGAAGTATATAATAAGGGAAAGTAATGCGATCGTGAAAATTTTCGAATTCCAGTTTTAAAATTAAATACACATTTTAGGGTCCACTAAGTCCAAATAACCAAGTCCCGCAAAAAGGTCTGTGTGTGTGGTAACTCCCGGGCGGAAACGGTAAGTCCTATGAAACTGAAATTTCATAATTAAGACAACTATGCCCGAGACGTTACAAATTCTTTTTCATCAAAATCAGCTTACCCGGCACTTTATAATATACATTTTGAACGTTTTTATGATTTTGTCAAAAACGGCTCTAACGATTTTGATTAAACTCGCTATATCGATGTAAAATTTAATGGGCTTCAATGTCATGTAGGATTTATTCAGATTGAAATAGTCTGACAGGGCTTAAATGACGATATTTTAAATTTTCTTCCTCTAAAATACCACCAAGATCCAGACTGACGAGGCGTATGTAATTAACAGGCGAATAACTGATTTGTATATTATTAATTTGTTATGAGAGCTCAAATGGGATTTTTTGTTGAAGTATGGGAACATTTTAAATATTAATTTTTTGGCTTTATCGATTTTTCTATTTACATGATCTGTGAAAGTAAGAGATTTGTCTAATGTTATGCCTAGGTACTGTACGGATTTTGACCATGGGATGAGAGCTGAATTTATCTTGATTTGGTGGTTTATTTGTGGGCGACGTTTAGTGAAAAGAATTGCTTCAGATTTGGTGGGGTTAATTTTCAATTTCCATTTTATGCAATATTTGTGAAATTTTTTAAAATATTGTTGAAGGCGATTCACTATTGTATGAATGCGATATGATGAGGTGTATACAATGCTGTATCATCGGCACATAATGACCTCATCACAAATGGATGGGCTAAGAGAGAAAGTAAACTTCGTTTACGTATTTACAAATTAGCAAAATGTTTAATAATGATTTTGGAGGAATCATCCTTACAATGTTAAGGGATCACTTGTAGCTGGGTGGTTAGCGTAACAGCCTCCTATGCAAAAGGTCACGGGTTCAAACCCGCAGGTGGTCCTAGGATTTTTTAATGGGAGTAAAAAATCCTTAGTTACGCCGTCCTTCGGATGGGACGTTAAAAGGTGGTCCCGAGCCTGGGCGATGTCAGGTACTCGTTAAAGATCCCTATCCTAATAAAACCTGGATAGGCAAAATTTAGGACTCCCACTGTAGCATCGTCCGATTAGCCATAGTAGCATAAAGTGACGTTAAATAAATAAACCAAACTAAACTTACAATGTTATAGCCATTAGCCAAAATGGCTAACATATGATAGAATTAAATTTAGATTATAGTACGATTGTAGGAAAAATTATACAAATAACCTACACATTAATAATATTATAGATTAATTAATAAAACACATGTTTTTATGGAAAATCAATTTAATTAGTTCTTTAAACTTATTTCGTCTTTAACGGTGTTTAGAAATTCTTATATATATTTTGACAGCAGAGGTAAGAGAAAGTTGTGTGTTGCGAGCACCAGATTTTTTTCTTGTCAGTGTTGCAAAAAAATTAGGCAATGTATATGACATAACATAGACTTATGAATAGTTTTTTTTTTATTACTTCTGTAAAATTTGTTATGGACATCACTAGTTTTAGGTGGAAACAAAAGGCCTATGAAACTGAAATTTCATATTTAAGACAAATATAGGCCCGAGACGTTACAAAACCTTTTTCATCAAAATAGGCTTACTAAAAGAGCCACTTTATACCATGCATTTTGAACCTTTTTTCGATTTTCTCAAAAATGGTTCCGACGATTTTGATTAAACTCGCTATATCAATGTAACATTTAATGAGCTTTGATATGATGTAGGTTTCATTCTGATTAAAATGGTCTGACAGGGCTTAAATGCCGATATTTTAAACTTTCTTCCTCTAAAGTATCTTTAATTTTGTTGATTCTATAAAAATAACTATATTATCTTGTTACCATTGATAAAAAACAGGTAAATATATAAATTGAATGAATTCGATACCCAACTAAAGGAGCAAACAGAAAAAAAAAATTTTTTTTGTTGCAATTTTTCGTTTTTGAACATAAGAACAGTAATATACATGTATGACATACCATTGGAAAGCTAATGATTTTAGAAAAAATATTGTCTCCTGCACAAGCTTTTAAAAGTTGATAGAGAGTAATGAAAAGCGTATAAAACTAACTAATTATTTTAGATAATAATATAATAGATTTGTTAATAAAACACAAGTTTCTATAGAAATTCCATTTAATTAATTCTTTAATGGTTTCAAACATTTTTGTCTTTTACTGAATTTGAAAATTCTTTAATCGATTCTAAAAACGGAGGTAAGTGAAAGTCGTGTGTTACCCGCACCAGATTTTTTGATTTTCAGGCTGAATTAACTATGGACTATTATATGCACAATTGGTTTACTAAATGTATTCCATTGTACAAGAAATCCCATCCATTCTAGTTTATTATAACATTTACGCTCTTTTTGAAGGTAAAATTTTGACCAGAATTGAAGAGTTCGTAGCGAAAATCACAGAACTCTGGCAAGAAAAACTTCAAAAAGTGAGGGAAGTATTCGAAGAATCGATTTCAATGATAGTGCAATTTCGCCAAACGGAAATATATTACACCACAATTTGTCTGAAGGAAGAACTGCAAGACGTAAAGGATGCTCTTGACGAAACTGAGGTTGCCCGATTTAAAAAAAAAAAAAAAAAAAAAAAAATTCAAATATGATCAATGTTTTCATTTTACTTTATTTTCCAGACCCTTGACACTGAAGTGATGAATAAGTTGAAGACGGAATGGTTTGGCATTCTGAACAGATGGAAAACAGACATGTTCGAAATCGAGGAAAAAAGTACCAAACTCCTCAAGACGGCGGTTGCTAGATATATATCGAAACTAGTTACAACGAGGCACAATGCATGCCATACATTCGACGTGATGTTGGCATTAGTTTTGGTAAGTAGAATGATTCTATCTTATATTATGAAAATTTATTATTCATTTGACTTTATGCTAATGCTAATCGGACGATGCTATAGTTGGTGTTCTAAATTTTGCCTATCCAGGTTTAATTGGGATAGAGATCTTTAAGGACCAGGCATTCCTTAGAGATTTCTATCAATATCGTCCTACAAGATCATCGCACAGATTAGGGACCACCATTTTACATCATCTCCAAAGGACGACATAATCAAAGATATTTTACTCTCTTTAAAAAATACTAAGGCCATCTGCTGGGTTTAAACCCATGACCATGGACATTGAAGGCTATTATGCTAGCAACTACACCACAGATGACCACACACGAAAATAATGTCATAAGGATGTCATAAGGGAATAATTTTAAATTATCTTAACTTTTATTTTAATAAGAATCACAAGCTTTACACGAACAAATTTAATTTTAAGTGATATAATTGCTTGTGTTTACTGACAGCTGCCTGCCACCCCACGACCCTAAAATTGGTAATTTTCTAACATTTTAAAAATATTGTGCTTAAAGAACAGAAGACGAACAATTAAAAAGCTTAGTACGTATTCCATTTTGAGCAAGCAAAATACCACTTTAAGATTAAGAATCTCGGATGAAACTGATACATAAAAGCACCTTAACTAATACTTCATTAGAATATGTAAACATTATTGAACAAGTAAACTTGATTTTGTAAAAAAAGAGAGGATTAAATTGAAATATTGAAAAAGGCTGCGATCTTATTTTACTAACCTTTTCATTGATTTCTTAGTTTTAAAGAATTATTTGTTAAAATAATTATTATTTCAGGTTTGCTAGGGTTGATTTTTCATTTTTTCTTTAAGCAGTATTTATTTTTGTTTTTTTAAAGAACTGCTGTTCCAAAGGGTTAAGTATTGTCTATTATGTATAAAGAATTAGTCGAACAGTGATTTAGTGAGGAATATTTGAAAAACTGTTTTCTTTTTTTTAAATATTTTTATTGAAATTTACAACTGTATTTTGTAATACAACAAGTAAATGTGTTAGTAATGATAAAATACATAAAAAAAACATGAAGAGAAAATGCTGATTGGCATCGCTCTACTAGGTAACTAAACTAGAAGGTCTCGAGGCCATCTTCTTTTCAGACACCTCGGAGGATTGTCAGGAATTGAAGAGGAAGCAAGGATTGAAACTAGAGGATTAGAGTGGGAGTGGAGTTTGTCATGGAAGGATTGATACCTGGTTCAGGCCAAATCAGCAACATATGGGATGGTAAGGTCTTTATGGATGAGTTTCTTTGTGACAAAGTAAGGGGCATTGAGGATTTTTCGAAGGAATTTGGATTGTAAGGATTGAATACGGGAAGAATTTGATGGTTTGGTAGAGCCTCAAAGCTCAATTCCGTAAGTTCAGATAGGCCTTATGATGGTGATATAGATGAGCCTTTTGTAAATAAGTGGAAGATTGGAGCGTCTGTCCAGTAAGTGTTGTAGTAAGCGAAAGCGACGGGCAGTTTCTTGTCGTTTTAGTCTTGTGTGGGGATTCCATGTTAGACGTTTTTCAAGTAGAAGTCCAAAGTAGCGGACCTGTTCAACTGGAACAAGCGGAATATTATTAAAGGACACTGTAGGGCAGGATGTCATAGGTTTACAACGAAGAGTAAAGGTAATTTGGTGGGATTTGTTGGAATTGATTTTGATTCTCCAATTCTGACACCATATCTCAAGCTCTTGGATGTGGGATTAAAGAGTTTGAGAGGCAATAGTAGGATCGTTATTGACTGATAACACACAAGTGTCATCAGCATAGGTAGAAAGGAAGGGTGTTGGGATATCAGCTGTATAGACTGTGTAGAGGATGGGTCCTAGGATATTACCTTGAGGGACACCAGCAGACTGAGTAAAAGGGGATGAATAGGAACTATTGTGGTTTATTTTGAAGGATCTTTTAGAGAGGTAGGACTGGATGATGAGTAGTATGTAGGAGGGAGGAATTTGCGGAGCTTGTAAAGCAGTCCTGGGTACCAAACTCAGTAAAAGGCCTGTTCTACGTCGAGGAAGGCTCCCGTGCAGTACAATCCACGCTCCAGTGCTGAAGAGACAACATCCACCACACGATGACATTGTTGGATGGTGGAGTGGGATGAGCGAAATCCAAACTGGTGGTCTGGGATTATCTGAAAAATCTCTAGGATAGGATAGAGTCGTTTAAGGATCAGTATTTCCAGGATTTTACCCATAATGGGTGAAAGAAATATAGGACGGTAAGAGGAAGGGAGTTCCAGCGCCTTTTTGGGTTTAGGGATCATTTTAACGATAGATAACTTCCAGGATTCAGGAAAATATGTGGTTCGGAGAAAGGCATTGTAAATATAGGTAAGGAATAGAATGGATTTTCTGGGAAGTTGTTTTAGAATATTGGGAGTGATCAGATTGTGTCCAGGAGCTTTGCGGGAAGGTAATCTATGGATTATGTTTGAGATTTCTGAAGGATGAAATGCTTTGGGAGGAAGGGCCAACTGGAGTGGAATATCCAGTTCTGCTTCAACTCATTCAAGGTGATACTGATTAAATATATTAGGATGCAGATTGTAGGTTTCAAAGAGGTGCTGAGCAATTGTTTGGGATTTTTCTTCATCGGATCTGGTCCAGGATTGAGATTCATTGAGGAGAGGATGATTAAAATCTTTGAACTGAAGTAGTTTCTTAGTGGTAGTCCAAAGTGATTTATCAGCAGTAGTGGGATTTTCATTCAGTATGATTTGAATTTCCTGATTTCTGCTTTGAGTTTGTTAGTCAGAGTGGTATAAATAGTTTTGTCAGCTGGGTATCTAGTCCTATGCCACTTCGATCTCGCTCTTCGTTTTTCCCTTAGTAAGTTTCGAATGTGCTGTTGCAGGTTAGTTTGTTGAGTGTTATTGTTGAAGGTGTTTGTAGTGTTATCACATATACTGCTACCTATTGAGTCAGTAAGTTGTTCTAAGGCTCTGTCAATATCTAGTTTAGTCTTCAGTGAGATTCTTAAGTCCAGTTTTGTCTCTGTCTGTCTGAAATCCGTCCCAGTCCACTCGTCCAAAGATCAATTTAGAAGGGTTTGGCCTTAGGAGGGTTTTTGAAAAACTAGTTTAAATATTTTAATTATTCCTACATTAAAGACGTTTGATTTTTTTTGTTTTAATACTCTACCAATAAGCAAGAGGAGCAATAAACATAAAACACTGTTCATTATTACACAATGGTTTATTATTTCCAAATAATTATATTAAGGTATAACTGTATATATGGGGGAGCCCGTGGCTGAGTGGCTAGTGCGCTAGTCTCTCGTGCTATAGGTTATGAGTTCAAATCCCAGTCCCGGCGGGGCTTTTATAAGGATATAATTAAAAGAGGATTCACTCACAGCCTCACCCCAGGGTATGTGAGACCCGTCAGCCAAATGGTGGCCATTCACAAAAATGGGCGTAAGGAGTGATGACACCCTGTAAAATCTCATCGTGAATCGTGAGTACATTCTCCCAGGAGATTACACCACGAGGCCAAGGGCCTACACGGCCTGTCGCTCCAGAGAAAAAAATAACTGTATATATAGCTGTTTAAGGCAATTAACTAATATGAAAAGCAATAAATAATCCAAAGGAAAATGGTAAATCACCACTGCTAATTTCAAAACGATAAATTTCTGCTATTTCTAAACCGTTTTTGATCATTCTTTTTCGTTTTGTAGAAAATTAAATTCTTTATCGAATAGCACTAATCTCAATTGGTATTTATTTATTTACAAAAATAACTGACTTAAGGTCGTATTTATAGATGCAATTAAAAAAAAAAATATTTTTTATAATTACTAGATGTGTACTGATTCTAAATTATTCACGGTTTCCTGGCTTAAAAAATTCCTAGTACTTATTCTTCATCTTCAAAAATAATTGAGTTATTGAATTAAATCATTTTTAATTGTCCGCCATTTTAACACTATCAACGTCTAGGTGTTAGGATCATGGTTGAATGAACTAGTATTTTTGTGTCGAGATTCAAAAAAATCAGTTAAGTAGTTTCGGAAAAAAGCTGAGGACGGCCAACAAATGTTTTTTATATATTTTTTTATTCGTTATTCGGATTCTAAGCATCTTGAATCGTGAGCCATAAAATTTTGGCGAGGATAATTTTTTTATTCGATTAAAAACGTTTATTATGAAAAAATAATAAACCATAAACAACAAGATATTATTGTTGGATATTATTGTTGGATATTATTTCAGGAACTGAATCAGATTATCATGGGCAATGTCCAGACAATTACTGAGACGGAACACGACCTCGGTTTGCTCTGGGATACGCACTTCAAGAACTGGTGCGTGAGCTATTATTTACAAGCTGGTCTTGACGCCATGGAATCGTAAATATTATAAATATTTATTACTAAAGACAATTAAAGCTGTGTACAATAATCTATCAAGTAAAATCAAAATGAGTTTTCCTAAACTGTTGGGTTTTTTTTTACGACGCACAGTTGAAAATGTGACCGATTTAGGTGGACAAAATTCTGATACTTGTCCATATTTAACCATTGAGGTCCCAGATTATGGAAAAAAATTATAGAAATTAAATAATTTTTTGACAAGATTGGCGAGCGCACAGTGGCCAAACATCAAATTTATTTGCTAAAATCTAAAACTTCCTAACATTTTAGTTTGAAGTCCCAGAATACGGGAAAAATAATACAAAAATCTAATTATGGCTCGGAGTTGCTAAAACCTGCTAATAGATGTTTTTATATCATTTAGGAAACTCTTAAAATTATAGATTGTTTAAATTTTGATTCAGAGTGTTGTGTCTGAAAAAATTATGGATCACCCTAAACGCAAAAAATCGCAAAAATTCTTTGTAATATTTAATGAATAGGATTGATTAAACAAATCCTTGGGATATCTTGGGGGTTATATAGTTTTTCGTTATTGAATAGGGGCTTACATTTATTAATAGCTAAATTAAGTCTACAGGTGAGATTGCAATGTATATTCAATAACGAGTTTGGAAATATAATGTCTTACCTGTCTCAGCAATGTCCATTGTTAAATAACAGCAAATAGACTTAGCTCTAAACACACCTTGAACACAATAAATGGCCATCGAATAAAGATAATCCGCTGCCGGTTATTAGGCACTTGGGCGAGCAGGTATTATTCACTCATTTACTATTCATTTGTAAACACTGCATGGCGGGAAATATTAGTATTAAGGGTCTTGCCAACTAATAATAAAAAGGTGAAGCACTGGAAAATTCCAAACTTTTGACTTGACTTTTGTCCACCTAAATTGGTGATTTTGTTCACTGTGCGAAGGCTGGGACGATTTTTTGAGATATTTTCTTGCCAATCTACATCATCTCCACCAGAATATCGATCGGCAACGTTCCATTTACAGTGCAGTGCTCTCATCACCTACGCACATTCTACGCATTAAGACCAAGATTATAAGAATCACAGAGATTTACGTTCTCACGGTTTGTGAGTACTCTGTGGTTCAATCATCAATTTAAAAAGAAAAAATATATACATACATTCACTCAAAAAGTTTCCATATACCAATAAATAAATTCTTAGTTTCGAAAGCTGAAGTTGATTTCCTCCACACTTTGGACCTTCCATCTGGCCTAAAAATACTAAATTTGGATTCCTGAGAGAATATGACCCGTTTCCAGAAATTTTTGGGTTTATTTACAAACTCCCTAGCAAATTACAGCCGCTTCTTCTGGTTTAATTTACAGAATACGGGTTATCTTCTTGTGACTCGACCACTGTACCCTTCCCTTCTTAGAATATTTTTGACTGTTTCTGGGTGGACTTGAATCCCATAGTACCTATTTATTGTGATGGCCATTGAGGTGTCGGTAGTGTGAGGATTTTCATGGACTTCAGCAAGGATGGTTCGCCCCAAGCGATTCCCCAGTCTCGTGTCTTCCAGTACGTGTTTTGTCCTCCAAAGATTTTAACTCTCTATGTCTTTGTAGTTCATACTGTACAGTAGCATGTGACTTATTCAACAGATATGCAATTTTTCTTATAGATAAGACCCATGAACTATGAGAACTCGCAAATTAAGAGAAAAGCGTATGTTGGAAATAAATCAGCTTCCCAGGACCAAGTAGTGTTAATACTGAACTAAGATTTGATTATCGAGATAAGATTTAAACATATAACACTGCAAAGACGGTCATAGTACATTAAACAAGAATAATATTGAAAAGTGTACGGAAACATTTTTGACCTACCATTAACCAATGACATTCTGCCTCGTTTTATATTAATGATGAAATGAAAATAAATAAATATATTTTTGAATCTAATATTATTATTAATAATTTGTACATTAGGAAATTGTTAAGTTGAAAATAAATAGCTATGCAAAATAAAATCATGCTGTATGGAAACATTTTTGAGTGGGTGTATATATATATATATTATATACACACCCACTCAAAAATGTTTATACCTAATAATCATTAATTTGTTACTCACTGTTGCCAAATAGTTCATTCTTATAAAGGTTAAATATCTAGGTGTTGATGAACTTAAGGTTTTAAGCCTTAAAATTTAAACAAGATAATTTTATTCAAGTATTTACCTTCTTTTTTACACATTTTTCCCAACGTGACACCAACTTTTTTATCCTCGAACTGAAAAACTCTGAACTTTGAAGTAAAACAAAATCTGAAAACGCACTTTTCACTTGATCATCATTTTCTAAAAGTTTTTCTTTGACAAAGTTGTCTAAATTCCTGAACAGGTGACAATCTTTTTTACTTTCCCAACACACTTTAAATGTCTGGAATCGATAGATGCACTAGCATTTAGTTGTGCTGAGAGTCCTTTAACTGTTTGGTAGGGGTTTCCTTCTACTGTATGTTTGAGGACATCGTTGTCTATTACGGACGGTTTTCCTCGGGGCAAGTTTTCCAAGTCGGTATCCCCAGCTGAAAACTTAGCAAACCAACGGTGAATGGTCCGTTCATTAACACTTCCTTCTCCAAACGCCTTGGAAATATTTCTAGCGGCCTCAGCTGCTGAATGGCCGAGTTTAAACTCGTACAAAAATATTACTCGAAAATCGCGTGTTTCCATGTTCATATTTGGAGGTATACTAAAAAGTGGGTAATTGATTGGGAAGCTAATGTTTATAATACAAAGGTAAAGGATTAGTAACTGTTTACTTTAAATATGTAAATATTCGGAAGAAAACAACAGCAAAATCCTTTATGTATTTCAGAAACTATAAAAACGGACATTTCATGTGAAACAACCCAATAGTTAATTCAGCTCATTACGAACTTCAAGCTCAAATAGGGATCAACGCTAAAAAAGCTACAAATTATTACACAATAGTTTATTATTTCCAAATAACAATATTAAGTATAACTGTCTATATAGGTATTGATTAATTAAATTTTAAACGCAATAATTCCGAGAATAATATCATATCACTACCGCTGATTTCTAAAAGCAATATCTCAGCTATTTCTCAACCAATTTCAATGGTTCATTTTGTCAAAAATTTAATTCTCTATTAAATTAACTAGAAATTAATAGTTTCTATAATAATTCAATTTAATTATTCTTTAATGGTTTCACTTATTACTTTCACTTACTATATATAGTAAGGGAAACTATTGCGGTCTTGAAAATTTTCGAATTCTAGTTTTCTACTGAAATACACGTTTTAGGATCCCCTGAGTCCAATAACCAAGTCCCACAAAAAGGTCTGTGTGTGTGTGTGGTAACTCCCGGGTGGAAACAAAAGTCCTATGAAACTGAAATTTCACATTTAAGATAACTACATGTCCGAGATGTTACAAAACCTTTTTCATCAAAATTAACTTACCAGAAGAGCCACTTTATACTATGGATTTTGCACCTTTTTACGATTTTCTCGAAAACGGTTCCGATGATTTTGATTAAACTCGCTATATCGATGTAAAATTTATTGGTAAAATAAAATAGGCTTTAATATCATGTAGTTTTCACTCTGATTAAAATGGCCCGACAGAGCTTAAATACCTATATTTTACATTTTTTTTCAAATAAAAAAAAACCTGTACCACTACAACCCATGAAGGGTCTTGGGCTCAGTACATATAGAGATTCGTACTGTTTCTAGGCCAATGGCAGTGCAATGAGGTGATTAGGCCTTAATCACGCTCAGCCGCCAGGTTTTTCCCCAATTAATTTGGGTACCCACTTTATAGAGGCTGGGTCTGCCCCAGGAGGGTCTCCATACCCTAGGGTCGCCCCCCGACTGAATTAACAGAATAAATAATATTCTGCCACAGCCGGGATTCGAACCCAGGACCCGGAGCACAGCAGACTAGTGCTCTATCCACTAGACCACGCCGCTCCCATTCCTATAAAGTACCATTAATTTCGTAGACTTTATAAAAATAAATATATTATCTTGTTACCACCGATGAAAAACCCATAAATATATGAATTCGATATCTAACTAAAGGAGAAAACTGAAAAAATATATTTTTAATGCAATTTTTTATTTTGAACATAGCAACAGTAATATACACGTATAATATACCGTTGGAAAGCTAATGATTTTAGAATAAATATTATTTAATGCACAAACTTGTAAAAGTTAATAAAGAGTGATGAAAAGCAGTTAAAAATAATTATTTTAGATAATAATACAATAGATTTTTTAATAAAACACATGTTTCTTTATAAATTCAATTTAATTAATTCTTTAATAGTTTCTCGTATTTTCATTTTTAACTGTATTTGAAAATTGTTTCATTGATTTTAAAAATGGAGGTAAGTGAAAGTCGTGTGTTGCCCCGCACCAGATTTTTTTTATCTCCAACTGTATTTGGAAATTCTTTAATCGATTTTAAAAACGGAGGTAAGTGAACGTCTTGTGTTGCCCACACCAGATTTTTTAAATTAATTTATTTTAAATAAAATCAAGGAACTGGTGGCTGCGAAGGTGGAATGTAAAATTTATATTACTATTTACAAGTAATTTTCTAAGTCACATTCTCTGTTAACTTTTACAGAGATGAAGTCGAAGAAATCGAACCTGAAGAAGAAGAACCGGAAATAGAAGGCTTAGCAGCTCTTGGCAGTGTTCTGAATATTATTGAATCTCTTTCAAATGACACTTCTTGTGGCCAGGTGGAATTTCAGAAACAACCAGACCTCGCTGTGATTCCTCACCTCTTGTATTTAGGTTAATCATTAGTACCATATTATACCTTAAAAATATTCCCATATTGTAATGCGACAACATATATAGGAGAGGGGGAGACTGGCTGGCATAAAGGGTAGGTTAGCACGAGCGCCTTTTTGCTTTCACTTATTTAGATATGAAATATATAGTAAGGGAAAGTATTGCGATCGTGAAAATTTTTGAATTCCAGTTTTCACCAGAAATACACATTTTAGGGTCCCCTGAGTCCAAATGACCAAGCTCCACAAAAAGGTCTGTGTGTGTGTGTGTGTGAGGTAACTCCCTAAAACGAAAAGTCCTATGAAACTGAAATTTCATATTTAGGCCCGAAATGTTACAGCAGCTTTTTAACCAGAAGAGCCATTTCATACCATGCATTTTGTACCTTTATGACATTCTCAAAAACGGTCTTAACGATTTTGATTAAACTCGCTATATCGATATAAAATTGGATGGGCTTTAATATGATGTAGGTCTGAATCTGATTGAAATAGTCTGACAGGGCTTTTCTTTCTTCCTCCATTCAAAATTTCTTTCTCTATAGTACCTATAATTTTGTAGATTTTATTAAATTAACCATATCATCTGATTAGCATTTAAAAAAAAACAGGTAAATATATAAGTTGAACGAATTATATATTCAACTAAAGGAGAAAACTGCAAAAATATTTTTTTAATGCAATTTTTTGTTTTGAATATAAGAATAATAATAATGCATATGAATAATATACCGTTGGAAAGAGAAAGATTTTAGAAAAATTATTATCTGATACACAAAGTTGTAAAATGTAATATAAAGTGACGGATAGGGAATAAATTTATTACTGATTCACAATTTAATATAGTTACATAGATTGGCCATATTGGACGCAAAAAAGGAATGAGGTTACTCTTTCAAGTTATTTTGCATAAAACCATGTTCTTAAGTGCGTTTAAGTGTTCAAAAACGTGTTTTTAAAACTTTTTTAACTTTTCCGGTAGTTTATAATAACTTATATTTGTCAAGCTTATGGAAAATCACATGTGACAGATAGAGGTTACAAATTCTTATTAATATTCTTTGAACTCAATTAATTTCTTAGTTTTACAGTTTAATGCAGTGTTTCCCATCTCCAAATAACTGATTATTAGGCTCGTTTCGAAGAAACCTTTAGTAGGAGAAGGCTTTCGGTTAGTGAAATGGACACTCTTACTAACAGTGAAGAAAATAATGCATGGGAGCTAGTGATAGGAAGAAAAAGGCCTCTCAATAGTGATAAAGACACACCAAATCAAAAACGACCAAGTCAGGTTATTCCTACTAGCAACAGCTTTGAAGTACTCTCACAAACTACTGAACCCAAAAATTTCTCTGAACAAACGACAAACAAAATGAAAAGGTACCAATGGTGTTCAAAACTACTCACATTTTGTGTCATTTTTAGAAAAAGAAGCAGGCCATCAAAAATTTAAAATAAAATCAACCCTGAAAGGTATAACTGTTACACAGACACCCCGACAGCATACCGAAAATTCACTAGTGCACTAAGACAAAATGGTGCAGATTTTCACTCATATCAACTTTTAGAGGATCGTACCCCAAGAGTTGTGATCAAGGGTCTTCATCACTCCATTGACAAAAAAATATTAAAAAAACGAATTCAAGGATTTGGGATACCAAGTTACGAACGTAACAAAAGTAATTTCTCGATTTAAAACACCATTACCGATGTTCTTTGTGGACATCACAAAGTCATCATTTAACGAAAAAATATTTGAAATCGAGTATATTTATTGCTCTCGAATAAAAATTGAAGAACCTCAAAAAAGAGGATCATCCCACAGTGCTCAAGGTGCCAGCAGTACGGTCACACAAGATCATACTGTAACCATCCACCGAGGTGTGTTAGATGTGGTCTTAATCATGTTAGCACTACCTGCACCATGCCGAGAGAAACCCCAGCTAAGTGTGCTAACTGTGGTGGAGAACACCCAGCAAACTATAAGGGCACTTACATTCCAGGTTACATTGTGTACAGAACAGACCACCCTGACAAGACTGCACATAGGTGGAACAGCTATACTGATCAGAACAGTTCTTAAACATAACTCTGTAGAACTACCCATTTCACCGATAATACAATCAACAGGCATCACACTTTACACTCAGCACCACACTATCACTCTTGCAGCTGTGTACTGTCTGCCAAGGTACGTTTTGACACCAACAATGTTTTCTGACTTTTTTAAACTATTAGGGAGATGCTTTATTGCTGGAAGCGATTTTAACGCCAAACACTACAACTGGGGTTCCCGGCTTTGCACCACACGAGGAGGAAATCTGTTACGTGTCCTCCAAAATCTTTCATTGGACACAATCTCCCTAAATACCCCTACATACTGGCCAAATTCTCTACACAAAACTCCTGACTTACAGATTACCATCAGACAAACTGACATTTAACAAACAACAATGAATCTTACATTGAAAATTTAGGAACTGATGATGCAAGCTTATGGAGTCACAAAAAAAACGTCTTAAAGCATCGCACGGTGTCGGCTCCTTTAAGGGGAGAAAACGGTTCCTGGGCCGTGTCGGATGAAGAAAAATCTGAACTCTTTGCTGACCATCTTTCATCTGTTATCATAACACATACTGACGACACTAATAAAGAACACGACGAACTTGTACTCAAAACCTTAGACATTCCACTACAGCCCTCATTGCCTCCTCCTTCCTTCTCTCCATCAGAGGTGCAGACACATTAAACACTTACAAAAAAAGAAAGCTCCACGACCTTGTAAATGCTATAGCACTCCAGCTAATGCCAAGAAAGGCTCTAGTGTCTCTCACGACTATTTACAATGCAATACTTAGAACTACAAAATTTCCAATCCAATGGAAATACTCTTACATTTCCATGATTAATAAACCAAACAAGAACAAAAACAACCCCTCTTCCTACCGCCCAATTAGTTTGCTTTCTATTTGCTCCAAAATATTCGAAAAATTATTATACAAAAGATTAATAATCAAATAATACCCAATCATGAATTTGGTTTTAGGAAATTCTACTCCACAACACATCAATTGCACAGAGTGACTGATTTCATTTCAACTGCGCTTGAGCAAAAATTATATGCCACAGGTGTATTCCTGGACGTAGCTCAAGCATTTGACAGAGTCTGGCACCAGGGTCTCCTGTTTAAACTCAAGAAGATACTACCACACACATACTTTCTTATTATTCAATCATTTCTCTCGGACAGATTTTTCTCAGTCTGACAGGGTACAGAAACTTGTTCAATAAGACCAGTGCTAGCAGGAGTGCCTCAAGGTTCAATTCTTGCATATATCTTGCATATAACTCGCACGACATACCAGATAGTTCAAACATCCTGACGGCAACATATGCAGACAACACTGCAATCTTATCAAAACATGAAGCTCATACTCAAGCCTCACTGACTATACATCACTTACAAAAACTACAGAATTGGTGCAAGCTGTGGAAAACAAGATTAAACTACGAAAAATGCCAACATATGACATTTACACTAATTCATGAAACCTGCCCACCAGTGTACATCGATAATGTACCAATACCATAAACAGACAGTGTCTACTACCAAGGACTAGCTGTTGACAGAAGAATAACTTGGGGCCCGCACATTAAGAAAAAACGAAAGACATTAAACCAAAGAAGTAGACAACTGCACACATTACTCAGACGACAATCAAAACTAAAATTAAGACAGAAACTTGCCACCTACACATACTTACTAAAACCAATATGGTCTTACGCCTCTCAAATCTTCGGAGCTGCAAAAAAGACTAACATACAGAGACTTCAAACTTTCCAGTCAAAAATACATAGACGAATTACACAAGCACCTTGGTATGTTTCAAACACAACTTTACATACAGACTTACACATGCCTACCGTCAGTGAATACATACGAACTCACTATTCTCGATTTCACAGCAAATTACTAGGACATTACAACCCTCTCATAGAACAAATGGCAACAACCAATATGCCTAACAACATCAGAAGAAGACTGAAAAGGTCATGGATGAGAGATCTTCTGTAATATTTTGAATTAAAACATTCCACGGAAGAGAAACCACTGGGTATTGTCATCTTCCTCATGCCTGATATGCCCCTATATTGTAATATATCTATCTGACAGACAATCTACTGATTGTTATATGTATGTATAGACAGGTGTGGATAATAAATAAAGTATAAATATGTATATTAAGTATATATAATATATATATATATTATATATATATATATATATATATATAATATATATATTTATACATATATAGTATATATATTTTAACATATATATATATATTACATTATTTAATCTAATTATGTTTCCAACGAAAATGAATACACGTTTTATTAAAATCAATTTAAAATATTTTATAAATGGAAGTATAGTTAATAGTTTTCAAATTAATTTTAACAGTCGTGGCATGTTAAATTTGTGTGTTGCGCGCACCAGATTTTATGGTAACTAGGTGCTTTTTGTATTTTATTTTTATTTGTCTAAAAACCTGTCTCCTCGCGGGGATCTCATTACCGCGTATGGGGAGCGTCCCACGGGTGGCGGATGTGGGGATGGTCGGTGGAATTTCCTCGGAAGCTCCTCCCGGCTAAGTCCGATGGACTCGCTGACCAACAATGAGAGCGGCCCCCCAGGCTTGCTGGAGGGTTTGACGTAGGTTCGAACGCCCTTTTCACATATTTTAGTTCACAAGATATCACCAAAAGTCTTGGATTCCTCTGAGGTATAACGCTCATTATCCGGAGGTAAACTAGTCCCCCGTTCGAGTCTCCGGGTGGGGACTGCTTCAGGAGAATCATGGCGCAAGATGAAAATTAGAGATCTAACAATAGGGACGTGGAACGTTAGAAGTTTAAATACGGCAGGTGGGTTAAAGTCGGTCGCGAATGAAGTTAAGGGGTACCATTTAGATATCGTTACATTACAAGAGGTTCGCTGGCCAGGGGAGGGTTCGATAACAGAAGGAAAGTATACTATTAGGTACGGGGGGAGCGTTAATTATTGTCTAGGTACCGGGTTTCTGATTAGGAATAGATTTCTTTCCGCATTACGGGACGTACAGTTCTTTAGTGAAAGAATATCGGTTGCTATATTTCAAGGGCGTTGGTTTAAAATCGCGTTTATAAACATTCATTCTCCCACCGAAGACAGTGATGATGAAGTAAAATGCGAATTTTATTATAAACTAGAGTCGGTTTACGATAAGTTACCGCGAAATTACATTAAGATAATACTAGGCGATGCGAACGCAAAAGTTGGAAGGGAAGAAGTATATCGTCCTACAATCAGTAAAGAAAGTTTGCACGAATATAGTAATGATAATGGGACCCGACTAATCAACATTGCCATTTCGAAAAACCTAGTTATCAAAAGTACTACATTTAAACATAAGGATATTCATAAGTATACGTGGACATCGCCGGATCGACAAACACGGAATCAAATCGATCATGTTTTAATACAAAACAGATGGCAAAGTAGCATAATTAACGTGAGATCGTATCGGGGTGCAGAATGCGGTTCTGATCATGAATTAGTAATCGCGAAACTTCCACAAAAACTAAATACAAAAAAGAGAACACCGAACTATATTCGTCCTGAGAATTTTGATTTAATTAAATTGAACAACCTCGAAATCAGAAAACAATTCGCGGTAGAAGTAAAAAATTGTTTCGAAGCTTTGGAATCTTCAGACGAGGAACACAAAGATGTAAACAAATTATGGGAAGGGATCAGGGATAATATTAAAGAGGTCGGTAATTTATGTCTTGGAAAAATCGAAAATAAAAAGAACAAACCTTGGTTCGACAGGGATTGTCAAAATATGTGCGAAAAAAGAAAAACCGCTAAACTGAATTCCTTAAATAATCCAAGCGATAATAATGTGGCTTATTTTCGGTTAGTAAAGAATGAAACTTCAAAACTCTTAAAAAATAAGAAAAGAGAATATCTTAAAGGCAAAATAATAGAAACAGAAAAACACAGAAACGAAAATAACGTAAGAGAGATGTACAAAGGTATAAACAAATCGCGTAAAAGATTTGAACCTCTATTGGATGCGGTTAAAGATGCAAATAACAATATAATTGCGGATCCTTCTGAGATATTAAATAAATTTAAACAATACTTTGACGGCATCTTAAATACGGAACATAATAATCAATCTCCTCTCTCTGAATATCAGAGCGCTGAACCATGGATAGACGCACCGAGTAAAGAGGAAGTCGAAATGGGGATAGGAAAATTAAAACGTTATAAGGCTGCAGGAAATGATAATATCACGAGTGAATTAATCCAGGCGTGTGGAGAAGCGGGCGTTTCCAAAATACATTTTTTAGTTAAAAAGATCTGGGAAACTGAAAAAATGCCCGAAGAATGGAAAGAATCAATACTTATTGATTCACAAAAAAGGACCGAGGTCGGATTGTAACAACTATCGTGGGATCTCCCTTCTCCCAGTATGCTATAAAATATTCTCGTCAATACTAACTAGCCGAATCACGGAATACGCTGAGGAAATTATCGGAGATTACCAATGTGGTTTTAGGCCGAATCGCTCGACTATTGACCAAATATTTTCCTTACGTCAAATATTAGAGAAAAAATTGGAATACAACGGTGTAGTCCATCAACTTTATATCGATTTTAAAAAGGCTTATGATTCCATAGACCGGCAGAAGCTATATAACATCATGATTGAACAGGGAATACCTAGAAAGTTAGTAAACCTAGTAAAGATGTGTTTGTCGGAAACATTCCATAAAGTTAGAATCGGTCATAATTACTCCGAGAGATTTGAGGTGCAATCGGGTTTGAAACAGGGTGACTCCCTTTCGCCTGTGTTATTTAATATAGCTTTAGAATATGTCATAGAAAAGGTGATGTGTACCCTGGACCAACTTCTCCCACAAAATTGTTACGTACAGTAATCAGTTAAATTTATGCCTAATTCTTTAGTTTATAATACCTTCCACATCTTTGTACATAAGATAACATTTTTACTAAAACCTTTAGCTTTCCAGCGGTATATTTATTATCTATATTACTAATTACCCTGACTATAATAAAATAATTATAATCATAATTAATCCGAGAAATTTGAGATGCGATCTTGTTTGAAACAGGGTGACTCCCTTTCACCTGTTTTATTTTATATAGCTTTAGAATATGTCATAGAAAAAGTGACGTGTACCTAGAAAGGCTTAAATATGGGTGACAAGATTCCGGTTTTGGGGTATGCCGATGATCTGGTACTGCTAGGTGAAGACACGGAAACCATACAACTAAATACAAGTGTGTTAATAAAAACCGGTAAAGAAATAGGACTCGAATTAAATACCGATAAAACAAAGTATATGATTAGTAGCAGAAACGGTGTCGATCTTGGTGATATTGATGTATCAGGTCATACTTTTGAACACGTAGAGAAATTCAAGTATTTAGGTTCAATTATTACTAGAAAAAATGAATCAGGAAGAATAAAGTCCGGTTAAAGGTGGGAAATGCGTGCATTATTCAGTCGCTAAGTTACTTAGTTCACGGCTTCTATCTAAAACTTAAAGATTAGAATTTTATAAAACTATTATTCTTCATAGGTCTCTTTACGGATGTGAAAAGTCCCGGTTAAAGGTGGGAAATGCGTGCTATTATTCAGTCGCTAAGTTACTTAGTTCACGGCTTCTATCTAAAAACTTAAAGATTAGAATTTATAAAACTATTATTCTTCCATAGGTTCTTTACGGATGTGAAACGTGGCCGCTTACTTTGAAGGATGAACAACGGCTTAAGGTTTTCGAAAATAAGGTTTTGTGTAAAATATTTGGTCCAAAGAAAGATGAGGCCACTGGGGAGTTTAGAAGGTTGCACAACGCGGAACTGCGAAACTTGCATCCTGTGAATATAATTGAGCTGATTGCATCGCGGAGACTCAAATGGGGAGTAAAGTTGTTGGGCTCGATGACAAGCGGATTCTGAGAAAGTTGGTATTTGCTGATCCGACTGGTAGACGTCCGAAAGGTAGGCCGAAGCGGAGATGGGAGGATTGCGTTAAGGCTGATCTCGGGAGCTTGGGCTTGAATGGTGAACATTGGACGAGTCTGTGTAGGCGGAATTTGGTGGTATCGGCATCGAACTTTTGGGTTCGCTAAGCCTATTATTATTATTATTAAAAACCTGTCTACTCCTGTGTAGTTATTGATTATAATCAATCTTTGTTGGCAATGGTATAACTTCACTACCACGCGTCAAAGAGGAGCTTATGATTTATAACTCCTCATGTAAAACTATTTCCTACCACATAGCCGGAAATGAGCCGTTTGTTTGGATTTACGTCATTATCATAAAATTTCTATTTTATCTAGATGCTTACAACTTCTTGGTCTAATTATGTCATTTCAGTTAAGCAATCTATTTTATTTTATTTTTTTTTTATTTCGGTAGAAAACTACTGGGAGTCATTTGAAGAAAAAGTAAAAATCGTTCTGGAGGTAATGACATCAGAGGCTAGAAAGCTGATAAGCTTGAAAAAGTTTTTGTCGACTATTAAAACAGAGGAGCGGTTTTTGTTTGAGAAATGGGCCAAGAATGCTGGGTACGGTGAAGAAAGTGAGGTGAGCTATTCCTGTATGAACAAATAGAAATAATCAATATGTAAATAATAATGAATTATTTTATTTAAATACATAAACATTTTTAAAACATTAAAATATATACATTCTGTTCAGTCATATAATTTACTACAATATTATTGATGTTTATTGAAAAGTTTGACTAGCATTGAGGAAATAATTATTAATTACAATTTTATTCATGAAAAAAAATTGTGTTTTTAAATCATAAGCGGTTCACTCTTTTTCATTTACATTTTTTCACCGATTTTTCTCCACCATACTTGAGAGAAACAGTTCTTTATTGAGTAACATTACAATCAGTCTAATTTAGGACATTTTTAATAGTGATAAAGTACAACATTCATACTGCATTCACACGATATATACAAAACAATAAATTTATATAATAATAATAATACAATATACATATATACTAAACAAAATCAATAAAAATATTATAAAAAAAAAATCAATAAAAAGTACAAAACGAAATCAATAAAAATATATATAAAACATAATCAATAAAAATATATACAAAACAGAATCAATAAGATTCTTATTGATATATTATTATATCAATAATAATATCTTATTGTATATATTATTAAAAATATATACAAAAGTCACTCATACCTATATACAATCCTCAAGCATACAACACGTGAGTGGAGAATCTAGCCAATGCTAGAACTCCAATATACATGTTACAAGAGGTCTCGAAGCCACGGCCCGTTTCAACCTTCTAGGGGGTTGGTAAGGATGTGTGGAGCTGGATAGGGATTGAGCTAAAGGATTGGGGTGATGGATAAAGTTCTGATGGAATTTAGAAAATTTTGATGGTATAAGTTTTGAAATAAATAGAATATTTAGGTCGTGTATTTGTGGTTTCTAGAAGCCAAAGCGGAACTTCTGGATGACTAGGCTCTCGGTCGAGATCTGCTTCTGGGCTCCTCGAATCACCGCGGTTGTTCCATTATACTAATGCTTGTTTTTCTCTACTAAGAGCTTTCCTAGGAAAAATTATCGTTTAATCTGATTTTATGTTAGGGTCGTTTTTGGGAAAATCAAAAAAAAAATATATTATATCGATATAGACGTCGATTTTATATCGATATAGAAAATATATTATCTGTATTAATATTATAAAGCTGAAGAGTTTGTTTGTTTGAACGCGCAAATCTCAGAAACTACTGGTTCAAATTGAAAAATTCTTTTTGCGTTGGATAGTCCATTTATCGAGGAAGGTTATAGGCTTTATAACATTAAGCTGCAACCAATAGGAGAGTGAATCAGTGAAAAATGTGAAAAAAATGGATGAAATTAACCTTGTATTAAGCATCCCAATAATTCCAAATGATTTAAATTTTAATTTTAAAATAATTCAATTTCCCGTTAAGTTATATTTTGTCGTAATAATTAATAAATCACAGGGGCCAACATTTAAACACGTAGGAATCTATTTACGTCAAGGTTGGGTTTTATTTATTTCTACCTACCTTGCCACATGGCAATACGGGTGTCGGTAGCCAGTAGTGCTACCAGTAGTAATCTTGAAATTTTTTTTTTTCCTTTTCTTCCCAGTTTTTTCACTCTGGTCTCTCATCGATGACCATATCTTCAGCTTCTGCTTCTTCTCTTGGAGGTGGCCTTCCTCGATCTCGTCCTATTCCCCTACGTTAAAAGCTGATGGACCAAGTGAAGTTTTCCAAGCATGAATAAATGATAGAAAATGTCCATAATTCTGCTTGGACACCAGCTGAGGAAAATCGCTCTCCATGAGGACCCAGAGCCCACATTCCCTTAGTAGTTTGACCCTTAGTGCTTCGAAGGCGTAGCAGTCCACAATTATGTGCTCAGCAGTCTCCGGTAATCCACAACTGGGGCACAGGGGATCTATTTCTTTTCCAAAACTGTGTAACTTATTTCGGAAAGCCCCGTGCCCAGTGAGGAATTGCGAGACCCAGTATCAAGATCGGGTTGCGGAGAAAATCAGTATGTTCTTCTGCCACATAAGAAAATAAAACCAAAAATATCATTTACGAAGTAGTTTAAAATATCGGGTTGTCTGAAAAGTTCGTAGAGGTTTTTAAAATAAAATTTACCTTTTATAAAAAAAAAAAAAAATCCCCTCTCCTCAAAATTCGAGATTCCAAATTAACAAATAAAAAAATCCGTTTATCCGCTGTCAGCGGCTTTTCTCTGAAACTACTGATGTTTTTGATACTTGGCAAAAAAAAAAAAAAATACTAGTGCATCGAAAAGTGCAACCATTTTTACCAAAATTTTGACTATGTTTTATGCAAAGCATTTATCACAGTAAAGCAAAAATTACACGCCTGCCAACTCATAACGGGTAGGTTACAAAATGGCGACCATTCAAAAAAGGACCAAAAAGACGAAATTCTGACTCATTTGACCAGATCCATCATATATTTTTTATCAAGCATAAGTATGGATAATTTTAAGAGAAGGGATTGTGACAGACAGAAAAAACTAAGGGGCTGAAAACTTGAAAAAAAAAAAATATTTATTGGGTTGTCTAAACAGTTCATAGAGATATTTAAAATAAAATTTACCTTTAATTTTTTTCTACTAAAAATGAATCACAAAGCTAATGTTTATTTATATGCCTTTAATCCTCATGGAATTAACTATGTTTACACACTGAATTCGTCTGTATTAAGGATCAGTAGTGTAGTTAATTGCGAACGTATATGAGTGATGATTCAGTTCATTTTCGGCATATTATCTGTTCTTTTTTAAAAAATGGGGAATCGCAGCCTTAAATTTAAGCCTGAATCGAAATTATTCTCAAAATTTTAGTAATATGATTGCTCCTTTCGAGAATGACCATTATAAGTCACGTGATAAATGTAGGAGGCATGAAAGAAGTACAAATAACCAGAAAACGTTTTAATCAAGAAAAATATCATATCACTTTTATCATAATTTATTATAATGATGGAGTTTAGTTGACCGTTGAGAAATAAGATGAGGAAGATGGTTGGGGGCGTGGTCATTAGAGAGAAACACACATTTTAAAACAAGGTGCTATTTTAATTGTAGGCCAACATTTCGCCTACATTTTGGGCCTTCATCAGGGCTAAAAGAAACAAGATAACAACCAATGTAATTATAGACTTAATAATACGTTAGGTATATAATAATAATATGGTGACAGTAATATAATATGGGAACACACATAAAATTAAATGTAAAATGATAATAAAATGACATTTATAAAGTATGGAAGTAAACAAAATTAAGATGATATTATTTTAATAAGAATATTCAAAGAGAAACTAAGCAAGTGATTAAATGTTGAAAGAACAATGTGTGAACATTTTTTTTTTTTTAATTATATTTTATTGAAATTTACAACTGTATACTACAATACATCAAGTAAATGGGCTGATAAAAGATATGTACATGAAAAACGTGAAGAAAAACTGCCCATTGGCAGCACTCTAGTAATCAATCTAAACAAGAAGGTCTCGAGGCCATCTTCTCTTCAGACGCCTCGGTGGATTATCAGGAATCGTAGAAGAAGCAAGGATTGAAACTATTGGATTAGAGTGGGAATGGAGTTTGTCATGGAAAGAATGATACCTGGTACGGGCCAAATCAGCTACATACGGATCATGGAGGTCTTAATGAATGATTTTGTTCGTGACAAAGTAAGGAGCGTTAAGGACTTTACGAAGGATTTTAGATTGTAGGGATTGGATACGGGAAAAAATTGGATGGTTTAGTAGAGCCCCAAAGCTCCAGGTCTAGATAGGTCTTATGATTGTCATGTAAATGAGTGTTTTGTAGTTAAGTAAAAGGTTAGAGCGTCTGTCTAGTAAGTGTTGAAGTAGCCGAAAACGTCGAGCAGTTTCTTGCCTTTTCAGTCTTGTATGCGGATTCCATGTAAGGCGTTTGTCAAGCAGGAGTCCTAAATAGCGGATCTTATATGTGAACAATTAAATTTTTTTTTAAATATGAACAATGTTAAAGTGATATTTAACGATAATATATAAAAAACATTGTAAAAAACATAGGTAGTATATAAAAAGAACATAATCATTAGGAACGAGAAACAATTCTATTGAAAACAAAAATTATTTAAAATTTTAAAGTAATGTAATATTAAACATAAACAAATTTTAATTGTTCACATATTTTTTTTCTAACATTTAATCATTTGCTTAGTTTCTCTCTCAATATTCTTATTGAAATATTATCATCTTAATTTGGTTTACTTCCATAATTTATAACTGTCATCTTATCAGTTATCTCTTTGTAACTGTCATCTTATCAGTTATCTTTTTATAACAGTCATCCATACTTTATAACTATCATCTTAATTTTGTTTACTTCCATACTTCATAACTGTCATCTTATCAATTATCTATATAACTGTCATCCATACATTATAACTTTAATCTTAATTTTGTTTACTTCCATACTTTATAGCTGTCTGTCATCTTATTATCATTTTACATTTAATTTTATGTGTATAATGAAAAAAAAAAATAATATGGGAATTATATTACTGTCACCATATTATTATTATTATCTACCTAACTTGTTAGTAAGTATATTATTACATTTGTTGTTATCTTGTTTCTTTTAGCCTGATGAAGGCCCACAATGTAGGCCAAAATCATCGGCACACAATTAAAATAGCACCTTGTTTTAAAATGTGTGTTTCTCTCTAATGACCGCACTCCCAACCATCTTGGGGTAATATATATAATCTAATATATATATATATATATATATATATATATATATATATATATATATATATATATTTTAAAATTTTATCTTGTATTTCTTCTATTTCATTTAAAAACTATAACTATTCCTAGCAACATTTTATTCGAGCAGCTGAAATGGCGGTGTACTACATCAAAGAACTTAAAACTTTAATGCTCAAAACGGTTGCGCTTTGGCATGATCTTACAGACAGGCTCGATGTATTGAAATATATAACTGAATTCCTACATTACAAGCAAAGGATGCAAATTGCAAATGGTTTTCAGGTAAAACATTCATGTGTTGTCCGCATCATATTTTCATATTAAGTAGTGCTCAGTTAAGATCGTTTTATGTATGAATTAATATAATTTCTTAACGAATTTTAGGATTGGGAAATAGTGATGAACTTCGCAGTCGACGAACTCCGCCAAGCTCACTCTTTGTCTCTTCTTGAAAATCTGTGGAACGTTCATATTGACAAATTATTTGTTGAATACAAAAATCTGTAAGCGTAACTATGCCTATAAGTTTTGAAAAGTTATACTCATTTTAATCTCTAGCCAAAGCAGAAATATTTACCTACCTCTTTATAATATCCTTCATCGATTAATAATAATAATAATAATAAAATAACTTTATTCTGGGACTATGTCCCTTAAGAATAACAATGTCGTACAGTAAATATACACTTCAATATATACATGCCTAGCCGAGAGACCAATGAGATATACTTTTATTTACAAATGTGAAACTAAATAAAAATAAAACCTATTTATACAGATATATACAAAATATGGAATATAAACAAAAGAAAAAAAAATCTGCTATAAAATAATAGAGCTGAACAATTTCCAAATAAATAAAATAAATGAATTAATCCATAACTCTAGGATTTTGATAAAATGGTCTTACGTTGAAGGTAAGATAGTGGATTAACAATTTTACATTTAGTGTGCGTCTCTTTGGGATCTTAGACGGTGTTGGAAAAGATGGGATTTGAATGAGAAAAGGGAAGAGGCATGGCGAATATGATTTGGAAGGGAATTCTAGAGAGATGTAGAGCGGGTACAAAAAGGAATTATCAAATGATTTGGTCCTATGGGTAGGAACGTAAAGGTCCAGAATTGCGTGATCTGGTTTCAAGTGAGTGAATTGAGAATTCGAATTGAAGGGTACTGTATATATAATATATGGAGGATGTTGAGATTTAATGACTTGGTAGAGGTATGTCCCTAGGAAATATTGTCTACGTATGGAAGGTAGGAGCCACTTCAATTCGCTGTATAAGTGGGTTACTGGCGACCTCCTGAAGGTACCGAAGATAAATCTTATAAACATATTCATAATCCGCTTGAGTCTGTCATCAAGTACAGTCAAGAGGCCTCCATATACCATGCAGCAATGATCTTAGTGGGGGAAAATAAGCGAGGAAACCAGCATCCTACGGGTTGGAAGTGGGAGGAGATGACGGGAGTGGTGGAAGTACTTATAGTTCGTCTGGAAATTTGAGCAATGTGTGGTTTCCAGGAAAGGGTTTGGTTTGGTCTATGGTAATACCTAGACCAAAGGTACCCTTAAAAGGTTAAGGGAGTAAAGGTGTGAAGAAAAATAAAAAATTGGATTATAGAGGGTTTAGGCCAGTGAATGTACTATTTATTCTCTCTCAAAAAATTCTCCTTCGAAATCGCTTTTGTATCTAATCCTCACAGAAATAAAGTTAAAATTGAATTTAAGTCTGCAACTACTTATAATACAATTTCAAACTGAATTAATTGTATCGCTATCCTATTGCTAACATACTTTATCAACAAGCCTTGTTATTCTGCAGGTTGATACAAAGCCTCCAATACGAAAAATCCACTTTGGATACGTACACACCAATGTCTAAGATGACATTCGAACTGTTCGTAGACGCACTGGATATAATAATAACTGAGCAATCGACTGTCTCAAACCTAGAGCAAGTTCCAAATACTTCAGTAACAAGCTACAAAGATCTTGAAGAATGTAACTTCAAGCTGAGCGACACCATCATCACTTGCATCAGAAATACGAGGATAGGGTATTGTTGATATAAATGTATTTTATTAATAATTGAACAGCAGTTTATTTTATTTAATTTTTTTTTGTTTATTCATGTTATGTAACATTTTTTGTCCTAAATTTTGCCTATTCAGGTTAAATTAGAATCGGGGTCTTTAACGATTTCCTGATATCGCACCACCATTTAGCTTACCTTCGAAGGAAGGCATCATCAAACTTTTTTACTTTCTTTAAAAAAATCCTAGGGCCATCTCTCAGGTTTTAACCCACCTCCTTGTGTATAGCAGGCTTATATGCTAGCCACTACATCACAGGTGACTCCACAATTTATTGAGATAGAGAATCTAGAAATGTATGGATGGGTAACGAAACACGCTTTAAGTAAAATAAAAAAACCTTATTGTGTGTGGTTGTTCTTTTTGCAAAGAAATTTTTAAAAAAAGAAGTTTTTATTTTATTGTTTATTTATCTGCTTCTAAGAATCATTTGCGTGATTGAAATAATTATGTTCGGTGATATTACCCTGCAGGAAGAAATAAAGTCTTGGTTAAAGGTGGGAAATGTGTGTTATTATTCAGTTACTAAATTAATTAGCCTGTAGCATATCCCACTGTAGCATCGCCCGATTAGCCATAGTAGCATAAATAAACAAACAAAACCATATGAGCTAAGGTAGAGAGTTAAGTGAAAGCCGTGATGTATGCACCAGATTGTATATTATAGTACATTGAGTGCAGTCTCAACATACACCTAAATCTGTGATATATGGCCTTTTTTGTTTAAACATTTTAAGGGGACCTTGCCTCAGCGTTAAGTATTGTTTTTATTTTTTTTTTTTAGTTTATTTATCTGCTTCTAAGGGTCATTTGCGTGATTGAAATAATTATGTACGGTGATATTACCCTGCAGGAAGAAATAAAGTTTTGGTTAAAGGTGGGAAATGCATATTATTATTCAGTTACTAAATTAATTAGCTCGCGGCTTCTGTCTAAAAACTTAAATGTTAGAATTTATAAAACTATTATTCTTCTGACGGTTCTTTACGGATGTGAAACGTGGCCGCTTACTGTGAAGGATGAAAAACAGCTTAAGGTTTTCAAAAATAAGGTACTCCGTAAAATATTTGGTCCGAAGAGAGATGAGGCCAAGTTTTAGAAGGTTGTACAACCAGGAATTGCGGAGCTTTTACCCTGTGAATATAATTGAGTTGATAGCATCGTGGAGGCTCAAATGGACGAGTAAATGGGCTCAGTGAGGAACGGATTCCGATAAAGTTGGTATGATCCAACTGGTAGGCGTCCGAATGGTAGGCCGAAGCGTCGATGGGAGGATTGCGTTAAGCCTGATCTTGGGGGCTTGGGCTTGACCGGTGAACATTGAACGAGTCTGTGCAGATGGAGTTTGGTGGTATCGGCATCGAACCTTCTGATTCGGTAAGTCTATTATTGTTATTATTATGATATTACCCTTAGGATGGCTGTTTTTTCATCTTCATCATTCTACTTCATTCTCATTACTTCCTCCTTTCTGGCCGAATTGGCTGCTTTTTCGTTTTCTGGCATCCCGAATCGAGCCGTTACCCATACCAAAACTACGGTTTTATCTTTTTAGTTTCCAACCATTTGTTTAATATATTTCTAAAATTATAGAGTTAGTCGTTTATGATTGCACCCTAACTCAGCCTCCGCTGGCTCCACACAGTGGTGCGCTGGGATCTCTTGGATTCCGCTTTTCCCGCCACAAGTGATCCCTTTAGCAGATTGTATGTATTGTATATAGTTGTGATTGTTTGTATGATGTTAATTCAATTGCCAACTTTGTATTTATCTCAATTATAGGTTGTTGTTTTGATTTGTTTTTATTTATTTATTATTATTTTTTTGTATATATATGAATTTATTTATTTCCTATTTTATGTAATTTGACTTTTTCATTATTTTCTGTATATATTGTATGAATGTGGTCTCATATCACTATTAATTCTGTTCATCTCAAAAATAAAACAAGAAAAAAAAGTTGGTTATTAGCTGACTGATGACTACTAACAATAAGAAACTCCATGCAGTCCGTTAACTATAGCGAATGATTCTTAAAATGTATTATTTCTCTAGTAATTTTTATTTAAATAAAAATAAAGAAAACCTTTAGATTTAATATGCTTTTCGAAATTTAAAAGGAAAACAATAACTTTCAGATAACCACGAGTTGATAGCATCGTGGAGGCTCAAATGGACGAGTAAATGGGCTCAGCGAGGAACGGATTCCAATAAAGTTGGTATTCGACGATCCGACTGGTAGGCGTCCGAATGGTAGGCTAAAGCGTCGATGGGAGGATTGCATTAAGCCTGATCTTGGGGGCTTGGGCTTGACTTAAAATTTTAAATATGAAGTATTTTGAAGTGATATATGACGGTAATATATTAAAAACATAGTCAAGAGTATAGGTTATATATAAAAAGAACAGTCATTAAGAAAGAGAAACAGTATGAATAAAAAATAATTTTAAATTTTAAAATAATGTAATATTAAACTAACAATTATATGTCAGGATATGTAAAGAAAGATATGAGTATGGAAAGAGGGAAAAAGAAATAGGTGATGAAAAAAAAAATCCTAATCAATAAGAAAAAAGATACATACTTGACTCTGAAACTGTGTCTAAAGAAGTGATGTTTTTTCCGTTTTAAAAAACGCTCATTGTGTGGAACGGAAAATATGGGAACTAGAATGTTCGTTAGAGCTTTTCCAAGAAGCTATGTTATGTTTACTGATTCGATTGTTTTTTGAGAAAAAAAAAAAAAAAAAACTAAAGGATTGGCTAATGATTTTTTTAAAATACATATTAATAATATGAAATAGCGAACTGAGATTAAAAAAAGTAGAATTAGTGAAAAAAAAGAAGAGAAAAATAGGAAGCGGTATAGTCTTTGAATTTTAGTCACATTTTAATTCAATATTCTTTGGATTTTGCATTATCATCCACAACCAATTGCTGAAGTTTTCTATTTGTTTTAAACAATTACCTTTAAAACGCTAATAAAATAATTTATTACAAAGTATGTGTTGATATTTATTTCATTTACTCTAAGCCACTGAAGACCATTTTCGATATTCTGTAAGTGTTATTCAAAAGGGACTTGTCACGGTATAATATTTTTTTCCCCCTTCCTTTCTAATGTATAACTATCATATCAAAAGCGTCTTTTAAAAATTAATATTCTGGAAACCCTTTTTGTTCTTTAAAGAAATCCTTGCCCCTTTTGTCGATCCTCTGTTGCTAAACCGGAATATAGGATTTGTAATTTAGCTGAAACTCAATACACACTTAGATACCTTAGATTCCAATGATTGAACCTTTTGCTTTATATTCAAAGGTACCTTGAATGCATGGTGTTTTTACGAAATGAAATTTACAAAAATATGGACGGTTTAGACTCACTTTGGGTTGACAAGAAAAAATCAGATTTGGATTGGCAGTACTCTTTGAAAGAGGAGATGATGAAGCACCGAATGCATCGAATGAAGAAAGACGTACTTGACGTCCGCGCTACTGAACTCAAACTCCACGAAGATTTGCTTTTTAGGCATGCTGAGGTTCGCAATTCATTTTGAGGAATTTTTTCTTTTATATAATCATTTATAATTTATATATTTATATATATATATATATATATATATATATATATATATATATATATATACACATATACAAGTTATGTTTAGTTGATACAAAATAATAGAAAAAGGAAATGGATAACTCGTACGATTTCAGAAACAATACTGATCTTTTTTATTGTTCGCAAATAATCACATGTGTTTTTATAATATTCTTAATGTTTACTATACTAAATGGTATTAAATCTAATAATAATGGACTCCCGTCCTTAACTCCCCCCCACCAGTTTACAAATTACATTTTGGAAACTTATACCAATAAGTCAGAACGGGACGAGCAATCCTTAGCCTTGATACCTTGCTATGGTTCTTACAAAACAAAATAATAAATAACCTAACATAACGCAACAGTGTTACCAATACAAAATAGAAAAACAACAACAACTGAAAATCCATATAAAAAATGGAACACAATGATACTACTCACATGTACATATTAAAATATAAAGCTCTAAATAAACAAAAATAACAACCAATTAAAGGTTTTCGAACGAGATAAAAAAAACCCAGATTGCATCACCTATGCTGAGAAGGGAAACGTACATAGTAGTTAAAAACAATATTTCTGTACAACAGCGGGCCAAGGCTAGCACGATGCTAGCATCGGAAGTTTGAGTTGTTCAATATGAACGGTGCGCCTCTTTTTAGGCTCCCTAACACTATCGATAGTAACGAGATTATGTTCCCTGATCGCAGTTACCCTGAACGGGCCTTCGTACCGGAGCAACTCTTTCCCTCTATTCGTGCTCAGTTTACGGTAAACGATAGTGCCAATCTTGATGTCGCCCATCTGATCCTTCACTTTAAGATTTTCCCGCTGTACGCGCCTACTCTTTTCCCGTTGTATTTTCCCCCTTACCTTACCCCACACCTTGCCTATCTCGACCCGGATTGCAATTATATCACCCACGCATCGTTCATTGGTAGTGGTACCCGTCCAATCACGACGCTGCCCTCGCAACCCGAATAGAACCTCGTTGGGGAAAACCCTGTGACGGGGTGTATGGAGTGATTGTAAGCAATAATGGCCTTTTTCATAGCCACACCCGGCTCCAACCCCTTCTCGCCCTGATACACGCGGAGGTGGTCACTGAGGGTGCTATGCAGGCCGCTCGATGCTGCCCCTGCTTTTAGGGTGGCTCGGGGTGGTGAAATGCCACTTAATCTCCAGTTGTTTCGCCTCTTCCCGGATCGCAACATTATCGAATTCTCGCCCCCTATCAGACGAAATGCTGTCGGGCACCCCGTAAAACTGCATTCAAGTATGAAGGGCCTCTAACACTGCCTCCGCGGACTTCTCCATCACCTGATATCCCATTGCCACTTTGCTAAAAAGGTCCATAATAGTAACCCACTTGTAACCCCCCCAGGTGAATGTGTCAATTTGTAGGTCTTGAAGAGGCGCGTCTCCTGTAGCCGTTTCTTCCTGCATACCGCGCGGGAGGTGCCTATCGTATTTCGTGCGCAGACAGACCTCGCACCAATCGTGTTCTGTATAGTTTTCTTCATTCCCCACCAGAAGTACTTTCTGCGCAAGGCCTGTAGGGTTTCATGAACCCCGCGATGATTAGTCTTCCCCTGGTGGTACGCGAGCGTTACCGCGTTCTGTTGCTCCTCGTCCCTGAGCGTTTCGACCAAATATTTACAACGGATAAAAGAACGATCGACACCTATCTTATTCCAGATCGATGCGTTCCCTACGTACAGGTGATGAATCTTTCCCGGTTCCGATGCATCCAGTAACGCCTTGCAAAGCTCATCGCCATGGACCCTCGGTTGAGACCAGATAATATTAATTTTGCAATTTCCGTCTGTCCTATTTTCGATTTTAATCTTTCCCTCAGTTCGCGTCTTCCAAATTACCTGTCAACGTTTATCATTTATGATCTCGTCGATCTCCTCCATTTCCACCGGCCTATCCTCCGCCGAGCTCCCGTCATCCGGTATTCCCTTATCACCTTCCGAGCCTGCAGTGCCAGCCTCCCCCTCTTGTTCAGGCGTCCATTCGCTCAAAAACTGATTTACGTCACGTGATGTTTCTCCCTCCTCGATGGCGTTTATCATGATGGCCCTAGACAATCAGTCAGCCACGACGTTGTCTTTTCCCAGCTTATAGACTATCTCGAAATTATACTGGCTTAGAAATTCCTTCCACTTTGAAACCCTCGCTGAGGACTCTTTCAACTTGCCGACCCATTGCAGGGGCGGCGGTGGTCGGTTTGGACTCGAAACTTCCTTCCGAAAACATAAGGCCTAAAGTGGTCAATAGCCCATACTACGCCTAGTAGCTCCCGCTCCAATGCACTATATCTCGTTTCGGCATCCGTGAGGCGCCTGCTTGCGTATGCCACGGGCCGATCCCCTCCGTCACCGTCCTGAGATAAGACTGCCCCCACCGCGTAGTCGCTGGCATCAGTAGTGACAGTCAATATTTTGCTAAAGTCTGGAAACGCCAGGACCGGTTCAGCCTGTAAACTCTCCATGCATTTACGGATGTTATGCTCCATCACCGGTGTCACGACTAGCTTCGCTCCCTTTTTCAACAAATTATTAATCGGAACCAGATATTCCGCCATGTCGGGGATGAATCGCCGATAATAATTGAGCGTCCCAAGGAGTCGACGGATCCCTTTGACGTCCCGCGGAATCGCCATACGCCTAATAGCCTCCACTTTTTCGGTGTCCGGCTTGACTCCCTCACGGGAGATCGTATGACCTAAGAAATTAATCTGAGCCTGCCCAAGTATCGATTTTTCCCCTGACAATTTCAGCCCAAACTGACGCACTCTCTGAAAAACGCGGCGCAAGTGCTCCACATGTTCGTCTTCTGACCTACTAAAGATCAAGAGGTCATCCATGTAGACTTGGCATACAGATTCGTCTAGACCCCTCAAAAATTCAACCATCAGCCTTTGGAAGGTGATAGGAGCGTTTTTAAGACCAAACGGCATTCGAGTAAATTCATAGTGCCCTCGTTCAAACGTAAAAGCTGTTTTATGCTGGTCTTTCGGGTGCATCTTTATTTGGTGGTACCCCGCTTTGAGATCAGGCGTGCTAAAGACTACCGCCCCACTTAACCAGTCCAATATATCCTCGAACCGAGGGATAGGGTATTGCTCATCTACGGTGTTATCATTTAACTTCCGATAATCTATCACCACCCTATATTTCTCCCTATTGTCACCCAGCGCCGCCTTCTTCTTCACCGCCCATAAGGGGCTATTATACGGTTACGTACTGTCAACGATAATCCCTTGTGCTCTTAGACTTTTTAATTCCTCCCGAATATGCTGCCGGAGTGCATGTGGATAACGCCGTTCCTTTACGTACGTGATTCTGTCCTGCTTCAACGGAATCTCGTGGACCGTCCTTCCCGTCACCCCTAAAACCTCGCCCTCTCGAAAAAAAATATCCCGGAACTCTGCCCTTATCATTTCCCTCCAGCCGCTAACCCTGTCAATCGCACCGATTCGCCCCCTCTTTCTCCGTACAATGTTCTGTCATTCGTAAGTACGTTTTCCGAGCCTTATGCTCCAGACCCCCCGATTATTTCTAACTCTTGCCCCAACCTGCCCTAGTAAGTTACAACCCACTATTACCTGGTACTCCCGGGTCACATTTCCCACAATATGTACCTTCAGATTGCCCCCTTTACCTACCCAACGGTTTAGCCCGATTACCGCCTCTCCCTCCACCCTACAAGGTCCTCCCAGGGTGATTAATTTACAATCGCATTTTCTAATCTGAAGTGCTCCCTGTCTATCACACAACTTCTCCAACGCCTCCCGGGTCATAATAGTGCTAGAACTCCCAGTATCTACTAACCCCCTTACTCCCTTAGACACTTTGATAATAGGCAACCAGCATTGCTTATCCCGGATATTGTTGCATGTTTCTGTGCGGTCACCTCTCTGCGTGCATACTCCTCATATCCCAGCTCGCTGCCTCCTCTCGGCTGCCAATCGACGCTGTTGGCTCCGCCTGCTGCCTCCCTCTCCTCCGCTGCCACTACTCGCTGGTTCTTCGCCATCCGTCTCTGAAGTATCTGAAACCTCAGTAGCTTCTTCTGAAGGTCCGCTTCTTCGAGATGGGCCGCTTTTTCTCTTCATTTTTCTGCATATTAATTTCCATCGGCTCATCCCGCAAGGGTTCTCTTCTCCTGACCATATAGGGACATTGTCTGGCTATGTGTCCCTTGGTTCCACATTCAAAGCATTTAGTTTTGGGACACTGGGCCACTAGTCCCTGTTTCCCACAACCATGGCACTTTCTGTCGTCCTTTCGAATCCCGTTCCTTTTTTGAGGATGTCCTGACTTCCTCTCTCCCGCTGTATGTCTGTCTCTGCTTTCGTACATACGTTCTTTCCTTCTCCAATTTGTCTGTATATTCCGTGGACGTCTATCGGGCACCCTACTCCAACCTTCCTCTACTTCCATCCTGGTTTCTTCTTCCCTAGCACTAGCATCGACCATATCCCCTGGGCACACTCCACAAATGTACGCAAATAATCACATGTGTTTTTATAATATTCTTAATGTTTACTATACTAAATGGTATTAAATCTAATAATAATGGACTCCCGTCCTTAACTTACATATACATATACATATAATGTTTATTACATTGAAGCAAGACGCCCTGAAGAAGACCTATAATTTAGGCTGAAACGTCGACACCAGTTTATTAAGTTTATATCCTAATTGTGTGTTCTTTTGACGGCACCCTGCACTAACTTCTCCCACATGAATGTTTATTGTTTATGCAATTGCTTTGGAACAATTGAGTTGGACAATATTATTGGGTTGTTTCACATGAAATGTCCGTTTTTATAGTTTCTGAAATACATAAAGGATTTTGCAGGTCTCTGTTGTTTTCTTCTGAATGTTTACATATTTAAAGTAAACACTACTAATCCTTTACCTTTCTATTATAAACATTAGCTTCCCAAATCAATTATCCACTTTTTAGTATACCTCCAAATATGAACATGGAAACATGTGATTTTCGAGTAATATTTTTGTACGAGTTTAAACTCGGCCATTCAGCAGCTGAGGCTGCTAGAAATATTTGCAAGGCGTTTGGGGAAGGGAGTGTTAATGAATGGACCAATCGCCATCATTTTGTTAAGTTTTCAGCTGGGGATACCGACTTGGAAAACTTGCCCCGAGGAAGACCTCTGTCCGTAATAGACCACGATGTCCTCAAACATACAGTAGAAGGAAACCCCTACCAAACAGTTAAAGGACTCTCAGTACAACTAAATGCAAGTTCATCTACCCTTTCCAGGCATTTAAACTGTATTGAGAAAGTAAAAAAGCTCGATACATGGGTACCTCATGATCTCACTGAGCGGCATGTTTCAAAACATACCGTGCAAAAATTGAAAGAACTGGGTTACGAAGTTCTTTCGTACCCACCATATTCTCCCGACTTGTCTCCAACAGATTACCATCTGTTCAGGAATTTAGATAACTTCGTCAAAGGAAAACTTTTTGAAAATGATGATCAAGTGAGAAGTGCGTTTTCAGATTTTGTTTCACTTCAAAGCTCAGAGTTTTTCAGTTCGGGGATAAAAAAGTTGGTGTCACGTTGGGAAAAATGTTTAGAAAAAGAAGGTAAATACTTCGAATAAAATTATCTTGTTTTCATATCGTATTTTTAATCATTTTTATATTTTCTAGATTTATTAGTTTAAAATAAACAATTTCCTACATGAACAAATACCTCTTTAGGTCATCAGAGAAAAACTAACACTGTTGTCATCGCTAGAGGTCACTGACGGGATCCAACCACTGATATCAGATTTCCATGTTGTTGCTGAGGAAGTTTCTAACTTAAACACTAAAGTCTCACCTGGCGGATTCCCGTCTATTATTGCTAAGATGGAAGAGGTCTGAATTTTCCCTTGTTATCTGTTAATGTATGTAATTTATTAATGTATGTATCTGATGTAACCCAGCAGCTTTTCTCTCGCATATTGTTGGCTGATTTAAATTTTCTAATTCCAGTTTTTGACGGAAATACACGTTTTAGGGTCTCCTGAGTCCAAAAAACCAAGTCCCGAAAAAATGGTTTGTGTGCGTGATAAGTCTAGCGGAAAAACGATATGTCTACGAAACTGAAATTTCGTATTTAAGACAATTATACGCCCGAGATGTTACAGCAATTTTGTCATCAAAATCGGCTTACCAGAAGTGCCACTTTAAACCATGCTTTTTGCAATTTTATACGTTTTTCTCAAAAACGGCTCTAAAGATTTTAATTAAAGTCGTTATATCAGTGTAAAATTGAATGGGCTTCAATATCATGTAGGTTTTATTCAGATTGAAATAGTCTGACAGGGCTTAAATGCCAATATTTTAAAATTTCTTCCTCTAAACTACCTTTAAATTTGTACATTCCAAAAGATTAACCATCATATCATCTTAATGACATTGATGAAGGAAGTCTAAATATACAAGTTGGACGAATTTGATGACCAACTAAAGGATAAAAGAGTAAACATATAAGAACAGTAATATAGATGTATAATATACTGTTGGAAAGAGAAAGATTTAAGAAAAAATATTATCTGACACACAGCGTTGTAAAATTTAATATAAAGTTACGAATAGAGAATAAACTTATTACTGATTAACAATTTAATACAGTTATATCATTTATAGATTAATTTTTTTTACTTTCACTTACCCATCTATAAAATATATAGTAAGGGAAAGTATATAAGTTGCGATATTTTAAAATTTCTTCCTTAAATGTACAATGTATATTACAAAAAGATTAAGTACATCATATTATTTGCATAGATAAATAACGGCTAAATATAAAAGTTGAGTGAATTTGATAAACAACTAAAGGAGAAAAGTGCAAACATATTTTTTTTTTTTATGCAATTTTTGTGTTTTCGAAAACAAGAATAGTAATATAGATGTATAATATACCGCGAGATAGCTAAAGTTTAAAAAAAAAAAAAAAAATTATCTGATACACCGAATTGTAAAGGGTAGTGGAGAGTGATGAAAAACCGATAAAACAAACCGATTTTTGTAGATAAAAATATAAGAGATTATTTAATAAAACACATGTTTCTATTGAAATCAAATTTAATTAATTCATAAACAATTTATTTTTATCTCTAGATGTATTTAAAAATTCTTCAATTTATTTCAACAACGAAGGTAAGTGGAAGTCGTGTGTTGAGCACACCAGATTTTTGCTATAAAACTTATTTAGTCTTAAGGCGATGAATCATAATTACTTTGTACTTATGATATTAATTTACTTTGTACCAGTAAAAAAAACAAAAAAAATACTCGATTAAAGTCCAAGCAATAATTATTCAAAATCTATTAAATTAATTTATTTTCCCAGGCAAAACAAAAATTTATTGACCTGTGTTTGAGATGTGACCATGACAACCAAAGAATATTTGAACATATTGACAGATATTTTGAATGGATGGAACAAATAAACATCCAGCTTCTTCGCGACATCAGGTATTTATAGACATAATTGGTATTTATTATTTGCTATATATAAAATAAAGTTTCTCAAGCATTATTCTCAGACAATAAGACAGACATTTTACAAAAAAAAAGAAGAAATAAATAAATAATAATAAGTTTTTTTTTTAAAATATAATATTGCTTTATTGAGAAATAATACAACCTGCTACTAAGTAGGGCAATAATTATTAGAGCTAAAATAAGTCATTCATTCCATATGTACAGAGTAAAACAAAAAAAAATAAGTAAACTTAAATAACGAATGTAAAGAAAAATAAAATAAAATACATGAAATCTTGGCCACATTCATGCCTATTTACAATATTTACATACTGCCCCTGTTACATACTGGGAACTCCGTATCGAACCCCTACACCCAGAAATGAATGGCGAGGCACAACACCAGGAGTTTCCAGCGCCTTTCAGTCAGCCGCGTCACCAGTCTAGCCAGTGGAGACTGAGTGAGGGCGCTAGAGCCACACACTCTCAGGCATGAGTGGAGAAGTTGGCCATTGCCAGCACTCCAGCTGCATATCTATAAGAGATTTCTCGGCCACTGTCGCCTCAACATACGAGGAGGGTTGTAAGGATGGTTGGTACTAGATAGGTAGTGTGCCAGGGGATTAGGAAGTAGAGTAATTCTTTGGTGGATGGTTGAGAATTTGGATGGGATGAGATCAAGGACATAAGGGGTCTTAAGGTCATGATGTAAGGTCTTGTTTGTAACATAATAGAGATCAGTGAATTTTGTTCTAAGGACTTTAGACTAAAAGGATTGGATACGTTTGATGTTCGGAAATTAAGTAGTTCATAGATCAATTCCGCAGAACCACATAGGTTTGAGAATTGTCTTGTAAATTAATAGTTTGTTCCCAACGGAAAGTTGTGATGTTCTGTTCAGTAGTCTATATGACTGTCAGTATCTTCTGATGAGCTCTTGTCTTTTAAGTCGAGTAAGTGGGTTCCAGGTTAGTCTTTTGTCTAGTAGGAAACCCAGATACCGGACAGTGTCGGAAAAGGGAAGTGGTATAGAGTTAAAATGAACTTGTGGACAGGATTTGCTACGGAGGGTGAAGGTGACGTGCTTACTTTTGGATTGATTGACTTTGATACATCAAATGTCTCATCAATGTTCAATCAAGGAGATGTGTCTTTGTTGATGAGAAGATGCCAGTTCTGGGTCTAAATGGGTTGATAGAATGGCAGTATCATCGGCAAAAGATGTCAGGAAGGTATCATGATCTAGAGGTATATCAGCTGTAAACAAGATATAGAGGACAGGACCTAGGACGCTTCCTTGAGGTACACCGGCCTCGATTGGGTAACAAGTGGAGAACTCTGAACCACAGTGGACTCTGAAGGAACGGTTAGAGAGATAGGATCATAGGATTAGATATAAGGATTGGGGTAATTGGGTTTTTAGTTTGAAAAGCATGCCCGAATGCCTGAGCAACGTCCAGAAATGCACCAGTGCCGTATTGCTTTTTTTCAAGTGCAGAGGATAAATGATCAACCACTCTTAGGCCTTGCTGTAAAAAATAATAAAATTGTTTTAGGCACATAGGTGAATAGGTTCAAATTTTTATTCAGCGTCCAAAATCAAATATTCTGTGTCATTGAATTATGTATTTTCATTTTTTGATTTGGACACCTTTAAGCATATATAAATTCCAACATTCTGGTTTGTTTTTGTTTGGGAAAATTGCAATAATTATTAACTAATTCGTTTGAAGGATACTTCGAACCTCAGGTGAGGCAGAATTATTTATTCTGTCATTTCAGCTGTGGTGCGACCCTGAGGTATGGAGAATCTCTATGGACACACCCAGCCTCTATAAAGTGGGTACCCGAAAAAACCCCTAATGTCTGAGCATGATCGAGGTCGTTTGCCGTGAAACAGTACAGATCTCTGTATGTACTGAACCTAAGACTGTAGAGGTATAGGATTTTTATTATTTTTTTTTTTTTTAAGAAGGATAAAGAAGCAATAGTTCTTCTACTTCTTCTTGTTCCTATAACTCCTGCGTGCCGCTAAGCGTGGAGTTGGAATCTCTGTCCATTGAGCCCACTGTTACCTGTCCCTGGCAAGTCTTCTCATCTTCGGGATGGTACATCCTCTTGCTGCTCCAAGTTTTTCAATGTAGTCAGTATACATACATCTGGGTCTGCCACGAGGGCGTCTTCCTTCCGGTCTGGCTTCCAAGTACCAACTCCATTCACAAATAAGAAACATACAGAATGAAAAAGGAGAAAATGGTATCTGAGGAGAAAAAGGTCTTGGAGACCTGGCATAGGTACTACGCAAGACAGTTGGAGGGCAGTCAACAAGAAGAAATCAATTGTCCGAATGAGGAAGCTGAAATCGAAGATCAAGGAAATGACCCGATTGAGGAAGATGTCGAAAGGGCCATTGCGAAGATAAAAATAGGAAAAGCAGCAGGGTGAGACAACATAGTCCCAGAATTTCTTAAATACGGATGACCTGAGAGAGCTGATAGGGACATTACAAAAATTCTTCCAAAGAGTTTGGGAAGATGAAAAAATCCCTCAGGAATGGGAGTACAATGTTATAGTCCCCATCCACAAGAAAGGAGGTCAAAGCGATTGCTCGATTTACATATTTGTGCTTTATAAGGCGTATACTATTCTTGAGAGCCGGTTGAGGCCAATAGTGGAGCCTATCCCGCAAGAACAGAGTGCATTTAGACCCAACAGACAAACTCAGGACCAGATTTACAATGAAAAAGGAGTGGTGGTATCTGAGGAGAAAGAGTTCTTGGAGACCTGGCGTAGGTACCGCACAAGACAGTTCGAGTGCCAACTGGCCTTTCGGGTGTTGTCCATTTTACAGACATGCCTATACAATTTAAGTTGCATTTCTTCCAGGATGTCACAGACTGATTTGACACTCAAATCCTCACGTACTCATTCATTCCTGCAATCCCTTCTCGTCTTTCTGACTATTCTAAGGAGGAATCTCATATCAGCCGATTTGATCTTACAGAATCTTGAAGAAGCATTAGTTAATTATGTTAAATTATCCCTTGAAATAATTGCCAAAATTTTTTTTTTTTTTTTTTTTGGCAGCACTCTAGTAGTGAATCTACACAAGAAGGTCTCGAGGCCATCTTCTTTTCAGACGCCTCGGCGGATTGTCAGGAATTGAAGTGGAAGCAAGGACTGAAACTAGTGGATTAGAGTGGGAGTGGAGTTTTTCATGGAAGGAGTGATACCTGGTACAGGCCAAATCAGCAACATATGGAACATTAAGGTCTTTGTGGATGATTTTATTGGTGACAAAGTAAGGAGCGTTAAGGATTTTGCGAAGGATTTTGGATTGTAAGGATTGGATACGGGAAGAGTTTGATGGTTTAGTAGAGCCCCAAAGCTCAACTCCGTAAGTCCAGATAGGCCTTATGATTGTCATGTAAATTAGTCTTTTGTAGTAAAGAGAAAGGTTAGAGCGTCTGTCAAGTAAATGTTGAAGTAACCGAAATCGGCGAGCAGTCTCTTGTCTTTTCAGTCTTGTATGCGGATTCCATGTAAGACATTTGTCAAGCAGGAGGCCTAAATAACGGATCTGTTCAACAGGGACAAGCGGAATATCATTAAAGGACACTGTAGGGCAGGATGTCATAGGTTTACGACGAAGGGTAAAGGTAATCTGGTGGGATTTATTGGAGTTGATTTTAATTCTCCAATTCTGACACCATACCTCAAGGTCTCTGATGTGGGATTGGAGGTTTTGAGAGGCAATACTAGGATCGTTATTAACTGATAGCACGCAAGTGTCATCGGCATAGGTAGAAAGGAATGTGTTAGGATGGGTTGGGATATCAGCTGTATAGACTGTGTAGAGAATGGGTCCTAGGATACTGCCTTGAGGAACACCAGCAGACTGAGTAAAAGTAGATGAATAGGAACTATTGTGGTTGATTTTAAAGGTTCTATCAGAGAGGTAGGACTGGAGGATGAGGAAGTATGTTGGATGGAGGAATTTACGGAGTTTGTACAGCAGTCCCAGGTGCCAGACTCGGTCAAAGGCCTGTTCCACGTCGAGAAAGACTCCCGTGCAGTACAATCCGCGCTCCAATGCAGAAGAGACTACATCCACCACGCGATGGCACTGCTGGATGGTGGAGTGGGATGCTCGGAACCCAAACTGGTGGTCTGGGATTATGTGATTAAGTTCCAGGATTGGATAAAGACGTTTAAGGATGAGTCTTTCCAGGATTTTACCCATAATAGGTAAAAGAGAGATAGGACGGTAGGAAGAAGGAAGTTCTAGCGGTTTTTTGGGTTTAGGGATCATTTTAACGATAGATAATTTCCAGGAATCAGGAAAATAGGTAGTACGGAGTGTGGCATTATAAATATATGTGAGGAACAGGATGGCTTTTCTAGGAAGTTGTTTTAAGATATGGGCAGTGATTAGATCGTTTCCAGGAGCTTTTTGGGAAGGTAATCTATGGATTAAGTTTAAGATTTCTGACGAATGAAATGCTTTAGGAGGAAGGGTCAGCTGGAGTGGAACATCCAGTTCTGTTTCAATGCATTCGAGGTGATGCTGGTTAAGGATATCAGGATGCGGATTGTAGGTTTTAAAAAGATGCTGAGCGAATATTTGAGATTTCTCTTCATCGGTTCTAGTCCAGGATTGAGATTCATTAAGGAGAGGGTGATTAAAGTCTTTGAAGTTTAACAGTTTCTTAGTAGTAGTCCATAGTGATTTGTCGGTAGTAGTAAGTTTTTCAGTCATACTCATTAAGTTTTGAATCTTGAAATTCTTGATTTCTATTTTTAGTTTGTTCGTCAGTTTGGTATAATATGTTTTGTCTCCTGGGTATCTAGTCCTATGCCACTTCGATCTTGCTTTACGTTTTTCTCTTAGCAAGATACGAATGTGCTGTGGCAGGTTTGTTTGTTGTGGGTTGTTGATGTTGGCGTTAGTGTTTGTAGTGTTATCGAAAATACTGGTACGTATTGAGTCTGTAAGTTTATCTACGGCACTGTCAACGTCTGTTTTAGTTTTTAATGGAATAGTTAAGTCCAATCTGGTTTCCAAGTCTGTTCGAAATCCATCCCAGTTCACTCGTCCAATGATCAGTTTAGGAGGTCTTGGGATAGGAATAAAGTTCGAATGCAAGGAAAGCAAAACTGGACTGTGGTCTGATGAGAGGTCGTTCAAGGATTTAACTATTGTTTGCGAGGAGGAAAGCTGTGAGGTGACAAATATATCAAGGATATCCGGACGTTTTTTGAGAGATGTAGGCCAGTAAGTAGGGTTCATGGGCGAGAGGATAGAATAACTATTGGAGTTTGAGATGGCAGAAAGGATATTACCACGGGTGTTGGACGTTCGACAACCCCACCGTTGGTGTTTAGCGTTGTAGTCTCCTCCGGCAATAAAGCGCGGACCTAGGGATAGAAAAAAGGAATTAAGAAGGGTGTGGGAAATGGAATTTCCAGGAGGACAGTATACAGCTGCGAGAGTTACATGGAAAGGACGAGCTGAAATGATTAGAGAGGTTGATTGTATAGCATCAGTTGGAGTAGACGGAACAAGGGAATGAGGTATGGATTTATGAATAAGGATGCCAGAACCAGCATGGGCAGTGTTGTCAGGATGGTCTGTTCTGTAAGTAATGTAGTCTCGTATGTAAAAACGTGAACGTTGAGTGAAGTGAGTTTCAGTCAGTAGTGCTATGTCTATGTGATTGTCATGGAGGAATATGTCCAGTTCGTCACGGTGGTTATGCAGGCCGTTAGCGTTCCACAAGAGGATAGCTAGGGGCTTTACACTCATCGTGAGACATTGAACGGGATTTCAGAAAGGATTCGAGTGAGAAGGGTGATAAGAGGTCTTATGGTTTCTTGAAGGTCTGAAAGGAAGGAAATTCAGGATGGAGTATATGTCAGGTGAATTTGGATTAGTGAAGGGATTTGTATCAGTGGCATGAGGAATATGATTCGTTTGGGCATGAGGAATGTTTGTAGGCTGGGATCGTCGTGGGGTACGAGGAAGTACATTGGTTGATAATAGGGGAGGGGGATTTGGTTTTTGCTGGTCATTAGGACGGGTAAGGACTTGATGAGGTTGCTCCGGTGGTAACTTGACCTGTAATGGTAGATGATTGGAGGGAGTAGGTTGAAGTGGAACTTTAGGTTGCGGTTTGGAGTTCTGGGGTTTGGATTGAGAGGCCGGAGGCGCCTGACGACGAATTTGTTGATTTTTTGGGATGAACGGTGTCTTCGAGGGTTGAGGGGTTATAATCTTGTCTGCTGAGGTAGAAGGCTGGTGAGCGTTGTCTGCTTGACGTTGCTGAAGCTCAGGAAAATTCCTCGAATCATTCGAAAGAATTTGCGTGATAATTGTCTGCTCTACGGTTCTTTGTTGCAAGTTATGAGTTCTCTGCTTAAGAAGGTTTTTGTAAATCACACAACCTTTATAGCTTGCAGGGTGTGCCTCACCGCAAAGAGCACATTTAGCTGGCTCATTAGGCGATCTTGTGCAGGTGTCAGATGAGTGAGGACCGGCGCATTTGACGCACCTGGCCTGATGACTTGGTAGGACTTGGTGTGGCCTAAGTTTTGACATTTCGTGCACTGTACTATAGTGGGTCTTTGTCTTGGTTGTTCAAATCGAATAACTGAATATAAAAGTCTTGTAACCTGAAATATGTCGGGGTTATTTTCTGCCGGCTCCAAATCTACAAAAAATAATGGTAGAGGGTATTTTTCGGAGGGGTGTAAGACGCATGAAACGTGTCTAACAGAGTGCCCTATCTCTTCTAGTCCTCGTTTAATTGCTTCAGTGGGGGTCGTTGAGTGGAGTCCTCTTAAGACCACCCTGTATGCTTTTTCCTGCCTCAACTGGTAACAGTGAAAGTCATAATTTTTGGAATTTAAATATTGTATAAGTTTTTTATAACTCTCTTTAGAGTTAGTGTTAATTTTGATATTGTTGAGCCTTGAGAAACATCTGAAGTTAGGCTGACCGATCAAGTCGGCGATTTCTTGACCGAAAGTCATGAAGTTGTTGATGTTACTAACAAATATAGGGGGTGGCTCTGGGTCAGTAAACCCTTGTGGCTCCGGGATCACTTTAGAAGTATTCGCTGCAACTGGAACGTTACTGGCTGATGTAGAAGGCGGTGTCTTAGAGGAGGATGGGGCGGCTGAGATAGCCGGACCCATGAGTTCATTTTTGCTGGCTGCAGTGGTACTGCGAGTTTTAGGAGGTGAATTGTTTTGTTTAATTGCCTGTTTAGTTTTGGCCGATTTGTTTTTTTTTTTGTTAGGTGAATCCCCAAGCCCGGGATTTGAGTTTCGTTGCCTTTTGTGTCGTCTCCGCTGTAAGTATTGCGAATCAGACTCGCTTATCTCAGAGAAGGGTGTTTCTTCGGCCGAGTCGTCACAAGATGTATTCATGTCAAGATCCATGAATAAAACATACGCCGTAAAGAGAGAAAAATAATTTTAAAAAATAAATTGAAAAAAAAAAAAAAAAAAAAAAAAAAAGTGTATATACTTTTACAAATTAAAAAAATTACTACTCAAATTAAAAAGTACCTAAAAAAAAAAAAAAAAAAAAAAAAAAAAAAAAAAAAAAAAAGTATCTAAACTAATAAAACTATTTACAATATTATATACAAATAACATAAAAATTAAAAAACACATAATTAATTAATAACAACTAAGTAATAAAAAATGAAAAGTCTTCTAGAAGGAAAAAAAAAAAAAAAAAATTAATAATAATAAAATATAATAGTCTTTGAGAAATAAATCTAGAAAATATATATACAAGTCCTTCGTTACGATCTCGTAGCTGTCAATAGTCTTGACCGCGACCTTATAAACACGATAAGGTGTACAGAAGGGATTTATCCCCTCCTCTTATCTAGTCCAGGCAGTCAACAGTCTATTAGGTGCGTTATGAAAATAAGTGCACTCACCTCTATATGAGCGATTTTTAATGGGTTCATTAGTTCAAAAACTCACGAATCACAAGTTTTGGCAGATGAAACATCAATAACAGCGAGATGGCAAAGTAATAGTCACAGAGCGACACGTAAGTGGTACATCACTAGCGGCCATGACACTTTTACCCCGCCAAAATTAAAAATAATAATTGTTCATAAATAAATAAAAAAGTGTTTTAACTGCATATAGTTACGCTTGTTTGTTTATTTATTTAACGTCACTTTATGCTACTATGGCTAATCTGACGATGGCTATGGCTACAGTGGGAGTCCTAAATTTTACCTATCCAGGTTTTATTAGGATAGAGATCTTTAACGAGTACCTGACATCGTACAGGCTCGGGACCACCTTTTAACGTCCCCTACGAAGGACGGCATAACTAAGGATTTTTTACTCACATTAAAAAATCCTAGGACCATTTGCGGGTTTCAACTTGTGACCTTCGGCATAGGAGGCTGTTATGCTAGCATATAGTTACGTATGCAGTGTACAACACAGCAACCCAGTGGAGTTAATAGTGTTTTACCTATGGTACGAATTTCCCACTCTCTCTCTTTGGTCCCACTAAACCCATTATAGACGGGAGAAAATGAGGTAAAAAAAAATCTGGTACGGGCAACACTCCACTTTCACTTACCTCGACTGTTAAAATCAATTTAAAAACTATTAAATATACTCCAATTTGAAAAATATTTGAACTCTATTTTAATAAAACGTGTATTTATTTTCGTTACAAACATATGATTTAGATTAAATAATATAACTATATTAAATTGTTAATATGTAATAAGTTTATTCCCCATTTGTCACTTTATATTACCTTTTACAACTTTGTGTATCAGATAATACATATTTTTTTAAATCTTTCTCTTTCCAACGGTATATTATACATCTATATTACTGTTGTTGTGTTCAAAAACACAAAAAATGCATAACAAAATATTTGTTCAGTTTTCTCCTTTAGTTGTTAATCAAATTTGTTCAACGTGCATATTTAGCTGTTAATTATCAATGGTAACAAGATAATATAATTATTTTTATATAATCTACAAAATTAAAGGTACTTTAGAGGAAAAAATATTAAAATATCGGTATTTAAGCCCAGTCAGACTATTTCAATCAGAATAAAACCTATGCCATATTAAAGCCCATTAAATTTTACATCAACATAGCGAGTTTAATCAAAATCGTTAGAGCCGTTTTTGAGAAAATCATAAAAGGTGTAAAATGCATGGCATAAAGTGGCTCTTCTAGTTAGCCGATTGTGATGAAAAATTTGCTGTAACATCTCGGGCGTAAAGATTCATTTTATTTATTTTTTGGTTAATCTACTATACCTATGTAAATAATTAAGTTTGTAAATAATTCAATCTATTTTATGTATTCAGGCCAGAATAACTATATTTATTTGTAACATCAATGTTATTCTTAAGGGTCTATGTCCCAGAATAAAGTTCATTTTTCTATTCTATTCTATAGTTGTCTTAAATATAAAATTTCTGTTTCTTACGAATTATGGTTTTTGCAATAGACTTAACAAACACACACACGCGCGGACACACACACACACACACACACACACAGACTTTTTTTCAGGACTTGGTCATTTGGACTCAGGAGACCCTAAAACGTGTATTCCCATCGAAAACTGGAATTAGAAAATTTTCACAATCGTAATAATTTCCCTTAATATTTCATATATAGGTAAGTGAAAGTAAAAAAGCTACTTCATATTAACTCAATTATTTGTATTAGATTTAATAAATTACAAATATAATCAGTATAGATAACCTTATATGTGTTGATTACTTAAGGAGAACTCAATAAAAATGTTGACCTGTCCGTTAGGTTATTCAGTGAAGGAGGCAACTTCTCTTCGGATGAAGTTAACAGCTTCCTTTTCGTCATCCAGAGGTTAGACAAAGAGATGTCCAACGAGAAGAAGAACATCGATACCAAGTTCACCAAAGGCGTCGTCCTCATGGATATGGAAATAGGAAACAAACTAGATAAGTTCATCCACTAGTAAGTCATCAGTCATTATAATCCCCGTGAATTGTGCATACGCGTCATTCCATCTCACGTGGCATCTGTCCGCAGTATGAAGAAGACACAGAGTGAAATCTTGAACAAAAGTAACATGGCATTGATTGTGAACCGATCAAAGAGGGCCATCAAGAGAGAGATATTCAATGGTAGGGCTCTCCTGAAGAAGGCTGAGATGTCCCTGAGCCGCGAACAGGGTTGGGATATCACCATGCTCACCGAACTCTTGGAGGATATTAAGAATGCTTTTTTATTTCTCAACGTCCCAGAGGATTTTCAAGACATTACAGGTGATGTGCTTCTTTTTACTTTTACTTACCTATATATGAATATATAGGTAAATTATAAGGGGAAGTATTGCGATCATGAAAATTTTCGAATTCCAGTTTTCAACAGAAATGCACGTTTTAGGGTACTCTGAGTCCAAATAACCAAGTCCCGCAAAAAGGTGTGTGTGGTAACTCCCGGACAAAAACTATAAGTCCTATGAAACTGAAATTGCATATTTAAGATATGCCCGAGATGTTCCAACAACTTTTCCACTAAAATCGGCTGACCGGAAGTTCGACTTTATCCTTTGCATTTAGCGCCTTTTTACCATTTTCTCAAAAACGGCTCTAACGATTTTAATTAAACTCTATAAATCAATGTAAAATTTAATGGGCTTTAATTGTCATGTAGGTTTCATTCTGATTAAAATAGTCTGACAGGGCTTAAGTGCCGGTATTTTAAATTTTCTTCCTCTAAAGTACCTTTTATTTTGCAAATTAAAAAAAAATTAGGCATATCATCTTAGCATTAGCATTGATAAATAACAGCTAAATATTCAAGTTGAGCGAATTTGATAAACAACTATAGGAGAAAAGTGCAAACATGTTTTTTGATGCAATTTGTGTGTTTTTTGAATAAGTTGTTGGAAAGAGAAAGATTTTGGAAAAAAAATTATCTGATACAGAAAGTTGTAAAAGGTAATATAAAGTGACGAATGGTAAATAAACTTATTACTGATTAACAATTGAATAAAAGTATATTATTTAATCAAATCATATGTTTCCAACGAAAATGACTACACGTTTTATTAAAATTAACTTCAAATATTTTTCAAATTGAAGTAATTTAATAGTTTTTAAATTGATTTTAACAGTCGAGGGAAGTGAAAGTTGTGTGTTGCCCACACCAGATTTTTTTACACAAACTATGATCCCAAATAATTATTATTTTGATGACTCAACATATATTAATTTCCCAAAATCTAATCTCTCCCATTCCCAAAATGCAAAACTCGACGTTTGAAGATACATAAAAACGAAAATAGAAGACCTTTGATCCATGCTAAAATCCCTTTGCACTGCTACGCTATTGGTGCCTTCAGGACAAGTCCAGTGCTTAGCCTGTGTGCAGAATCAGGAATTCCACCACTTAAGTTCAGACGTCTGCAATTAGCATGTAATTATATCTCATCACTGGCCACACAACCCGATAACCCTGCCTACAAATATATATACCAAGCAAATACAAAATAGTATACCAGAATAATCCGACCACCTGAATAAACCAGCACCATTAGGAATAAGATCGAGGGCTTACGTCAAAGAACTTCTCCACATGCATCTCAATAAGCCAGAAACAATAGAAGCACCATGGGACCAAACAGTACCAAGAATAAACTTGACTCTGACAAAGTATAACAAAAATGACACACTGCACTATCTACTAAGAGAAAAATACAATAAAATTATATGTGATCATTCAGATCACATAAAAATATTCACTATGGGTCCAAAATGAATGATCAGGTTGGTTCATCTATTATTACACCCGTAAGTACCCTTAAGTTCAAACTGCCTAACCTAAGTAGCATATATACTGTGGAACTTGTAGCAATATCAAATGCCCTCGAATTCATTAGGTCACGTGATGAGTCAAAGTTCATTATATGCACTGATTCTCTTTCTGCCCTTAAGAGCCTTCATAATATCTGCATTGATAACCCACTAATTAATAAGATCAGAAAATATGTGGGAGATTTAAAAATATGAAAAAAGAACTTGTGTTCTTGTGGATTTCCATCCCACGTGGGATTGATGGCAATGAAGAAGCGGATCGGGCTGCGAAAGAAGCTGCATTGTCAAACGTCCAAATCCCCCAACTTACATCAAGGAAGACGTAAAAAATTACCTTAAGGTCAAAAATATATCAGGCATGGGAACAGTGTGGTCAGAACTTGACAACAACAATAAATTAAGAAATATCAAGCAATCCCTTATCCATGGAATACATCATTAGAAGTAATCCCCGCGAGGAAACTGCTTTGGGCGAGACTTTGCATCGGACAAGCAAACTCACACATCTCCATCCTCATCCTCAGACAGCCGGTACCAATGTGTGACTCGTGCAGCGTGCCTCTCTCAATAAAACATATAATTGTGAACTGCCCCAAATTCCATGTACTAATGGATAAACTTACTCTGGCAAGATCGTTGAGTGAAGAGCTTGAAGGACTCTAGTGAAACAGTTGGTTTACTAATTAGGTTCGTCAAAGAATGTTCTCTGCTCCCGGAACTATAAGAAAAAAAAATAAAAAAAATTAATAAATAAAAAATTAAAAAAATAAAAAATTGGAATAAATTCACTAATTCAGAAAAAATAAAAAATAAAATAGATAAACAAAAATATAGAAGGAAAAATAAAGAAATAAAAAGAGTAAAAAAAATTCTGTTACTACAAATATATTTTGGTGCTAATAACCAAGAGGTTGAGCACCTATTCCAATACCAATACAAAATTATCTATATCAAGGAGGTGATTAAGCTGATTGCACTCAATCAATGAAGAGCTGGAAATTAGTAAACAAGTGCCTTCCCTACCCATTGAGCTACTCTGTTTCATGTTTCAAGATAATCTCAATATCTAATGAAAAAATCTGGAATTCGAAAATTTTTACGATCGCAATACTTTCTCTTTTTTATATATTGGGTTGTGTCACATAAAATACCGTTTTCAAGGTAAAGGATTTTTATTAAAAATATGATATGAAAACAAGATCATTTTATTCGAAGTATTTACCTTCTTTTTCTACACATTTTTCCCAACGTGACACCAACTTTTTTATCCCCGAACTGAAAAACTCTGAGCTTTGAAGTGAAACAAAATCTGAAAACGCACTTTTCACTTGATCATCATTTTCAAAAAGTTTTCCTTTGACGAAGTTGCCTAAATTCCTGAACAGGTGGTAATCTGTTGGAGACAAGTTGGGAGAATATGGTGGGTGCGGAAGAACTTCGTAGTCCAGTTCTTTCAATTTTCGCACTGTATGTTTTGAAACATGGGGTCTTGCTGCCGCTCAGTGATATCATGAGGTACCCATCTATCGATCTTTTACTTTCCCAATACACTTTAAATGTCTGGAAACGGTAGATGTATTTGCATTTAGTTGTGCTGAGAGTCTTTTAACTGTTTGGTAGGGGTTTCCTTCTACTGTATGTTTGAGGACATCATTGTCTATTACGGACGGAGGTCTTCCTCGGGGTAAGTTTTCCAAGTCGGTATCCCCAGCTGAAAACTTAGCAAACAAACGGCGAATGGTCTGTTCATTAACACTCCCTTCCCCAAACGCCTTGGAAATATTTCTAGCGGCCCTCAATATTACAAAAATACAAAAATATTACTCGAAAATCGCGTGTTTCCATGTTCATATTTGGAGGTATACTAAAAAGTGTTTAATTGATTGGGAAGTTAATGTTTATAATACAAAGGTAAGGATTAGTAACTGTTTACTTTAAATTTGTAAACATTCGGAAGAAAACAACAGAGACCTGCAAAATCCTTTATGTATTTCAGAAACTATAAAAACGGACATTTCATGTGAAACAACCCAATATCTCATGTATAAGTAAGTGATAGTAAAAAATAACCTCCTTCTATTAACCTTAAGTGATGAACAACTTATTCTTTTTAAATACCTTTACTATACAATTATCCGACCGATACCTAGCACGACCCAGAATGTTGGATCACTACTAAGTACAACATCTAGTCCTCCTTAGGTCTGAAAGGAAAGTGCTCCTTCGAATATGTGGCTGTATAGGCGAACAAAGCATTTGGAGAAGGACGAATGTTGAACTAAAGAAGTTAGGTGTATCAACATTTATTAGAGGAGGAAGGCTCGCTGGGCTGGTCACGACGCAAGGATGGATCTCTATGAAATACGATACAAAGCCACATGGCACAAGGTAGGCTGGACGATTTGACTCCGGTGAGATACTGGCAGTCTATGATCCAAAAGGGTTCGACTCATCAACTGGTTCACAACGCCGAAAAAGAAGAAGACTTATAAGAAATGAAAAGTAATTTTATTCTGGATTAGTAACCCCCTAAAAATAACAAGAAAAGTACAATATACATGAAAATTGTCTGGTCGTTTAAGACTTCAGTTTAACAATAAAAGACAGGTTTTGTGACAATGAATAGTTATCATCTATAGATTTTAAATATTACATATGTTGGGAAGATTGGTACTTAAGGAGATGGAGAAATAGTTGCGTGTTTGAAAGTGGATAATGATAAGGATTTACAAATGGATACAGGCAAGGAATTCCAAAATAGGGTAGCACGAATAACAAAGAATTTTTTTAAGGAAACAGATCTGTGAGAAGATATAAACCAGTTTATGGGTTGGGATCTAGTGTTTACTGAATGGACATATACTCAACACAATTGGTTCAACCAGGATTTTCTCACTCAAAAGTGTTTTGTCCTGCCGGTGATGTGTTATCTTTTAAGGACTGGGGCATAACCTACGCACTAGCGTCCTCCTCCGAAGAGGAATCCAACCCCGACCACCACGTCTTGTGACCGGCAGTGCAAGCACTCCCGGCCACCACCCAATGATGGTCCTGGCTAGGGACCATCCCCGTGGTACCATTTTGAAATTATGATATCTTAAAGGCCCGAATGGTCGCGTGCCTCGAGACTGCAAATTTCTCGCAGCCTCTACGGTTTACCAGGATACAAATTGACGGGAGGATGCCCGCCCCTTTGTATACTGGAGGGTGCTCCGTACCCTTGTTTACTGAATGGACAGAGGTACAAGTGGTAAGCATATCAAGAATATAAGGAGGTTTTTTCGTGTTTAAAAATCGGAAGAGACAGACACCTAGAAGGTACTGCGACGGAAAGAACCAATTCAACTCTGTATACCTTTTAAAAACATGGGGCGTCTGGGGATTCCACATGTGAATCTAATAAAACAATTCATAAGTCTTTTGAGTCTCATATCAAATTTCTCAGATAGCCCGCCATATATGAGGCAACCGTAGCCTAAATGGGGGAAAATGATTGAATATGAATACCTATTCCAGTACAATTCCATGAAGGTTTTAGTACTGATAGAGATTTTTACTGATTCACGGCCAACGGGTGTAAAAAGAGGTGACTAGGCCTATATCATGCTTAGCTGTCCGGGATCTCCATACCCCAGGGTCGCTCCACGGCTGAAATGCTTATAATTAATCAAAAATTTGGGAAAGCAGAAGTAAGATCTTGTTAAAATTGAAAACTTAGGATATTTACTTCATACTAACTAAAACGTAAGGATAAGTACTGTTATTATTTGATAGCGAGAATGTACTAAAAAAAAAAGGAATTCGAATAAAGAAAGGCGGGGAGCATGACGGATATTTGAAGGAAAGAATTCCATTTGGTTGAGCGGACGACAAAGGATTTTTTATGTGTTCTAGCGTCGTGGCTAGGGGCTATATTTCAAAATTAAAGCCAAAAAACAAACTAATTTTATATGAATCTGTTATCAGGCCTATAATTACATATGCATGCCCAGCCTGGATTCTTGCAAGTAAAACACATATTAACAAATTACAAGTACTACAAAATAGCTCCCTAAGAATAATTAATAACTATCCACCATACACGAAAATAACTACCATGCACAAAGATCTGGACATCCCTACAATAATGGAATTTATACTCCAACAAACAATCATTTTTCTCAAAATGCCAACTGACTGACGATATCCTTATTAAACAAATTGGTAATTATACTAAGTTATCAACCTCTAAATATAGACATAAATATGCTCTTATAAAATTGTATTTTTTTTTTTTTTAATGTTTTAATTCTTTTATTGAAATTTACAACTGCACAATTTACATAGTACAATAAGTAAATGTGCTATTTACAGACAATTGGCTTAAAAAAGTCATTAGAAGAATCTATCCAGCGGTAGCACGTCAATGTTTATTTGTTAAGCAGGTCTCGAGGCCAGCGACTTTTCAGACGCTTTGGAGGATTATCGGGAGTATATGTCGATGAGAGGATATGGACAAGCAGGATTGTATGGGCTGGTAATTTGGAATGAAAGGAGGTGTATCTTTTTTGGGCGATTTCTGTAACTAGTGGGATATTCAGGTCTCTGTGGATGAGTTTGTTGGTAACAAAGTAAGTAGCGTCGAGGATTTGTCGAAGGATTTTGGATTGCAAGGATTGGATGCGGGAGGAGTTTGATGGTCTTGTGGACCCCCATAGCTCAATGCCATAAGCCCAAATAGGTCTGATAATGGTTGTGTAAATGAGTTTTTTGAAGAGGAAGTTATAATGTTTGTCAAGTAAGTGTTTTAATAGTCGATATCTACGAGTAGTTTCTTGTCGTTTAAATCTTGTTTAGGATTCCATGTATGACGTCTGTCAAGATAAAGTCCAAGGTATCGTATTTGTTCTACAGTGATGAGTAGGGTATGATTAAAGGTAACAATGGGACAGGAAGTCATAGGTTTATGTCATAAAGTGAAGGTGATTTGGTGGGATTTATTTTAATTTTCCAATTGTGACACCATTCTGCAATGGCAGATACATGGCTCTGGGGGATTTGAGAAGCAACAATAGGATCATTATTTACAGATAGAACACATGTGTCATCAGCGTAAGTAGAGAGGACAGTGCTATTTATTTATTTTAATTATTATTTCTATCTGTTTATTTCATTTTATTTGTTTTGTTTCTCTTCTTTTTTTTCCTTTTCTTAGTTGGGTTTTTTTCAATTTTTACCAACAGTAAAAACAATTGATGTACAAAATAAATTTTAGCGTAGCGGATTGTATTATTATTACTTGAAATTCCTCAATGAGTTCGAGATTCAAAATGAAGCAGTGGCTTGTATTTAGCAAAATGGCAAACAGTACATACAATGAAAGACGACTATAAATAGAAATAGTAACAAAATGAATTCTGAACATTTATAAATATGACAAATCTAAACATAGTTATTAACCATAATCTAAAACAAATTTTGTATAACTAATGATTTTAGTAAGTAACGGCTTAAGTGGTAGGTAGTAAATTTAGTTTAAAAAAATTAAATATGATATCTATTTTTAACAGCGTGGTATACATAAACAGCTTAGGAGAAACCCTCCTTTCCCAACAGTAACGACTAGGGAAAAAAATGACTAATTTAAAATAAAACTATGTATACAAAATACACATGAATTACAGTAATAAATTGTCATTTATAAGGCGTTATCTAGGCAACTTCGATTTCTACGAAGGATAAAAATACTTAATGGCGGTTCCACTTCGACCAGTTCGACCTCCCAACTAAAATTATTAGCCAAACTGTTAGGATACCCGCTTTCTAACCTCCCATCCTCTAAAATAAATATCTTTGAATTCACAATTCTTTAACAGTTATTTTAAATAGCTACCTTCTAATCGTGAGTAATATCACTAACGATGAATATTATCTTTACAATACTCCAGATAACTAAAAGAATAGTTAATATTTAACATTTTCTTCTTACAATTCTTGGGTTCTTTTTTTCGATTCTTTTTCTCGAATACGGCCATTAAAAACACGTGTTGCAATAATGCAATTTTTCTTTCATCTCGTACCGCATAAACCTCCTACAAGGTTATTGATAGGTTAGACTATAAAACTTCCAGGTTTCTTCATTGAGCAAAACAAGTAGCGGATTGTGATGGATTTCCAATCAATATTTTAAAACTGTGCAGATGTATTCTATACAAATAAAGACTGATGTTGTATAAAAAAATAGGGGCTATATGTGACAAACAGATATTTCTGATATTTAAGCTTAAATATTTTTAGAACTTCTTCGTCCCTTGGCTATCAGAGGCAATGTGCTGTTTACTGCTTGATCTAGGGTATACTTCAAGAGGGATCTTATTTCCTTGATCAGTATTAGTTAGAGCTAATAAACGTATCATTTATTTAAGGATGAATACAAAAATATAAATAAAGCTCTAAACATTTTACTATGTAAATGTCATCCTCCTGAATTTCAGTTAACGCTAATTTTTTAAAAAAGTTTTATTTAGGATACACACATGTCACATATATCTAATGCTGATTTATAGCCTCTGTAGATTAAGTCCTGTCTGAGCTATATTTAAAATAGCATTGTAAAAAATCTATTAAGATGGGATCACTGCATACTATATGCGGGATCACCTGTTCCTGGGTGGCTAGCATAACAGCCTCCTATGCCAAAGGTCACGGGTTCAAACCCGCAGGTAGTCCTAGAATTTTTTTAATGGGAGTAAAAAATCCTTAGCTATACTGTCCTTCGGAGGGGACATTAAAAGGTGGTCCCGAGCCTGTACCATGTCAGGTACTCATTAAAGACCCCCATCCTAATAAAATCTGGATTGGCAAAATTTAGGACTCCCACTGTAGCATCGTCCGATTAGCAACAGCAGCATAAAGTGACGTTAAAAAATGTTAAAATATCTGGTGCACGCAACACACGACTTTCACTTACCTCCGTTATTTATATCAATTCAAGAATTTTCTAATAAATTTATAAACAAAAATAAATTGTTAAAGAATTATTTAAATTAGATTTTAATAGAAACAAGTGTTTTATTTAAAAATCTATTATATTATTATCTACGACAATCAGTTTGTTTTATCAGCTTTTCATCGCTCTCCGTTAACTTTTACAATAGTTGTATAAGATAATATTTTTTCTAAAATCTTTAGCTTTCCAACGGTATATCATACATGTATATTACTGTTCTTATTTTCTAAAACAAAAAATTGCACTAAAAAACATTTTTTCAGTTTTCTCCTTTAGTTGTTTTTCAAATTCGCTCAACTTGCCCATTTAGCTGTTTTTTAGAAATGCTATTTAGATGATATGGTTAATTTTTTTTAAATCTACAAAATATGAGGTACTTTAGAGGAAGACATTTTTAAATATCGGCATTTAAGCCCTGTCAGACTATTTCAATAAGAATAAAATCTACATGGTGTTAAAGCCCATTAAATTTTACATCGATATAGCGAGTTTAATCAAAATCATTAGAATTGTTTTTGAGAAAATTGTAAAAAGGTGCAAAATGCAAGGTATAAAGTGCCTCTTCTGGTAAGCTGATTTTGATGAAAAAGATTTTGTAACGTCTCGGCCGTACAGTTGAAATTTCAGTTTCATAGGACTTTCCATTTACGCCTGGGAGTTACCACACACACACACACACACACACACACCTTTTTGCTGAACTTGGTCATTTGGACGCAGGAGACCCTAAAACGTGTATTTCCGTCGAAAATGGAATTCTAAAATTTTCACGATCGCAATACTTTCCCTTACTATGTATTTCATATATAGGTAAGTGAAAGTAAAAATAAACAAGCAAACAAATCTATTAAGACTTAGAGTAATCATTGTTATTTTTTTTTTAATGGTTAAAAAGGCGTAGAAAAACAACATTGTTATAGCAATTACGAGCTTTATCTTAAAATGATTAGTTCATCGTCAAATTCTTACAGGATTATTCAGGAATAGATCAAGTTGTTCGTATAATTTCAACCCGAGCAAATCGTCTATAAGCCTTGGGAAGTCAATATTGAAAAAGCGTATGGCAAGCCGTTCCATGGTGAAGGAGACAAGTCGTTTCCTCCTCTTCAAGTTGTCAGTCGACGAAGATGAAATCCCAAACACTTTTCTCAACAAACTAGACTTCATACTTTCGAAATGCAAGGAGTCTCTGCACACACAGATATTCGTTAGTATATTATTATTTTGTTATAATATTAATTTCCTTTTGAATATAGGTGATAGAATTCCGGTTGTGGGATACACCGATGATTTGGTACTGCAAGGTGAAGACACGAAAACTATACAACTAAATACAATAAAAACCGGTAAAGAAATAGGACTCGAAATAAATACCGATAAGACGAAATATATGGTTAGTAGCAGAAACTGTGGCCAGATTGGTGATATTGATAGATCAGGGCATATTTTTGAACACGTTCGAGAAATTTAAGTATTTAAATTCAATGATAACAAGAAAAATGAAATCCAGGAGGAAATAAAGTCCCTGTTAAGTGTGGGAAATGCGTGTTATTATTCAGTTGCTAAATTACTTAGCTCGCAGATTCTGTCTAAAAACTTAAAGGTTAGAATTTGAATGAATGAATAACTTTATTTGCTTTCGGGGCACCCCCATACAAATTGAGCTGGCTACATAACAAATATATAATACAAAAACAGATTTCAATAAAAGAGTTAACAATATATAAATTCACTACGTTATCAGCTCTAGGTACATTGAATAGTAATAAATTAAATAAAACGTATAATAAAATAATGAAGAGACAATTATGAATAATAAAATCGTTTCCAATATAATAAATATATTATTTTACATAACACGGCAAAACACGATAAATAATATGTTAAAGTTAACAAATAATTTTATTCATTTATTATAAATGATTTAATTGGCAACATTGCTAAAGGTTAGAATTCATAAAACTATTATTCTTCTGACGGTTCTTACGGATGTGAAACTTGGCCGCTTACTTTGAAGGATGAACAACGGCTTAAGGTTTTCGGAAATTAGATACTGCGTAAAATATTTGGTCTGAAGAGAGATGAAGTCACTAGAGAGTTCAGAAGGTTGCACAACGCGGAATTGCGGAGCTTGTACCCTGTGAATATAATTGGGTTGATAGCATCGCGGAGACTCAAATGGGCGAGTAAAATTGTTGGGCTCGGTGATGAAGATTCCGAGAAAGTTGGTATTCGCTGAACCGACTGGTAGGCTCCGAAAGTAGGCCGAAGCGTCGATGGGAGGATTGCGTTAAGGCTGATCTGGGGACTTAGGCTTGAACGGTGATCTTTAGACGAGTCTGTGTAGGCGGAATTTTGTGGTATTAGCATCGAACCTTCGGGTTCGGCAAGCCTAGTATTATTATCATTATTAATTTCCTACATATACTATAGCCGAGTTATGTGTACATGGATTATAAATCCGCTCTGTGGTCTTCCAATATCTGTCAATTAGGACGATTTGCAGAGGTGGAAGGAACATTGGCTCGCTGGCACCATTGCACCACCACCATGGCACCACAATCATGATCTGTGAATCTTGACAGATCATTCATTGTCCTTGTACCCGAATTGATCTGTTGCTCTGCCATGTTTATCTCGAAAAGACTGATTATAAAGGTTATAGATAGTGCCATATTTTATTTGTTTTTTAAAAATTGTTCCTGAAAATATGGAATTGGTTCATTATTACCCAATTATGTTTTTGGTTAACTGTTTTCATTAATAAACCTTTGTAATGACCAAAAAAAAAATAAAATTTACTCCTTCCTCTCAAAATTTAAGGGCTTACGTTTCAAAATTCGCAGAATCCGAATAAAGAACTTTAAAAATCCGTTTGTCTGCTGTATGCCGTCCGCCTTCCACGGCATTTCTCCTAAACTACCAGACCAATTATTTTTTCATTCGACAAAAAATACTAAAGCATGCAAGGATGATCCTAAGACCAAGAGGTTGGTATCAGCTAGTTATTATAAAATGGCGGCCGATTAAAAGTGATTTAATTCAATAATCTGTTATTTTTTAAGATAGAGAAAAACTTTATTAGTGTTTTTTAATTAAAAAAAAAATGCGAATAATTATAAAAAAGAAGAGTTTTAGAATCAGTAAAATGTGATAAAAAAAAAAAAAAAATAATAAAATAAAATAAAAATTGAAATATTGCCTATGTATACGATTGTACCTTCGTTATATTCTTAGATAATCGCGAATAATTAGAAAAATGAGATAAAAGTTCAAATTTTACCCATAAGTATAGCCATAACTCAGTTATTTTTGAAGACGAGAAAAATGTGTATACAGTTTTAGAACCACTAAAGCATGATAAATAAAAAAAAAAGTGATCTATATATTCCTACAAAATGCAAAGAGAATCATTGAAATTGTTTCAGAACTAGCACAGATATAGCGTTTTGAAATTAGGAGGGGTGATATTCCATTTTAATTTGAATTATTTATTGCTTTTCATATAAGTTAATTGTCTACAAAAAGGTATATAAACAGTTAAAACCTAATATAGTTATTTGGAAATAATAAACAATTGTGTAATAATTTGCATCCTTTTTAACATCTATCTAATCACTTGATGAGAAACTTTAAATTGAGTTATTTTCCTAATAGAGTGTGTGCTTTCAATTCATTAACTACCTACATACATACATCGATGGCACAACAACTCATGAAGAGTCAAGGCCTCCCTTAGTCTGAGCCGCCAGTCTTGTCTGTTTTGTGCTGCTGCTCTCCAATTCCTGATTCCCAGCTTGTTCCACGCATCTGCCGCCACACAATCCTCCCACCGCAAACGAGGTCTGCCAACTTTTCTGGTCCCATAAATCTTTTCCTTGAGGAGTTTTTTGGGGATTTCATTACTGTTCATCCTAGCAACATGCCCGGCCCATCTCAGGTGCCCAGATTTTATAAAATGAACCACGTCTCGCTCGTCATAGAGCCTCATGAGCTCTGCATTTTTCCGCATTCTCCAGGTACCGTTCTCATACACTGGCCCTAGAATCCTTCTTAAGATTTTCCTTTCGAATCTTAATAGGGACGATTCTTGGGCTTATGTCATCGTCCAGCACTCCGATGAATATGTGAGAACCGGACTAATCAATGTTTTATATATTCTCATCTTCTATATTCTGGAGAGAGAATTGCTCCTTAGATGTCTGAGAAGTCCGTAGTAGCACCTATTGGCCGCTAAAATCTGACGCTAGACTTCATTAACTGGACATCATAAATAAAATAAGATTTGCTACCAACGATATACATCATACTACTCATACTAACTTAATTAACACTCAGAGCAGAATATACTAAATCTTCCTGGAGTCCTGATTTTTCAGTTTAGCGTGCTCTTCAACAGCCTATGACTCTTCCATCTTGATCCTCTTTGTATCTCATCATAGTTTGCTCGTTTCCGCTCAAGCACACTTGTATGTCTATGTCTTCTGAATCCGTTATTTTCTAGTTTGTCTTCCTCACATTCCACCAAAACATATCCAAAGGTAGGATTATCATTTAAAATTCGTAAAGTTTTCCATAGAGCTGGAGTTTCTATGTATATCTAAAGTGGTTTTTTAGGGATCGCTTGTAGCAAGGTGGCTAGCATAACAGCATCCTATGCCATAGATCACGGGTTCAAATCCACAGGTGGTCCTAGGATTTTTTAATGGGAGAATTAAAACTGAAAATTCCTTAGTTATGCCGTCCTTCGGATGGATTTCCAATATAAAAAAATAGGGGCTATATGTGACGAACAGATATTTCTGATATTTAAGCTCAGATATTTTTAGAACTTCTTCGTTTCTTGGCTATCAGAGGCAATGTGCTGTTTACTGCTTGATCTAGGGTATACTTCAAGAGGGATCTTATTTCCTTGGTCAGTATTAGTTAGAGCTAATAAACGTATTATTTATTTAAGGATGAATACAATAATATAAATACAGCTCTAAACATTTTACTATGTAAATGTCATCCTCCCGAATTTCAGTTAACGCTAATTTTTTAAAAAAGTTTTATTTAGGATACCCACATGTCACAGATATCTAATGCTGATTTATAGCTTCTGTAGATTAAGTCTTGTTTGAGCTATATTTAAAATAGCATTGTATAAAATCTATTAAGATGGGATCACTGCATACGTAACTATATGCGGGATCACCTGTAGCTGGGTGGCTAGCATAACAGCCTCCTATGCCAAAGATCACGGGTTCAAACCCGCAGGTAGTCCTAAGATTTTTTTAATGGGAGTAAAAAATCCTTAGCTATACCGTCCTTCGGAGGGGACGCTAAAAGTTGGTTCCGAGCCTGTCCGATGTCAAATACTCATTTAAGATCCCTATCCTAATAATACCTGGATAGGCAAAATTTAGGACTCTCACTGTAGCTTCGTCCAATTAGCCACAGTAGCATAAAGTGACGTTCAATAAATGAAAAAAAAAACCTGTACCACTACAACCCATGAAGGGTCTTGGGCTCAGTACATATAGAGATTCGTACTGTTTCTAGGCCAATGACAGTGTAATGAGGTGATTAGGTCTTAATCATGCTCAGCCGCCAGGTTTTTCCCCAATTAATTTGGGTACCCACTTTATAGAGGCTGGGTCTGCCCCAGGAGGGTCTCCATACCCTAGGGTCGCCCCCCGACTGAATTAACAGAATAAATAATATTTCTGCCACAGCCGGGATTCGAACCCAGGACCTGGAGCACAACAGACTAGTGCTCTATCCACTAGACCACGCCGCTCCCTGTTCAATAAATAAAGCGGTTTTTATTGATCACCAGACCGTTGAAGGGGTTTGTTGTTGTTATCTATGAAACTTTTCAATTTCTGGCCTCTGTTTCTCTCTTATTATGGAAACGGTACTCGAAAATAAATTATTAATTAATTTGTATATTTGACGGAATAAAGAGACACATTGGCTTCGTTTTCCAGTGGGTTTACCTTCCTGTAGTACATCTAAAACCTTCTCTAAACCATTTATAGACAGCTTTCTATATTTCTGGTGGGTCCAATTTACTCTCTGTTGATTAAATCGCCGTTAAATTTTTCTGTCCATCTTTGGACCTAGCAGTGTGATTCGTGCACTTTTTGCAGCTAGCACCATGATATAGCAGTACTACTTGATATCATTAGACTGCCTTATTCACAGATAGTATTAACAAAAATAGAATAATATAAGCTAAATAAAATCATAATAAAAGATAAGGAAAGGACCAACTGAGAGTAGAGTTAGAATTTCTATGTCTAAATAAAATTAAGAATAATTGGTAGAATAACAAGGAATATGGTAAAGATTTAAAATAAATAGAATATTTTTAAGAAAAGATTCACTTCAAATAAATAAGTCATGTCACATACTTATGTTTGTATGTATGTACATATTTTAGTTTAATATTTTACCTCAAATTGGTACCCAGGACTGCTTTACAAACTCCGCGAATTCCTCCCTCATCATCCAGTCCTACCTCGCCAAAAGGTCCTTCAAAATAAATCACAATAGTTCCTATTCATCCCTTTTCATTCAGTCGGACTGCAGAATCCAGAGAGTGCTCAACGCAGCTATCCGATTTATCTTCGGTACAAAAAGGGACGAACACATAAGTCCGCTTATAAAGGAATTAGGTTGGTTCCAAACAAAAGAGTATCGCCGCCTGAATGTTATGTGCCTAGCACGTAAGGTTTGAGATTCTGGAGTTCCGGAAAATCTTAGACGTGAATTTGTCAAGGTACGGAGTGAGAAACTACAGGGTGTATTCCAATTACCTGCTTGCAGAATTGAAGCCTTGAGGAATGCTTTCCACGTTGCGACAGCGAGAGAGCTCAACCAGCTACCGGTGGAAGTCAGGTTTCCTTCCTCTTTCCGCAAGGCTTGCCTTAGACTATTCTTGGATGCAGACCCGTCGAGTGCGTCTTGAAGCTCAGAGCAAACCTGGAGATGTTTCCTTTCCTTTCCTAATATCCCTTCTTTATTTTACTTTATCTCTTTATTTTTCCTTAATCATTTCCTTCAGTGTTTATTTTCACTTAATTGAATAATTTATAATTGTTTTATTTTAAGTTTACTTATAAAAAAAAAAAGTTTTATGTTTCTAGAATAATAATCATAATTGGCACAAATATAAGTGTAAAAAATCATTATTTTGTCTGTAAGAAAGGGCCTCATGCTCTAAGACAATAAAAATCTAATCTAATCTGCTGGTGTCCCTCAAGGTAGTAAGTATCCTAGGACCCATCCTTTACACAGTCTATACAGCTGATATCCCAACCCTTCCCAAAACCTTCCTTTCTACCTATGCTGATGACACTTGTGTGTTATCATTCAATAACGATCCTACTATTGCTTCTCAAACTCTTCGATCCCACATCAGAGACCTTGAGGTATGGTGCCAGAATTGGAGAATCAAAATCAATTCCAACAAATCCCACCAAATTACCTTAACGCTTCGTCGTAAACCTATGACATCCTGTCCTACAGTGTTCTTTAATAATATTCCGCTTGTCCCGGTTGAACAGATTCGCTATCTAGGACTCCTACTTGACAAACGTTTAACATGGAATCCACACACAAGACTGAAACGACAAGAAACAACCCATCGCTTTCGCTCACTTCAACACTTACTGGACAGACACTCTAACCTTCCACTTAACTACAAAAGGCTCATCTATATCACCATCACAAGACCTATCTGGACTTATGGAGTTAAGCTCTGGGACTCTACTAAACCATCAAATTCTTTCCGTATCCAATCCTTACAATCAATAAAATCCTCAATGCTCCTTACTTTGTCACGAATAATCTCATACATGAAGACCTTAATAAACCATATATTGCTGATTTGGCCCGAACCAGGTATCAATCGTTACATGAAAAACTCCACTCCCACCCCAACCTACTAGTTTCAATCCTTGCTTCCTCTTCCATTCCTGACTATCCTCCGAGGCGTCTGAAAAGAAGATGGCCTCGAGACATTCTAGTTTAGATTACCCAGTGGAGTGGTGCCAATAGGTATTTTCTCTTCATGTCTTTTTTATGTATTTCTGTTAGCTAATTTACTTGACGTATAACCTAATACAGTTGCAAATTTCCATAAATGATAATAAAAAAAAAAAAATAATAAAAAAATTTAACCTAAGCATTAAATATTTTGATTTTTGCAGAATTTCACGTCACAATCGTTGAATAGACGCTCTGAAAACAACCTCTGGCCAACCAAATCCTTAAATAAAGCTAAAGCACAGAAAGGAACTAACATCTTTCTAGAAATTGAACCGCAATTAAAAGAAATACAACGCCAAAGTCTTATAGCTTGGTTGGATATGGTCAACGGTATTTATAATATTTTGTTTATGATACATGATTATAGCGATGTCACTGGGATTTATTCTAATAAAGAGTTTCATATTTACTTTTAAAATAATAGTTATACGAATCTTTAAAAGGCTTAAAGAGGTTTATTTCATATAATAGGATTTATTATTACAAATGTAAGTCTTCTCTGTTAAATTTTTCAGTTTTTACCTGTCAACCTTGACAGTCTTTTGTATATAGAAAAATATATTTTTTTAATATATCCCTGATCCAAATTAACTCATCATTCGATTAGACCATTTGGAGATCACGATGGTAGACTTATTTGAAGCACTTCATCTGTTCAGAAAACCTCTGTTTCCGATCGTCCGTTGCGTGTGTAACCAAATCGCTCCGACTCGACATTCACATATTTTGAGGCCCCCATAATCCTTGCCTCAAAGTCCGACCTTGTTGGCCGACTAGGGATTCTTCCGAAGAATTACCCTCTGGGTTAGTGGCGTTTTGAATACGTGTCTCCACCTTCTTTACTAAATTATGAGTTTAGTTTGTACAGTGTACTGCACTGGGTACAATCAGGGGTCATTACCTTTTTCATCAAAATCAGTTTACCAGAAGAGCCACTTTATACCATGCATTTTGCACCTTTTTTTTCGATTTTCTCGAAAACGGTTCCGACGATTTTGATTAAACTCGCTACATGGATGTAAAATTTAATGGGCTTTAATATCATGTAGTTTTCATTCTGACTAAAATGATCTGACAGGGCTTAAATGCCAATATTTTCTTCGTCTAAAGTACCTTTAATTTTGTAGATTCTATGAAAATTACCAAATTATCTTGTTAGCATTGATAAATAACAGCTAAACAAGTAAGTTGTGCGAATTTGAAAAACAGCTATAATGCAATTTTTTGTTTTTAAACATAAGAGCAGTAATATACTGTAATATACCCATTTTTTATAATTATAGTGGTTATTAATTTATATATTTGTTGTTGAGTTAGGCAGGCTAACAATAAGGTAAAAGGTAAAATTTTAATACCAGCTCTTATTTGTTTGTTTGTAAACATAACCTCCATTTTGGATGCACGGGACATTCCAGGTAAAAACCCAGGTGGAGGAAAGATACCTGATCATGGTCAGTCAGAGTTGGGGTTATGAGCTGATAGGAGAGTAGAGTTTTGAGTGGAGAGCTGGGGAGGTAGGAGTTGCTGTCTGAATATGAAGAAACATTGTTAGCCTGCCTGCATATTGTTTGTGTTATGTTTGTAAGTGATTATTATAATTAAAAAGTTAAATAATAAAAATGTGCCTGATTGTCAAGAACCCATACTATACCCTGAGAGATAAATTGAGTTTTAATTAAGTAAATATTATGTGAAATGATTTTTTCTTAAAAGAATATTATTTTAAAAAATAAGCATATTATATAATTTGGCTCCCAACTAGGTGTGGCTTAATTTGTTAAATATTAAGACCACGACAATCAGTGCACAATTTATAGTTAACTAAGTTTTTAAGTGTTATTTGTGAGCAAACAATATGGAGGACCAAGGAACAAATAGTTATTTAGATAAGGTAGATTTGTTCAAGCAAATGATGATGATGATGGAAAAATTGGAACAAAAGATAGATAAATTTGGAACAGAAGTATTAGAAAACTTTACAAGTATTACACAAGAATTAAAAATTGATTCCCAGAAAATAACCTCCACTGAAGATGAAAAAAATAATAATCAAGAGCCTACAGACCAAGAGAGTGAAGAGTTTGCAACAGAAACAGTACCTCCTATTTGTGCAGAAGAAGCTCCATCAAACACTTCACATCCCAATGCTATTGAAGAGATCCAGGACAAGACTGCAATAACTAGTTCTATTAAAGTGAAGGAAACTGTAAGCATCAAAGAAGATGAAATTTGTGAAATGAAACCATGTGACAGCAAGTGCTTAGCATTAAGAACTTTTATAAGCTCCTTAAGTCCCCAAAATCAACCACAGGAGGTATTTAATAGTTTAAACATTTTAAATAATTCAAAAAGTGGTTTCTCCATCTTTAATAATTATTTGTTACCGATTGTAAATTTATTTAATCAATACAGGGATGTGCCTATCAAAAATATCATCAGCAAAATTTTAACATATGAATTTTATAATGGTTATATGGTTTTGGATCATGTTAGGAAAAATCGGACACCATATTATTTTTGGACACGGCAGTCTTTATCGTTTTCCAGGGGATAAAAAGGGATGATTAGCGTTCCCTCCGTAAGATGAGCTAAAAAATGGGCAGTCTGAACAATGCTCAGATTGAACCATACTGGAATTATTTATAAATAAGTTGTAAATAATGTAATAATTAGAATCACTCAAGTATTAAATTTTAATAGCTGGTCCAAATGTAAATCTTTTTCATAATAGTTTGTTTAAGTTTCTAGATACTTAAATTTAAATAAGCTCATAACTCCATTAGCTAAAAATTATGCTTAATGGTCTTATTGGTGTCTTGGGCAATAGTTATATTTTTGAATTTGTTACACTGTTATTTTTTTTTTTTTTTTATATTTTCTTTCTTAATTATTTGTTTTATATGCACCTAGGCCTGTTTGTGAGAAAAATTTGAGTATATAGTTTTTGTTGAAGAATTAGTTGGTTATATGTACTTAATTTTACAGAGTGCTTGTATAATTTTTGTGTGTTTATGGTTCTAGTGTATTTTGTCCCAAGTTGGTTAGCATTTGTCTCTCAATGTGAAATATTGTATATAAGCTTAGTTTATAGAGTATTGAAAATAATTTAAAGTATAACGAAGAATTGTATGAAAAGATGTATATATTTTGAAATATTTGAATTTGAAAAAAAAAAAAAAAAAAAAAATATTCCCTTCCAAAATTTTTTTTTTTTTACCTAGGATTGGGGAGAAATGTAATATACCCATTTTTTATAATTATAGTGGTTATTAATTTATATATTTGTTGTTGAGTTAGGCAGGCTAACAATAAGGTAAAAGGTAAAATTTTAATACCAGCTCTTATTTGTTTGTTTGTAAACATAACCTCCATTTTGGATGCACGGGACATTCCAGGTAAAAACCCAGGTGGAGGAAAGATACCTGATCATGGTCAGTCAGAGTTGGGGTTATGAGCTGATAGGAGAGTAGAGTTTTGAGTGGAGAGCTGGGGAGGTAGGAGTTGCTGTCTGAATATGAAGAAACATTGTTAGCCTGCCTGCATATTGTTTGTGTTATGTTTGTAAGTGATTATTATAATTAAAAAGTTAAATAATAAAAATGTGCCTGATTGTCAAGAACCCATACTATACCCTGAGAGATAAATTGAGTTTTAATTAAGTAAATATTATGTGAAATGATTTTTTCTTAAAAGAATATTATTTTAAGAAATAAGCATATTATAATACATGTATGATATACCGTTGGAAAGATAAAGATTTTAGAAAAAATATTCTCTCATACAAAACCTTTTAAAAGTTAATAGAGAGCGATGAAAAGCCGATAATACTAAGTGATTATTTTAGATAATAATATTACAGATGTTTTAATAAAACGCATGTTTCTATAAAAATTCTATTTAATTAAATCTTTAATGGTTTCACTTATTTTTATCTCTTACTGTGTTTGAAAATTCTTTAATAGATTCTTAAAACGGAGGTAAGTGAAAGTCGTGTGCTGCCCGCACCAGGTTTTTCAATTAATGAAACACATGTCGATAATCTAATGAAATGTGTAGCATTTATTTTTTAAGTCCTTTAAAAAATATAATGCTTAAAAAAATCATTGCTCTATATTAGGTTACAAACAAGACCTTATTATTTCACATGCTCTTGACAATATTCTCTCCGATTTCTCAAACGTCCATCAGAAAATCACACAGTACATACCCGATTCTTCAACAAAATCCCGATTCAGCTAAAGTAACCTCCTCGTAGTTTGAAACGGTATTGAGTATTAAGTAAGTCCTAAGACTCTGAGGCTTACGTGTCCCTCTTTCACTATAGGCTTTCGATAACAGAGAAAGGCACTGAGATCTCTTGGAGCCTTGCTTTGTCATCCGTCAAAAGACTAAGAAATAAATCAATTTTGATTTGCAAGAATATAATATCCATCTAATGATAACATAAATCCTGAATTTAGTATTTTAAGTATATTTTAATACATTAAAATACATAGCCTTGGAATAACAGAAGAAAAAAAAAATCTAAACACACACCAATTTATTTTTCAGATGCTCTGCAACTTTTTAATCTTTTCAGTAATAACGTTAGCGTTATTTTGAATAACGAATACGAAAAATTTGAAGAAATCTGGTTTTCGGGTATGGATTCGATCGAAAACCAATTCTATGACGAATTGAAAGAGTTCGATAAGGCTTCGCAAAGGAATAAGGCAGAAATGCAGCGAAGCCTGAAGACCATGTACGGGCACCCCAACCACAAGGAGCGTTTGGCAGCCCTCTCCAACCAAGCTGTGGAGTTCTGCAAATCACAAACACAGGATTTGAAGACGATCATCCTCTATAGGAGGGTATGTACTTCAATGAGCTAATGAACAATACCTCTAGAACATTTTATTGTTATTATTATTTAAAAAAAATTATTTTATTGAAATTTGTTAACTGTATATAGTACAAAAAGTAAATGAGCTATTTACAGAAGATTGGCTTGAAAAAGTCTTGAGAAGAATCTGCCCCTGGGGTAGCACTTAAATGTTGATTTGGTCAGCAGGTCTCCAGGCAACTGTCTTTTCAGACTCCTCGGAGGATTATCGGGAATAGATGTCGATGTGAAGATACGGACAAGCGGGTTTGTATGGGCGGTAATTTGGAATGAAAGGAGGTGTATATTTTTTTGGGCTATTTCTGTAACGAGTGGGATGTTCAGGTCTGTATTGCAAGATTTGGATGCGGGAGGAATTCGATGGTCTAGTGGAACCCCATAGCTCAATGCCATAATTCCAAATAGGTCTGATAATGGATGTGTAAATGAGTTTTTCGAAGTAAAGAGGGAATTTTGGTGTTTGTCAAGTAAGTGTTTTAATAGTCGATATCTACGAGCAGTTTCTTGTCCTTTAAGTCTTGTATGAGGATTCCATATAAGACGTTTGTCAAGATGAAGTGCAAGGCATTGTATTTGTGTATGATTAAAGGTAACAACAGGACAGGAAGTCATAGGTTTACGTCGTAGAGTGAAGGTGATTTGGTGGGATTTATTAGGATTTATTTTAATTCTCCAATTGTGAAACATTTCTGCAATGGCTGATACATGGCTCTGTACGATTTGGGAAGCAACGATAGGATAATTATTCACGGATAGAACATATATGTCCTCTGCGTAAGTGGAGAGGACAGTGCTTGGATGGATAGGGATATTAGCTGTATACACCGTGTAGAGGATTGGGCCTTGGATACTACCTTGAGGTACACTGGCAGACTGATTGAATACTGAGGACTAGGAGAGGTTATGATTAACTTTAAAGGTTCTATCTGTAAGGTAGAAGCGGATTATTTGGAAATATGTCGGGGAGAAGAATTTGCAGAGTTTGTAGAGCAGTCCTGGATGCCAAGTAAATAGTAGAATGGGATGATGGGACGAAATTCTAACTGGTGGTGAGGAATGATGTGATTTGAATGGTATAACCTTTTTAGGAGAAGTTTTCCAAGAATATTGCACATAAGAGGAAAATGGAATATAGGACGGTAAGAGGATGGGTATTCAAGTGGCTTTTTGGGCTTAAGAATCATTTTTATAATAGACAGTTTCCAAGTATCAGGGAAATAGGTAGAGCAGAGAGTGGCGTTGTAGATATAAGTAAGGAAAGGGTGGCCTTTCGAGGGAGCTGTTTTAGGATGTTGGTTGTAATAAGATCGTGGCCTGGAGATTTTTTAAGAAGTAATTAACTAAGGATGTTGATAATTTCTGATGGATGAAATACTTTAGGAGGAGGATACATTTGGAGTGGAACATTTATTTCTGTTTCTATATGTTCGTTATGGATCGGATTAATGATATCGGGATGAGGATTAAAAGTTTTGGATAGGTGTTTGCCAAAGATTAGGAATTTTTCATCATCCGTTCTTGTCCAGGTTTTCAATTCAATGAGGAGTGGATGGTTAAAGGTTTTGTATTTTAGTAGTTTTGCAGTTTTTATCCATAATGATTTGTCTGACTTTTTTAACTTAATTTATATAAATCCACATCTTTCACTCTTTCCGTGACAATAATCAGAAAGACATTATATGATTAAAAACCTCATCTGACAGGCATCTCTTTCTTACGTGAAATTGTAGAGTTTTTAACAGATGAATTCTTAACCAGCTCCATTTCAACCTTCTTCTGGTGAGTTCTGGCATGTCCATTGTCGCAATGTTTTGAATAAATTGGTTATAAAGTCTGTGAAGTATGTCTTGTATGAAGTATGAATGTAGTCTTTAACAATAGGTACGTGTAGATCTGTAGGTAAATTGTTGATACTGACGTACCAGAGTAAGCATGTAATTAGTCTCAATATTTTCGGTAGGAAAATCTGTATTTTTTTAATATAAATATCCTCTCGATTCCAAAAAAATGATATGCATATATCAATAATGCTTTTAATAACACGTAAGTGAAAGTATTCAAGTTTTGTGTAATTTTTAGCGTGGACCGTTTATGAAGAATAGAATACAAAAGCATTAGTCTTCTGTTTCGGAGCGCCGTGCCGCATCATAGCTTAGTAGACAGAGCAATAGGTTACTGTTACCCAGGTTCCAGATTCAGGATGAGGCAGAATTATATATTCTTTTATTTTAACCTCGGAGCGACCCTGAGGTATGGAGACCCTCCTGGGGTATATCCAGCCTCTATCAAGTGGGCACAGAAAATAGGGGGAAAGAACCTAGCGGTCGAGCGTGATTTAGGCCTAACACCTGCTTGCACGGCTGTTGGCCTTGAAAAAGTACGAACCTTCAGGATTTTTTTTTTTTTTAGTCTTCTGTTTAATTAGAAAATTATAATAATTAATCACTACCTGGCAGGATAGCTAATCTGCCCTCTTCAGATATGGTGAAAACCCAAGGAAGAGTGTTGAGGTGACGCTTGTGTTAAACCTTGTTAGTCGATTAGGAGGTCATCTTAAGATTTATAATGCTTACTATAGGGAATTAAATTAAAAGAATTGAAAATAAATTATTAAATAAATTAATGTTCAAAAACGCTGCTACAAATATCCCGTCTTGAGTAATTTCCATATCAGCTCTGCTTCCCGTTCTCTCAATAATCAATACGAAAAGAGAAGTTGAAGAAGAAGTTGGAAAAGAGAATTTTGATTTAGTCATGAGAAGAAGAGTCCAACGGAGATAAAAGAACTGAGAGAATGAGGAGAGGAGTCTGGGTTTAAGAGAGGCCTCTGATGGAACCTAAGATCTAAGTAGCTGCCAATCTTAAGAGTACACACTGTCGAGGTCTACACAAAATAACTGTCAACGTGCCTCGGCATCAGTGTTAGCATAAAACCTGTAGCATGTTAGGTTGTTTACTTATTTAATGTCACTTTATGCTACTGTTGCTAATCGGAAGATACTATAGTGGGTAGTGTTATAAAAAAAGGCCTGAAAAATAAGGCTATGAGACTCGAGCCTTATAACATTTAGCAACATAAAAATTTCCGACTAGACAAATACGAGAATCAGCATATAGTTTTCCTCAGAATTTACATTCGCTTTTCCGGCTATATATTGTAATATACCCATTTTTTTAATAAAGTATACAATTATTTATTTATTTATTATTTAAATATTATGTTAGGCAGGCTAACAATTAGATATAAAATAGAATAAAAATAAAAATTAACAGCTCCAATTTGATTGTTTGTTTACAAACATAGAATCCATTTTGGATGCAAGGGTTTTACCAGGTAAAAAGGAACCAGGTACAAATTGGTAGGTATCTTTATAACTGGTCATAGTTAGTTTTGAGTGGGGACCTGGGGAGGTAGGAGTTGCTGTCTGAACATGGAGAATAATTATAGTTAGCCTGCATATTTTTTGTATTATTATTAATGTAAGTTATAATTATAATTAAAACAAGTTAAATATAAAATATGTGCCTGATTGTCAAGAACCCATACCATACCCTGAGAGTAAAATGAGTTATAATGAAGTAAATCAAATTGTGATAATTATTTTTTTTTCTTAAAAGAATATTTTTTAAAAATAAGTATATTATAATATCTCGTGAACAGATCAATGGATTGTTCAATTTAAACAATTTAAAAATATATATATGTATGTAATGATATTTTAGGATTTTTAAAACGATTTGTTAACGAGATATAGCCGGAAAAGCGAATGAAAATTCTGAAGAAAACTATATGCTGATTTCCTCCCACTTATAATTTTATTTTTTCTCTATTTACTTAATTTTTATTTTATTTTATTGTTTTTTAATTTACCTTTTTTGTTATTGTTATTTATTTATTTATATTAGTTTGTATTCCGTAACCTAACTTTTTATAAAATTATGTTTTATAAAGTTGACATATAGGATTTGGTTTCAAATCTTGAAGGTCACTTATGTAATAAATAATTAAATAACATGCTGAGTCATGTATTACGTGTATATTGGGTTGTTTCACATGAAATGTCCATTTTTATAGTTTCTGAAATACATAAAGGATTTTGCAGGTCTCTGTTGTTTTCTTCCAAATGTTTGCATATTTAAAGTAAACAGTTACTAATCCTCTACCTTTGTATTATAAACATTAGCTTCCCAATCAATTACCCACTTTTTAGTATACCTCCAAATATGAACATGGAGACAGGCGATTTTTGAGTAATATTTTTGTAGGAGTTTAAACTCGGCCATTCAGCAGCTGAGGCCACTAGAAATATTTGCAAGGCGTTTGGGGAAGGGAGTGTTAATGAACAGACCATTCGCCGTTGGTTTGCTATGTTTTCAGCTGGGGATACCGACTTGGAAAACTTGCCCTGAGGAAGACCTCCGTCCGTAATAGACAACGATGTCCTCAAACAGTGAAAGGACTCTCAGCACAACTAAATGCAAGTGCATCTACCGTTTCCAGACATTTAAAGTGTATTGGGAAAGTAAAAAAGCTCGATACATGGGTACCTCATGATCTCACTGAGCGGTTTATAAAAAGAAGATAAATACTTTGAATAAAATTATCTTGTTTTCATATTGTATTTTTAATAAAAATCCTTTACCTTGAAAACGGACATTTCATGTGACACAACCCAATACTAACTCAAAATAGTCAGAAAATCATTGACATGGTAAAAATCCATTGATCCGATCACGAGATATAGCCCGAAAAGCGAATGAAAATTCTGAGGAAATAAATGCACTTGTAGCTCAAAAAGGCTTATAGTAAAAGACTCAAGTTCTGAACTATGTCTCGTCTTTTCCTAAAAAGTTCGCGCCGAGACTTGAGCCTTTAACACAGAGCACTCACGACTCGGAGTATTAGGTGAGTCGTGAAGGCTCGAGCCTTATAGCCTTTCGACTCAGCTATTTTACAACACTAATAGTGGGAGTGCTAAATTTTGCCTATCCAAGTTTAATTAGGAAAGAGATTTTCAACACCTATAATACCACCTTTATACGGGAGTCGGGACCACCTTTTAACGTCCCCTCCGAAGGACGGTATAACTAAGGAATTTTTATCATTGTGGATATAATTAGTTGACCGTTGAGAATTACTGAAGGAATTAGTCCGGGTGGCGGTCATTAAATGAAACAACTGAATAGTTTCAACTATTTTATTGTTTGCCAACGTTTCGACCCCCATTGTGGGTCATCATCAGGGCTAAAAAGATACAAAAAGGATACATTTAAAATAAGATTAAAAATACTATTTTAAAAAAATAACTATTGCGCTAGAGAATGTCAATATTCTAACATAAAAGGAACTAGATGTGTAAAGAAATCAATTAATTAAATTACAATGATAAAGGTATACTAATAAGAGCTATACAGATCAGATAATGAGTAAAGATAATGTACAAATATATAAGAAAAAATTACATGAAATAAAAAACATTAAAAAAATGGAGTACAGTGGAGATACGTACCGTCTGGTAGGCGAGTGGAGACTAGGTACAATTTGGTAATAAGGCATATAGGCAGGTAGATAGGAAAGTACGTACAAAAGGTTGGGTAAAATGGAAAATACGTACCACATTTCTAGACGGGATCTGACAACAATGAGTAAAATTGTAATATTAACATAAAAGGAAGTGTTCAGATTAAACCTACAATATTAATAACATCATAACGGTATTAGAAGATGTTTTAACAAGATTGTTGAAGTAAAAACAATATAATACAATAGTAAGAATAATAATGTATAAACTATATGTAGTAAAACTGACTACCTCCCAACCAACGTTTTTATAATTATTGTACATATATTAAGACAGTAAAATTAACCAAGTGAAAATATTATGAGAAAAAATAATAATAAGTAACAATCATTGACAGATCATATAGTTGATACAAAAAAGTAAAATAATTACAAATAGGAATAAATTGAATTGTAAAACCATTAAGAATTTATTAAGTGCAGAAACAAATGAAATAGATACATATATAAAATAAATTTATACATAAATAAGTAAAAATAAACCAATAAATAAACAAAATGTATACAGTGGGATGGACATGGGAAGCTGTATTACTTAAGAGAATTTAATATATGGCTATAGGTGGAGGAGATGCATTGTTTATCAGTTTTATGATTGACAGGATTAGATTGGAGATGGATGTGGACGGATTCAGCGATGAGTCTTTTTTTATGGTTGGGAACAGAATCTAAAATGGAACAATCTTGAAAGTTAAATGAATGATTAAAAGTTATGGAGTGTTCGGAGAGTTTTGAGGCTAGAAGGTTTCGAGAGGATACGGAGGATTTATGTTGGGATATGCGGGTTTTTAAGTAGTTTTTGGTTTCACCCACATAGGACACATCGCAATCTAAACAAGGTATTTTATAAACAATATTTGAGCGGTATAGAGGATTTATCGGGTCTTTAGTATTAGTGAAAAGGTGGGAAAGTTTGTTCTGGGTCTTCAATCCTAGCTTTAGGGAGGGTAAAGAAGATTTATAGGATTTTTTAATATTTTCAGACAGGTGTGGAATATACGGTAGGGATCTATATTGAAATATTGTGGATGAATTTTGGTCTTGTATTGTAGGGGGAGTAACTGTCGTTTTTACGTTATTGTATGAGTTTATAGTTTTAATGATATTAAGTGGGAAGCTGTTTAAGGTAAGGATCTTTTTAATGCGCTGGATATTGGTAGGATGGTACTGTGGATCAGATAAGGAAAGGCAACGGTGGACGAGATTTCGGGCAACATTAATTTTTTGATGGTATGGGTGCTGGGAGAAGAAATTGAGGAGTCTACCGGAATAGGTGGATTTTGTGTACCAATCAGTGGAAATAGAACCGTCCGTATTTCTTATTATCAGTAAGTCTAGAAAGGGAATTTTTGAGTTGTTTTCTTTTTCTACTGTAAAACAAAGGCGTGGATCGTAGGAATTAAAGGATTTAAGGATATCTGGGATTTTTCCAGGGTTTATTATTAGGAGGAGGTCGTCAGCATATTTCTTAATGAAAAAGATATCGTTTTTATAAATTTTGGTTATGGAATCCAGGAGGTCATTGAGAACAATATTAGAGAGATCTGGAGCTAGGCAGTTTCCCATTGCTAGTCCAGACACCTGATTGTAAAATTTTCCCTTAAAAGTGAGGTATCCTGTTTTGCAGCAAAGTTCCAGTGATTGTAAGTAAGTAGAAAGATTTAGCGTGGTGTGAGGTTCGATAATGGTCCAGTGTTTTTTAACTAAAAGGAGAACTTTGTCAATGGGGATATTTGTGAATAAGCTTTCGGCGTCAAAAGATGTTAAAATGTAGTTAGGGGGGATTTGAAGTGATAATAATTGTTGTCGGATGAGAAAAGAGTTTGTAATGTCGTAGGAGTTTGTACGGCTGAGTATTTTTAGTGACAGTAGAAGAAATTTACTGAGTTTGGAGGAAGGTGCATTGATGTTTGAAATAATGGGACGGAGTGGATTGCCGGGTTTGTGAATTTTCGGAAGGCCATACAGACGTGGGGGTAAGGAATTATAAGAGATTAGGTTTCTGTATGTAGATAGATTAATGAATTTATTATCAAAGAGGTTTTTGATATGTTGGTTAAATTTTATCATGAGAGGACGGGTTGGGTCACGGGTAGAGGGTGTATATGTTGATAGGTCTGATAGAAGTGAATTTATTTTGTCATCGTACTCAGTTCTGTCCATAATAACTGTTACGTTACCTTTGTCAGCTTTAGTTACTATAATTTGTTCGTTTGATTTGAGGAATGAGCAGGTTAAGGAAAGATCTTTGAAGAAGAGAAGGGAAAGTGACGAAAGGGGTTTGGGGTGTTGGAGGTGGTTGGAAATCATGTTGCTAATCCGCAATCGGGAAATTTCTTTGTCTTCGTCAGTTATTTTGAAAATGTCGTCTTTATAAATATATTCTAGATCTGTTATAAGTTGGGGAATCATTTTAGAAGGATTAGAAGAAGTGGTAGAAAAGTTATGTTAGAATATTGACATTCTCTAGCGCAATAGTTATTTTTTTAAAATAGTATTTTTAATCTTATTTTAAATGTATCCTTTTTGTATCTTTTTAGCCCTGATGATGACCCACAATGGGGGTCGAAACGTTGGCAAACAATAAAATAGTTGAAACTATTCAGTTGTTTCATTTAATGACCGCCACCAGGACTAATTCCTTCAGTAAGGAATTTTTAGTTTTAATTCTCCCATTAAAAAATCTAAGGACCTCCTGCGGGTTTGAACCCTTGATCTTTGGCATAGGAGGCTGTTATGCTAGCCACCCTGCTACAAGTGATCCCTGAAAAACCGCTATAGTTATACATAGAAACTCCAGCTTGACATCACATAACCAAGGATTTTTTACTCCTATTAAAAATCCTAATCCTAACCTGTCAGGTTTGAACCTGCGACCTTGTGCATAGATAGATGTTATGCTTGCCACTACACCACATTTGATTTCAAACAGTTGATTTTTATTCTATTTCAGAACCAGATGAAGCAGTTATTAATGATGTTCAACGAAGAAAAGGAACCTTTTATAAAAGACTTGAACTGGAAGGTTTCGAGTATTTATGAAAACACAGAATTGGAACAAATATTGTATAGAATGGCGCATCAGCTTCTGAGTCGGCCAAAAGCCAAAAAAATCATACATATTTTGTCTACGTCTCGTTTACAGAGTGAGTTTTTGGGCTATCTCTTCATTTAGAATATCATTTGTAGATTAACAATGAAATTGGCATCTAACGATACATCAAAAAGTTTCAGTGGTAGGGAGTAATTTGAAGTTCCTTATTAAAAAAATCTGGAGCAGGCAAAACATGACTTTCACTTACCTCCGTTTTTAGAATCGATTAAAGAATTTTCAAAAACAGTAAGAGATGAAATTCATTGAAACCATTAAAGAATTAGTTAAATGGAATTTCTATAGAAACATGTGTTTTATTAAAAAATCTATGATATTATTATCTAAAACAATCACTTAGTTTTATCGGCTTTTTATCACTCTCTATTAACTTTTACAAGTTCTTGTGTATTAGATAATATTTGTTTCTAAAATTTTAGCTTTCCAAACGGTATATTACTGTTCCTTATGATCATAAACGAAAAATTTCATTAAAAAATATGTTTTCAGTTTTCTTCTTTAGTTGTTTTTCAAATTTGCTCAACTTGCATATTTAGCTGTTATTTATCAATACTAACTAGATGATGTGGTTATTTTTATAAAATATACAAAATTAAAGGTACTTTAGAAGAAAAAAAATTACAATATCGGCATTTAAGCCCTATCAGATTATTTTTATCAGAATAAAACCTACATGATATGAAAGCCCATTAAATTTTACATTGATATAGCGAGTTTAATCAAAATTGTCGGAACCATTTTTGAGAAAATCAAAAAAAGGTACAAAATGCATGGTATAAAGTGGCTCTTCTGGTAAGCTCATTTTGATGAAAAAGGTGAAGTAACGTCTCGGGCATATATTTGTCTTAAATATGAAAATATGAAAATTCAGTTTCATAGGACTTAAAGTTTCTGCCCGTAATTCCCCGAGCCTAAAATGTGTATTTCCGTTGAAAACTGGAATTAGAAAATTTTCACGATCGCAATACTTTCCCTTACTATACTCGTATAAAGTAAGTGAAAGTAAATAATAGTATTAATCAACACAAGTTCAAGTGGCAAGTGAAGTGTAGATTGAAAAAATAATAATTATTTAGTATTTTTCGAGTTTTATGGTTTTTTTTTTCATAAAACCTAAATGGTGTGAAAACAATAAACCGTTGTTTATTTGGATTCCGTTTAATTTGTTTGTTTATTTATTTAACGTCACTTTATGCTACTATGGCTAATCAGACGATGCTACAGTGGGAGTCTTAAATTTTGCCTATCCAGGTTTTATTAGGATAGGGATCTTTAACGAGTACCTGACATCGCAAAGGCTCGGGACCACCTTTTAACGTCCCACTCCAAAGGACGGCATAACTAAGGATTTTTTACTCCCATTAAAAAATCCTAGGACCACCTGCGGGTTTGAACCCGTGACCTTTGGCATAGGAGGCTGTTATGCTAGCCACCCAGCTACAAGTGATCCCACCTTCTAATTTATACCGGTGGTTATTTCCTGTTATGTTAAACGTTTTGTGTAATCGCTAATCGAACATTTAGAAATCAAACATAAAAAACGCAAATTATTATACATTGGTTTATTATTTCCAAATAACATATTATTATAAAATAATAATAAAATATTAGGTTATAGCTGTGTATAGCTGCTAATCTTTTCTATTGTTATGTCTTGAATAATAAGTTTTGCTGGAATTGCATAAATTATAATTTGTGACTTGATATAGATCAACTGTTCGCTTTATTGATTCAAAAACTCTCAACTCTCTGATTCAAATTTTTTTTCTGACAAAAGAACTGAGTTATGGGCGTATTTAAGGATAAAGTTTCAATTTTTTTTCTTTTCTTTTTTGTCTTTTTTACTTTCACTTACTATAAATAGTAAGGGGAAGTATTGCGATCGTGAAAATTTTCGAATTCCAGTTTTCAACGGAAATACACGTTTTAGGGTCCCCTGAGTCCAAATAACCAAGTCCCGCAAAAAGGTCTGTGTGTGTGTGTGTGTGTGTGTGTGTGTGTGTGTGTGTGTGTGTGTGTGTGTCTGTCTGTCTGTCTGTGTGTGTGTGTGTGTGTGTGTGTGTGTGTGTGTGTGGTAACTCCCGGGCGGAAACGGTAAGTCCTATGAAACTGAAATTTCATGTTTAAAACAACTATACGCCCGAGACGTGACAAAACTTTTTTCATCATAATGAGCTTACCAGAACAGGCACTTTATACCATGCATTTTGCACTTCTTTTCGATTTTCTCAAAAACGGTTCCGACGATTTTGATTAAACTCGCTTTATCGATGTAAAATTTAATGGGCTTTAATATCATGTAGGTTTTATTTGGATAAAAATGGTCTGACAGGGCTTAAATTGCCGATATTTTAAATTTTCTTCTCCTAAAGAACCTTTAATTTTGTAGATTCAATAATAATAACTAGATTATCTTGTTAACGCTGATGAAAAACAGGTAAATATATAAATTGAATAAATTCGATACCCAACTAAAGGAGAAAACAGAAAAAATATTTTTTTAATGCAATTTTTCGTTTTTGAACATAAGAGCAGTAATATACATGTATGATATACAGTTGGAAAGCTAAAGATTATAGAAAAAATATCATCTCATAAACAAGCTTTTAAAAGTTAATAGAGAGTGATGAAAAGAAGATAAAACTAACTGATTATTTAAGATAATAATATAATAGATTTTTTAATAAAACACATGTTTCTATATAAATTCAATTTGATTAATTCCTTAATAATTTCACGTATTTTTATCTCTAACTGTATTTGAAAATTCTTTCATTGATTTTAAAAATGGAGGTAAGTGAAAGTCGTGTGTTGCCCGCACCAGATTTTTTTTTTTTTATAAAATTGACTAATAATTAACCTTTTTTTGGTTAAAAAACTAATAATTTTTTTCTCTATCGAAAATAACAAGTTACTAGCGTATATCAGGGTAAAATTTTAAATTGTTCTCTTTTTTATAATTATCCACCTTTTTTTGGTTAAAAAACACTAATAATAATATTTGCGAAGCCTTGTTTTAAGTAGCCCAGTAGAATTAGCTCAAAAAAGGGGGTTGTCTGGAAAAATGTAGGGTAATTAAGATTTTTAGGTACGATTTTATGTACTGAACCGAAACGTGCATAAAGATGATTTGGAAAGAAAAAAGGCAATTTAGACATTTCAATACTTATCTGCATTATAAGGGATAAATTATATACATCAACGGCTTGTTGGCTAAAACAAGAAAAACTGTGAGATTTGTAGCTTGAATTTTCGCATATATTATTAAAATATAATTTATGATTTTTTTTTTTTCTAAAATTCTTTTTTCTCCAAAACTCATTGCAATTATAATGGATAAAGATAATATCTTATTCAAACACATTCATTAGGATTAAAATTGCTAAATATTCTCACGTCCTCTGAAATAGTTTCTTCCAAACTTTCTCTTGATTTTTATCAGTATTTACAAACGTATTTGTAATAGGAAATTTAATCCTCTATAAGTTAGTATTTCACTGTAATCTGCTCTAAGTAAAAGTTACTAGTTATGTCAGATTATTGTTGCCCCGTATCTGAGAAGCTTTTTCACTCACTTTTGGGCGCTACAGTCCTTGTAAGACCTGGGCCTCTGCCACCGTTCTTGCCCATGCCACGCGACCTCCAGTAAGACTCCTCCAATTTCTCTCTCCCATCCTTCTCAAATCCTCTTTCAAGTCCTCAATCCACTGTCGCCGGGGTCTGCCCCTTTTCCTTTTCCCTCCTGTTGCACCATCCAACATCATTTTAGGTAGCCTACAGGACTCCATCCTTTCCACATGCCCTAACCATCTCAGCCTGCTCTTCCTAATAGCACAGAGGATATCAGGCTCTCCATAACATTCTGTAAGTTCGGCGTTGCTTCTGATCCTCCACCTGTGTTCTTCTTCTACGGCTCCAAAATCCTTCTCAGTATACTCCTCTCCCAAACCGGTAGAGCTCTTCTGTTTTCTTTAGTTAGGGTCCACGTCTCACTGCCGTACATCACAACTGGCCTAATTATTGTTTTGTATAGCTAGAGCTTTGCATTCCTGGAAAGTTTTTGTATCGGAGAGCTTTTTGTAGGGCATTGAAACATCTGGTTCCTGCTACCATTCTTCCCTGAATTTCTACTTCTAAGTTATTCTTCTCCTTCACAACACCTTCTAGGTACTTGAATGTACTGCAGCTGTGAAACCTTTTCACCCACCTCCATAGTCAATTTTATGGTATTTAAAATTGCTAGTGGCAATGTTTTTCATAAAATGCACTGAAAGCAAGCTATTGAGGAAAAACTGAAAAAATCATTTTTTAGCGTTTTTTTTCAAGATGGCAGAAAACGCACAAGAACTACGTGTGTTAAAACTTGGGTTTTTAAAGAGGGTATCAGTACATACAAAAAAAAAACCTGCACCACTACAACCCATGAAGGGTCTTGGGCTCAGTACATATAGAGATTCGTACTGCTTCCAGGCCAACGGCAGTGCAATGAGGTGATTAGGCCTTAATCACGCTCAGCCGCCAGGTTGTTCCCCAATTATTTTGGGTACCCACTTTAAAGAGGCTGGGTCTGCCCCAGGAGGGTCTCTATACCCTAGGGTCGCTCCCTGACTGAATTAACAGAATAAATAATATTTTGCCACAGCCGGGATTCGAACCCGGATCACAGCAGACTAGCGCTCTACCCACTAGACCACGCCGCTCCTTATCAGTACATACAATCGTACCTAAAAATCAAAATTACCACACATTCAACCAAAATGCTATCTCTACTGGGCTAACGTGATACTTGTTACAAAACAAGGCTTCCCAATTTTTTTCAATTTAAGTAATTTATAACAATTTTCCAGTGACAACTCTCTTAGTGTAGGGTAAGATGCATTAGTTGAAAAATCTATAGTGTTTGTTACATTGGAAGCGTTTTTGAAGAGATGTATGACAATGGCGATTTTCGCCTTTAAATTAAAGGCAGCGCTACAGGGTGGGACTTAGGGTTTGTGTAGGTGAGGTGAAATTCGTGATTCGTAGGTGAAAGTGAATATCACATACTTTCAACATATTGCCGAATTTTTTATATTACTTCATCATTTATTTATTTTACCTTTTATTATAAATAATGCTTAATTTCTTAAAATCGAGATTCTACATTAAAAAACATGTTTTCATGATGTGTATATACTGTACACTTGTTTTTTTTTTTGTATAACTTTATCATTCAGTTTTTTTATCTTTTTAAAAAAATAATATTGAGGATGTATAGTTGACTGTAGAAAGTATTAAGGTGGAATAATCAGAAATCAGTAATTTTTTAAAAATTTTTAATTTTGCCAACGTTTACTGAGCCATGTAAACGTTTTCCAACACTGAGGAAAACCATAAACATAGGAGGGGTTCATGTAAAAACCCAGTAATGGTATGTTTATATATATATTTTTTTACTTCTATATAAAAGTTTAAAGTTTTGTTTTTATGCTTATCATCATCATATTGTTTATCATATTATAATTATTTGTATATATATAATATTTAAGTATGTTGGTATATTTTCTGTTTTATTTTAAATGTTATCATTGTCACTACATTCAAACAATTTTCATTATCACATTAATGCGTATCTCTTTTGTTCTGATGTTTGTAGCCCTGATGATAGCTCACAAGCTTGAGCCAAAACGTTGGCAAAATAAAAAATTCTCAAAAAATGACTGATTCCTGATTATTCCACCTATAAAAAAATAATATTTAATGATATTATAGGATTTTTCTAATAGTAATATTTGATGTCATTATCCAAATTTATTTTTAAAAAATAAGCCTTCCCCCTCTCCTGCTACTTTCGTGAACTCTCACAATTAGCTTTCACCTCATCTACACATACCCTAATTCTCACCGTGTAGCGCTGCTATTTGTGTCTTGTATTGAAATATATTTTGTAAATTATCTTATTTATTCGATTTTAGAGAATTTAAGTTCTAAAATGCGAGTACTGAATTACGATATGGGAAGTGATAGCGTCGACCTCAACCCAAATTTCAAATTGAAAGAAGATATCACCTCCCTAATCAAGAATGTCATCCTTAAGTTGAGGTTGATAATCAGCCTTCGTGATGACCTGGCCGACAACATGGATTGTGGGAGCTTGGAGGTGAGGATAATTAGGATTCCAGCTACTCTCTTATAGCATATCTTAGTAGTCGCCAATGTTCCGGTTTCCTGAACCATTATTTGGTTCACGGGAACATGGGAAGCGGCGCACAGTGAGGCAAGTGCGGAAAAATTCGATTTTTTGAAATATTTGATTTTGATCATCTGGCTTGTGTTTCTGTTGTACATTAGCCACTGCATCTAGATATAGCACAAATTTCATCCAGACTAATATTTAGTCTCATTAATTGAGGCTTAAAGTCAAGGTAATGGAAGTTTTGCGTAAATTACACCTAACTTTCAGAGTTTGCTATATAACTGGGAAAAATAGTAAAATAATTCTAATGTTTTATTCCTGTTCTAGGATGTTTATATATGCGGACATAAGACGAGTTGGTCAAAAAAATATTTTTGATCACGTAACCAGACCAAAGTTACGAACTACTGTAAACGTTTTAAAAAAAAAAACTGCTACAAAAAAAAGCTCCGGCTTCCACATAACGCACACAAACCCACACGAACCCACACAAACAACACAAACGCACAAACCCACACAAACGCAACACAAACCACACAAAACCCACACAATCGCACACAAACACACAACAGCACAACTATAAGGCTATGTAATTCGTTAAGTTTTGTTTACACTTTCCTCGAAATCGACTTAACTTAATAATCAACTTTTTCTGTATTGTGTTAAACCTGATTGTTTTAATCATCTGATTGTTTTACAGGTGCTAGCCCAAGAAGAACCGAGGCAATATGGTCTTTTGTGCAAGAGTTTAAAAACGGTAGTAAAATAGAATATTAAACGTATATAAGATATATATAATACGATAAATAAGTACTATCTTCAATGTTAAGGAGGATTGTATCCTGCAATGTAGGTAACATTTCATAGTAGATGTGAAAAGCTCTGTAAATAACCAAGTCCCGCAAAAAGGTCTGTGTGTGGTAACTCCCGGGCGGAAACGAAAAATCTTATGAAACTGAAATTTCATATTTAAGACAACTATATGCCCGAGATGTTACAAAAACTTGTTCATCAAAATCAGCTGACCAGGAGAGCCACTTTATAACATGCATATTGCACCTTTTTATGATTTTCTTGAAAACGGTTTCGACGATTTTGATTAAACTCGCTATATCGATGTAAAATTTAATGGGCTTTAATATCATGTAGGTTTCATTCTGATTGAAATAGTCTGACAAGGCTTAAATGCCGATATTTTAAATTTTCTTTCTCTAAAATACCTTTAATTTTGTTGATTCTATAAAAATAACTATATTATCTTGTTACCGCTGATGAAATACAGGTAAATATATAAATTGAATGAATTGGATACCCAACTAAAGGAGAAAACAAAAAAAATATTTTTTTAATGCAATTTTTCATTTTTGAACATATGAACAGTAATATACATGTATGATATACTGTTGGAAAGCTAAAGATTTTAGAAAAAATATTATCTCATACACAAGATTTTAAAAGTTAATAGAGAGTGATGAAAAGCCGATAAAACTAAATGATTATTTTAGAAAATAATATAATAGATTTTTTAATAAAACACATGTTTCTATGGGAATTCAATTTAATTAATTCTTTATTATTTCACTCATTTTTATCTCTTACTGTATTTGAAAATTCTTTCATTGATTTTAAAAGTGGTGGCAAGTGAAATTTGTGTGTTGCCCGCACCAGATTTTTTTCTCAATGTAGTAGAGATAAAATAAAATAATAATACATCTAAAAACAAAAAATAATAAAATAAAAGAAAAAGAAAATAAATAAATTAGTTCATTGGCCATATTATAAAATTGATATATTTAAATTAAATCTAGTTGGAAAGATGAAAACTACTCTCATAAGATTATTCTGTTCTTTAGTCACTTATAAAAACTGCCATAAAAGTCTGCAAAGTGGGGAAGTTGGCACTGGCTGTTTACATGGAGGAGATGCAGTCCTGGTTGTCCAACTGGCGGACAGATTGCACTCGCCTTACCGATCTCTTCTCCTACGCTCAGCCCTTACCCAGCAAGGAAAAGATGAACATCAAGATGGTTCACAGGCGTTCTCGGGACTCAACGCAGTACCCACTGTTTCTAGGAACAGCGAATAAATCACATTTAGGTGCAGCAAATAAACTACGTTCACATACAACAGTTTCAGCTTTGACAAATATAACTCCTGCAACATCATCGCTACCAACGCGCGTCACCTCCTCCTTAATATAGTTGTTTTGTTTCTCTTCTCAATGAAAATAATAAAAGTAAAATAAATATGGAAGATTATTTACGATCTATTTGTGACTTTCTTATTCATTTACTAAACTTATTTCTCTAATGTAACAAATATGTAAGCTACCCCTTACAAAATAAAACGTGACATATAAGAGAGTGTTAAGCTAATCTTTACAAAATGATACGTGACATACACTTACTCAAAAAAGTTTCCATGCGCCTATAAATAAATTCTTAGTTTTGAAAGCTGAGGTTGATTTCCTTCACACTTTTGACCTTCCATATGGTCCAAAAATATAAAATTTGGACACACTCAAATACGAGGCATATTTTTTAAGTAAGTACCGTTTTGGAATTAAAAAAAGACGTGCAAAGATATCGCAATAATTTTATTTTTACATGAAAGCCTGTGCCTTAATCTACTTTTCTACATAATTTCCATGAATTTTGATGCACTTGTCATAACGCGGCACCAGTTTTTGAATACCCTCCTCAAAAAATTCTGCCGCCTGACTTGTTAACCACTGCATCACAAATGTTTTGAATAAAATTGGAGGCTGATGTCTACTTCACCACTATTTTATTGAAAAAATTCGCACTACGTTTCGGCTACAATGCCATCTTCAGGTGCAGTGGAACTAATTAGATTTAATGTGAGTAGCTGCATTCAAGTCAAAGCCTCTTGTCTAAATCCTTGAGGCTTTGACTCATGTATACAATTAAATTATTGTGATATCTTTGCATGTCTTTTTTTAATTCCAAAACGGTACTTACTTAAAATACATGCCTCGTATGCACTCCTTAACTTAGATTTTTTTAAAAACACTTTTAAGTGGACGAATAGCAGTAAGCTATAAATGTAAAATAATGAGTGTTGTGTTTAAAAGTGTTTTTTAAAAAGTCTTGATAATGGTGAAAGAACCCCGAAACGTAGAAAAACTATTTAACAAATTGTGAAAGAAAATAAATGTAAAATAAAAGGAAGTTAAGGAGTGCATATCTGAGTGTGAAATATTAAGTTAAACTTTCTAAAAAATTATAAAATAAAATTTGGATTCCTAAGAGAATATGACCCGTTCCTAGAATTGTTTGGGTTCATTTACCAACTCCCTAGCAAATTTCAGCCGTTTCTCATGGCGTAAGCTTATCGTAAGTTTATCTTACTGATGAAGAGCTTTCTTCTTGCGACTCGACCACTGTATCCTTCCCTTCTTAGAATATTTTTGATTGTTTCTGGGTGGACTTGAATCCCATAGTACCTATTTATTCTGATGGCTATTGAGGTGTTGGTAGTGTAGTGGTATATTCGAATGGATTTCAGCAAGGATGGCTCGCCCCTGGCGATTCTCCAGTCTCCTGTTTTCTAGAATGTGGTCTCTCCTCCAAATATTTTAACTCTATATGTATTTGTAGTCCAAACTGTACAGTAGCATGTGACTTATTCAACAGATATTCTATTTTTTATATAGATAAGCCCTGCCAATGAGCTCTCTAAAATCACGAGAAACGCGCATATTGAAAAGAAATCAGTTTCCCAAGACCAAGTAGAGTTAATACTGAACTAAGATTTGATTATCGGGATAAGATTTATACATATAACACAGGAAAGACGGCCATAGTACAACAAATATGATTAATATTGAGAAGTGTATGGACACTATCAACAAATGACTTTCTACCTTGTTTTATATTAATGATGAAATGAAAATAAATTAAATTAACTAAGCAAAATAAAAGCATGCTGTATGGAAACTTTTTTGAATGAGTGTATAATAAGCTTACGCCATGAGGTTACCTGTAGCATGGTGGCTAACATAACAGCCTCCTATGCCATTCCTTAGTTATGCCGTCTGGAGGTACGTTAAAAGGTGGTCCCGAATCTGTGCTCTGTCAGGTACTCGTTAAAGATTCCTTGTTTGATAATTTGTTAGAACCGTTTTTGAGAAAATCTTAAAAAGGTGCAAAATGCATGGTATAAAGTACATATTCCGGTCAGCTGATTTTGATGAAAAAGTTTCTGTAACATCTCGGGCATATAGTTGTCTTAAATATGAAATTTCAGTTTCATAGGATTTTTCGTTTTCGCCCGGGAGTTACCACACACACCTTTTTGCAGGACTTGGTTATTTGGACTCAAGGGACCCTAAAATGTGTATTTCCGTTGAAAACTGGAATTAAAAAATTTTCACGATCGCAATACTTTCCCTTACTATATATTTCATGTATAGATAAGTGAATGTAAAAATGTGTAAGAGAAGGACTACAAGAACCCTGATTGGATATAGAAACTTGATGCCTGTATCACCCCAAGCCATGGTGTATTTCTCGTAGCTAATTAAAAGGAGAACTTACAACAAGCAGTTAATGAGTCGAGAGAAGAACTATATAGAAAGGGAATGGCTATAAATGCACAGAAAAGTAAAATCATGAAAGTAGAGCGGGAAGAAATTAACGTAAATGTGACCTGCAATGGTGAATTGCTTGAAACTGTAAACACAATGAGTATTCGAGCACAACCGTAAGCAATGATGGAAGGTTAGAACATGAAGTTAATAGCCGGATCAGAGAGGCCAATCTCGCATATCATTGAATCAGCCACATATTTGGCACAAAATAAATAACTAATGCCACCAAATTAGTTCTTTATAAAACTATTATCCTCCCCATCCTACTGCATGGAGCAGAGCACTGGACAGGCCCAAAGCAAGTTATCAATAGAATGACGGCCTCAGAAATGAGATTCCTGCATAGGATAGTTGTTAAAACAAGAAGGGACTGCGTTAGGAACGAAGTCATCAGGGATGAATTGAAAGTGGTGGCGCTGAAGGAGATAATAGAAGAACACCAACTACGCTGGTTTGGGCAAGTGTGCAGGCTCCCAGGAGACAGGAGAGTGAAATGGTTCATGGAAGCCAAACCAATTGGTAATAGAATATTGGGAAGACCCAGAACTACATATATGCAGTATCCATAATGATGGAGTTTAGTTTACCGTTAAGAATTTAGATGATATTTTAATGAAAAAATATCATTAAAATAGCACTTTTTTAATGTGTGTTTCTCTCTAATGACTGCACCCCCAACCATCTTCCTCATCTATATACAGTATCTAGAGGGAATCAGAAAAAAGAGAGGTAAATCAGTAACCCAAATGAAAAATATGTCCATTCAATGGATGAGCGAAAGCGATGGACTGAGGCTGGTGTTCCACGCTGAATAGTATTAAGGAGCTTGTGAAAGAAGAAGAATTTCTTCTATGAAAAATTTTATAGAGATCGAATCTTCATCCATCCTCGCCAGATGCCCATCCCACCTTAACCCTTTTAGGCGAATAAATTTTGCAATACCGGGTTCCTGAAAAAGAGAGTACAGTTCCTTATAGGTCCTTCAACACCATTCCTGTTCTTCCATTATTCCTCCATAGATTAAGCGAAGGATCTTCCTCTCATGAGTTTCTAAGAAATGCTGTAGTTTTACATTGACAAGGCTGTCATACATCTTCTTACAACCTAACTGATACATATTCTCAGTTGATGTATAATTTCTTATGTCCTCCTTGGACAGTCATATGTAAAGGTGATGAGGTGCCATCCCTTTTCCATGGCATAAGGGAATCTAATACTCTGAGTCTATGGGATGTTTTTGAAGGTGGTTATACCTAATGAACATTCTGAAACAGGCTACTGCTTGCTCCTGAGCCTAAAAAGTGGTGTGCAACCTTCACTTAAAAGAGACTTTCCTTGAGCTATTGGGTTGTGTCACATGAAATGTCCGTTTTCAAAGTAATAAAGGATTTTTATTAAAAATACGATATGAAAACAAGATAATTTTATTTGAAGTATTTAACTTCTTTTTCTACACATTTTTCCTAACATGACACCAACTTTTTTATCCCCCAACTGAAAAACTCTGAGCTTTGAAGTGAAAATAAATCTGAAAACGTACTTCTCACTTGATCATCATTTTCAAAAAGTTTTCCTTTGACGAAGTTGTCTAAATTCCTGAACAGGTGGTAATCTGTTGGAGACAAGTCGGGAGAATATGGTGGGTGCGGAAGAAACTTGTATCGAGGTTAAATACACTTTAAATGTCTGGAAACGGTAGATGCACTTGTATTTAGTCGTGCTGAGAGTCCTTTAACTGGTAGGGGTTTCCTTCTACTGTATGTTTGAGGACATCGTTGCCTATTACGGACGGAGGTCTTCCTCGCTGCAAGTTTTCCAAGTCAGTATCCCCAGCTGAAAACTTAGCAAACCTACGGCGAATGGTCCGCTCATTAACACTCCCTTCCCCAAACGCCTTGCAAATATTTCTAGCGGCCTCAGCTGCTGAATGGCCGAATTTAAACTTGTACAAAAATATTACTCGAAAATCACGTGTTTCCATGTTCATATTTAGAGGTATACTAAAAAGTGGGTAAATAATTGGGAAGCTAATGTTTATAATACAAAGGTAGAGGATTAGTAACGGTTTACTTTAAATATGTAAATGTGAAAAAAACCCAATAATTTTGAGTAGTCCTTTCTTAGACTGTACTTTAATTTGGTTTTTGCTACTCATTTTCCAGAATCATAGTCAAGACTATTTGTTGGCTCTCATTACAGAACCTTGCTTGGTCAATTTATCAACCTCTTCATTTCCAAAGAGACCACTATGGCTCGGCACCTATAGGAACTTATAGGATATCTTTAATAGATTTAAAATCAGATATAGAACTTAAAAAAAAAAAATATATATATATAATATATATATATATATATATATATATTATTATACTTTCCTGATTTATGTGAGTCAAATTAAAATTTAACATTACATTTATCTTTCATTCATAAATTAAAAATAATACAGTTTTACACCGTATAATTTTTTATTTAATAAATTTTGTTAGATGTCACCAAAAGGCTTAGTAAAATTAAATTAGGCATTGCTTAAAAATATTTTATTATCAATATATGAACTATAAATCATACAAAAAAGTATTACTATATTCAGTTCTTGGACATAAGAGTTATTTCCTAATCAAAATTAAAAATGTATATATACGGTACAATTCATAACAGAAGACAGATATGGTTTGGTAAAAATGATAAAAATGGATGATGTTTTTAAGGAGGATTAAATAAATAACATATTCTTTTGAGTTATACAGTTTTATGTTCAAAACAATTAAAACCATTAACCACCTTTAGAATTCAAGGACCACAGTTCATTCACAGCCACTAATTAACATACAGGCATCTCAAAGGCTTAAAGCTATAAAATACCTGTAAACCGATATGAATCATATTTACACAATATATTATTTACAATTAAGTTCACGTTATTATATGCAGAAACAATACAATTTTAGCAGGTAATGTGATATGCATTTAGATTGATTACCATAAGTATTTAATCTGCTGACATCATTGACAACTGTAAAATCATCAGAGAGAAATCGGTGTTGCACTGTGGCTTCAAATATTCCGTTTCCAGGGGTTGTAATAACTGTCACTATATAATCAGTAGATTTAGAAATATAAGAGCCATTGTCTGCTGCAGCTGACATCAACTGCTCTATCCTGGCAGTCAATACTCCATGGAGGTTTAGTCTACTACATTCGTGATGATCTTTAAGCAAATCGTTCATGTAATCAACCAAAGCTAAAGCTGCCTTTTCAACCATTGGATCCGAAGTCGATACAGACTTAGAAGCATAACAAGTACACCAATTTTCTGTAATTCCCGCAACTTCACAACTTCTGTTTTCTGGAATAGGCAGAAAAAGGCTTATTCCTCTTTTAACATTATGTTTCAAATATTCCGTTCTTTCTCTAATCACCTCATCTCGAATGTTATTCAGATCTATTAAATCAAGGAGTGTTTCATGTAGATCAAAGTGAGTCGTAAGGCGACGCCTATTGCCCCTTAGATTTTCAACAGCAAGTTTATAAGTATCACTGAACCACTTGGGAAAAGTGATGAAAAGAAATGGAAGCCTTTCCTCCATGTAGCCTTGGTGGGTAGACCTTATTCCACCCCACCTAATACCATGATCACTCATAAAAATAAAAATTGTTGAATTGAAGATGTCATTATTAAAAAGGTTTTCCAGAAATTCCACAAATGGAAGATCTGCTACCCTCGGCAGATTGAGGAAGTCATGCGTCAAACTGCTTGTCCAAAACATAGACCATGTCAAAGTTCTTCTGGATCCGATAATATACCTATTGGCAGTTTCTAGAAGAACATTGAGAACCATTCTATTCCCGATACAAATGTCAGCATTCAGTCTTTTATCGAACCCCAATTCTTTTTCTGCTGTAAGTGAGAAAATCTGGCCATAAAAATCTGTGGGTTGTTTTCTGAAACCATATTTTTGATAATTGAAAAGTCCCATCCAGGTAGCATCTTCATAGTATGAAGTAGAGAAGTTTGATTCTTTATATTTGTTCCAAATGAATGGGCAATCATCGAAAACATTTTCTTCTTTCCAACATGTCTCTTGGATTTCCTCTGTCGTCTGGCCTACTAATACTGGGATCATATTAGGAAAAGTGTTGTCACCAACTTTATTGTATCCTAACATTTCTACAGATATAACCTTTTCTTTAAGAAATTCCACTGTCCGTGGCATTTGTCTTTGCAAATTCAGCCTAGAAACTGAATCAAAACCAATGAGTGAAATACTGACTGTGTTATGTTCCTTTTTCCTTCCTTTTACATTCCGAGGAAAGGCAAAATAATCTATGAAAATTGTTTCATTCTTAACTAAACAAAATACTTTTATAAATTCCTCATTTAATATTGTTTTCCTATTCTTTATTTCAATATTTTCTGAAGAAAATCTGAAACAACAGAAGCAAAAACAGATAAATTAGTCTATATATATAGATATATCCATGTAAATACAGAGATAAGTAAAAGAATAACTATTTCATTAATTCAGATAACAACAACGAGAATGGCGACTTTAACTAAGAATGAAAAAAAAAACAAAAATTAAAACAGCTTTTTGCTTAGGGAAGAGAGTTTCTATATTTAAAAAAGTCCTTTTTAGTGTGGTAATCCTAGTTACTATTGATTTATTTCGATTCGTATCCTTTAAAAAGGAGAATCGAGTCAAAAATGGTGGTTCTCTTCCATTTTGAACCGTATCCTGGTTACAATAAATGTCAACTGTTAAGAATCCTTTCAACAAGAATGGCGACTTTAACTTAGAATGAAAAAAAAACAAAAATTAAAACAGTCCTTAAAATATGAAAATCGGGCATATCCTTTGAAATAGCAAATTAGTCCTTTTCGGGCGTAACCCACCTCACCCACCCTAATGTAGACAGTTAGACTTAAGTTATTTCGGACAGCTTCTTGCTTCGGGAAGAGAGTTTCTATATTTAAAAAAGTCCTGTTTAGTGTGGTAATCCTAGTTACTATTGATTTATTTCGATTCGTATCCTTTAAAAAGGAGAATCGAGTCAAAAATGGTGGTTCTCTTCCATTTTGAACCGTATCCTGGTTACAATATATGCCAATTGTTAAGAATCCTTTCAACGAGAATGGCGACTTTAACTTAGAATGAAAAAAAACAAAAATTAAAACAGTCCTTAAAATATGAAAATCGGTCATATCCTTTGAAATAGCAAATTAGTCCTTTTCGGGCGTTAAAATTAATAAATGCACTTCATAATTAAAATTTATATGGTGACAAACTGATTCAATGATATAATTTTAAAATAATGTCAAATAATTATTTCTAGATATTCCTAGTTACCACTGAAATAATACGATTTGAATACAGATGGGCATAAGAGGAGACATTGAATGCTCAAAAAGAGTGAAATTTGTTGATAGATAACTTTTTTTTTTTTTCATATTCTCTATTTTTTAGGTTGGTTTCTTAAAATTATATCTCAGGTTGGGAAATAAAATGAACAGAATATACACAAGGAAATCAGGTAAGCACAGATCACTCCAAATCAGAATAATAACCGAACTAATGGGGAAAACTCACATCAAAAAGATACATGTAAACAATCATATCACAATAAAATTTATCTGCAAAGTAAATTGTCAGTTTTTCTCATCATTGTCGTAATTGTTCTTTTGTTTGAATATTTGTTCGATAATTATCAGACCGTTTTACAAAAGAAATTCTTGGATGTTTTTTTAAAATAATTTATTTAATCCAGTCATCGCGACGTTTCAGCCTCTAGGGCCATTATCAAGCTTCTGTAATCAATTAAAGTCTCATTGCATTTATATATTTTCAACAATTCAATTACAACAACATATAATAAATTATTTTTAATAATTATGTCACCTACCATGCATATCTATCTTATTTATCTTTTCATTTCACCGCTTTTCAGCAGCGTCGTCATAATTTTTGGCTCCATAAGAGAGTACAGCAACATAAACAAAACTGTAACTCGAAATGCACAAAATCAAAATTGGCTACAGGTTTGTCACAACACTGCGATAAACATAAACATATTTTTGATTTTGATAATATCTCGGTCCTACATAAGGAAGAAAACATAAATAAACGGAGAATACTAGAATCAATTTATATAACAAAAAATTTAGAAAAATCAGTTAACCACCAAACATACGTAGACAACCTAAACACCTTTTATGCAAGTACTATCGACAGAGTAAATATATAAATCCTTTGGCATCCCCACCCCAAGTTCAGTCGCGCACGAGAACACCTAAAAGGCGGCCGAAAACTGTTAAGCAAGTTGGAAAAAATGTTTCTTTTCTTTTTTGAATAAATAGATCCCCTTTTTCAATTGATGATGAAAAATAATATGATATTTTTGAATACAGGTTTTTTTGAGAAATGACATTTTAAAAAAAAATTATGACGACGCTGCTGAAAAGCGGTGAAATGAAAAGATAAATAAGATAGATATGCATGGTAGGTGACATAATTATTAAAAATAATTTATTATATGTTGTTGTAATTGAATTGTTGAAAATGTATAAATGCAATGAGACTTTAATTGATTACAGAAGCTTGATAATGGCCCTAGAGGCTGAAACGTCGCGATGACTGGATTAAATAAATTATTTTAAAAAAACATCCAAGAATTTCTTTTGTAAAACGGCCTGATAATTATCGAATAAATTGTCAGTTCATAATCATGCTGATTACTTTTAATATTGTTAACAAAAATGACTAATCAATTATTTAGCTGGACCAAAACTTTACAGAAGTCAAAAGTTACCTTTTAACTCAAACTTAATTTAAAATTGTAAATTAGTATTAGATGACTTAAGAACCTAGAAAATGGCTTGAATAAATAGAAAATTGAACACATGTTGCAGTGTTTAAAATAATTTTAGTTTATTGAAAATTTTAGTTCAGGTGCAGTCAAAAGAACACACAATTAAGATTTAAACTTAATAAAACTGGTGCCGACGTTTCGGCCTAAATTATAGGCTTCTTCATGTTTTGTTCTGACGCTCTCCTTCAATGTGCCCTGAAGAAGGCCTATAATTTAGGCCGAAACGTCGGCACCAGTTTATTAAGTATATATGTTAATTGTATGTTCTTTTGACTGCACCCTGAACTAACTTACTCACTTACTCACATAGTCAACGATTCTCACTTCACTATTGAAAATTTTTGTTTACTGAAAATTATGGCAATTTTTGATGATGATTTGGACAAAATGATGGAAGAATAGAAATTCAGGCTCAGATACATTATGAATCACTTCTTTCTGATGTGCTAGTAGCTTTAATTTCTACATAAGAAAACAAATCGCTAAGAGGAATCAAAGCTGATTAAATGAAAAAATAAATTAAAAGCCTTGACAGTATCTGAGTAATTCAGTGGCCAAACTACCAACCCCTTCAGCCCTTACCGAATGTCTTAAACTTCCAACCATTGTTTAAATTTGGTTTGTTTGAACCTTACAGATGAATAATGAAAGGAATGAAATCCACAGGGGATCACTTGTAGCTGGGTGGCTAGCGTAACAGCTTCCCATGCTAAAGGTCACGGGTTCAAACCCGCAGAGGTCCTAGGATTTTTTAATGGGAGTAAAATTATCCTTAGTTACGCCGTCCTTCGAGGACTTAAAAGTTTTGGGCTCGTAGCCTGTGCGATGTAGGTACTCGTTAAAGATTCCTATCCTAATAAACCTGATATGCAAAATAAATTAGGACTCCCACTGTAGCATCGTCCGATTAGCCCATAGTAGCATAAATGTGGACGTTAAATAATATAAAAAATGAAATCCACAGTATCATTTACAGGAGACAGGAAACTAATGTCGATGTTATCTAATATTAACAATTTAATTTATGTAAACCTTACCTATAAGACAATAATATGGTTGTTTGCATCAGTTGTGTGTTTATTATGTCAGTGTTATATCACACTGCTGTTGATAAAACATTTATATTAGCTTTTCAAAAGCATCTTCACAAATGCTGGAATACAACGGTGCAGTCCATCAACTCTATATCGATTTTAAAAAAGCTTATGATTCAATAGACTGTCAGAAGCTATATAACATCATGATTGAACAGGAAATACCTAGGAAGTTAGTAAACCTAGTAGAGATGTGTTTGTCGGAAACATTCCATAATGTTAGAATCGGTCATAATTACTCCGAGAGATTTGAAGTGCGATCTGGTTTAAAACAGGGTGACTCCCTTTCACCTGTTTTGTTTAATATAGCTTTGAAATATGTCAGAAAAGGTGATGTGTACCAGAAAGGCTTAAATATGGGTGACAAGATTCCGGTTTTGGGGTATGCCGATGATTTGGTACTGCTAGGTGAAGACGGTAACCAACAACTAAATACAAGTGTGTTAATAAAAAACGGTAAACAAATAGGTCTCGAATTAAATATTGATAAGACGAAATATATGATTAGTAGCAGAAAAGGTGGCGATCTTGATGATATTAATATTTCAGGGCATACTTTTGAACACGTAGAGAAATTCAAGTATTTAGGTTCAATGATAACTAGAAAAAATGAAATCCAGGAAGAAATAAAGTCCCGGTTAAAGGGGGGAAAAGCGTGTTATTATTCAGTTGATAAATTACTTAGCTCGTGGCTTCTGTCTAAAAACTTAAAGGTTAGAATTTATAGAACTATTATTCTTCCGACGGTTCTTTACGGATGTGAATCGTGGCCGCTTACTTTGAAGGATGAACAACGGCTTAAGGTTTTCGAAAATAAGGTACTGCGTAAAATATTTGGTCCGAAGAGAGATGAGGCCACTGGGGAGATTAGAAGGTTGCACAACGCGGAATAGCTGAGTTTGTACCCTGTGAATATAATTGAGTTGATAGCATCGCGGAGACTCAAATGGGCGCGTAAAGTTGTTGGGCTCGATGAGGAACGGATTCCCGAGAAAGTTGGTATTCGCTGAACTGACTGGTAGGCGTCCGAAAGCTAGGCCGAAGCGTCGATGGGAGGATTGCATTAAGGCTGATCTCGGGGGCTTGGGCTCGACCGGTGAACGTTGGATGAGTCTGTGCAGGTGAAGTTTGGTGGTATAGGCATCGAACCTTCGGGTTCGGTAAGCCTATTATTATTATATTATTTTCACAAAGCATTGAGTTTATAAATTATTAATATGACCCCTGTTTGCTTCTAAATCTCCTCTACCTTCAGGCTTTTTACAAAGTGTACTCAATTCTGTGCTTTGATTTTAAAGCTATCAACATTTCAAGTATATAAACAGTCAGCAAAGTTTTTCTTTAATCTCCTTATAAGAAATGACGCGAATGAACACTATATGTTGTTTTTAACTTGTTTCATGTCAAGTTAAGATAAAATTTAGCCAACTCCAAATTGATATTAATGTAAGATCCAGTGAATCTCTCTGAAGAAACGCTTTGCCGAATTTCTCAGCACAATATTACGAATAATTTAGAGGAAATAGGGCTTTGTTTGTTGATATTTTAACTCAAGAGATTGGATCAGAGTTCCAATTACATTACATAAAAAAAAAAAAAAAAGTTTCATAACACCCAAAAATCTTACAGTGCAAATGATAAAGAGCTATTAGGAATCTACCTAAAGAAGTTTGTCATTTTCTTGAAGGAAGAAATTATTACAGATCGCAAGCCGATCAATTAGGCATTGTTACAGAAGAACAATTGCTTCTTCTCTTAAACAGGAGCAGTTGCAGTTTATTTTCCAGTTTCCAACAACATCCGCCATCTGAAAGGAAATTATAATTTGATTCTAATACTCTTTCAAGGTAAGATGAAATAGCTGTTATTGTACAAAGAGATAGCTTAACAACAGAGAGAGAAAAATAAAATTATTTTTTTATTTTTTTATGGCACTTGTTCTGTTCTCAAGTTTAAATCATCTCAAATTACACCGGGAAGATCTGTAAGGCGTGGCATATTTGCTTGAAGAATTCATCCATTTATTCTTCTGTATTTCACAAATCCACAAATTTTATATCAGAAGTAAAAATTTTAAGCCCCAAAAGGGTTTAAAACTTTGACTTTCAAGTACTAATACTGCAACTGACTAGGGCCCTTGGGTGAACCTCGCTAATATCTAAGGTCATTCAGACAAAAGGTTTTTGGAGAGATTCACTAGTATTTATTAATGTTAATAATTATTCTAAATATATATTAATGCTGAAAAGGGAATCAAAGCATCCTCGAAACCCCCAGAAGAAAGTAAAAGAAGTTACAAGTATAAATTTTATTTATTTTAACCTGAAGGCAAAATAAAGAAAGGAAACACTATTTCATAAATACTTAACACATAGTTTGATTAATATAAAAATAAGTATAACTAGCCATAAGTTCAAGAAATTTTTTACTTTCACTTACAATAGATATAGTAAGGGAAAGTATTGCAATCGTGAAAATTTTTGAATTCCAGTTTTCAATGAAAATACACGTTTTAGGATCCCCTGAGTCCAAATGACCAAGTCCCATAAAAAGTTCTGTGTGTCTGTGGTAAGTCCAGCGTGAAAACGAAAAGACCTATGAAACTGAAATTTCATATTTAGGACAAATATATGCCTGAAATTTGACAGTAACTTTTTTACCAAAATAAGCTAACCAGAAGAGCCACTTTATACCATGCATTTTGCTCCTATTTACGATTTTCTCAAAAAAGGCTCTAATGATTTTGATAAAAACTCACCATGTCGATGTAAAATTGGACAGGCTTTAATATCATGTTGGTTTCATAATGATTGAATTTGTCTGACAGGGCATAAATCCCGATATTTAAAAATGTCTTCCTCTATAGTACCTTTAATTTTGTAGTTTTTATAAAATTGACTATATCATCTGATTAGCGAATCTAAAAAACTGGGAAATATATAAGTTGAACGAATTCGATACCCAACTAAAGGAGAAAACTGCAAAAATTATTTTTTTAATGCAATTTTTTGACTTAAGAACAGTAATGCAGATGTATAATATACCGTTGGAATGCGAAAGATTTTAGAAAAAATATTATCTTATACATACTATTGTCAAAGTTAGTGATGAGTGATGAAAATCCTATGAAACAAACTGATTATAATAGATAATTTAATAAAACACATGTTTCTTTTAAAATCCAATGTAAATAATGCTTAACAATTTATTTTTATTCCTAAATTTGTTTAAAAATTCTTAAATTGGTATAAATAACGGAGGTTAGTGAAAGTCGTGTGTTGTGTGCACCAGATTTTTTTTGTTACAAAAAAAAAAAAAAAAGAATGAGAGATTCAAAAATGAAATCAGTAATAATTAATACCAGAATAAGAGTTAAAAGACAATTTTGACCAAAAATAGAGAAAAAATTAGCTTTGAAATACTAGTATACAGAAAAATGATAAATCACTGAAATCAGTTTTGTACCAACTAAAAATTAATTATTGAAAGTCCAGTTAGTGCTTTATTTATTTATTTTAGTAAGTAAATATTTTTTGTTCTATTCTAAAGCATTTTTAAGTATTAATCTTCTTTTTCAGGTCTATTTAATCTTGAAGGCATACCAAGAATCTATGAGAGTTTTTGGGAAATAGAATGAAAATGAAATGTCATAGACAACATTAAGGACGCAATGAAGACAATCCAAGGGAAGAGAAACTCGATCATAAGTTACCTAACAGTCTAAGTTAAAGATTATAAATGCAGCTTCTAATGTAGACCAAAGTGGTGACACAGATGTTTTTAAGAGATCAATTAAAATACAACAATTTAAGCCTAGGAAGCAACATACCCAAAGTTGCTCAAAGTTTCTTGTCAGGTGATGAAGACAATTGTCAAGCCCTTTGCAGAAAAAATATAGCATTAACAACAAGCATTACTTACTTGTGCAAAGAAACTACTATAAAATAATACTATAGAAAAACCTAAACATAAAAATTTCCAAATGCCAAAAATCAGTTAAATTTCAGCAATTTTCCCAAAGAAGTGATTACCCAAAATAAAATATAGTCTGCTATTAGTTTTTGAATTTTTTTTTTTTTTTTTTACTTTGAGACAACTATCAATCGCTTTTCTTTTTCAAAAAATGTCCAAAATAAGCTTTTAAAACTCTCTTTAAAATACTCAATTTTAATGAAAAGACTGGCCTAGCTTAAGTTCTAAACATCAAAATGCTAGGACAGAAGTCATAGTATTAATTTTAACACAGTATCAATGATCACAGGTTCTATTCTAAAGAATTTTTAAGTATTTAATCCTCTTTTTCAGGTCTATTTAATCTTGAAGGCATACCAAGAATCTATGAGAGTTTCTTGGGAAATAGAATGAAAATGAAATGTCATAGACAACATTAAGGACGCAATGAAGACAATCCAAGGACATAAGAAGAGAAACTCGATCATAAGTTACCTAACAGTCTAAGTTGACGATTATAAATGCAGCTTCTAATGTAGACCAAAGCGGTGACACAGATGTTTTTAAGAGATCAATTAAAATACAACAATTTAAGCCTAGGAAGCAACATACCCAAAGTTGCTTAAAGTTTCTTGTCAGGTGATGAAGACAATTGTCAAGCCCTTAGCAGAAAAAATATAGCATTAACAACAAGTATTACTTACTTGTGCAAAGAAACTACTATAAAATAATACTATGGAAAACCTAAACATAAAAATTTCCAAATGCCAAAAATCAGTTAACTTTCAGCAATTTTCCCAAACAAGTGATTACCCAAAATAAAATATAGTCTGCTATTAGTTTTTGAATTTTTTTTTTTTTTACTTTGAGACAACCATCAATCGCTTTTCTTTTTAAAAAAATGTCCAAAACAAGCTTTTAATCTCTCTTTAAAATACTCAATTTTATTGAAAAGAGTGGCATAGCTTATGTTCTACAACATCAAAATGCTAGGACAAAGGTCGTAGTATTAATTTTAACATACTTTCAAAGATCGGTCACTAGTGAAAAAAAAGAAAGGAGATATTCCATCAATTCTACGATACTAATTAGTACATATGTCTACAAATCCTAATAGAATAATTTCATGCAAACCTCAGCATATGAAAGCACAGTGCATTAAATTAATTTTTTAATCTAAAATTATTAATTCCCTATTGCAATAAACATCTCGGACACACCATTAGTAAGCGTAAGTGTATATCTTTAACATTTAACTTATAATATTACATATTTCATTTAATTTATGAGTATTGTTTACCTCACATCAGCATCAACATTCAATGGGTATTGGCCATCTTTGAGAATAGGATGCTCAACTCTCCAAAATTCATTGTAGTAGCATTGGATTTGGTTTGGGTCTATTGAAGAGTTACTAGAAATGTTGTTTAATTCGTTAAAGTCGATGAAAACGGAGTCAAGATCTGCTTTCACTAGTCTGAAATTTGTTAAGAGAAATAAGTGAACTAAACAGGCCTCAAAATCACATAAAATACAGTAAAAGAATAAAACATAATTTTTATATGAATATATGGAGGAATATCGGTCAACAAACTATAGGGGACTGATAGTTGTAATGTTGTTGTTTAGTGGCATAGTTAACAGAGACTGCAACTCAACTTTTAACAGCACACAGGAGTTAGAGGAAGAAGAAGAAGAAGAAGGAAAAATGATTCAGACTGTTCTAAATAAAACATTATTGAAAGTACAACTAATCTAGAAGGAAAAAATCATATTATATAATTACTTTGAATTGGACAACATCAATTCTCACAGTGTTGATCTGTGAGACCTCAGAGGTCTGGAAATGACAAAGTTGCAATAATGTGACTACAGAAGCTAAAACATGTTTAACAATTGTATCTCATGTTGCTTCCTATTTGAAAAATGTTTTGGAAATAATGGTGTTCTGAAAGAAATTCTGCTTTAAATTAGAATTATTGGTTTATTATTTTAATTAATGAACCTTTGTAATCGACCAAAAAAAAAAAAAAAAAAATTAACCCCTGCTCAAAATGTGAGAGCTTACGTTTCAAAATTGTAACTACGTTATTTTCAAGAATATTTTTTGGACCACATGATAAAGGAATCATTGAAATTGGTTTACAACTAGCTTAGATATTCCGTTTTGAAATCAGTGGTAGTGTTATGATATGATGCGTTGAATTACTGCTTTTAATATTACTTAATTGCCTATCAATAGCCCTATAAACAGTTATACCCTAATATTGTTATTTGGAAATAATAAACCATTGTGTAATAACTTTTTACTGCTTTGCTAATGTTTAGACTTACTTTATAGGTCATCGTGTAGGTTTCCCTGTAATTTTAACCAACACCTTGACTAAGCTCAAACTATTGATATTAATTATTCTTTATTATTAATGTATAGTAATTTATATTAAATGAAAATCTTTTTTAATAATAATAATAATATATCAATACTAACATTACCTTCCAATATTGAATTTGTTGCACTTTGGAGGGTCGATATCGGTAATAAATGGCCGTATTAGCTCATCAAAGGGATCCATGTATGGAATTTTGCAGCCTGTTGTGTTAATTATAAAAGCAGTTTGTCCTATCAAAAAAAAAAAAAAAAAAAAAAAAAATGATAATATTTATATGAACAGTGATTTACATTTCTTTAATATTTCAATCTAAGCTAAGCATTATACTATACCATAAGTATTGTATATTTTAAAAATTACCAATAAATACATAAGGAGGTGATATGGTTATTAACCACATTTATATGGTCACTTATATTAAATATGTCTGCTGTCTAAATTAATTGACACAGCAAATGAAATTTTATAAGAAGCTGTTTTATAAGAAGATTCATTTTTAAAAAATCTGGCGCGGGCAACACACGACTTTCACTTACCTTCGTATTCAAAATCAATTTTAATAATTTTCAAATACAGTTAGAGGTAAAAATGAGTGAAATCATTAAACAATTAATTTAATTAAATTTCTATTGAAACATGTTTTATTAAAAAATCTATTATATTATTATCTAAAATATTCAGTTAGTTTTATCGGCTTTTAATAACTATTTATAACTTTTACAATCTTACGTATAAGAAAATATTTTTATAAAATCTTTAGCTTTCCAACGGCGTATTGTACATCTATATTACTGTTCTTATGCTCAAAAACAAAAATTTGCATTAAAATAATATTTTTTCAGTTTTCTCTTTTAGTTGGATATTGAATTTGTTTAACTTATGTATTTACTTGTTTTCCATCAGTGGTAAGAAGATAATATGGTTATTTTTATTTATCTTGAATCTACTAAATTAAAGATACTTTAGAGGAAGAAATTTTTAAATATCGGGATTTATGCCCTGTCAGACGAATTCAATCATTATGAAATCAACATGATATTAAAGCCTGTACAATTTTACATCGACATGGCGAGTTTAATCGAAATCATTAGAGCATTTTTTGAGAAAATGCATGGTATAAAGTGGCTCTTTTGGTTAGCTTACTTTGGTGAAATAATGGTTCCACCAAATATTCATTTAATACAGTCATAAAAGACTCTTGCAAATTTCTCATTTCCACAATTATGTTCTCAAGATTAAAATTTTTAAAAACATATTGGATAATGATAGCTGAAGAGGATTCCTTAATTGGAGTGGCTACTTAATTTTGCTGAGTTGCTATGACCACACATCATGCTGTCTCAATGTAGAACAAAATCTTAAGAAAAAATGCAAGATAAAATGTTCAAATCCACATCACTAATATTGGACTTGGTCATGAAATCACCAAATCTAGAGTAGGGTTAATATGAATGGTGGTGCGAAATTCCTAGCAGGTCTACAATTATGATCTTCACCATCCTCTGAAATGATTCTTTTTCCAGTCCAAAACTTTTCAAAAAATCTCCTATAGCTAGTGTGATGGTCCTTCTACTTCCAAACCAAAGCCTTTTAATTGTAAAAGATCTCTCACTGAACTCTTCTTGGAACTTATCATAGTGAGGAACATCATAGGAAGTAGAGGAACACAAATTTTAAAAAATTGGATCACATTTCAATTTTAGTTTTAAAACTATTTTCAATTATTGGGTTGATGCAAAATTAATGCAGGTTTTTAGTAGGTATTGTAAATACGCCATATCTTTACTTTAATCATATATATTTAATCAAAATAATTTCCATCTGAATCAATGCACTTTTGCCAACGTTCAACAAGCTTTCTTATTCCACCAGAAAAAAAAATCCGAATCCCTGGACTCAATGAAATCACGAAAAGAATTTGCAATGTCGTCCTGGTTTTGAAAATTTTTCTCCCTCAAAAAGTTGTCCAGATGCCTGAAAAAGTGGAAGTCTGTAGGAGAGAGGTCAGGTGAATAAGGCGGACGTTGGAGAACTTCGTAGCCCAACTCGTGCAGTCGTCGAAGCGTTGGTTGTGCAACGTGTGGTCTGGCGTTATCGTGGAGCAGGATCGGCCCCTTCCGATTCATCAATGCTGGGCAAAGACGTTGCAATTTTTGAGTTCCGAGTTCCGCCGCCATTTCTCGTGTGGTTTTGGTTGGGTCTTCTTCCACTTTTGACCTCAGCTGGTCGTTGTCCAGAGCAAGATGACGGCCCCGACCTTCCTTGTCTTCGAGGTCGAAATCTCCTCTGCGAAACTTCTGGAACCAACGCTGCACCGTGCACTCATTAATAGCCCCCTGACCCCACACTTCATTAATATTACGAGCCGTTTGCGTAGCGCTGCGCCCTAATTTAAATTCGTAAAAATAAATTTGACGAAAATCGCACTTTGACATTTTCGATTCAAGACCTTTGAACACACTGAACAAAACGATTTTACTAAACAAATTCATGGTGAAAGAGAGGGTATTAGATAAGGTTTGTTTTGGTATAATAATGATCAATGTTAGGATTAGCTTTGTTTACACAATTGGAATTAAGATATTGCAATAGAGGAAACCTGCATTAATTTTGCATCAACCCAATATATCAACATAAACAGGTGAAAGAACACAAAGTGGAATAAATATTCATTGGGTAAGTTTGAATTCTTCCTTCTTCTTTTTTTTAAATTGCATGTTTGTTTGATGGAAGTGTTGACATGAAACTTCCAGATTTGTTTAATACTAATAGAATTTTAAGCTCCTATAAGAACAGTTCATACCTTTATAGGTAATTTATCAGTTATAAAAGTATTTAAAGTATTCATCAGAGGATTTGATACTTGTATGTTTAACAAAGAGATTTTAGTATATGTTCATTAAATTATTATATTAGATTTTAATATTTGAGACCAAACTTCAATCTAATCAAAGCTAGTACTGTTTTCGACCACTGACCATTAGGTCATCTATTTAAACTTAGGCATGGAGACCAAACTACCATCTTCCCAAGCTAACATAAACTGAAAATCAATAAAGTAGTAACAATCAGGCATCATCCCTTTCTATCTAAAATGGGTTGTATCCTTTAGATTGTCACTGTAATACCTACAGCAAGAGCAGTGAGATGCCTGAGTATTGTCAAGAATTGAAAATGGATCTAAGTTCGGTGGGTGTATTATAGGGCAGTTTAATCTAGTATTCACAATTTGCTGGTACAGTTTCTGGATAAAGGATTTTTCACAATAGCTAATTTATTTTATAACACCTATATTATATGAAGATTTAAACCAGTAAGTGTTGTAAAGTTGTAGTGGATACATCACATGCTTGCTCACAGATAGTGCTAGCTGCGGCTACTTGGGTCACCAGCTGAATATGTGAAGACGTAATATTTAATTATATTGTACATTGTAACACATTAACACCATTGTAAATATCTGCATTTATAAGAATAAATAAAACATTCAAGGTAATTTGACCAAGGGCCAAGGCACTATTCTGGTAGAGAAGCTCTCACCATCAATTATTGACTAACATCTCCAAGAGTCTGATCACCAACCTTCTTTTACTAGGTGGTATCTCCCAAGGTCAGAGTAACTTTGCCATTGTAACATACTGTAATCTATCTTAATTTCTCAACCTGTATCTACCTTCTCTCTTTCTTCTTACCTAACCCCCTCACAGGATTGGGTGCATGGCTTCTACTCATGTGCACTTATGAGAAATCCTCTTCGCTGCTGTTGTGCTACTACCACACGGGCCATATCCTTCCTTGTCAGTCCTTTTGCCAAGCGGAAGGTGCGGGTTCACCCCTACCTGGTGCTGCGGTAGTGCTTCTACCACGGGGAGCACCACCTCCCATCTAACTCTCTTGCATGAACACGCAATTTTCGAGACCTTCTGAGCCCTATCATGTCTATCGTAATAATCATACCTTGGCAAAGTCTTTCAATATAATAATTTTACTTTTTTGTTCTCTTATTGCTACTATGCATAAACCTGGTGAAGAACATTAAGTTGGTGTGGTAGAAGCTAATTAATTATCAATAGGACGGAAGAATCCAAGTTAATCGATCTATGGCTTATTCTGAAGAGGAGAATAGTTATTTTAGAAACTTACCAAACAGATAAATTTCAGAAGTATTTAACTCACCCTGAAGCTCGTCATCTACGATCCTTCCTGGTGGTATGTGAAGGCTTTGCACTGTAGTGTCCTTCTGGAACAGGAGCCAGACCAAGGAAAGGAAGACGACTCCCAGTAGGAGAAGCTGCTTTCGCATGAGTTGTTCATGGCTTCGATCTGCAACGAAAATTAACTTACTTTGTCTTTTCAGATTAAGATATTTTCAGCTATAATTGTTACTGATTTATATTTCACAACATACTTCCATTAATAACTACAAGGTTTGTTTGTTTTTTAACGTCCCTATATGCTACTATGGCTGATCGGACGATACTGCAGTGAAAGTTCTAAATTTTGCCTATCCAGGTTTAATTAGGATAGATTTCTTTAACGAGTACCTGACATCGCACAGGCTAGGGACCAACTTTTGACGCCCCCTCCGTAGGACGGCATAACTAAGGATTTTTTACTCCCATTAAAAAATCCTGGGGCCTCCTGCGGGTTTGAACCCGGGATCTTTGACATAGGAGGCTGTTATGCCAATAACCGTGCTACAGGTAACCACATATAACTACAAGGTTTTCGTTAAACTTATAGTTGTTCGACAGCTATAGAGCTCTGTCAGTCACAAGCGTCAGAAGCTAACCTGTAGTTTTTTATGGTAGTGGGGTTCACCTATGTTAATCGTTTTGGTTTTGGGATTGTTAATATATATATATATATTGTTTGATCTGTTCTCGACTGATGATAATTTAAGTTTGTGTTGTTCTTAGGTTTCAGTCAATGAATAAACAATTTTATCTATCTTTTGGACAAAATAGTGTCTTAATTAGACATGTTTAGCCTACAAGCTTTGTAACTCGAGGCTAAAACTAAATTAAGGTTTTTCAGTGTTCTCTCAAAGCTTGTAGGCTAATCATGTCTAATTAAGACACTATTTTGTCCAAAATTGCATGATTATGAGAACAATAAATTCTCGAAACGTCGCATAGATAAAATTGTTTATTCATTGACTGAAACCTAAGAACAACACAAACTTATATGTATATATATATATATATATATATATATATATATATATATATATAAATATATATACATATATATATTTTTTTTTTTGCTGTGGGAGGGGGGTTTAGCGCTTTCCTCTTTAGTAATAGGACGGTGTATCCTATAGGTAACCAACCTATTCTAAACAGAGCGGGTCGTGGTTTATTAATTTATATAACATTTTTCATTGGTATCATCACACGGTCATCATAGAGCGTGATCGTCAGATCCAACTTAGGTGCACAACACAATATCACGTCAGTGTACCAAGGGGTGCTTTGATAGGTAGAGAGCTCTCCACCTATGGTCGTGCAAACCAAGATTACTTTTATTTAGGACAATTGAGAGGTATTAAAACGATTTTGAAATCTTGCGTTTTATCCTTTTTACTTTCACTTACTATATATAGTAAGGGAAAGTATTGCGATCGTGAAAATTTTCGGATTCCAGTTTTCAACGGAAATACACATTTAGGGTCCCCTGAGTCCAAATAACCAAGTCCCGCAAAAAGGTCTGTGTGTGTGTGGTAACTCCCCGGCGGAAACGGTAAGTCCTATGAAACTTAAATTTCATATTTAAGACAAATATACGCCCGAGACGTTACAAAACCTTTTTCATCAAAATGAGCTTACCAGAAGAGCCACTTTATACCATGCATTTTGCACCTTTTTACGATTTTCTTAAAAACGGTTCCGATGATTTTGATTAAACTCGCTATATCGATGTAAAATTTAATGGGCTTTAATATCATGTAGGTTTCATTTTGATTAAAATTGGTCTGACGGGGCTTAAATGCCGATTTTTAAATTTTCTTTCCTCTAAAGTACCTTTAATTTTGTTGATTCTATAAAAATAACTATATTATCTTGTTACCATGAGAAAAACAGGTAAATATATAAATTGAATAATTTGATACCCAACTAAAGGAAAAAAAACTGAAAAAATATATTTTTAATGAATTTTTTGTTTTTGAACATAATGAGCAGTAATATACATTATGATATACCGTTGGAAGCTAAAGATTTTAGAAAAATATTATCTTATACTCAAGCTTTTAAAAGTTAATAGAGAGTGAATAAAAGTAAGATAAAACTAACTGATTATTTAGATAACAATATAATAGATTTTTTTAATAAAATGACATGTTTCTATATAAATTCAATTGAATTAATTCTTTAATAGTTTCACGTATTTTTATCTCTAACTGTATTTAAAAATTCTTTAATAATTTTTAAAAGGAGATAAGTGAAAGTCGTGTGTTGCCCGCACCAGATTTTTATGGTTACGAATATGCAATACATGAAAAAGAGGATAATGTGAAAAGATTTTATACCAACTAGAGAATTAAAAAAATAAATAAATGACATACTAGAAATGACATACAGGGGAGGATAAAGAAAGTACTGCTGATCGTTTTCATGATCAATGTATTAATGATAACTATATAATATATTACTCTCTCTAATATTGTCTTCAACACCACTTTCGTCATTATATCAAAGATGAAAATAGTTTGAGAAATTATATTTCTCACAAGTCCAACGTTAACGTCTTTACTTTTTCAGAATGGATAGGTAGGTTTATGTTTAAGTAAAGCATCCTTCATATTCTAACTTGAATACAGAAGGGCGTGAACACACCAATAAACGAATATTGATTGATTTAAAACATCCTAAAACTAACAAAAAAATTAAAATTGTATACATTACTATTAATCTTCAGCCTTGAAACAGTCATAACGATTTTCGAGAATTCAAAATTCAATTCCGTACTTGAATGTTAAGCTGGGCTTGATTTATTCGTTCACTCATTTTACTGATTATTTTCTTCAGAACACCAGAATGACTTTCAGACATATCATACGTGTTCAAAATAGTTTGATAACCTTCATAAAAAATATTCAATCTAGCAAAATACCACATGTTAGCATCAAATAAATAGGCTTTGTCAACCATTAACCCTAGGATTTTTTAACGGGAGTAAAAAATCCTTAGTTACTGCCGTCCTTCGGAGGGGACGTTAAAAGGTGGTCCCGAGCCTGTGCGATGTCAGGTACTCGTTAAAGATCCCTATCCTAATAAAACTGGTTAGGCAAAATTTAGGACTCCCACTGTAGCATCGTCCGATTAGCCATAGTAGCATAAAGTGACGTCAAAATAAAATAAACAAACAACAAATACGCTGGTGGAGTTCCCCTCACTCACCATACGAATAAATTCGACGTACGGGGACAAATTCCTTTGAATGGTGGAGCGTACATAGTTCTTATGCAAATCGAAGAGTATTGTCCGGGGAGGATACAAGAAATTTAAATAGGGAAATAACAATCCTTATTAGGTTTCGAGCTTTAAAAGTAGTTCAGTCAAACCTCTTTAAAAATCTATCGTATAATCCTTGGAAAAATTTAACTCCCACTGTAGCATCGTCCGATTAGCCATAGCAGCATAAAGTGACGTTAAACAAATAAACAATAAACAACCAACCATTAACAAATACGCTCGGTTAAGGCGCTGCTCCCCCACCTCTTCACTCGTTTTAGGCACGAGTTCGACTCCAGGGACAGTTATTTCCTCTTGTAGCTGGTGGCTAGCGTAACAGCCTCCCATGCTAAAGGTCACGAGTTCGAACCCGCAGGTGGTCCTAGGATTTTTTAATGGGAGTAAAAAATCCTTAGTTACGCCATCCTTCGGAGGGGACGTTAAAAGGTGGTACCGAGCCTGTGCGATGTCAGGTACTCGTTAAAGATCCCAATCCTAATAAAACCTGGATAGGCAAAATTTAGGACTCCCACTGTAGCATCGTCCGATTAGCCATAGTAGCTTAAAGTTACGTTAAATAAATAAACAAACAAACAACAAATACGCGGTGGAGTTCCGCCTCACTCCTCATATTCCGCCTCACCAAAAATAAATCGAAGTAAGACAAATGTCAAGTGAATGAGGGAGCGGACATTGGTTTCTTATGAAATCGAAAGATATTGTGCCAGAGAAGAATAAGAAACTTAAATAGGTGAAAAAGGGCGTGAATATATGTTTCCTTCAAAAGTAGTTCAGTAAAACCTCTTTTTAACGAACTATCGTTGCGGTCCCTTGAAAAATTAATATAAAATTATGCTTTCTCCTCGTTTATAACGAAATATTCTCTTATAACGAATTAACGAACTACTTTTGTGGACCCAGAATTGAATTTGTTCGGTTATTACGAAAAATAAAGAAGAAAAAAAAATTACGATACGTCTTAATTCTTGGTAAAGAGCGGCGCCTTTCTGTCCAAATCCTTACCTCTTCCCTATATTCAGGTCAATTCTGTGATTCACAGTCTGTGACAGCTTCTGGTTTCTAGTTTCAGCTAGTTTTTCTGTTTTTATTACTTGCTTTAATTCGAGTTTCCTACGAGGTCAAGAGAAAATCCATTGATTTAAATACAAGGTTGGCTATTCTCCAAGAAGTGGATAAAAAAAATTGAGCCGAAATCGAAAATTTCGGAAAAATACGGGATATCAAAGTCTCCTCTATCAACGATCATCGCTAGTAAAGATAAAATCGATGCCTCCGTTGCATCTTCATCGGGTTGCGCAAAAAACAAAAAAAAAAAATTTATTTATTTAAACATTACATGAATTGCTGTGATTTTGTATTTTTAATGATGGTTTATGTTAATCTTAAAGTATTATATAAAATGTGAAATAAGATAGATATATGTACACAGTACATAGTTTTAACTGCTTTTGTAGTTTCTAAATAAACATGTGCCTGAAAGCGAATGCGGTATTGAAAATATTTCTTTTTAACCACCTAAATTTATACCAAGACATAAAATATACATACAATATATTTGTCGGATATAAAGAATTCTTTTATAACGAACAGAGAATTTTTCGGTCCTTTGGAGTTCGTTAAAACGAGGGTTTACTATAATTAATTTTTAAAACTGATCAACCCGATGGTTCAGGAGGTTACCTGTAGCATGATGGTTAGCATAACAGCCTCCTATGCCCAAGGTTCAAATCCGTAGGTGGCCCTAGTTTTTTTTAATAGGAGTAAAAAATCCTTAGTTATGCAGTTCTTCGGCGGGGACGTTAAAAGGTGGTCCCGAGCCTTTGCGATGTCAGGTAAAGTAGGTTAAAGATCCCAATCCTAATAAAACCTGGATAGACAAAATTTAGGACTCCCACTGTAGCATCGTCCGATTAGCCACAGCACCAAAAAGGGACGTTAAATAAATAAACAAAACCAATGGTTCAGTTCTGATCATCATTCGTTCAGCCAAATGATCTTAGGATGTAATATGAAAACATTTCATACTCATATCTGAACATTCCAAACAAACCAAAAAACAAACATTCCATACTCATATCTTTTTCCGTTACATATCCTGACATATAATTGTTAGTTTAATATTACATTATTTTAAAATTTAAAATTATTTTTTATTCATACTGTTTCTCTTTTTTAATGACTATGTTCTTTTTATATATTACCTATACTCTTAACTATGTTTTTAATATATTACCATCATATGTCACTTCAAAATTGTTCATATTTAAAATTTTAATTGTTCACATATTTTTCCTTTGTCATTTTTTCATTTGCTTAGTCTCTCTTTATATATTCTTATTACAATATTATCATCTCAATTCTGTTTACTTCCAAACTTTATAACTATTATCTTAATTTTGTTTATTTCCATACTTTATAACTGTCATCTTATTATCATTTTACATTTAATCTTCTTTATGTTCCCATATTATATTACTGTCATATTATTATTGTATACCTAACGCATTATTAAGTATATCTTGTTTCTTTTAGCCCTGATGAAGGCCCACAATGTAGGCCGAAACGTCGGCACATAATTAAAATAGCACTTGTTTTAAATGTGTGTTTCTATTTTATGACCGTCCCCCCCCCTCTCCTCCCAACCATCTTCCTCATTTAATTTCACAACGGTCAACAAAAACTCCATCATTATGAAAACATTTCTTAATTTTTAGTTATCGTGGAAGCCTTAGGTTCAACAGAAATAGACCAATTACCTCATTAAGAAATGAACAGTTGCAAAGAGCATGATTATTATGCTGTTTATTTATCCAGAGTGACTCAATATCCTCCGGAAACTAAACAGGTGCCGCGGAAACTTCTACAAGAACGTTAAACATGGAATCAGGATAATGGAAAAGGTTGCTTGACATCATGGAATGGTGATGAAAATAATCAGGAAACGGGACGTATTCGTATCAGGTTTTCAAACATTTTCTTGAAAAGGGATGAATTGTAATGAGCTGAACTCTTCTAATTTACAGCTAAAACGTTGACAATTAGGGCTCGACGAGGACTGTACATTTACAATTCCTACTCCAATTTTTCGAAACAATTTTTAAATGTTTACATTAAGTTCAAACTAATATTCGATTCAGTGTACATATTAACAGTGTAGCGGTATTGATACAAAAATCTGGTGCGAGAAACACACGATTTTCACTTACCTCTGTTATTAATATCAATTTAAGAATTTTTAAACTTTAGAAATGAAAATAAATTGTTAAAGAATTATTTACATTGGATTTTTATAGGAAGATGTGTTTTATTAAATAATATGTTATAATATTAAATGCGAAATTCAGTAAGTTTTTTTCTATTAATCCGTGTTAGAACTACTTGGAGCTTCCGGCGATGACAGCGCCATCCAGTAGACAAACTATGAAACAATAGCATTAAAATAATTTAATTAGTTTTCTCCATTATTTGGATATCGAATTAGTTCAAATTATGTATTTACCTGTTTTTTATCAATGATAATAAGATGATATGGTTATCTTTATAGAATATACAAAATTAAAGGTACTTCAGAGGAAGAAAATTTAAAATATCGGCATTTTAATTAGAATAAGAATTTTCAAATGGAGTTAAAGATAAAAATTAGTTAAAATTTTAAAGAATTAATTAAATCGAATTTCTATAGAAACATGTGTTTTATTAAAAAATCGATTATATTGTTATCTAAAATAATCAGTTAGTTTTATCTTCTTTTCATCACTCTCTATTAACTTTTAAAAGCTTGAGTATAAGATAATATTTTTTTCTAAAATCTTTAGCTTTCCAACGGCATATTATAGATGTATATTACTGCTCATATGTTCAAAAACAAAAAATTTCATTAAAAATATATTTTTTTCAGTTTTTTTTTCTTTAGTTGGGTATCGAATTAAATTAAATTTATATATTTACCTGTTTTTCATCAGTGGCAACAAGATAATATAGTTATTTTTATAGAATCAACAAAATTAAAGGTACTTTAGAGGAAGAAAATTTAAAATATCGGTATTTAAGTCCTGTCAGACCATTTCAATAAGAATGAAACCTACATGATATTAAAGCCCATTAAAATTTACATCGATATAGCGAGTTTAATTAAAATCATTAGAGCCGTTTTTGAGAAAATCGTAAAAAGGTACTAAATGCTTTGGATAAAGTAGGACTTCCGGTCGGCTGATTTTAATGAAAGAGTTGCTGTAACATCTCGGGCGTATAGTAGTCCAAAATATGAAAGGGCCTAGCCGGATAAGCATGTGAAATCTGCCCCCGCGTGTATTACAACCAAATTTATACCATTGAGTCACACCTATGAGAAACAACCTTAAGCAAATTTTTAGCCCTTTAATCCTAGCGGGAGGGAAGTTATGGAGGGGGAAAGAAAAAACAAAAAAAATTGTTTTCTCCTGAACAGCTCAACCGATTTTCACGAAAAAAATATATGTTATAGATTTTACAAATAAATTTCAAAAAATATTATTTTAAATTTTTTTCCACGAAAATGCTGGTCAAAAAAAATTTTTGAATTTTTCAAAAAAAGATTTTCTGCTTATGATGGTTTGGTACACCTCCAATTTTTTGCTACTTTACTTCTTTGGAGGGTCCTCCATAACATATATTTTTTTTCAATTTTATCGCAAGTGTACCCCATAGTGAAAAATAAAAAAAACAATTTTTTCTCCTGAACGGATCAACCGAATTTCATGAAAAAAAAAAAAAAATATGTTAATGGTTTTTTAAAGGAGTTTCAAAAAACATTTTTTTATTTTTTTTATTTTGAAAACGTAAGTCAAAATTTTTATTTTTAATTTAAAAATTTTTTTTTTACATTATTTTGGATTGGTACACCAACAATTTTTTGCTAATTTAATTCATTGGAGGGTCCTGCACAATATGTATTTTTTTTCGAGTTTATCTAGAATGTACCCAATAGTGAAAAAAAAAAAAAAAAAGCAGCATTTTTTCAGCTCTGAGTAATAGCTGGTCACGCATGAAGAATAGGGATAGAGCTGTAGGACTGTAATGTCATTAGAGATATTACTTACACACTATCCACATACATAATATTTATTATACCTATCATTGTAAATATCTTATATTAGATGAATATATTTATTTTTCTTATTTTTTTTTTTACTTGGATAACTACGTAGTACTATATGCTATTTTTATATTAAATATAATTACAAAGATTTTTTTAATATATATTTTTCATATTATTATATGTTAATCTAAAACGTTTTGATGACAGACTTGACAGCATGAAATATTCTTGGAAATGTCACTATATTCGTCTCCCAGATGAACTATTCCGTTTTTCACGAATATTAAAAATTATTTATTCTTTAAATATAAACTGTCTAGGTAAATATCCTGAAGTAGCGAAAAATACTGTTATTAGAAATATTCTATTGGAGTAATTATTATTTTATTTATTTATTTTATTCTTTTATTTTTATTTTATTTTATTTTTTGGATAAAAACATAACACTATGTGTGCTCTATTTATATAATAATTAAGAATAAAAATTTAAATAAGTAACTACGAAACATTTTTTATGTTTCGCTATAAAAAATGTACAGCTCTATCCCTATTCTTCATGCGTGACCAGCTACTACTCAGAGCTGAAAAAATGCTGCTTTTTTTTTTTTTCACTATTGGGTACATTTTAGATAAACTCGAAAAAAAATACATATTGTGCAGGACCCTCCAATGAAAAAAAAAAAAAAATTGTTGGTGTACCAATCCAAAATAATGTAAAAAAAAAATTTTAAAATTAAAAATAAAAATTTTGACTTACGTTTTCAAAATAAAAAAAATAAAAAAATGTTTTTTGAAACTCCTTTAAAAAACCATTAACATATTTTCTTTTTTTCATGAAATTCGGTTGATCCGTTCAGGAGAAAAAATTGTTTTTTTTATTTTTCACTATGGGGTACACTTGCGATAAAATTGAAAAAAATATATGTTATGGAGGACCCTCCAATGAAGTAAAGTAGCAAAAAATTGAAGGTGTACCAAATCATCATAAGCAGAAAATATTTGTTTGAAAAATTCAATTTTTTATTTTGACCAGCATTTTCGTGGAAAAAAATTTAAAATAATATTTTTGAAACCTATTTGTAAAATCCATAATATATATTTTTTTCTTGAAAATCGGTTGAGCTGTTCAGGAGAAAACAATTTTTTTTGTTTTTTCTTCCTCACTCCATAACTTCCCTCCCGCTAGGATTAAGGGGCTAAAAATTTGCTTAAGGTTGTTTCTCATAGGTGTGACTCAATGGTATAAATTTGGTTGTAATACACGCGGGGGCAGATTTCACATGCTTATCCGGCTAGGCCCTTTAAGTTCCGTACGATTTTTCGTTTTTGCGCTAGAATTATCACACACACACACCCACGGACACACAGACCTTTTTGCGGGACTTGGTTATTTGGACTCAGAGAATCCTAAAATGTGTATTTACGTTGAAAACTAGAATTCGAAAATTTTCACGATCGCAATACTTTCCCTTAAGATATATTTCATATATAGGTAAGTGAAAGTAAAAACTATCAATATCAAAATGTTACTTGAGCATATGAATTTTTCTTCATGCTCCAGACGCTTTTGATACTTATTTTGTAACATAATAATTATTCGAGTATCTTTTCAATCACACTGATTTCACTGATGTTATTAATGGGGATGTATTAGGCACGCAGAAAAATACTTCTCTTTTTAGTTGATTAATATGTTTTTTGGTTGTTTGTTTATTCATTAAACGTCTCTTTAATGCAACTGTGGCTAATCAGACAGTGCTACAGCGGGAGTCCTAAATTTTTCCTATCTATGCTTAATAAGGATAGAGATTTTTAACGAGTACCTGACATCGTACAGTCCACTATTTAAAATGATGGAGATTTGTTGACCGTCGAGAAATTAGATGAGAAAGATGGTTGGGGATGCGGACATTAAACAGAAACACTCATTAAAACAAGTGCTATTTTAATTATGTGCCGACGTTTTGGCCTACTTTGTGGGCCTTCATCAGGGTTGACTCTGAGACTGTGTCTTAAGAAGTCGAAGTGTAAAAATCATCACTCTTCTTTAGACACCATCTCAGAGGCAACCCTGATGAAAGCCCACAAAGTAGGCCGAAACGTCGGCACATAATTAAAATATCACCAAGTTTTAATGTGTGTTTCTGTTTAATGACCACACCACCAACTACCTTCCTAATCTAGTCCACTATTTAACTAACACTATTTAGTTCTGAAACTTGTCTATATTTAACCTTTGGGGTCCCAGATTACTGAAAACATTTTTTTTTTTAATTATAAGAAAAATTATAAAAACTAATTAATTTTTTGACACGATCGGCGAGCGCACTGTGGTCAAACATCAAATTTATTTGCTAAAATCTAAAACATCCCTATATTTTACGTTTGAAGTCCCAGATTACGGGAAAAATAATACAAACAAATGGCTCAGAGTTGCTAAAACCTGCTAATAGATGTATTTTATATCAATTAGGAAATTCTTGAAATTATAGATTGTAAAACTTTTGGTTCGGAGTGTTTTGTCTGAAAAAATTATATATCACCCAAAACGCAAAAAAACGCAAAAATTCTTTGTAATATCTAAATACTAGAAGGATTGATGAAACAAATCCTACAAACAAATCCTTGGGATAACTTGGGGGTTATATAGTTTTTCGTTATTGAATACTGGCATACATTTACCAATTGCTAAATTAACACTTCATGTGAGATTGCAATGTATATTCAATAACGAGTTTCGAAATATAATGTCTTACCTGTCTCAGCAATGTCCTTTGTTAAATAAAAGCAAAAATACTTTTCTCTAAATACACCTTGAACATAATAAATGACCATCGAATAAAGATAGTTATATGGTTATCAGGCAGTTGTGTGAATAAGAATGATTCATTCATTTACTATTTATTTATAAACACGGTACGGCGAGAAATATTAATATTGAGGGTCTTGCCAATTAATAATATAAAGGTGAAGCACTGGAAAATTCCAAACTTTTGATCTCACTTTTGTCCACCTAAATTGGTGATTTGGCCCACTGTGCGCCGAAAGACCTACCGATGTCACACCTCAGCCAGCAAGCAGCACGGAGTAGGAATGGCACCGAAGCCGGTCTCCTCTTTCTCTAACACTATCAGCCTTCTCTCACTCCCTCCACAGTTTTCGGCCATTATTTTATGCATCAAGCGTAGTAATAACCTTTACAATTATCATTTTACTATCACAGTGTAACTCATGTTTTTCACTCGGAAATTATAGATCCATCCAGTTTGTTTGTGTTAGCTAAAGATGGGCTAACAAAAAATATTGTTCACGGTATAGCATTAAGAGATTGATATTGTTTGCTAGTGTTTCTGTCGTAATTAATTAATGATATATATATATATATATATATTTTTTTTTTTTTTAACTTTAAATCTTTATTCCTGGATAGGCAAAATTTAGGACTCTCACTGTAGCATCGTCCGATTAGCCATAGTAGCATAAAGTGACGTTAAATAAATAAACAAACAAACAAATCTTTATTCACACCTGTAAATAATAAAATGAACAATCAGTGAATGTGCGGTCAATTTTTAGAAACATGGCGTGATAGGCATGAGGTAGAGCAGCACCCAGCGGTACCTACTCCTGGCATGAAATTAGTGTGAATTACTGAGGGAGAAGGTCTCTCATCCAACTCCTCTTCAGCCTTCTGTAGGCATTTCCTGGCATGAGTGTTGTGGCCATGTCATTGATTAGTGTGTTAGGGTGACCTTGTAGTTTGTCGTGGAAACGTTTGTAGTGTGTCCGTATGTGCTCATTGACGGTTGGCATCTTAAGGTCAGTATGTAAAGTTATGTTGCTAACGTACCACGGTGCTTTTGTAATTGTTCTAAACGTTTTAGCCTGAAAGATTTGAAGTTTGTTAATGTGAGTCTTTTTAGCTGTCCCATATATCTGTGATGCGTTAGTCCAAATAGGTTTCAGTAGGTAAGTATAGGTGTTTAATTTCTGTCGAAGTTTTAGTTTCGGATGTTTTGAAAAGAGTGAGTAAAGAAGTCTCAGTCTTTGGTTAAGGGTTTTCTTTTTTTTGTTAATATGCGGGCCTCAAGTCATTCTTCTTTCAAACGTCAAAATGATATATATAATTTTAAGGAATAAATTAAAAAAAATTAGTGTTTGGTGTTTTGTTATTTTTATATTCCCTCATCGTTCACATCACCTCCCTCTTTCACTCATATACCACATCCTTACACACTTAAAATAAGTTAGTTATTTATTTTCTACACTAAAAATTTATTAGATATTAGATACTAGTATGTATATATTGGGTTATGTCACATGAAATGTCCGTTTTCAAAGTAAAGGATTTTTATTGAAAATACGATATGAAAACAAGATAATTTTATTCGAAGTATTTACCTCCTTTTTCTACACATTTTTCCCAACGTGACACCAACTTTTTTATTCCCGAACTGAAACACTCTGAGCTTTGAAGTGAAATAAAATCTGAAAACGCACTTTTCACTTGATCATCATTTTCAAAGAGTTTTCCTTTGACGATGTTGTCTAAATTCCTGAACAGGTGGTAATCTGTTGGAGACAAGTCGGGAGAATATGGCGGGTGCGGAGGAACTTCGTAGCCCAGTTCTTTCAATTTGTGCACGGTATGTTTTGAAACATGGGGTCTTGCTGCCGCTCAGTGAGATCATGAGGTGCCCATGTATCGAGCTTTTTTACTTTACCAATACACTTTAAATGTCTGGAAACGGTAGATGCACTTGCATTTAGTTGTGCTGAGAGTCCTTTAACTGTTTGGTAGGGGTTTCCTTCTACTGTATGTTTGAGGAAATCGTTGTCTATTACGGGTGGAGGTCTTCCTCGGGGCAAGTTTTCCAAGTCGGTATCCCCAGCTGAAAACTTAGCAAACCAACGGCGAATGGTCCGTTCATTAACACCCCCTTCCCCAAACGCCTTGCAAATATTTCTAGCGGCCTCAGCTGCTGAATGACCGAGTTTAAACTCGTACAAAAATATTACTCGAAAATCGCGTGTTTCCATGTTCATATTTGGAGGTATACTGAAACGTGGGTAATTGATTGGGAAGCTAATGCTTATAATACAAAGGTAGAGGATTAGAAACTGTTCATTTTAAATATGTAAACATTCGGAAGAAAAAAACAGAGACCTGCAAAATCCTTTATGTATTTCAGAAACTTTAAAAAACGGACATTTCATGTGAAACAACCCAATACATATAACTGTTTGTTAATAATCGATTATTATGTATTAATATGCAGTCGTTATAGAGATAAATGTTTTCATGGCTTAGTGAATGAAGGACTGCTCTTAATGTAGGTACGTGGGGCGTCATCTAATCTTGGGATTTAACTAGCAGGCAGGAAAGTTTTTAGAGAAGAACAAAATCCTTTTATTAAAACATCCATTTATTACATCAGTGTCTGAGACCCTTTGGCTGATTTAACTTCTCATTCTTCCATTTTTAGAAAACAATGATAGATAGATAAATGTATATTGTGTTAAGTAATTGCTTTTAGAACTGAGTTGGACAATATTATTTAACTATAATAATAAAATCCTATTTGACAAACATGATAACAAAACAAAACGTTGCCAAACGTCCTTGGTTGAACCTAGTAATATCTAATAGAGAGGTTGCATTAAGCTTCTCATTATTGAACAGAAACATTCATGGTTTGTTTTAAAACGATATTACTGATATTATATTATGATTATTTTCTTGATAAAAATAGTCTGACAGGGCCTAAATACCAATATTTTTAATCTCCTTCCTCCATAGTACCTTTAATTATGTAGATACTAAAATAATAACAATATAGTCTTGTTACCAGCAATAAAAAATAGGTAAATATATAAGTTGAACTACTTCGATCTCTAAATAAAGGAGAAAACTCCAAAATTATTTTTTTAATGCATTTTTTTGTTTTTGAACATAAGAACGGCAATATATATGTATAATATACCGTTGGAAAGCTAAAGATTTTAGAAAAAAATATTATCTTACACAGAAAATTATAAAAGTTGATAAAAAGTGATGAAAAGCCGAAAAAACTAACTGATTGTTTTAGATAATAATACAATCGATATTTAAATAAAACACATGTTTCTGTAGAAATTCAATTTAATTAATTCTTTAACAATTTATTTTTATCTCTACATTTATTTAAAAATTCTTTAATTGATTTTAACAACGGAGGTAAGTGAAAGTCGTGTGTTGAGCGGACCAGATTTTTAGTCATTATTCTCATCGAATACTATAATACATGGCTATACCAATTAATCTCCCTTCTCTCCTTAGATGGACTTTACAAAATGCTGATGGTTTTTCATTACTCGTTTTCTGTTAGGACGTCAAGTTAACCTCCTTCTCCTTCTCCGGGGTTCTGCAATGATATCACATCCCGGTCCTCAGTACTCCGTCTCTCCAATATTCTCGATCATTACAGTCGTCCTCAGTCAGACCTCTGGCTGCCATATCCTCCATTACCTCTTCTAACCATCTTTTCCGAGGTCTTCCACGTTTTCTCCTCTTGGGTGGGCAGTATTCAATTAATCGAAGAGGCCAACGTGCTTCATCCATCCTCATAACGTGCCCATACCACATCAGCCTTCTTCTACTAATTTCTTCGAGAATGGTGAGCTCGGCCCCCACTCTTTCCCTTATTTGGTTATTGGGGATTTTCTCTAACCGAGACACGGCACAACTTCTCCAAAAATCCATCTCCATGGATAATAATTTTTTTTGCTGGGATTTCTTCACCGTCCAAGACTCACATCCATATAGCGTAGTTGCAACCAAAAAGGAGTGGAATATCTTTTTTTTCGTTTGGAGTGAAACCTTCTTATTCCATAACACTCCATTTAGTATCCCGATAATCCTTTTTCCGTTAACAATCTTATTAGATATGTCCCTATCTATTGATGCGTTCTTATCTATAGTAACGCCTAGATATTTGAAGGCATCAGTTTGTGGAATCGTCCAGCCTTCCAAACAGAGAGCAGGGACAGATGAGAGAACAGGCATATATTCAGTTTTTTCCTTATTTATTTCCAGACCCCATTGAGCATATACTTCTACGAGCTTCCTCAACATATATTCCATATCAAATTCATCCGATGATATGACAACCTGGTCGTCCGCGAATTGTAAGGTGAATAGAACGTCATTACCGACCTCTATTCCCATACCCCGGCAACTTTTTTTCCATGATTTTAAGACCTGTTCTATATAGATGTTAAAAAGTATTGGCGATAGGCAAACATCCTTGTTTCAAGCCCTTTGAGATTGGAAAAGGCTCTGAGAATTCCGTTCCAATCTTCACTCTCGATTTGGCTCCCATATACAAACTTTTTATAGCTTTTATCAGGCCTTTATTTATCTTTGCCAAATCTAACGACTCCCAAAGTTTCTTCAGAGGAACACTGTCATATGCTTTCTGGAGATCAATGAATGTGAGGTGAGTTTCTATGTCGTATTCTGCTCTTTTCTGCACAAGTTGGATCAGGGTGAAAATATGATCGCAGCATGATCTACCTCGTCTGAACCCTGCCTGTTCCTCTGTCATCTGATCAAAGAACTCTTTCTCCAGCCTTTCCTTCAGGATTCGGCCATATAGCCTGCCCACACTGCTAGTTACCGTGATCCCTCTGTAATTTATACACAGGTTTTTCTTTCCTTTTTTGTAGATAGGTATAATATCTCCTATTAACCAATCTTTTGGCACTTTACCTTTCTTCATACAGGATGTGTATACCTTGGCAAGATTACCCTTGAGTTCCATTGGTCCAGCATTTACTAATTCAATCGGCAGGTCTCCGGGACCAGGAGATCTACAATTTTTCATCCCCTTTAAGGCCCTTTCTACTTCCTCTAGAGTGACATCCTCAACTTCGTACTCACTCTGGTCGTTTTCTTGGCCATCGAGCTTATAGAGTGACCTCTCTTCTTGCAGTAATTCAGCAAAATAATCTCTCCATTTTTCAGTAGATATTAAGCGGGAGCTATTTTTGTGTCGGGATTGAGTCTTAATAGATTTCAACCTTTTCCAGGCTTCCTTCACTTTTTGGCCTTGAATGCAGCGGTCAATCATTTCACAGTTGTGATCCCAAAACTTGTCTACTGCCTCTCTTCTCTTCTTTTTTACGTCCATTTTAGCTTTTCTATAATTATTTAGAGAGATGTAGTCATTTGTAGAAAGCCATTTCTGGTATGCACATTTCTTTTTCTCAACTGCACAAGCTACCTCTTCATTCCACCAATATTTATTTGCCGATCTCTGTTCTTTCCTAGTTCCTAACGCCTCTTGGGCCGCTTCGTGACAAATTTCCTTTAAATCCTCATAGTTCAGATCTCCTTTTTCTGATTTATTTATTATTTTTCCTTGAAGTCTTCTTTTATAAAGACCACCTACGGACTCATGCTGAAGCCCCTCTATTTGGTACTCAATCTTTTTAGCCTTAGTCACATCGCAAGGTTGTTTTCTTTTTGGCGTACTAGGAAATTTAAATAATATTTTGGCCTTTACCAGAAAATGATCCGATCCGCACTCTGCACCCCTCATTACTCGCACATCCTGCGGAATCACTCGAGAGTTTCTTCTCATAAGAACATAGTCGATAATTGATTTCAGTTTCCTTTTTGGTTGCTGCCACGTATACTTATGCGTATCCTTGTGCTGTTAGAAACCATTAAGTATTGTCACATTTTGCTCTTCACATAACTCTATAAGTCGCTTACCATTTTCATTAACCGAATCTTTCCCATATCTTCCAACTACCGTGCTCCTGAGTCTATTTCCTGTTCTGCTGTTCAGGTCACCCATACATATCGTTATTTTCCTTGATGGAATAGATTCTAGAATCTGGTTCAGTTTATCAAAGAAAATATCTTTTTCAATATTTCTTGCACTTTCTGTAGGTGCATATACGCCAACAATAATTACTTCCTCACCAAACAGATTCATTTCTACGGTGATTATCCTTTCATTTATGCATTCATAATTTAATATCTGGTTTTTAAGTCTTTTGTGTACCAAAATAGACACTCCAGCGCAAGCTCTCTTATCCTTGCCGACGCCGCTATAGTAATGGACGAAACTTCCTAAGGTCTCTTCTCCTTTTCCCTTTTTCTTTGTCTCGGTTAGTACCGCAATTTCTATATTAAGCCTCTCCATATTCTGCTGCACCTCCGTTTCTTTTGTCCGGAGTCCTTGAACATTCCAAGTTCCAATTTGTTTAGTCCGTTTCCGAAGCCTTTGTCTTATCCGATTAAATCCATCCGGCTTTTTTCTGTTGCTGAGTCTGAAAGCGATTTTTTTTTTTCCAAGGAAATGGGGTGCTGGCCCGAATCCTAAACCCCCAACCTGGAGGACCAGGGTTTTGATTTCGGGGTAACCTTCCCCTAGACAGATTGCCTTAACCCAGCTAGGAGCTCTGTCTGCCCCACCGCCTGTGTTAGCATGACCCAAGGAGTACCACGAGGAGGTACAGGTCGGAATTTAACTCCTCAAGTTAACCGATCGCTGCAACTGGAGCACAAGGGGTCGATATCTTTGTCAAAGCTATGTTGCTCAACTCGAAAGCCTCTATGTCAAATGAGAATAAGCGAAATCCAATAACCTTTGAGAATCTAATTAGTTCTAAAGACGGATTTACTTAACGGTTGACTTGACGTCCTAACAGAAAACGAGTAATGAAAAAACATAAGCATTTTGTAGAGTCAATCTACGGAGAGAAGGGAGATTAGTAGCTCTGCCCATATATTAAGGGTATTCCATGAGAATAATGACTAAAAATCTGCATCAATCAGAATGAAACCTACATCATATTACAGCCAATCAAATTTTACATCGATGTATAGAGTTTAATAAAAAACGTTATAGCAATTTTTGAGAAAAACATAGAAAGGTACAAAATGCATGGGATAAAGTACATCTTCTGGTCAGCTGGTTTTGATGAAAAAGTTTCTGTAACATCTCGGGCGTAAGTTGCGTTAAATATGGAATTTCAGTTTCATAGGACTTATCGTTTTCGCCCGGGAGTTACTACAGACACACACACGCAGACCTTTTTGCGGGACTTGGTTATTTGGACTCAGGGGACCCTAAAACGTGTATTTCCGTTGAAAACTGGAAATCGAAAATTTTCACGATCGCAATACTTTCTCTTCCTATATATAGTAAGTAAAAGTAAAAAAGAAAGCTAAACATTTAATTTCTCTTTCCTATAAATGAATTATATAGTTAGATAGTTATGTTATATACATATATAGTGCCACTTAATACCATGTATTTTTATAATTTTCTGGAATAAGTATCTCAATACTTCCCCTTACTATATATTGGGTTTAAACTCAGCCATTCAGCAGCTGAGGCCGCTAGAAATATTTGCAAGGCGTTTAGGGTAGGGAGTGTTAATGAACGGACCATTCGCCATTGGTTTGCTAAGTTTTCAGCTGGGGATACCGTCTTGGAATACTTGCCCCGTGGAAGACCTCCGTCCGTAATAGACAACGATGTCCTCAAACATATATTAGAAGGAAACCCCTACCAAACAGTTAAAGGACTCTCAGCACAACTAAATACAAGTGCATCTACCGTTTCCAGACATTTAAAGTGTATTGGACAAGTAAAAAAGCTCGATACAAGTTCTTCTGCACCCACTATATTCTCCCTACTTGTCTCCAACTGATTACCACCTGTTGAGGAATTTAGAAAACTTCGTCAAATGAAAACATTTTGAAAATGGTGATCAAGTGAAAATTGCGTTTTCAGATTTCGTTTAACTTCAAACCTCAACGTTTTTCAATTCGGGGATAAAAAGGTTGGTGTCATGTTGGGAAAAATGTGTAGAAAAATAAGGTAAGTACTTGGAATAAAATTATCTTGTTTTCATATCGTATTTTTAATAAAAATCTTTTACTTTGAAAACGGACATTTCATGTGACACAACCCAATATTTCATATATAGGTAAGTGAAAGTAAAATATTATGTGAAGGCATGATTTGAAAAGAATTTCAGAATGGAAAAGTTCAAGGAGCGAATGACAATAACTGATGGAGCCCATAGCAATGGCTTCAACAAGATAATTTGGTTTCCTGCTTCAACTCCAATGTCCAGAGCTGTCCACGGCCAACTCCCTTATTCTTCACTTGTATCTTATTCATATACACTCTGCGCATTAATTAACGTATTTTCCAGTCCATCAAATTAATTTTTTTTATTGTCCAACCTTTCGGCTAACATATTAAACCATTCCTAAACAAAACAAACCTTTTATTCTCACTTACCTATATATGAAACTAGCTGTAACCTGCGGCTTTGCTCGCGAATATTTTATTTTGTCTTTATTTCAATTTGCATAAATGCATTTATGAGTAGTAACTATAAAACCAATATGATAGAGCAGTTGTTTGGGGATGTGGTCACAAAGAAACTACTAATAAAACAAACTTATTTTATTATTTTATTACTCCTGTGTTTTCTTGGTGGCTGCACCCTCAACCAACTTCCTTACCATATAGTCAAAACGGTCAACAACTACTCCATTATTATAAGGCGTATAAATTTTCAAGAAATATAAATTGTGTATTTTGTACAATTACATTTATCAAAGTTGTTTTCAATTGAAAATATACTCATTCGTTGGATCAATGTATACCAAAGCACATTTATGTTGCAAACATGACTATATACCACGATTACGTTACAGCTAAAATATATCGAGTAATTTTGGGTATGATTACTTCTACTGGATCGCTATTGTATAATTAACAGAATAAAATGACAAATTATTTGACTAAAGTTAGAATTACGGTTGATGAGGAAAATTATTTCGGAACAACTTAACCTATTACTATAATTTTTCTAATATAACTATAAATATCTTGTTTCTAATATCGAGACACATTGAAAAAATAGAACAAAAACTACACTTTTTTATCCTTGTTTGCGGTTTGGTGAATTCAATTTGATAAATAAAACAATTTAAATTAAAATGGCTACAAATTACGAAAGATGTTGATAGTGACTATGTTGAATGAGATTATATAAAATAAAAACAGGTGAATAGCAATGAACTACTCTGCTTATGATAAATAAAAGATTATTATTCCATTTCAGATATCAATTTTATTTACTCAATGTTACAATAACATACCAGTACCAAGTAGCCACATCCAAATTATTCAATAACATATTTTTATCTTTTAAACATAACCGTTGTATATCATCTTTTGCAACTCATAACTCAGAGAAAATCATTAAAATAAGTACTAATAATATTTCTGGAAACATATAGTAATATGTATTTTATTATAAATGGAAACTATAATGTGAATGTATATTTTTATAATAAGAACGCATAGAAAAAATCAAAACACACTTATATTTCAATTAATAATCACATATGTGAAGATATGAGAAGGTTACCATGTTTAACCAGTGCTGCCACAGTTAAACAAATTTTGTTTTACGTTTTAGAAAAATATATTTTTTAACCATTTAGAATAGTAATAAAAACTATCCTATCATTTAAGTTGGACCAAATAACAGATACTTACGAAGTTTGATCAAAGTCGGTTCAGTAATTTCAGAGTTTATCGCGAACAAACATTGTGACACGAGATTTTTATATATACATAGATGTATAGTAAGGGAAATCATTGAGATCGCGAAAATTTTCGATTTCTAGTTTTCACAGGAAACAAACGTTTAAGGATCACCTAAGTCCAAATGACCAAGTCCTGCAAAAATATGTGTGTGGTAAGACTAGCACGAAAACGATAAATCCTACGAAACTGAAATTTCATATTTAAGAAAGATAGACGCCCGAGATGTTACTGCAACTTTTTCTCTAAAATCGGTCTACCTGAAGTGCCACTTTATACCATGCATTTTGCACCTTTTTACGATTTTCTCAAAAACCGCTCAAACAATTAGGAATAAACTCTCTATATCGATTTTAAATTTAATTTACTTTAACATCATGTAGGTTTAATTCTGATTGAAATACTCTGACAGGGCTTAAATGTAGATATTTTAAAATTTCTTCCTCTAAAGTATCTTTAATTTTGTAGATTTTATGAAATTGACCATATGATATACATGTATAATATACCGTCCCCTAAAGTATCTTTAACTTTGTAGAAAAAAAAAATTGGAACATCATCATATTAGCATTGATAAATAACGGGTAAATATGCCAGTTGAGCGAATTTGATAAACAACTAAAAGTGCCAACATATTTTTTTATGAAATATTTGGGTTTTTGAATACAAGAATAGTAATATAGATGTATAATATACCGTTGGATAGCTAAAGTTTAGAAAAAATATTATCTAATACACGGTTTTTTAAAGTTGACAGAGAGTGATGAAAAGCCGATAATACTAATTGTTTTATTTAAACTATTTAATAAAACACATTGTTACTTTCACTTGATTCTTTAATCTGATTGTTGTAGATAAAAAAAAAAATCTGGTGCGGGCAACACACGACTTTCACTTACCTCCGTTTTTAGAATCGATTAACGAATTTCCGAAAACTGTAAGAGATAAAAATGAGTGAAACCATTAAAGAATTAGGTAAATGGGATTTCTATAGAAACATGCGTTTTATTAAAAACTCTATTACATTATTATCTAAAGTTTGTGCATTAGATAATATTTTTTCTAAAATATTTGGTTTTTCAACGGTATATTATACATGTATATTATACTATTATACATACTGTTGCTATGTTCAAAAACAAAAAATTGCAAAAAAATTTTTTTTTCAGTTTTCTCCTTTCATTAGATGTCGAATTCGTTCAAGTTATGTATTTACTTGTTTTTCATCAGTGGTAACAAGGTGATTTGTTTATTTTTATAGAATATACAAAATTAAAGGTACTTTAGGGGAAGAAAATTTAAAATATCGGTATTTGAGCCCTGTCAGACCATTTTAATCAGAATGAAACCTACATGACGTTTAAGCCTATTAAATTTTACATCGATATAGCGAGTTTAATCAAAATCGTCGGAACCGTTTTCAAGAAAACCGAAAAAAGGTTCTAAATGCATTGTATAAGTGGCTCTTCTGTTGAGCTCATTCTGATGAAAAAGGTTTTGTAACGTCTCGGGCGTATATTTGTCTTAAATATGAAATTTCAGTTTCATAGGACTTACCTAGGACTGGTGTGTTGCGCGCACCAGATTTTTAACCTTTGTGTTTATTAAATAGTTCTTAAATTGACTTAAACAGCCAAGGTATGAGAAAGTTGTGTGTTGCCCGCACCAAATTTTTATATTAGTTAATTGCTTATAAACAGATATATAAACGGTTATATCCTAATATAGCTATTTGGAAATCATAAACCATTTTGTAAGGATTTGCAGCGTTCTTATAGCTGATAATGGAGCAGCATACCCAAGGAAACTTATCAAAAAACATTACTACCTTTCTTGTCTTCATCATCGTGTAGCAGCGACATTACGCCTACAGTTAATATCAAGACAGTGAGTAACCTGATTTATTTTACAAGTCAAGTATTTACAGGTGATTTATACGCTCTTGGAAGTTCAATGGGTGGTGCTTACAATACGATACACTAAGCACAGTGATTACAGGTTAATTTAAACCAATTGCCAACTATTCAATGTTATTGGCACCAAAGAGAGGGCTCACTCTAAAGATAGACATTGGGTAGAACACTTCCACTCAAACAATTGTGCAAACGCCCATACAAAAGGACTGAGCGCCTTGGCAAAATTAAATCAATGACTTAAACACGCCAAGTTATAGTTTTAGTTCCAATACTTTGCTTTTGAGAAGGAGGTATTACAAACTGGGTCCTGCAAGATACAGGTCATATAAGGTCAACAACCAATAATTTCTTATTACTTATGAATAATCTAGATTAATTTATAAAAATGAATTACAAAGAAAATAAACCACAAAAAAGCCATCAGAACATCCAGAACCAGTAAATCAATTATCGATTGATTTTTTTTTCTCTCTCTTCATATCTATTGGGTAGTGTCCCATGAAATGTCCGTTTTCAAGGTAAAGGATTTTTATTAAAAATACGATATGAAAACAAGATAATTTTATTCGAAGTATTTACCTTTTTTTCTAGACATTTTTCCCAACGTGACACCAACCTTTTTATCTCGAACTGAAAAACTTTGAGCTTTGAAGTGAAACAAAATCTGAAAACGCACTTTTCACTTGATCATCATATTCAAAAACTTTTCCTTTGACGTAGTTGTCTAAATTCCTGAACAGGTGGTAATCTGTTAGAGACAAGTCGGGAGAATATGGTGGGTGCGGAAGAACTTCGTAGTCCAGTTCTTTCAATTTTTACACGGTATTTTTTGAAACATGGGGTCTTGCTGCCGCTCAGTGAGATCATGAGGTACCCATGTATCGAGCTTTTTTACTTTCCCAATGCACTTTAAATGTCTGGAAACGGTAGATGCACTTGCATTTAGTTGTGCTGAGAGTCCTTTAACTGGGGGGTTTCCTTCTACTGTATGTTTGAAGACATCGTTGTCTATTACGGACGGAAGTCTTCCTCCAAGTCGGTATCCCCAGCTGAAAACTTAGCAAACCAACGGCGAATGGTCCGTTCATTAACACTCCCTTCCCCAAACGCCTTGCAAATATTTCTAGCGGCCTCAGCTGCTCAATGGCTGAGTTTAAACTCGTACAAAAATATTACTCGGAAATCGCATGTTTTCATGTTCATATTTGGAGGTATACTAAAAAGTGGGTAATTGATTGGGAAGCTGATGTTTATAATACTTGATTAGTAACTGTTCATTTTAAATATGTAAAAATTCGGAAGAAAACATCAGAGACCTGGAAAATCCTTTATGTATTTCAGAAACTATAAAAACGGACATTTCATGTGAAACAACCCAATATATTCACGCCTGTCAGAATGTATCTGACAATCAGCAAATGTGCTGTACAAATTGAGATCAGGCATGGTAGGCATGAGGAAGGAAAGTGCCAGGGAAGAAGGTCTCTCATCCAGCTTCTCATTAGCCTTCTTCTGACTGTCATTTCAGATATCGACATGTCGTTAATCAGTCTATTGTCGCGTCCGTTAAGTTTACTTTGAAAACGAGTATAGAGTGTTCGTATATGTTGGTCAACTGTTGGTTGCTGTAAGTCCGTATGTAGGGTTCTGTTGTTTACGTACCAAGGAGCTGTCGTTATGTGTCTTAAAATTTTGGATTGAAATTATTGCAGGTTTTGTATGTGAGTCTTTTTTGCTGAATCAAAAATCTGTGAAGCGTAAGTCCATATTAGTTTACATAGGCATATGTATGTATTCAGTTTCTGTCTAATTTTTAATTTTGAAGATTTAGATAAAAGTGAGTATAGTACTTTCAATCGGTGGTTGAGAGTATGTCTTTTCATCTTGACATGTGGGCCCCAAGTCATTCTTCGATCGAGAGTCAGTCCTAGGTAATGAACAGATTTGGTCTGAGGAATTTGGTTGTTTTCGATAAAAACTGGTGGGTAAGTGTTTTGTCATAATGTGTATGTTACGTGTTTTGATTTGTCATGATTTAAACGAATTTCGCAAAGAGTACCAATTTTTTAGTAGCATTAAGTGATTTTGTAGAATCAGTGAGGCCAGTATGGGATCGTCGTTTGAAGTTAAAATTGCAGTATCGTCCGCGTAAGTAGCAATCAATGTGGTGGGGTGAGTTGGTATGTCATGTGTGTATACTATGTATAGCAGAGGAGCAAGTATAGATCCTTGCGGTAATCCTGCCAAGACTGATCGGATTGAAGAAGTTTCTGAGCCCTGCCGAACAGAGAAAAACCTATCGAAGAGGAAAGAGTGTATAATAAGATAGTATGTGTAAGGTAGTACGTTCTTGAGTTTAAAGAGAAGCCCCTCGTGCCAGGCTTTATCAAACGCTTGGGCAACATCCAAAAATACTCCAGTTGCCTTTTGCTTTTTTTGGTGTGTTGTTGAGTGTGGCATGCGAAAACCGAATTGATGGTCAGGTATTATTTTTTGCTCAGTCAGTATGTCAACCAATCTTTTATAAATTAATTTTTCGAAAAGTTTAGAATATATGGGAAGGAGACTAATAGGCCTAATAAGAGGAGGGTTTGTACATGTCTTTGTCTTTTTTATGTATCATTTTTTTCATTGATTACCACTGTACTGGGAATTTAGCTGTCCTTAGTATGCAATTGTATATCGTCGTGAGGAAAACTAGAGCTTTCTTGGGCATCAGTTAGAGCGCCTCGGCAGTTATTAATGAAATGAAAAAATAATTTTTATTTTGGGACAGCTAGTAACTTAATCCGTAAATTAAACGGTAAACCGTAAATTGATTTCTACGCATTGTTGATTTCTTAAAAAAATTAACATATAAAAATATTTTAATGTCTGACTTAATTTTTCCAAATCCTAAACTATAATGAAGTACTGCCCTGATACAATTATAAATGTATTTTTGTTATTTATTTTCCTTAAATTTAATATATAGAATTTACCTGTTGTAATGTATAATAATAATATTTATTTATATACAATATTTACAAATACATATACAAATAAGTTTTCTCACATGATTCCAGTTATCCTTTTATCATGATAATAGAGTTTCAATCATCGTTCGATTTACCTGATAATAATAATGAAATGTTTTGCTTAAGACAGTAGGAAAAATAACATGAGAAAAAAAACTTACACAATATAAATTACAAGATTAATTTAAAAGTACATGCTTTGTTCTTTTGTGCGTGCATCGTTTTAGTGAAGCTTTGTTGTAATTACCAATTTCGAATTTCAAAGTGTTTTCAGAAGTTGTGGTTTTATCAAAATATTTTTTGGTTTCTGTGTAGATAAACTGTTGTAATGTGGGAAGATTTAGTTCAAAGAGATTTAGTTTTGAAATTTTAGTGTACCGTGGGTAGTTACTGATGATTCGCATACATGTATTTTGTATTGTTTCTAATTTTTTGTAATTGGTATTGCACGTCGAGCCAGGCGAGGCAGCTGTAATGTATACATTTGGACATCGAATTCGTTCAACTTATATATTTACCTGTTTTTTATCAATAGTGATAAGATGATTTGGTTATTTTAATAGAATCTACAAGATTAAAGGTACTTTAGAGGAAGAAAATTTTAAATATTGGCATTCAAGACCCATCAGACTATTTTAATCAGAAGAAAACCTACATGATATTAAAGCTTATTAAATTTTACATCGGTATAGCGAGTTTAATCAAAATCCTTAGAGCCGTTTTTGAGAAAATCGTAAAAAGTTGCAAAATGCATGGTATAAAGTGGTTCTTCTGGTTAGCTCATTTTGATTGATGACGGTGCGCGCTTCCCAAGACATTCCTACATTGGTCAGTCAAATGAGAAACTCACCTTTTAACCTATAAGCAGCCATGTGAGAAGTTCAATGCCAATGTCATGAAGTCAATGAGAAGCTACTGCGAAGTTTTATATACACGTAGATCACATACGTACTAGTTTAATAAATAGAACTATTAACCATCGAAAACACTAAATATTCCAAAACCAGATCAAATTGATTTTAATTGAATTAGCTCCCTTGAAACAATCACAAGTCGTAATAAATGACACAGTCATTGAAGTGGAACATAAGCTGTCACTAACCATGGTTGACGGATAAGAATACTATTCATGCACCTTCCAACTAATATCTTGTTAGTTGCATATACACACACACACACACACACACACACACACACACACACACACACACACACAATATATATATATATATATATATATATATATATATATATATATATATATTAGTATATTTAACTCTGGTGGGTTCACGCAAAAGAATTATTTAATTTTCATACATTATATAAATGGTCTTTAATATCAGCTAGATCTTTATTTTATTAATTTAGCCAGCCTAGAATAAAATGACAATTTTTACTTCGACTTACCAATATATAAAATAGAAGAAGAATATATTTTATTTGTGAAAGACAAAGTCTTGTACAAATTTACTACATAAAATACAATTATAAAAGAAATATAACCTGAGTCTAGTGCTCTTTACCAAAAACATTAAACAAAAGATAAAACAGGTACTCCTTGACAAAATAGTAAACAAAAACAAAACGAACTGGATAATACAAAATATTTTAACATAATATTGATTACTACACAATATTAAACTTAAAATAGTGAGACATCTAAAATAAACGGAAGCGTAGTAAAAGTAAAGATATTAAATGGTTTCGAAAACTATTTACATAATATTGTTTATATGGAACTAATAGAATCATATTTATTACATATGTTTAAGATATAAATATAAAGACTGTTCAGTCTGGCCTCACTATTAATGTTCAAGATATTTTCAATTATTTGTAGGTCACAGGATAGGATTCAGATGGTTTTATGATATATTGTCTATTGTCTTTAAAGGTTGGGCAATGTAGGAGGATATGGTACATACTATTATTGAAATAATCATTGCAGAATATACAGAGTTCATTAGCCTTAATAATAATTCTTTTGTTTCCATGATGGAGTTTGATGCTCTCTGGGTTTCCTACCCTTAGTCGGCTGATACACCTTATTTTCTTGAGATTTAGCCTATATGTTAAGTACGCATCTGGTATATCGAGGCTGAGTAATCGGTATATCGACCAATATATAAAATATCGACATTCCTACATATATTATAGGAAGAGAAAGTATTTAGATCGTTAAATTTTTTGAATTATAGTTTTCAATAGGAATAAACATTTTAGGACCCACCATTTCGAAATGACCAAGCCCAATAACAAAGGTCTGTGTGTTTTTGTACGTGGTAGTACTAGCTCGAAAACGATAAATTTAAAAAACTAAAATTTCACATTTTAGAAGCCTATATGGCTGAGATGTTACCGCAGATTAATGAATTCAAAATCGCTCATAAGAAAATAAAATCTGATGTTTAACTGTTGACGATTTTTAATATCTAACATATTCTCCAGTAAAGAACCATTCCTTCCAGTATCAATGTATGTATTGAGGTATCTCTTTCTATGAATCTCCAGAATTAAGCAATGTAATGCTTTAAACCATTAGTGATTAGTCGGCCGCACCAACTACAAACTTCATCTGCCTACTACATGAATAATCTTCCCTCGGAACAATTTAAAATATACATCACTAGAAATTCTCAATCAGCTAACTGCCTGTAGCTTTTGTAGAGATCCAATCAATTTTAGATAATTTTCGGGTTCCTCGTAACCCGTCTGTTTCCGAGCAGAATTCTCATTTTTTATTTTTTATATAGATTCTATCTTATCTGAAATGCTAGTTTATCATTTGAATTGTATACATTACAGCTGTCTCGCCTGTATGGAGCTCGACGTGCAATACAAAAAACATGTATGCGAATCATCAGTAACTACCCACGATAAACTAAAATTTCAAAACTAAATCTTCCTACATTAAAACAGTTTATCTACACAGAAATCTAAAAATATTTTGATAAAATCACAACTTCTGAAAACCCTTTGAAATTCGAAATTGGTAATTACAACAAAACTTCACTAAAACGATACACGCAAAAAAGAATAAACCATGTACTTTTAAATTAATATTATAATTTATATTGTGCATGTAATTAGTTGACCGTTGAGAATTACTGGAAGGAATTAGTTCGGGTGGCGGTCATTAAATGAAACAACTAAATAGTTTCAACTATTTATTGTTTGCCAACGTTTCGACCCCCTTTGTGGTTCATCATCAGGGCGCATGGTGGGAGAATGTGGTGGTTGAAACTATTTAGTTGTTTCATTTAATGACCGCCACCCGGACTAATTCCTTCCTGTAATTTATATTATGTAGGTTTTTTTCTCATGTTATTTTTCCTACTGTCTTAAGCAAAACATTTCATTATTATTATTAGGTAAATCGAACGATGATTGAAACTCTATTATCATGATAAAAGGATAACTGAAATCATGTAAGAAAACTTATTTGTATATGTAATTGTAAATATTGTATATAAATAAATATTATTATTATACATTACAACAGGTAAATTCTATATATTAAATTTAAGGAAAATAAATAACAAAAATACATTTATAATTGTATCAGGGCAGTACTTTTGGAAGCAGCAGTTTAGGATTTGGAAAAATTAAGTTAGACATTAAAGCAATTTTATATGTCAATTTTTGAGAAATCAACAATGCGTAGAAATCAATTTACGGTTTTGAAATTTAGTCCGTAAAAACTAGAAAGAAAACTAAATTATTTTTTCTCATAGTTGGGTTTTCACTCTTTCAATCGCCCTGAAAAAGGTCTAAAATTTAGGCCGAAACGTCAGCACGATTAATTTAAGTTTCTACTTAATTTTTTGTTAATTCGACTGCACCCTCAACTAATTTCTCTATTTACATACAGCCAACCATTCCCACTTCAAGAAATAATTTATATGGCGGTACAACATTCGCCTGGTCAACTATTGGGTTGTTTCACATGAAATGTCCGTTTTTATAGTTTCTGAAACACATAAAGGATTTTGCAGGTCTTTGATGTTTTCTTCCGAATGTTTACATATTTAAAGTAAAGAGTTACTAATCCTCTACCTTTGTATTATAAACATAAGCTTCCCAATCAATTACCCACTTTTTAGTATACCTCCAAATATGAACATGGAAACACGCGATTTTAGAGTAATATTTTTGTACGAGTTTAAACTCGGCCATTCAGCAGCTGAGGCCGCTAGAAATATTTGCAAGGCGTTTGGGGAAGGGAGTGTTAATGAACGGACCATTCGCCGTTGGTCTGCTAAGTTTTCAGCTGGGGATACCGACTTGGAGGAAGACCTCCGTCCGTAATAGACAACGATGTCCTCAAACATAAAGTAAAAAAGCTCGATACATGGATACCTCATGATCTCACTGAGCGGCATGTTTCAAAACATACCGTGCAAAAATAGAAAGAACTGGGCTACGAAGTTCTTCTGCACCCACCATATTCTCCCGACTTGTCTCCAACAGATTACCACCTGTTCAGGAATTTAGACAACTTCGTCAAAGGAAAGATTTGAAATTGACTTAAAAATGATGATCAAGTGAAAAGTGCGTTTTCAGATTTTGTTTCACTTCAAAGCTCAGAGTTTTTCAGTACGGGGATAAAAAAGTTGGTGTCTCGTTGGGAAAAATGTGTAGAAAAAGAAGGTAAATACTTCGAATAAAATTATCTTGTTTTCATATCGTATTTTTAATATAAATCCTTTACCTTGAAAACGGACATTTCATGTGACACAACCCTATAGTATATGTATACATCATTTGTTTTAAAATAATTTGATTGATTTTAGTTAATAAGGGAACAAATTTTCACAATCAGTTCTGGTTGTATTTCGTTAGCTATATGCTGGATTGCCCTCAGCGCTATATATAGCAAGATGTGGTAACTAAAGATAATGGTATCGGAAGTGCCTAAGTATTTTCTCGCCGTGGGAGTTGTTATCAATATCTACTTTGGTGGTACTTCCTTCCTTTTCTTTTTCTTAATCTCAGAATAGCGTTTTAAAATTTTATGTTTCTAGACTGGAAGTTTGTAATCTTAGTCGATTAACAAAATCTAAGATATCGGACATAATTTACGAACATAACACTTTGATGGATATTGGAAAATAATAAAATAAATAAATTTACTTTAATTAACTGAAAGAACGGTTTAACACAATTAAAATGATGAAAAATAAGAAATAAAAAATAAACTTTTTCTTGATAATTTTTTTTATTTTATTTATTTATAGTAATTTACAACTGTATTAAAGAACATAATAAGTAAATATGAGGAATGAAAATGTCTTGAGAAAGAACAACCCAGTGGTAGCACTTCACTAACTATTTTAACTCAGTAGGTCCCGAGGCCACCTTCTTTTCAGTCGCCTTGGAGGGCTATCAGGGATATCTAAGGAAGATAAATTACGGACAAGTGGATTTGTATGGGCCGGGAGTTTAGAATGAAAAGAAGAGTATCTATCACGGGCTATGTCTGCAACAAATGGGATATTAAGATCATTCTGAATGAGTTGATTTGTAACAAAATAAGGAGCATTCAGGATTTTGAATTGTAAGGATGCGGGAGGAATTAGATGTTTTCGTAGAGCTCCAAAGCTCGATTCCATACGTCCAAATAGGTCTGATAATAGTGATGTAAATAAGTCTTTTGTAATATACTGGAAGTTTTGAACGTTTGTTCAGTAAGTGTTGCAGTAATCGATATCTTCGAGCAGTTTCTTGTCGTTTCAGTCTTGTGTGAGGATTTGATAATAAAATAAAATTTAAAAGAAAGTTTTCTCGCCGTTTTGGGCTACTTCAACACTTACTAGACAAACGATCAAACCTTCTTCTCATCTACAAAAGGCTCATCTACATGACTATTATAAGACCAATCTGGACTTACGGAGTAGAGCTTTGGGTCTCTCCAAAACCATCAAATTCTTCCCGCATCCAATCCTTACAATCCAAAATCCTTCGTAAAATCCTCAACGCTCCTTACTTTGTCACGAATAAACTTATCCATAAAGACCTTAATGTTCCCTATGTTACTGATTTGGCCCGGACCAGGTATCAATCCTTTCATGACAAACTCCATTCTAACTCTAACCCACTAGTTTCAATCCTTTCTTCCTCTTCAATTCCGGATAATCCTCCGAGGCTTCTGAAAAGGAAATGGCCCCGGGACATTCTAGTTTAGAATATTTTTAGAGTGCTGCCACTGGGTAGTGTCTCTACATGTTTTTCATGACAGTTTTGTATATTACCATCTTATTTACTAGATGTATTTTTATTTAATACAGTTGTAAATATCAATAAATATTTAAAAAAAAGAATGTTTTACAAGTTCACACACACAAGATATTTAACAATATCACCACAAAACAACAAGGTACTCAATGCACACAATGCAGATAATTGGTTGGTTACCTCAGTGTTGCAGGTAAAAAATTAATATTAATAATTAAATTACTTTCCACCTGGCAACACTGAGGGACCTGAAAAACCGTCGTGTAACCTCCGTGTTTTGATTGATAGTGCTACCGTTACAACACCATGAATATTTACTTTCAATTATTTATTATTTTCACTTACCTATATATGAAATATTAAGTAAGGGAAAGTATTGCGATCGTGACAATTTTCGATTTCCAGTTTTCGACGGAAACAGACGTTTTAGGATCCCTTAAAGCCCAAATGACCAAGTCCCACATATAAGATCTGTGTCCGTGTGTGTTTGGTAAGTCTAGCGCAAAAACGGTAAGTCGTACGAAACTGAAATTTCATATTTAAGACAACTGTAAGCAAGAGATGTTACAGCAACGTTTTCATCAAAATCGGCTAACCAGAAGAACCACTTTATATCATGCATTTTGCACCTTTATACGATCTTCTCAAAAACGGCTATAGCGATTTTGATTAAAATAATCAATAAATAAAATGTAATATTTTTTCTTAAATATTGCACACTATACGGAAGAATATAAGTTTTAGATACTGTACGGTGGCAACACTGAATCTACTATAACCTCCCTCATTAAAACATTGCAAATTACATATGTTCAAAAGTTTATGGGTATATTTTATTTTTTTTCTCTCTTTCCAACGGTATATTATACGTCTATTTTACTGCTGATATTTCAGTAATCATTTTTAGATGACTTAATTACAAAAAAATTTGGTGTGAGCAACACACGACTTTCACTTACCTCTGTTTTTAGAATCGATTAAAGAATTTTCAAATACAGTAAGAGATAAGAATGAGTGAAGCCATTAAAGAATTAGCTAAATAGAATTTCTATAGAAACATGGGTTTTATTAAAAAATCTATTATATTATTGTCTAAAATAATCACTTAGTTTTATCGGCTATTCATCTATTAACTTTTAAAAACTCTGGTGTATTAGATTATATTTCTCTAAAATCTTTAGCCTCCCAACGGTATATTACATAAGTATATTACTTTTCTTATTTTCAAAAACCAAACATTCCATTAAAAAAAATATTATTTCAGTTTTTTCCTTTAGTTGGGCATCGAATTCATTCAAATTATATATATTTATCTATTTTTCATCAGTGGTAACAAGATAATATAGTTATTTTTATAGAATCAACAAAATTAAAGGTACTTTAGAAGAAGAAAATTTCAAATATCGGCATTTAAGCCCTGTCAAACTATTTTAATCAGAATGAAACCTACATGATATTAAATTTTACTTCGATATTGCGAGTTTAATCAAAATCGTCGGAACCGTTTTTGAGGAAATCATAAAAAGGTGCAATTTGCATATTATAAAGTGGCTCTTCTGGTCAGCCGATTTTGATGAAAAAGTTTTTGTAACATCTCGGGCGTATAGTTGTCTAAAATATGAAATTTCCGTTTCATAGGACTTTTCGTTTCCGCCGGGAGTTGCCACACACACACACACACCTTTTTGCGGGACTTGGTTATTTGGACTCAGGGGGGACTGTGTATTTCCGTTAAAAACTGGAATTTGAACATTTTCACGATCGCAATACTTTCCCATACTATATATAGTAAGTGAAAGTAAAAATTAAATTTCTCTTCGGAAGAAGAACTTAATTGCAATTTATTTTTACCAATAAACCTTCAGGAAATTATGCTCTTAATTGTAGAAGATACGAACTTGAAACGATCTGCACCGGGCTGATAATATTGTAGAATGAAACATATTTTATAACAAAGGATTGAAGTATATTAGGAAATATTTCAAGAATGGGTTGCCTAAAAAATCCTGAACTGACTATTTTTAATTATTTTTTAAAAACTGATTTTTAATTAAATATTGCAACATCATGATAATAAAAAACTTTGACCCTCTCTGAAAGTATCAAAGGTATAGAATGTGCAGCCGTTGGGTTGCCTAATATTTTCCTGGACAAACTATCGGTTGTCAGGTAAAAGCGGGTATGTTATCAGTTATCATCAGTTATCTGCACCGGCTTGATAATAGAAAACAAATTATACCAATATAAGCGTTGTTTTATTGCGAACACGTTGATATAGGGTTGCCTACAACAAACTTGGTCCTAATCTGGGTTGCCGAATTTTAAAGATTAAATTTTAACGCGAGTGGAAATCCGTGACAGAGAGATCCGAGTTGAGTATAGCGTGTAATAATAAAGGATCCAACATTGCAGCCGCACGTAATCGGACATTTAATATAAGAAAATTTGATATCCCATATAAAATTACAGGACCTTAACAAATCAAAACCAAAGATTTTGGGCAAAGCCATAAAAATTAAAAAACTCGGATCTCTCTGTCTTCCACTCGCGTTAAAATTTAATCCTTTAAATTCGGCAACCCAGATTAGGACCAAGTTTTTTGCAGGCACCCTATATCAATGTGTTTGCAATAAAACAACGCTTATATTAGTATAATTTTTTTTCTATAATCCAGCCGGTGCAGATTACTGATATCGACATAACCGATAGTTTGTCCAGGAAAATATTAGGCAACCCAACGGCTGCACATTCTATACCTTTGATACTTAAAGAGAGGGTAAAAGTTTTTATTATCATGATGTTGCAATATTTAATTAAATAAATCTTTTTTTTTAAATAATTAAAAATAGTCTGTCCAGGATTTTATTAGGTAACCCATTCTTAACATATTTCCTAATATACTAAATTTGTTATAAAATATGTTTCATTCTATTTATTATCAGCTCGGTGCAGATCGTTTCAAGTTCGGATCTTGGACTATAATGATAGAGAAAACTTTAACAAAATTCAATATCAAAATTCGTCTCGTGTCTTAGGAGTTAGTGGTAACCTAGATTCGCGGTATGATGAGTTTATCACATAATTTTGTGTTAGAAATAATTATAATGCGTAAAGTAAGGTCACACTACACAGTATATATGTGCACCTACCAACCCGGCAGGATTTTTCCCAGGCCCTAGGATTTTTTAAAGAAGGTAAAATATCCTCAGCTATGCCGTCTTTCGAACGAGACATAAAATGCTGGTTCCAAGCCTGTATGTCAGGTACTCGTTAAAGATCCCTATCCTAATTAAACGTGGATTGGTAAAATTTAGAACTCTACTATATTTATTTATTTATTTAACGTCACTTTATGCTACTATGGCTAATCGGACGATGCTACAGTGGGAGTCCTAAATTTTGCCTATCCAGGTTTTATTAGGATAGGGATCTTTAACGAGTACCTGACATCGCACATGCTCGGGACCACCTTTTAACGTCCCCTCCGAAGGACGGCGTAACTAAGGATTTTTTACTCCCATTAAAAAATCCTAGGACCACCTGCGGGTTTGAACCCGTGACCTTTAGCATGGGAGGCTGTTACGCTAGCCACCCAGCTACAAGTGATCCCTAGAACTCTACTATAGCTTCGTTCGATCAGTCACATTAGTATGAAGTGTAAATAAAGCCACTGTATCTTTTCTCTCATAACGCATTAGTCCGCCTTTAAAAGCAACTCCAATTTCAGACTATTTCAGTTTACTTGCAAATATGACAAGCCAAATCAGGACAACATTCACAAAAACAGGTCGTGACATTTTGAGTTCTCTTAACCGAGCCCACCCTTAAAACGGTATGACCAACAGAATCATCTTTAATCTAGTCCAATTGACATTAAATCTATAAATAGCAGCGTAGCAGAAATATTTCATTTTTCTGGATTCCAAGCCACAGTGGTATAACAGGGAATGAGATGGCCGATAAGGCAGCTGCAGAAGTTCACTCATCAGACACTGTCGAACCTACCTATCTAACCAGCGCTGAAATTTTCCGTCCCCTAAAGAATAAAATCAAGACCGACTGGCAAAATCTATGGGATCAACAGACAACAAGCAAATTGAGATTGGTGAAACCCAGAGTTGACAAGTGGTCTTCTAGCTCCAGAGATTCAAGAAGAGAGGAAGTGGTCCTCGCTCGGCTCCGACTGGGACACAGCCGCCTCACTCATGGCTACCTCATGACCAGAGAATCCGCACCAAAGTGTCAGCATTGCGATGCCAATTTAACCATTAAACATATCATCGAAGAATGTCCAAATTACACGAGAATTATGGCAAAGCATGAAGTACCACGCTCTCTTACTGAAGTATTATGCGACCGTGAAGATTTAAATTCCAAAATTCTAAATGCATTAAAAGAACTCTGTCTGTACAATTCAATGTAAATACTGAAATAGGGCGATGATAACCGATTATGATGTTTTTCGCCCACAAAAATGTAATAAATAAATAAAATAGCAGCGTAGTTTTTATTTTATATCTCCCATTTATAGCTCAGACAAATGAGACCAAAATGGTTGGATTTGCCGCAGTAAGTCTTTCAGTTCCAAAACTTTGGGAAATGTATTAGGGCGGTCCCCTCAACAACTCTCTGAAGTCCCATCGATTTCAATTACCGCTGGGCTAAGGTCCCTCTCAAAGGTCCCTATTTTTAGTTTTTGGCTGGGAAACGGTTCAAAATGCTTGGCAAAAATTTGAAGACATGAAAAAAAAGAAAGCTAAACATTTACTTTCTCTTACCTATAAATTAAATATATGCCACTTAATACCATGTATTTTTATCAATTTCTTGAATAAGAAACGATTTTTGTTAAACTCGTCACATCAAGGTTTCATTAAATTGTCTTTGATATTGATCAGCGTTTATCCTCATTGAGTCAGACAGAGCGGAGAAAGATAAAGAAAGACAGAGACTTAAGAGTTAACAGAGTATGACGAAAACCCATAAATTAAAGTTATTGTTCTTATTAATAATTTTTCTTTCTATACCATTTCCAGATGTTTCCTTTAAACTAAATTGAATTTTACGAAAACTTTTCTATAATTCGTTTTATAATTTTAATTAATTCTATATGAAATATATAGAAAGTGAAAGTAGTGCGATCGTGAAAATTTTCGAATTCCAGTTTTCCACGTTTTAGGATCCCTTAAAGTACATATGACCAAGTCCCACATATAAGATCTGTGTCCGTGTGTGTTTGGTAACTCCACGAAAACGAAAAGTCGTACGAAACTGAAACTTCACATATTTTATTGTTAAAAGTTGGTTCCGAGCCTGGTCCTAGGATTTTTTAATGGGAGTAAAAAATCCTTAGTTATGCCGTCCTTCGGTGGGGACGTTAACAGGTGGTCTCGAGCCTGTTCGATGTCAGGTACTCGTTAAAGATCCCTATCCTAATTAAACCTGGATGGGCAAAATTTAGGGCTCCCACTATAGCATTGTCCGATTAGCCACAGCAGCATAAAGGGACGTTAAATAAATATACAAACAAATAATCAAATATTAATAAAGGTAGTAGAAAATAAAATTCAGGTTAAAAATAAAGTTCAAAAGGTAAGATTATTTGGTAATATAAATAAATATTCATAGAAGCTAAATATGCACTATTTTAAAAATTAATTTCAAATTTCGGGAAGTTCGTAAAAATTGTGTGACGTCCTCGCCCGATTTTATTCCAAATTATATTCTCCTACATATTTGTTGTTTTGTTTTTTCACTCTTTACTACTGCTATAATTTCAGTTTAACCTGTCTTTTCCGTTTTTAGCAGGTTTTTCTGCAACCAAGGGCATATAATTTGAAGTCATTTATGACTCCGGAACCTGTTTTCCCTATGATAGGTACGTAGAACGTGTAGAGTTAATTAGAAAGAGCGGTAGAATGAATTACAAATAAAATCTGTTGCGCGCACGAATTTCAGTTACTTCCGTTTCTTAAAATCGATTCAAGAACTTTGAAATTAAACATCTGGTGCGGGCAACACACGACTTTCACTTACCTCCATTTTAAAAATCGATTAAAGAATTTTCAAGTACAGTAATAGATAAAAATGAGTATTATAGGTGGAATAGTCAGGAATCAGTCATTTTTGAAAAGTTTTTAATTTTGCCAACGTTTCGGCTCAAGCTTGTGAGCCATCATCAGGGCATTACTGAGCCATGTCCAAGCATAAACTGATAAAAATGAGTAAAAACCATCAATGAATTAATTAAATGGAATTTCTATAGAAACATCTCTTTTATTAAAAAATCTATTATATTATTATCTAAAACAATCAGTTAGTTTTATAGGCTTTTCATCACCCTCTATCAACTTTTAAAAACTTGTGTATGAGATAATATTTTTTCTAAAATCTTTAGCTTTCCAACGGTATATCATACATGTATATTACTGTTCTTGTGTTCAAAAACGAAAAATTACATTAAAAATTTTTTTTTTTTTGTTTTCTCCTTTAGTCGGGTATCGAATTCATTCAATTTATATATTTACCTGTTTTTCATTAGTGGTAACAAGATTATAAAGTTGTTTTTATAGAATCAACAAAATTAAAGGTACTTTAGAGGAAGAATGTTTAAAATATCGGCATTTAAGCCCTGTCAGTCCATTTAAATCAGAATGAAACCTGCATGATATTAAAGCCCATTAAATTTTATATCGATATAGCGAGTTTAATCAAAATCGTCGGAACCGTTTTTGAGAAAATGGAAAAAAGGTGCAAAATGCATGGTATAAAGTGCCTCTTCTGGTAAGCTCATTTTGATGAAAAAGATTTTGTAACGTCTCGGACGTATATTTATCTTAAATATGAAATTTCAGTTACATAGGACTTACCATTTCCGACCGGGAGTTACCACACACACACACACACAGACCTTTTTGCAGGACTTGGTTATTTGGACTCAGGGGACCCTAAAATGTGTATTTCCGTTGAAAACTGGAATTCGAAAATTTTCACGATCGCAATACTTTCCCTTACTATATATAGTAAGAAAGTAAAAATTATGAGTGAAAAAAGTTTAAACATTTATGTTGTATTTCAGAGAAAACATTTATTTTATATTTTATATAATCTAACAAGCGATATTCTTATCTACAACTGTAAAGAAGTTTTATGTGATATTAATCACTCTCTATTACCTTGTACAACTTTGTAAAAGCGATAACATTTTTCCTAACATATTTAAAATTCCAACAGTATACTATAAATCTATATCACTATTCTTATGATCGTAAAATAAATTTACTTCAAAAATTATATCTGCTCTTTTCTCTTTTAATTGCTTATCAAATTCGTGTATATTTGGCTGTTTTCTATCAATGCTAACAAGACAAAATGGTTATTTTTACTTTCACTTACTATATATAGTAAGAGAAAGTATTGCGATCGTGAAAATTTTCGAATCCCAGTTTTCAACGGAAATACACGTTTTAGGATCCCCTGAGTCCAAATAACCAAGTCCCGCAAAAAGGTCTGTGGTGTGTGTGTGTGTGTGTGTGTGTGTGTGTGGTAACTCCCGGGCGGAAACGGTAAGTCCTATGAAACTGAAATTTCATATTTAAGATAGATTTACGCCCGAGACGTTACAAAACTTTTTCATCAAAATGAGCTTACCAGAAGAGCCAGTTTATACCATGCCTTTTGCATCTTTTTTCGATTTGCTCAAAAAGGATTTTGATGAAATTCATTCAATTTATATACTTAACTGTTTTTCGTTAGTGGTAACAAGATAATATAGTTAAATATATAAATTGAATGAATTCGATACTCAACTAAAGGAGAAAACAGAAAAAATATTTTTTAAAGCAAATTTTTGTTTTTGAACATAAGAACAGTAATATACATGTATGATATACCGTTGGAAAGCTGAAGATTTTAGAAAAAATATTATCTTATGCCCAAGCTTTTAAAAGTTAATAGAAAGTGATAAAAAGCCGACAAAACTAAGTGATTATTTTAGACAAAAATATAATAGATTTTTTAATAAAACACATGTTTCTATAGAAATTTAGTTTAATTAATCCTTTAATAGTTTCACTCATTTTTATCTATTACTGTATTTGAAAATTCTTTAATTGATTTTAACAACGGTAAGTGAAAGTCGTGTGTTGCCCGCACCAGATTTTTTTTTCTAATGTAGCAAATTAAGGGAACTTTAGAGGAGCACAATTAAAATCAGAATGAAACCTACATGATGTCATTAGCTTTTACATCGATGTAGCCAGTTTAGGGACAATTTTCAGAAAATCGTAAAGCGTACAAAATCCTTGTACAAAATGTAGTGATTCATCTGTTTTGCAGATTTTGTTTTATACAATACTCTCAATATTTACAATATAATACTTTCCCTTGCTGTATATTTTACTTTCTCTTAACTAGTTATCAAATAGATAGTAAGGAAGAATATTGATATCGAGAAAACTTTCAAATTCCAGTTTTCAACTAAAATACACGTTTTAGGGTCCCTTGTGTCCAAATATCAAATTCCGCAAAAATTTGTTTCGATCTTCTCGAAAACGGTTCCATCTATTTTGATTAAACTCGCTATATCGATGTAAAATTGAATGGATTTTAATATCATTTAGGTTTCATTCGGATTGAAATGGTTTGACAGGGCTTAAATGCCGATATTTTAAATTTTCTTTCTCTAAAGTACCTTTAATTTTGTTTACTCTATAAAAATAACTATATTATCTTGTTACCACTGATGAAAAACAGGTAAATATATAAATTGAATGAATTCGATACCCAACTAAAGGAGAAAACAGAAAAATATATTTTTTTAATGTAATTTTTCGTTTTTGAACATATGAGAAGTAATATACATGTATGATATACCGTTGGAAAGCTAATGATTTTAGAAAAATTATCATCTCATACACAAGCTTTTAGAAGTTAATAGAGAGTGATGAAAAGAAGATAAAAGAACTAACTGATTATTTTAGATAATAATATAATAGATTTTTTAATAAAACACATGTTTCTATAGAAATTAAATTGAATTAATTCTTGAAAAGTTTCACGTATTTTTCTCTCTAACTGTATTGGAAAATTCTTTAATTGATTTTAAAAACGGAGGTAAGTGAAAGTCGTGTGTTGCCCGCACCAGATTTTTTTAACTGAATTTTATTTTCTACTAGCTTTATTAATATTTTATTTGTTTATTAATTTTTTTTTTGCTTATTCGCCTCTACCCTTAAGGGTCATTGGCGTGGTCGAAATAATTATATTCTATGGCAGAATCCTATTAGTTTCGTCCTATTATTTTTTTTTTTTAATTCAGAAACGTTACCCCTATCATCTTATTAGGATTGATAAAAAGTGACAAACAGTAAAAGTTAAACGAATTTGATAACCAACTAAAAGAGAAAATAACAAAATTTTTTTTTAAATGTAATTTTTGGTTTTTTGAACCTATGAACAGCAGCATAGATGTATAATATAACCTTGGAAAACTAAATAATAATAATAGGCTTAGCGAACCCGAAGGTTCGATGCCGATACCACCAAATTCCGCCTACACAGACTCGTCCAATGTTCACCATTCAAGCCCAAGCCCCCGAGATCAGCCTTAACGCAATCCTCCCATCTACGCTTCGGTCTACCTTTCGGACGCCTACCAGTCGGATCACCAAATACCAACTTTCTCGGAATCCGCTCCTCATCGAGCCCAACAACTTTACTCGCCCATTTGAGTCTCCGCGATGCAATCAGCTCAATTATATTCACAGGATACATGTTCCGCAATTCCGCGTTGTGCAACCTTCTAAACTCCCCAGTGGCCTCATCTCTCTTTGGACCAAATATTTTACGCAATACCTTATTTTCGAAAACCTTAAGCCGTTGTTCATCCTTCAAAGTAAGCAGCCACGTTTCACATCCGTAAAGAACCGTTGGAAGAATAATAGTTTTATAAATTCTAACCTTTAAGTTTCTAGATAGAAGCCGCGAACTAAGTAACTTAGCATCTGAATAATAACACGCATTTCCCACCTTTAACCGGGACTTTATTTCTTCCTGGATTTCATTTTTTCTAGTTATAATTGAACCTAAATACTCGAATTTCTCTACGTGTTCAAAAGTATGCCCTGATACATCAATATCACCAAGATCGACATCGTTTCTGCTACTAATCATATATTTCGTCTTATCGGTATTTAATTCGAGTCCTATTTCTTTACCGGTTTTTGTTAACACACTTGTATTTAGTTGTATGGTTTCCGTGTCTTCACCTAGCAGTACCAGATCATCGGCATACCCCAAAACCGGAATCTTGTCACCCATATTTAAGCCTTTCTCGGTACACATCACCTTTTCTATGACATATTCTAAAGCTATATTAAATAACACAGGTGAAAGGGAGTCACCCTGTTTCAAACACGATCGCACCTCAAATCTCTCGGAGAAATTATGACCGATTCTAACTTAATGGAATGTTTCGGACAAACACATCATCTCTACTAGGTTTACTAACTTTTTAGGTATTCCCTGTTTAATCATGATGTTATATAGCTTCTGACGGTCTATTGAATCATAAGCCTTTTTAAAATCGATATAAAGTTGATGGACTACACCGTTGTATTCCAATTGTTTCTCTAATATTTGGTGTAAGGAAAATATTTGGTCAATAGTCGAGCGATTCCGTCTAAAACCACATTGGTAATCTCCGATAATTTCCTCAGCGTATTCCGTGATTCGGCTAGTTAGTATTGACGAGAATATTTTATAGCATACTGGGAGAACTAAATATTTTATTATTATGGGAAAACTAAATATTTTATATAAATTATTATCTTATATATAAAGTTGTAAAAGGTAACGTGAACTGACAAATAGGGTATACAATTACTGCAGATAATTGTGCGTAAATATTTGATATTGCTTTATTATTTAATTTAAATCTTATGTTTTCAACGAAACCGAATAATCTTTTTATTTAAATTAACTTTAATATATTTTATTGAATTTAACAATCGTATCTTAACATAAATACAATAAGTAAAAGTATTGAATTATTGGGTCGTTTCACATGAAATGTCCGTTTTTATAGTTTCTGAAATACATAAAGGATTTTGCATGTCTGTTGTTTTCTTCAGAATGTTTACATATTTAAAGTAAACAGTTACTATTCCTCTACCTTTGTATTATAAACATTAGCTTCCCAATCAATTACCCACTTTTTAGTATACCTCCAAGTATGAACATGGAAACACGCGATTTTCGAGTAATATTTTTGTACGAAGTTAAACTCGGCCATTCAGCAGCTGAGGCCGCTAGAAATATTTGCAAGGCGTTTGGGGAAGGGAGTGTTAATGAACGGCCCATTCGCCGTTGGTTTGCTAAGTTTTCAGCTGGGGATACCGACTTGGAAAACTTGCCCCGAGGCAGAGATGGGCAAAATCGCATTCGGATATACGAATACGAATGCATTCGGGAAGATCGAGTTTTGAAAATACGAATACGAATGCAATCGTATTTCGAAAAAGAATACGAATGCATTCGTATTTCGAAAAAATATACGAATACGAATATACTCACAGATGTAGACAGGTATACGCCGGAATATCACAGGTATGCAAAAGGATACGGTCATATTCCACTGGTGTGGGCCGTATTCCATTGGTCTAAAAACGTATACGGACCTGTGTACAAGTCAATATGTGCGCATTTGCAGGCGTGAATTCGAATAATATCTTATATTAAAAAACATAAAATTTAATATTTATGAATTTTTTAAAAAATATGATTCAAATATTGTTGAAATAACTTCTTTAATACGAATATCTATTTATTTACATATATCAACTCTCATACAGTTCTCTTCTCTATAATGAAATAATTTAACAAATATTTCTTAAAATTTATTAATTTGTGGAAAATGAAAAACATTAATGCAGTAATGCGCTTATAAATTATATTAAAAAAGAAAAGAACTATTATCCCTTTGATATATTTTTTTTGAGCTTAAAATTTATATTGAAAGTAAAGTTCAGTAAATATTTTAACTTTTCAAACGAACTATGTGAAAATAAACACCGCGCATTCAAAAATAGGTAAAATGTTGAATTTTAAGCATTTAAAGTGTAGTTTTTAGGTAATCCAGGTATGGAATGACTCATTGACTTTTCATGATTATGTTTCTATTTTCTAAGTTTAGAAGTTTGCTATTATTCCAAAACATTGAAAGTTATAATAATAATAAAATTAATTCTTTATAATGAAGTGAAGTAAAGCGCTCATAAAAGTACTTATGTAACATTCAAAGCTGTAATTGAGAGTGATGATAACCGCAAAAAAACTTTAGTTATTATCGTATATACTATATTAATTTTAATTTATTCTTATTAGTAATTTGATCTAAAATAAATGCTTTAATTGAAATTCAGTATAATCCTTTTTTTAATGTTAACTTTGTTTGAAGATAAGAAGTAATATAAAGCCGCCTTAGAACCACGGGACATCGGGAACTTTACCATCGGGATTTTACCATGATACCTGCCCTGGGATTTTGAGCCTATTAAAAGAGACTAAATATGTGACAAACTTCTTAGGAAGTATTGCAAGACTCAAAAGCAGAAGAAAATCCCTAAATTAATTAAAAACCAACTAAACAATTTTCACAACAGAGGGTAAAAAAATCTAAATGGACTAGGAATATACTAACTAAACTAGGAATAATACCCTTTGCCGTAGAGGCATTTTTAGAAAATAATTCATGAACCTGTTTCTATTTCCTATGAAAATGAATGTAGTATATTCTAAAACATTAAAGTGGTATAAAAAAAATAATAATAACAAAAATAATTGGTTATAATGAAGTGAAGTAAAGCGCGAATAAAAATGAATATGAAACAATTATTAATATTTATATCATTAATTGTTACATACATACAAGTTTATTCTGATGAAATAAAAAAATACCTTATGTATTGTTAATTTTGATTATTTTAATTATCTCACCACTTCTTGTTGCTAGTGTTAAGAATAAATGGATAAATATTAAAGAAACTTAAATTAACTGGAGAAATAAAAAATGTAAAAATAAACTTTTTCCAGGTTATTATTTTTCAATTCGCATATAAGAAAAGCATAATAGACCGTTATAAAGCTACAGATTTCACAGAAAATGTTAAATAATATAAAAAGTATCACCTTAGTTATGATTGTATATAATAATTATGTTATTTTATTTAATCTAAAATATATACTTCCGACGAAATAAAGTTATTTTTTCAACATTAACTATTTATTTCAAATTGACCACTATTGATTAATCACTTTTTAATGTACTGATTTTTCCTACAAATAAAATTGTTGGGAGACTGGATGAAACTTTAACACTTAAACTTTACTTATTCTTGAATGCATATTGTTTATTTTCACATAGTTGGTTTGAAATGTTAAAATATTTACTGAACTTTACTTTCAATATAAATTTTAAGCTCAAAAAAAAATATATCAAAGGGATAATAGTTCTTTTCTTTTTTAATATAATTTATAAGCGCGTTACTGCATTAATGTTTTTCATTTTCCACAAATTAATAAATTTTAAGAAATATTTGTTAAATTATTTCATTATAGAGAAGAGAACTGTATGAGAGTTGATATATGTAAATAAATAGATATTCGTATTTAAAGAAGTTATTTCAACAATATTTAAATCATATTTTTTAAAAAATTCATAAATATTAAATTTTATGTCTTTTAATATAAGATATTATTCGAATTCACGCCTGCAAATGCGCACATATTGACTTGTACACAGGCCCGTATAAGTTTTTAGACCAGTGGAATATGACCGTATCCCTTTGCATACCTGTGATATTCCGGCGTATACCTGTCTACATCTGTGAGTATATTCGTATTCGTATATTTTTTCGAAATACGAATGCATTCGTATTCATTTTTGAAATACGATTGCATTCGTATTCGTATTTTCAAAACTCGATCTTCCCGAATGCATTCGTATTCGTATATCCAAATGCGATTTTGCCCATCTCTGCCCCGAGGAAGACCTCCGCCCGTAATAGACAACGATGTCCTCAAACATACAGTAGAAGGAAACCCCTACCAAACAGTTAAAGGACTCTCAGCACAACTAAATGCAAGTTCATTTACCGTTTCCATACATTTAAAGTGTATTAGGAAAGTAAAAAAGCTCGATACATGGGTACCTCAAGAATTTAGACAACTTCGTCAAAGGAAAACTTTTTGAAAATGACGATCAAGTGAAAAGTGCGTTTACAGATTTTGTTTCACTTCAAAGCTCAGAGTTGTTCAGTTCGGGGATAAAAAAGTTGGTGTCAAGTTGGGAAAAATTTGTAGAAAAAGAAGGTATATACTTCGAATAAAATTATCTGGTTTTCATGTCGTATTTTTAATAAAAAATCCTTTACCTTGAAAACGGACATTCAATGTGACACAACCCAATATAATAAAGACATTTTTGACATTGACATGACAAGGCTTGTGAAGAAACAACCCAGCGGTAGTACTTAACGGTAAACTCATACGATGTTTATTTAAGTAAGTAGATCCCTAGGCCATCTTCTTTTCAATCGCCTCGAGGGGTTGTCAGGTATATCTGAGATTGATAGGTTGCGGACAAGAGGGTTTATATGGGTTGGGAGTTTGGAATTGAAATTGGTATATCTGGTACGAGAAAGGTCTGCCACAAATGGGATATTAAGGTCGTTATGGATGATTTTATTTGTGACGAAATAAGGAGCATTTAGGATTTTGCGAAGGATTTTGGATTGAAAAGGATTGGATGTGGGAGGAATTAGATGGCTGAGTAGAGCCCCAAAGCTCGATTCTTTACGTCCAAATAGGTCTGATAATAGTGATGTAAATGAGTCTTTTGTAATATACTGGAAGTTTTGAACGTTTGTCTAGTAAGTGTTGTAGTAATCGATATCTTCGGGCCGTTTCTTGTCGTTTTAGACTCGTGTAAGGATTCCATGTTAATATTTTTAAATTTACTTTTATTTAATAGTCTTGAATTGATTTTGACAACCGACGTAAGTGAAAGTCATGTGTTGCCCGCACCAAATTTGTATGTATTGGTTAGTAAAAGTAAAAATTGTTTTGAACCCCACGAAACTTTAATATTCAAAGGAGCCATTGTTTCCTTGATCAGTATGGCAAGCTTTTACATGGTTTAAGAAACATAAAATGGAAAGTTTCTTTCTTTTAGTGATTCTAAAACAAATAAATATATTTTCAAACAATTAGAAAATGTAAAAAAAAATTTCAAACTTTTTGAAAATGATGGTCAAGAAAAAAGTGCGTTTTCAGATTTTGTTTCACTTCAAAGCTCATAGTTTTTCAGTTCGGGGATAAAAAAGTTTGTGTCACGTTGGGAAAAATGTGTAGAAAAATAAGGTAAATACTTCGAATAAAATTATCCTGTTTTCATATCGTATTTTTAATAAAAATCCTTTACCTTGAAAACGGACATTTCATGTGACACAACCCAATATATATATTTAACCTTTATAAGAAAGAATTATTGGTAACAACTAATTAACAAATGATTATTAGGTAAAATATAATTGAAAAAAAAACAATAAAAAAAATTGGTATGATTGTCAAATAACAACAGAACAATAGTAAAAAAAAAATCAAGACAACATTAAAAAAAATAATAATTAAAAAATTACCAATAAAGTATAACTTTATATCACCTAATTGAAAAACTAAGTATCTCACTGGAAACCTTTTGATATAAATCAGTTGAAATAATCATAAATTCTGCTGGAAAAATTTATATAGAAAATTTCAAGTAATGATAAAAATATAGCATTAAGAAATATATATAAATTTATAGTAAAATGTAAAATACAACTTTTCGAAAATAAGGTACGATAATATATGTACAATATAAATAAATAAATGATACTGAACATTTTGCACAATACCTGTTTCGTTCTGATAGTACTTACTTATCAAACCCATGATTGTCTTGACGAGATCGTTAAACGATTACACGTTAATAGTTCCGATTGTTAAAGGACAAATAACTGCACATAAACTACTTTAATTAAATTTAAGTATTCTCTATCGAATGATTCAAATAAACTATTCCATTAATGAATTATATTTACCATGAGAATGCTTATTATAAACATTGAATTATAAAAATTTAGATTGAATTATAAACTTTTATCCGCAAAGATTAATATTTCAAATTATTTAAAGGAATGAATGTGCTTGTTCAGCAAAAATATTTGCATGCACTCACCCCATTTTTTTTTTATTTCCTTAGTACGTGACCTAACCCCTTCATGTTTAACAAGAATTTACGACACACGTTATTAAAATATCACAGTAACATTTTGTAGACATTTTCTTCTTGATAACAAAAAATATGGTGCGGGCAACACACGACTTTCACTTACCTCCGTTTTTAGAATCAATTAAAGAATTTTCAAATACAGTTAGAGATAAAAATGAGTGAAACCACTAAATAATTAATTAAATGGAATTTCTACAGAAACACATGTTTTATTAAAAACTCTATTATATTATTATCTAAAATAATCACTTAGGCTTTTCATCTCTCTCTACTAACTTTTAAAAGCTTGTGAATGAGATAATATTTTTTCTAAAATCTCAAACTTTCCAACGGTATATCATACATGTATATTACTGTTCTTATGTTCAAAAACAAAAAATTACATAAAAAATATATTTTTTCAGTTTTCTCCTTTATTTGGGTATCGAATTAATTCAATTTTATATATTTACCTTTTTTTCATCAGTAGTAACAAGATAATATAGTTATTTTTATAGAATCGACAAAATTAAAGGTACTTTAGAGAAAGAAAATTTAAAATATCGGCATTTAAGCCCTGTTCCATTTAAATCGAATGAAACCTAATGATATTAAAACCCATTCAATTTTACATCGATATAGCGAGTTTAATCAAAAACGTCGGAACCTTTTTCGAGAAAATCGAAAAAAGGTGCAAAATGCATGGTATAAAATACCTCTCTGGTAAGCCATTTGATGAAAAAGTTTTGTAAAGTCTCGGCGTATATTTTATCTTAAATATGAAATTTCAGTTTCATAGGACTAGCCGTTTCCGCCGGGAGTTACCACACACACAACACATTTTTGAGGGACTTGATTATTTGGACTCAGGGGACCCTAAAATGTGTATTTCCGTTGAAAACTGGAATTCAAAAATTTTTACGATCGCAATACTTTCCTTACTATATATAGTAAGTGAAAGTAAAAACAGAAATCATTAATGTCACTTATAGATTAAATTAAAATATCGAAAAAATATCAGTTACTCCATTAATTGTATGATTCAGGATATATTTTTATTAATTGTAAGGCATTACAGTTAAGATTGTATACAGTTTTTATACATGCTTATTGAAGGGCGATTGCAGTTTTCATTACGTCATGAAATAATAATATATTCGGTAAAAAAAGAAGTATATAACATTATACCTCATACCTTTTTTTCCAGCGAAAACATTGAATTGCTATATCACGGTCACATAGTATATGTATAAGTATACATATAAATGTATGTAAATAAGCGTTTATCTATACATATGACACAAACATGCGTGTGTTAATGACCCACCTTGAATATTAGCCATGAATGAAAAGAACCTGGGAGCATAACGTCAAGAAATATTAACATTGAGTGTATCCATTGATAACGTACCGCCCCCTACGGATGCTGGGCTGCAACTAAAGGCATCGATCTGAGGGTAGCCATGGCAACAACCGCCTTATCTACAACCAGCGGCCTCTATCAGCCACTGCCACATCTTTTTAAATTTTAAACTGAAAAATTATTTAATCATCAATCACAATTAATCGTCTTCTCAAATTTGTTACAGGAAACGGGAATATATTTATTAATTAAAAAAATCTTGTGCTGGCAACTCTAGACTTTCACATACCTCGACTGTTAAATCAATTTTTTTTTTTTTTTTTACAACATCTTCAATCTTTATTTATCTGCACAGTTTTAAAACATTGATTGGAAATCCATTACAATGCGCTACTTATCTGCTAAAAATTTTACAAGCTTGTGTATAAGATAATATTTTAAACAAAAACCTTTTTCTTTCCAACGGTATATTATACGTCTATATTTTTGCCGATATTAAACAAATGTTTTTTTTCAATTTCGGCAAAAAATATCAGCATTTAAGCTCTGTCAGACCATTTTAATCAGAATGAAACTACACGATATTAAAGCCCATTAAATTTTACATCGATATAGCGAGTTTGATCAAAATCTTCGGAACCGTTTCGAGAAAATCGAAAAAATGTGCAAAATGCATGGTATAAAGTGGCTCTTCTGGTAAGCTCATTTTGATGAAAAAGGTTTCGTAACGTCTCTGGCGTATATTTGTCTTAAATATGAAATTTCAGTTTCATAGGACTTACAGTTTCCGCCCGGAGTTACCACACACACACACAACACACAAGACTTTTAGCGGGACTTGGTTGTTTGTTTGTTTATTTATTTAACGTCACTTTATGCTACTGTGGCTAATCGGACGATGCTACAGTGGAGTCCTAAATTTTTCCTATCCAGGTTTTTTATTAGGATAGGGATCTTTAACGAGTACCTGACATCGCACAGGCTCGGGACCACCTTTTAACGTCCCCTCCGAAGGACGGCGTAACTAAGGATTTTTTACTCCCATTAAAAAATCCTAGGACCACCTGCGGGTTTGAACCCGTGACCTTTAGCATGGAGGCTGTTACGCTAGCCACCCAGCTACAAGTGATCCCAGCGGGACTTGGTTATTTGGACTCAAGGGACCCTAAAATGTCTATTTCGATGAAAACTGGAATTAGAAAATTTTCACGATCGCAATACTTTCCCTTATTATATATAATAAGTGAAAGTAATAAAACGTGTATTAATTTTCGTTTGAGATGATATGATTTGGATTAATTAATATAAATATAATAAATTGTTAATCAGTAATAAGTTTATTCCATATTCGTCACTTTATATTACCTTTTACAACTTTGTTGTATCAGACAATATTTTTTCTAAAATCTTTAGCTTTCCAACAGTATATTATACATCTGTATTACTGTTCTTATTATTAAAAACACAAAAATTACTTTAAAAAATATGTTTGCACTTTTCTTCTTTAGTTGTTTATCAAATTCGCTCAACTTGAATATTTAGCTGTTATTTATCTATGCTAATAAGATGATGTGCCAAATTTTTTTGAAATCAGCAAAATTAAAGATACTTTAGAAAAAGAAAATTTAAAATATCGGCATTTAAGCTCTGTCAGACCACTTTTAATCAGATTGAAACCTACATAATATTATAGCCCATTACATTTTACATCAACATAGCGAGTTTAATCAAAATCGTTTGAGCATCATAAAGTGGCTCTTCTAGTTAGCCGATTTTGATGGAAAAGTTGCTGTAACATCTTGGGCGTATAGTTGTCTTAAATATGAAATTTCAGTTTCGTACGACTTACGGTTTTCGCGCTAGACTTACCACACACACACACACACACACCCGCGGACATACGCACTGACAAACAGACCTTTTTTCGGGACTTAGTCATTTGGACTCAAGAGGCCCTAAAACGTGTATTTCTGTTAAAAACCGGAATTCGAAAATTTTCACGATCGCAATTCCTCACTATATATTTCAGGTAAGTGAAAGTGGAAATTATATTTCCGGAAATTTGAAAATTGCTTTTATACTTCAGGTGAAAAAACAAAACAATAACCTATACCTCTTTAACCCATAAAGGGGCTAAGTATATACTGAGATTCGCAATCTCTATTTCTCTAGGCTGATGGCCAATCTTCAGATACCCACTTTACAGAGGCTGGGTATACCCGTCTCCGTACCTCAGGGTCGCCCCTCTACCCGAAATAACAGAATAAGTAAATTATACTGCCACAGCCATAGTATATTAAATGTGAATATTTTTTTAAAATTTTATATTGTAATTTCTTATTTGCATTTATCTTATGATAATAATATTTTCGTTTTATATAATTATACGGTGTTATATCTATTGTTCCGCATTCTATTATATTCTATAATCTAAGTTGTAATATTTATTGCTATTAGTGATGGCCGCCTCGCCGGAAGAGGTGCATTGATTCCATGCTATATCCATGTTTACTAATAGTCATATATTGGATATATTTGTATCATGTATTGTGTAAACATGACTTAAATAAAATTAAAATAATACTGCCACAGACGGGATTCGAACACGGGACCCAGAGAAGAGCAGACTGGTACTCTATCCACTAGTAAACCAGCATAGAAATGACTCAAAATTATCACATACGGACGGTGGTATAGTAGGGATCCTATATTGTTTCCTATCCAGTTTTAATTACGACAGGGATATTGAAAACAAGTAAATCGCAGGCTCGGGACCACCATTTTACGTCCTCTCCGAAGAACGGCATAACCAAGGATTTATGATCTCTTTAAAATATCCTTGAGTCATCTGTCAGGTTTGAATTCGTGAACTTGTGCATAAAAGGCTGTTATGTTACGGATGACCACTTTACAGGAAGTGTTTTAATCGTAAAAAATTTATTTACACTATTTTTTACTTTCACTTACTATATATAGTAAGGGGAAGTATTGCTATCGTGAAAATTTTCGAATTTCAGTTTACAACAGAAATACACGTTTTATAGTCCCCTGAGTCCAAATAACCAAGTTCCGCAAAAAGGTCTGTGTGTGTGTGTGTGTGGTAACTCCCGGGTGGAAACGGTAAGTCCTATGAAACAGAAATTTCATATTTAAGACAACTATACGCCAGAGACGTGACAAAACTTTTTTCATCAAAATGAGCTTACCAGAAGAGGCATTTTCTACCATACATTTTGCACCTTTTTTCGATTTTCTCGAAAACGGTTCCGACGATTTAATGGCTTGCTGTATATTTTACTTTCTCTTAACTAGTTATCAAATAGATAGTAAGGAAGAATATTGATATCGAGAAAACTTTCAAATTCCAGTTTTCAACTAAAATACACGTTTTAGGGTCCCTTGTGTCCAAATATCAAATTCCGCAAAAATTTGTTTCGATCTTCTCGAAAACGGTTCCATCTATTTTGATTAAACTCGCTATATCGATGTAAAATTGAATGGATTTTAATATCATTTAGGTTTCATTCGGATTGAAATGGTTTGACAGGACTTAAATGCCGATATTTTAAATTTTCTTCCCCTAAAGTACCTTTTATTTTGTTGATTCAATAAAAATAACTATATTATCTTGTTACCACTGATGAAAAACAGGTAAATATATAAATTGAATAAATTCGATAACCAACTAAAGGAGAAAACAGAGAAAATATTTTTTTTATTACATTTTTTTCGTTTTTGAACATAAGAGCAGTAATATAAATGTATGATATACCGTTGGAAAGCTAAAGATTTTAGAAAAAATATTAGCTCATATACAAGCTTTTAAAAGTTAATAGAGAGTGATGAAATGAACATAAAACTAACTGATTATTTTAGATAATAATATAATAGATTTTTTAATAAAGCACATATTTCTATATGAATTCAATTTAATTAATTCCTTAATAGTTTCATGTATTTTTATCTCTAACTGTTTTTGAAAATTCTTTCATTGATTTTAAAAATGGAGGTAAGTGAAAGTCGTGTGTTGCCCGCACCAGATTTTTAAAAATAATATCATAATGAGGCAATTCCTTAAAAAGAAAGCAATTTTAGATCTTAATGCGTGAAGGATTAAATAAATTGTGGATGTAATTAGTTGACCGTTGAGGATTGCTGGAAGGAATTAGTCCGGGTGGCGGTCATTAAATGAAACAACTAAATAATTTCAACTATGTTTTGTTTGTCAACGTTTCAACCCCCTTTGTGGGTCATCATCAGGGCGCATGGTGGGAGAATGGAAACTCAGTTTCCGACCGCCACCCGGACTAATTCCTTCCAGATTAAATAAATTGGTTAGATGTTGATTTATTGTGAGATATATAGTTATTATTTTAGAGATTATTTTCTAAAATGGATATAGTACGTTTTGAAAATCATTCTCTACTGTTGTATGAGGAATTCATCAGTTCAATTAGAAAAAATGTGGTGGAACAACATTTAATTCGACCTCATGAACAATCAAAGTGAAAAAGTTCATTAAATAAACATCAATTTTATTTTAAAGAAGAATAGATAATACTAATAACTTTAAGTAATAAAATTAGTTTTCATTGACATTAATAAAATAATAAAAACGATAGTAAATTTTAAAACGGACCTAAAGAGTGAGACTCAACATATTATTTTGATAAAATAAATAAAGTTAACTAAGAACATTAACTTAGAAAGAAATTGTTACATTTACTTAATTTCGAAATTGCATCAGAGTTAGGAGCGCATCAATAATAAAATGTAATATTATTTTTGTTAAAAATTATTTGTTTTTATTGACGACGTAAATAAAGATTCCACACCAAGTAAGATTAAAACGTTTGAAAACAAGATGGCCAAAAATAAAGCCTGAAATGCTGCCAAATTTAAATTTAAGTAGAAATGACAAAAATTAGCGAGTTATAAATGTTTGTTTTTCTTTCTTCTTTTTTTCATTTTCCTGAAAATATTATTACGTTTATTTTGCCGCCTTTAGATAAATATTTGATGAAGATACGGTACATTTTAAATATCTAAATAAAAATAAAGATTTTCAAATACAATAGCAAGATGAGATATTATAATTATAAATTCTTATAAGGTTATAATTTATTTATTTTTTTTAACATCATTGAAATTTACAACTGTACTTCTAAGTACAACAAGTAAATGTGACAAAAGATAAATGGCGTGAAACAGACTTGAAGAAGAACTACCCAATGATAGCACTCCTGTAACTTTTCTTAACTAGAAGGTCTCGAGGCCATTCTTCGTTTCAAACGCCTCGGAGGATTGTCGGGAATTGAAGAGGAAGAAAGGATTGAAACAAGAGGATTCGGGTGGGAATGGAGTTTGTCATGAAAGTAATGGTATCTAGATCGGGCCAAATCAGCAACATACGGAACATTGAGGTCTTTATGGATAAGTTTGTTCGTGACAAAGTAAGGAGCATTGAGGATTTTACGAAGGATTTTGGAATGTGGGAATTGGATACGGGAAGAATTCGATGGTTTAGTAGAGCCACAAAGCTCTACTCCGTAAGTCCATATCGGCCTTATGATAGTAATGTAGATGAGTCTTTTGTAGTTAAGTGGAAGATTAGAACGTTTGTCTAGTAAGTGTTGAAATAGACGAAAACGTCGTGCAGTTTCTTGTCGTTTCAGTCTTGTGTGAGGGTTCCAAGTAAGGCGTTTGTCAAGGTGCAGTCCTAGATATCGGATCTGTTCAACCGGGACAAGAGGAGTATTATTGAAGGAGATAGTAATGCAGGATGTCATAGGTTTACGACGAAGGGTAAAGGTAATTTGGTTGGATTTGTTGGCATTAATTTTAATTCTCCAGTTCTGACACCCTACCTCAAGGTCTCTGAGGTGGGATTGGAGAGTTTGAGAGGCAATAGTTGGATCAGTATTGACTGATAACACCCAAGTGTCATCAGCATAGGTAGAAAGGAAATTGTTAGGATGGGAAGGAATATCAGCTGTATAAACTGTGTAAAGAATGGGTCCTAGGATACTGCCTTGAAGAACACGAGCAAATTGACTAAAAATGGATGAATAGGAATTATTATGATGTACTTTGAAGGATCTGTCAGTGAGGTAGGACTGGATAATAAGGAAGTATGTAGGAGGGAGGAATTTGCAGAGCTTGTAAAGCATTCCTGGGTGCCAGACTCGGTCAAAGGCCTGTTCCACGTCGAGGAAGGCTCCCGTACAATACAAGCCGCGCTCCAATGTAGACGATACAACGTCCACCACACGATGACATTGCTATAATTATTTAATTTTTAAAAAATGCGTTAATACTAAAAGTGCATTAATGATATTAGAATTTCAGTAATGAATTAAATTTTATTGAATGAAAAGGTGTATAAGTACTATCACATAAGGTTGTGTGTTTTAGAATCAGTAAACCGTGATCAATAAATAAAAAAATCATAATAGGAATATGGCAGTGTTTGGTCTAACCATCATTATAAAGAATGATTAGGACTAGACCAAGTGGCAGCTAGAACTAGTGGACTGTATTGAATGAGTGATTGAAAAACTGCTGGGATAAGATATTATTGCATTTTAAACAGATGGAAAAGATCATGGATAACAATTTAGTTGGAGTACATAATCACTTCTTGGTATAAAGTGTTCCTCTCAGTTCCTCTCCTCATTCTCCCCGCCTTGTCGTCCAGCCTAGAGCGACCTTTTCTTCCTCTACTCCAACCTTTTTTTTTTTTTTTTCGTAGGCTTAAACCACTTGGGTCATTTTCGCCTTAAATCAAGGATTATATATTATAGTCTATTGTACAAGTCTGTCTGTCGTAGGAAGTCAAAAAGTTTTGCAGTTGTCTGTATGTTGTCTGTAGTGTCAATTGCAATATGAGCTCTTTGAGAATCATAAGCCCTACACTCTGTCAAAATGTGTTTAACAGTAACCGGGCAACTGCATGTTGGGCAGTCCGTAGGAGGTTCCCGTGCCATGAGATGTCCGTGAGTTAGTCGGGTGTGTCTGATGAGCAGGAGCGCCAGGATAACCTCTCCCCTTCGCTCTTGTCCTAGGGCCGAATGCCAATGGGAGATGTCCCTTCTTATTTCCCTTAACTTGTTTTCTGTAGTGTCGTACCAAATTTGTCCCCACTTAGACCGAATCCGATGCTTGTTGACAGAAACATAGTCGCCAACAGGCACCCCAATAAACGGAATGTCATCTGTTATTGCTTCTTTGGCTGTACGATCTGCGAGTTCATTGCCAACTATACCGCAGTGGCTCAGACCCAGGCAAAAAAAACTGATTTATTAGAAACTATTGTGGACTGCAATGATAAAAGAATATTTTGAATAAATTGAGTCGGTGGAGAAAGGGTGTTTCAAGCTGAGAAGAGCCGATAAGGAGTCTGTGCAAATAATCCTGGTTGTTTTACTAGGGTGAATAACACTTAAACTTTTATAAATTCCAACTAGTTCCGCGGTATAGTTGCTACAGAGTGGAGAAAGGAAAAATAGATGTTGTCTGCCCTCACACACGACCGATGTTCCCACACCTCAGGGACTCAGAGCCATCAGTGATTTTTTTTTTACGAGCGTAGGTGGAAATCTTCAAAAGACGCGGGTAGGCCCGTACCTATCCGTGTGTGGGATTTCTACCCACTAAAACCAACCTCCCTACACCTGTTTCTCACCCTCCACGGGACCACCGTTAGGCATTACTTCGTGGAGGGGGGTGGCTGTGTGCCGCCCCATTGTTTGGCGCCTTACTCTATATTTCTAGGCACGCCTCTCCTTCTCTTCCATTCTCAATTTCTTGATGACGTCCGCAGCCAGACGTTGGCCCGCCATCCAGTTCTCCTAAGAAAGTAGCATGAGGTTGACGATGTTGTCAGGTGTTGCTTTTGATCTGCATATTTCTTGAAATTCTTCCCTCTCTACTTGAAAGCGAGGACAGCAGAAGAATACGTATTCTACTGTCTCATCTATTATTGGACATCTTGGACATTCTGCTTGTCCAACTGATTGTCCAACTTAAACCGTAATTGGTAGGCTCTGAAGCAGCCATGTCCAGTGAGCAATTGGGTCAGGTAGTAGTCCACTTCCCCGTGGCTTCTATCCATCCAGAGTTGGATGCAAGGTACCAGCCTATGGGTCCACCTTCCGCTCGCTGCCAAATCCCAGCGTCGCTGCCACTTTTGGACTGTCTACTTCCTCTCTTCGGTTCTAGGAATGTGGACAACACTTTTATACGTACGTTGCCTTTCCTCCGACAGCAGTTCAATGGGTGGCATCCTGGCCACCACACATGCAGCTTCGTAGGATACTGTGCGAAATGCACTTATCACCCTCAGAGCGCTTCGGCGATAAACTGACACAATGGGTCTCCTGTAAGTAAGTGTGTCCAGGGCATTATTCCATATCGGGGCTGCGTATAAAAGAGTAGATGAGACGACGCTCGTCATTAGTAGTCTCCGACTACTTCTACGTCCGCCTACGTTGGGCATCAATCGGGCTAGAGCTGTGGTCACTCCTGCTGCTTTGATGCATACTTTCTGGATATGCTCCTTGAATTTAAGCCTTTCATCAATTATAACCCCAAGATATCTCAGTGAGGGCTGGGACCGTATCTCTTGCCTGCCCATTCTCAGGATTATTTCTTCTCTCATTTTACGGCTACTTATAAGAAGGGCCTCTGTTTTCCATTCTGCCAGTTGGAGTCCCACCGATGTCAGCCAATCACGGATCAGAGAGATACTCTGGTTTGCCTTCAAGGTTACTTCGTCTTTATATTTCGCCTCGATTACGACTGCGACATCATCAGCAAAACCTATGATCTTGGCACCTTCTGGCAGGTTAAGCCTAAGAACTCCATCATACAGGATATTCCACAATAGAGGCCCCAGTACTGATCTCTGGGGTACTCCACCATTCACCCTGAACGTCTTTGGGCCGTCCTCTGTTGAGCATATCAGGATCCTGTCTGCGAAATAATTTCTGATAATGCTCCTGAGGTACATGGGAACGCCCATTTTCTGCAGAGCACTAAGAATGCAGTTTCATTTTGCCGTGTTAAACGTGTTTCTCACATCTAATGTGACGACGGCACATTTCGCACCTCTTCTCCACCTCTTCCCCGCAATAGCTTTCTGGGCAGTTTCAATCACCAGGGTAATTGCGTTCAGCGTGGATCTCGCTTTTCTGAAGCCAAATTGATTGTTCGATAGGCCCTCTACTCCTTCGGTGATCTCTTGTATTCTGCTGGCTATTATTTTCTCTAAGACCTTGCCGGTTGTGTCCAGCAGACATATCGGTCTATATGCTGAGGGTTCCGAGGGGTTTCCTTTGCCTTTTGGGACCAGTACAAGGCGCTGCCTTTTCCATGGTCGCGGAAAGGATCCCTCACTTAAACAGGAACTGAAGACGTCCTGAAAAAGTTCCGGCTTGGTCTCCATTGCCACTTTTAGTGCCACGTTCGGAATGCCATCCAAACCTGGGGCTTTACCAGTATGAAGGGTGGAGCAGATGTCCTTCAGCTCCTCAGCAGTTACGGATGGAGCGTCAAATGGCTGCACCTACCCTGAATCCTCAAGTTCTTCTTGTTCAGGAAAAAGAGAAGCAACGATTTTCTGCACAGCCACAGGACACGTTGGCGATCTCGTAGAGCTGCCCTTCAATTTCTTCATGACGGTCCTGTACGGCCTTCCCCATGGATCCTCGTCCACCTCTTCGCAGAATTCCTTCCAGCATTTCCTCTTGCTCAACTTGATTGCACGCCGTAGTTCGCGCCTCACAGTTTTGAATTCCTCTTGTAAAATTCGGAACTGAGGGCTACCTCTTGCACGCTGGTACCTTCTTCTCGATGCGTGACACCGTGTCCGACAGTCAGCGATATGGTCGTTCCACCAGTAGACCGGATGTCGACCCATGCATGCGTTGCTGCGCACCATAGACGCGTCACAAGCTGTGTTAATCAGGTCTACTAGCTGGTGAGCCTTCTCCTCCGCGCTGCCTGACAGTCCACACGGGCTCTCCATCATAATTTTGAATGACTCTCTGTCAAATGTCCTACTTTTCCATCTTACAGTATCATTATCCTGCCTTATTGTCATTCGTTTCCGGTTTCCCAGAGTGATCAATATGGCCTGGTGGTCACTGTGGGTGTATAGGTTACAGACCTGCCAGCCAATAGTAGGGTGTAGGCAGTCACTTACAAATGTTAAGTCAATAATGGAAGACCTGCTTCCCTTCACAAATGTAGGCTCTGTCCCTGTATTAACCAGTACGAGGTCGTCCATCTGGGCAAAGGCTTCTAATAAGACTTCACCTCGTCGATTGGTCAACTTGCTACCCCATTCTAATGCCCAGGCATTGAAGTCTCTGGCAATTACTACAGGTCTATGTCCTGTGGCATCTCTCACTATGCTATCTAATAGAGCTTCATATTCTTCAATTGCAGTTTACGGTGGGGCATAGCAGCTGTACAAGTATAGATGCTTTATCTTGGCCCAAACGAAACCATATGTCAGAGCTCGCGGTGTTTCTTCTATGAAATTTGGTTCACCTGCCCAAATTGCCGCACGACCCGTAGCGTCGGATAACCAAGAATTACTATCTACATTTTTATACTGTTCACTCAAGATAGCGACATCAATTTTTTTATCCTGTGCGGCTTCGCAGTGATTCAGATTCAGTTAGAAGACTCTCATATGGGACGACTTCTTCCACTCCTTTGTTCTTCTAAGGCGCGCTGTAATGATGGGCATCTGCTGCCGCCACACAGGTGTCCACTTTCGCCTCCTCCGAGGCAGAGAGCGCAAGTCAATTATCGACTCTTCGTACAATTCAAGGCTAAATGGCCCTCTTCGCAGCACCTGCGACAACATTTCGTTCGGTCGGGTCCTTTGCATTGCCTGGCAAAATGTCCAAAGTTCCAACACCGGTAGCAGCGCTGTAGTCGGATTTTTTCCCGAATCCTACTAATCACTAACCCGACCCTTATTCTTCCTTTGGCAATTGCTTTCCTAGCCTGCACGACTGGTAAAGCAATAACTGCCGTCCTTGTTCCAGCGTATGCCGAGAGTATCGACAGCACAGCGGTTGGCTTTATATTCTCTTCCTCTATTAATGTAGAGAGAGGCTCAGCGACCTCTTCTTTTGATGTTAGAGCGTCCAGGTCTCTTATTTCAATTATCGATTCCTGCCTTCAAGCCCTAACTTCGGCCTCTGACCCCAATGCTCCCTCTAGGGTTTCCTTCATTCTCTCCAGAGAGACCTTTTGTTTCCCTATTCAACTGTATCAGGAGATTTCCCGCCTCATTTTTGCGAACCCTGTTAATATTGGAGCTCATATCTTTCAAGGATGGATCAGTTCGCACTTTACGGAGTGTGTCTGCATGTGTGGTGCCTTCCTTAACCTTAATTATCAGAGCATCCGGCCTCGGTGGTTTTGGGCGTAGTTATATTTTTGCATTTTATACCTCCTGCCAGGTGTGATTCAGCCACCTCTAACCTGAGGAACCGTCACGCCTGGATTTATCTAGTTTTGGTCCGCCCCGGGTATTTTATTTCCCCGGTACCCACCAAATCTGGTGAGCTTTCCGCTATCCGCCACCTGGGGAGTCGCCCGATGGAAGCTCTAGGAACTCCACACGGGTAGAGCCATCAGTGAGTGTGTGTCTGTGTGTGTGTGTTTGTGTGTGTGGTAACTCTCAGGCGGAAACGGTAAGTCCTATGAAACTGAAATTTCATATTTAAGACAAATATACGCCCGAGACGTTAAGAAACCTTTTTCTTCAAACTGAGCTTACCAAAACAGTCACTTTATACCATGCATTTTGCACCTTTTTCGATTTTCTCAAAAACGGTTCCGAAGATTTTGATTAAACTCGCTCTATCGATATAAAATTTATTGGGCTTTAATATCATGTAGTTTTCATTCTGATTAAAATAGTCTGACAGGGCTTAAATGCCGTTATTTAAAATTTTCTTCCTCTAAAGTACCTTTAATTTTGTAGATTCTATAAAGATATCCAAATTATCTAGTTAGCATTGATAAATAACAGCTAAATATGGAAGTTGTGCGACTTTAAACAAAACAAAAAGGAGAAAACAGAAAACATATTTTTTTAATGTAATTTTTCGTTTTTGAACATAAGAACAATAAAATGCATGTATGATATACCGTTGGAAAGCTAAAGTTTTAGATAAAATATTATCTCATACACAAGCTTATAAAAGTTAATAAAGAATGATAAAAAGCCGATAAAACTAACTGATTGTTTTAGATAATAATATAATCGATTTTTTAATAAAACACATGTTTCTATATAAATTTAATTTAATTAATTCTTTAATAGTTTCACTAATTTTTATCTCAAACTGTCTTTGAAAATCCTTTAATTGATTTTAACAACGGAGGTAAGTGAAAGTTGTGTGTTGCCCGAGCCAGATTTTTTATAACAAAAAGATGGCCGCTTGTGGCACATTGAATGAATCGAGCAAACAATGTTACGCAAATAGGTAGATTTAGCAGAGTTATACTTCCCTTACTCGGTTATTATTGAAGATATAGAAAAACAAAGATTTTCCGGATCAAGACACCACAATGAAAAAAAAACATGGTCAAGTCACTGATTTATGAGAGATGTAATTCTTCCACAACTTGGTTATTTCTAAAGATAGAGAAAATCAGAAAAGTGTTCTGGAATCAGGAATTTTTATTTTTTGAATGAAAATGAAAATAAAAGAAAAGGAAAGAGTCTAGAATAAATTATTTTGGTATATAATAATAAACCTTGTTAATCGACAAAAAATAAAATAAATTCCTAAATAAATTAAACGATGGGACAATACCTGTATACATTATAAAATTTCGAAAGTGAGTATAAGTTTAGTCATTTGAGTCACTAAGCCTTAAACACGAACAAAGTTGTAGTCTTCGTCATAAAATGTAGTATATCAATCGGTGTGGATTAAAATTCCCATTTATTTCTAGATCGCTCTAGGTGATAAAGCACACAGGCTGCTTGATTTTATAGCTGTTGCTATTAGGACTCGGAAATGATTCCTGATAAAAATTTTATCAATTAATCGCTTAGGATAAAACACTTTATCATTAGCTTGGGTTCCCCCCTCCGTAAGATTCGCATCGAAAACCAAAAAAACGACAATGAAACCGCGGTTTGCAAATATGTGCTTTTGATTTATTATTTTAAGTAAATAACATCAGAGAGCTTGAGATATAGTGTCAGAATTGGAGAATCAAAATCAATTCCAACAAATCTCACCTAATTACCTTTACCCTTCGTGGTAAACCTATGACATCCTGCCCTACAGTGTCCTTTAATAATATTCCGCTTGTTCCAGTTGAACAAATCCGCTACCTTAGACTTCTACTTGACAAACGTCTAACATGGAATCCCCACACAAGAAACTGCCCGTCGCTTTCGCTTACTATAACACTTTGGACAGACGCTCCAACCTTCCACTTATCTACAAAAGGCTCATCTATATCACCATCATAAGGTCTATCTGGACTTACGGAGTTGAGCTCTGGGGCTCTACGAAATCATCAAATTCTTCCCGTATTCAATCCTAACAATCCAAAATCCTCAATTCTCCTTACTTTGTCACAAATCAACTCATCCATTAAGACCTTAACATCCCATATATTGCTGATTTGACCGAATCAAATAAAATTAAGAGAATATTTTTATAATATTAGCAAAGAATATAACTATATTTTCAAATGTAGTATTTGATTAAGTATCTGTGTATTTCGATTGATAAAAAGCTATGTACAAAGAGTACCAAATGATATAGAAATTAGATGAATACATCTGAGTGTTTTAAGTTTTCACTTATACCGGCATTCCCTAAGACTGCCTGAATTTTTTTAATTATCGGGTCGTTTCACATGAAATGTCCGTTTTTATAGTTTCTGAAATACATGAAGGATTTTGCAGGTCTCCGTTGCTTTCTTCCGAATGTTTACATATTTAAAGTAAACAGTTCCTAATCCTCAACCTTTGTATTATAAACATTAGCTTCCCAATCTCCCAATAAACTCAGCCATTCAGCAGCTGAGGCCGCTAGAAATATTTGCAAGGCGTTTGGGGAAGGGAGTGTTAATGAACGGACCATTCGCCGTTGGTTTGCTAAGTTTTCAGCTGGGGATACCGACTTGGAAAACTTGCCCCGAGGAAGACCTCCGTCCGTAATAGACAACGATGTCCTCAAACATACAGTAGAAGGAAACCCCTACCAAACAGTTAAAGGACTCTCAGCACAACTAAATGTAAGTGCATCTACCGTTTCCAGACATTTAAAGAGTATTGGGAAAGTAAAAAAGCTCGATACATGGGTACCTCATGATCTCACTGAGCGGCAGCAAGACCCCATGTTTCAAAACATACCGTGCGAAAATTGAAAAAACTGGGCTACGAAGTTCTTCCGCACCCACCATATTCTCCCGACTTGTCTCCAACAGATTACCACCTGTTCAGGAATTTAGACAACTTCGTCAAAGGAAAACTTTTTGGAAATGATGATCAAGTGAAAAGTGCGTTTTCAGATTTTGGGGATAAAAATGTTGGTGTCACGCTGGGAAAAGTGTGTAGAAAAAGAAGGTAAATACAATACTTCCAATAAAATTATCTTGTTTTCATACCGTATTTTTAATCAAAATCCTTTACCTTAAAAACGGACATTTCATGGGACACAACCCAATACATAAACAAGTAAAAAAAAACATTTTAGTAATCGCTATTTGATATGTAATTGAATTCCTTACAGGAAAAAAAAAATGTAACCGGCATAAATATGCAGTTGTAACTGTTTATAGATTACTCTTCTCCAGGGAACTACATTTTAAGTAACTGGGTCACCTTATTTTAGTTATTTAATTTCTCAGAAATAATACATCCTACAGATTATATCTGATCCTCGTTAAAATGATAAGAATTTTTGTGTAAATAGGAACACCATATAATTTTGATAAAAGTATAATCATTTTTTAGGCGGAATCGCTCGACTATTGACCAAATATTTTCCTTACGTCAAATATTAGAGAAAAAATTGGAATACAACGGTGTAGTCCATCAACTTTATGTTGATTTTAAAAAGGCTTATGATTCAATAGACCGTCAGAAGCTATATAATATCATGATTGAACAGGGAATACCTAGAAAGTTAGTAAACCTAGTAGAGATGTGTTTGTCGGAAACATTCCATAAAGTTAGAATCGGCCATAATTACTCCGAGAGATTTGAGGTGCGATCGGGTTTGAAACAGGGTGACTCCCTTTCACCTGTGTTATTTAATTTAGCTTTAGAATATGTCATAGAAAAGGTGATGTGTACCAAGAAAGGCTTAAATATGGGTGACAAGATTCCGGTTTTGGGGTATGCCGATGATCTGATACTGCTAGGTGAAGACACGGAAACCATACAACTAAATACAAGTGTTTTAATAAAAACCGGTAAAGAAATAGGACTCGAATTAAATACCGATAAGACGAAGTATATGATTAGTAGCAGAAACGGTGTCGATCTTGGTGATATTGACGTATCAGGTCATACTTTTGAACACGTAGAGAAATTCAAGTATTTAGGTTCAATTATAACTAGAAAAAATGAAATTCAGGAAGAAATAAAGTCCCGGTTAAAGGTGGGAAATGCGTGTTATTATTCAGTTGCTAAGTTACTTAGTTCGCGGCTTCTATCTAAAAACTTAAAGATTAGAATTTATAAAACTATTATTCTTCCAACGGTTCTTTACGGTTGTGAAACGTGGCCACTTACTTTGAAAGATGAACAACGGCTTAAGGTTTTCGAAAATAAGGTATTGCGTAAAATATTTGGTCCAAAGAGAGATGAGGCCACTGGGGAGTTTAGAAGGTTGCATAACGCGGAATTGCGGAACTTGCATCCTGTGAATATAATTGAGCTGATTGCATCGCGGAGACTCAAATGGGCGAGTAAAGTTGTTGGGCTCGATCACGAGCGGACTCCGAGAAAGTTGGTATTTGCTGATCCGACTGGTAGGCGTCCGAAAGGTAGGCCGAAGCGGAGATGGGAGGATTGCGTTAAGGCTGATCTCGGGTGCTTGGGCTTGAATGGTGAACATTGGACGAGTCTGTGTAGGCGGAATTTGGTGGTATCGGCATCGAACCTTCGGGTTCGCTAAGCCTATTATTATTATTATTATTATTATTAGTATAATCATTAGGAAATAATAAAAAAATCTGGTGCCCGTAACACATGATTTTAACTTTCCTATGTTGTTAAAATTAAAAAAAAAAAAAAAAAAAAAAAAAAAAAAAAAACCCTGTACCACTACTACCCATAAAGGGTCTTGGGCTCAGTACATATAGAGATTCGTTATTACAAAAATCGATGTTAGGCCAACGGCCGTACTGAGAGGTGATTAGGCCGAGATCACATTCAGCTTCCAGGTGTTTTCCCCAATTTGGGTACCCACATTATAGAGGCTGGTTCTGTCCTAGGAGGGCCTCCATACCCTAGCGTCGCCCCCAGACTGAAATAACAGAATAAATAATATTCCGTCACAGCCGGGATTCGAACCCAGGACCCGGAGCACAGCAGACTAGCGCTCTATCCACTAGACCACGCCGCTCCTTAAAATTAATTAAAGAACTTTTAAATTATGTTAGAGTCAGAAAAAATGGTTCAAGAATTACAATGGGAATCGAACCTTATACAACCTTGTTAACGAAGTTGGAAATATTTTTTCTAAAATAATTTCAATCGTATATTATACATTTATATTTCTGATCTTATGTTCAAAAATCCATAATTTACCTAAAAAAATATGTTTGCCCTTTGCTCCTTCAGTGAGTAATAAAATTATTTCATCTTAAATATTTACTCGTTTTTTATCACCGCTAACAACATGAAATAGTTAATTTTTATCACCGCTAACAACATGAAATAGTTAATTTTTATCACCGCTAACAACATGAAATAGTTAATTTTTATCACCGCTAACAACATGAAATAGTTAATTTTTATCACCGCTAACAACATGAAATAGTTAATTTTTATCACCGCTAACAACATGAAATAGTTAATTTTTATCACCGCTAACAACATGAAATAGTTAATTTTTATCACCGCTAACAACATGAAATAGTTAATTTTTATCACCGCTAACAACATGAAATAGTTAATTTTTATCACCGCTAACAACATGAAATAGTTAATTTTTATCACCGCTAACAACATGAAATAGTTAATTTTTATCACCGCTAACAACATGAAATAGTTAATTTTTATCACCGCTAACAACATGAAATAGTTAATTTTTATCACCGCTAACAACATGAAATAGTTAATTTTTATCACCGCTAACAACATGAAATAGTTAATTTTAATCACCGCTAACAACATGAAATAGTTAATTTTTATCACCGCTAACAACATGAAATAGTTAATTTTTATCACCGCTAACAACATGAAATAGTTAATTTTTATCACCGCTAACAACATGAAATAGTTAATTTTTATCACCGCTAACAACATGAAATAGTTAATTTTTTCGAATCTACATTATTAAAGGTACTTTACAGGAAGAAAATTTAGAATTTCGCCATTGAGGTCCTGTCACAATATTTCAATCAGAATGAAACCAACTCGTATTAAAGCCCATTAAATTTTACATCACCAAAGCGAGTTTATTTAAAATCGTTAAAGCCGTTTTTGAGAAAATCGTAAAAAAGTGCAAAAATAATTGTATAAAGCAGCACTTCTCTGCTCTGGGGCATAGTTGTCTTAAATATGAAATTTTAGTTTTGTACGACGTTTCATTTTCGTGCTTAACTTACCACACACGGGCCTTTTTGCGCGACTTGGTTATTTGGACTCAATGACACTATTAAAGCACGTATTTCTAGAATTTAATAGAAAAACTAGAATCTAATTTATTCCTTACTATTTGTAATTTCCAGCTGTTGACTTATTGTAATATTGACTGTTAACTTATTGTAATAGCCCATAAATGACGTAAACATATTTTATGTAATATGTTGTATTAAGTTTGAGCAGTAAATGCTTTTCCCGAAGTATTACAATTTACCAACGGGAGTTTCATTTTTCCGGGAAAGAAAGGCGATCTCGAAATTTTTCGAATTTGAGTTTCAAGGGTCCAAATCTCCAACTATCTTAAATTTGTCAGTTTGTATATTTGTGTTGTCTAGTTCGAAAACTAGAACCCGTATGAAAGTTAAATTTCATATTGTCATATCGCATACAGTTTGAGAGGAGTTAATTTTTAGAAAAAATTATTAACTTTTCTCGTTTGTAAAAAAGAAAAGTGAGTTCGTTTGTTTATTCATTTAACGCCTCTTTATGTTGCTGTGGATAGTCGGATGATACTAAAGTGAGAGTCATAAATGTGTCCTATCCAGGTTTAATTAGAATAGCGATCTTTAACGAGTCCTGACATGGTATAGATTTTCAAACCGGGAGTGAAAAAGTCTTACACAATAAAATTTACAGACCCCCAGCCAAAATAAATTCGTAAATAAATCAGCCAAAAGATTTCTAGTGAAGTTGGAAAGAACATAAAATATATGACAGACACAGAGTGTCTTTTCACCGGCCTCACCCTCAACCAAATGCTCCATCTATAGCAACCAAGACATGCTCCATCTATAGCAACCAAGACACAGAGTGTCTTTTCACCGGCCTCACCCTCAACCAAATGCTCCATCTATAGCAACCAAGACATGCTCCATCTATAGCAACCAAGACACAGAGTGTCTTTTCACCGGCCTCACCCTCAACCAAATGCTCCATCTATAGCAACCAAGACACAGAGTGTCTTTTCACCGGCCTCACCCTCAACCAAATGCTCCATCTATAGCAACCAAGACACAGAGTGTCTTTTCACCGGCCTCACCCTCAACCAAATGCTCCATCTATAGCAACCAAGACACAGAGTGTCTTTTCACCGGCCTCACCCTCAACCAAATGCTCCATCTATAGCAACCAAGACACAGAGTGTCTTTTCACCGGCCTCACCCTCAACCAAATGCTCCATCTATAGCAACCAAGACATGCTCCATCTATAGCAACCAAGACACAGAGTGTCTTTTCACCGGCCTCACCCTCAACCAAATGCTCCATCTATAGCAACCAAGACACAGAGTGTCTTTTCACCGGCCTCACCCTCAACCAAATGCTCCATCTATAGCAACCAAGACACAGAGTGTCTTTTCACCGGCCTCACCCTCAACCAAATGCTCCATCTATAGCAACCAAGACACAGAGTGTCTTTTCACCGGCCTCACCCTCAACCAAATGCTCCATCTATAGCAACCAAGACACAGAGTGTCTTTTCACCGGCCTCACCCTCAACCAAATGCTCCATCTATAGCAACCAAGACACAGAGTGTCTTTTCACCGGCCTCACCCTCAACCAAATGCTCCATCTATAGCAACCAAGACACAGAGTGTCTTTTCACCGGCCTCACCCTCAACCAAATGCTCCATCTATAGCAACCAAGACACAGAGTGTCTTTTCACCGGCCTCACCCTCAACCAAATGCTCCATCTATAGCAACCAAGACATGCTCCATCTATAGCAACCAAGACACAGAGTGTCTTTTCACCGGCCTCACCCTCAACCAAATGCTCCATCTATAGCAACCAAGACATGCTCCATCTATAGCAACCAAGACACAGAGTGTCTTTTCACCGGCCTCACCCTCAACCAAATGCTCCATCTATAGCAACCAAGACATGCTCCATCTATAGCAACCAAGACACAGAGTGTCTTTTCACCGGCCTCACCCTCAACCAAATGCTCCATCTATAGCAACCAAGACATGCTCCATCTATAGCAACCAAGACACAGAGTGTCTTTTCACCGGCCTCACCCTCAACCAAATGCTCCATCTATAATGAATAATGATAAGGTACTTACCCATAATCAATTATAGATGGCTTAAAAAAACATAGTATTACTCCTATTGAATCACTAGATGGAATAACTGCTTTATCTTGACCCAGAGAGGATTAACTGATTATTAGGATCAAATGGATTTCAGAGACATCTCGTTTTCAACAGTACAACCTCGATCGTTACATTGTTTCGATACAGAAAAACTTTTTCTTCAAAGTAAGTCTTTTTTGGGATTGTCAAATACGGCTTCTGTCATTCTGCAAGGGTGCTGTCAAAAAAGATTTTCCAACTGCGATTATTTTTTGCAAAGTCTCTAGTAGTCTCTCCGAGCAGCGGCAGATTCAAGTGACAATTATATTTCTTTCGGGAGACTTCTATTTTGGTGAAGTTGTTACTTCATATTACAGGGACTCACGGTTATTGATACTGTTTGTTTATTTATTTAACGCCACTTAGTGCTACTATGGCTAATCGGACGATGCTACAGTGGGAGTCCTAATTTTTGCCTATCCAGGTTTTATTAGGATAGGAATCTTTAACGAGTACCTGACATCGCACAGGCTCGGGACTACCTTTTAACGTCCCCTCCGAAGGACGGCACAACTAAGGATTTTTTACTCCCATTGAAAAATCCTAGGTTTGAACCCGCGACCTTTGGCATAGAAAGCTGTTATACTAGCAACTACGCTGGGTGTATATTTCCTTATTCTCCCTCTGAGATATATCTTTCTTTTTTGGTTAATTACATTGATTATCTATTATTCATAAAGTGAATATTCAAAGGACAATTTATCTATTTGTGGCACTATAATAAGAAAGTATGTAATTATGAAGTTTGTTTTGAACTTGTATTTACTATTTGTGTGAATTTAGCAAATTTAACTATATTATTAACGACGTGTAAACAATATTTAACCATAGAAACTGATAAATAATAACTTTTGAGCTTTTATTTTACATAAAAAAATCGACTACTAAGTTAGACCAGGCACGGATTTTCTTCACACATGTAGAAAGTTCGTGGAATGCTAATTCCAACTATTTGCTGCAACAAATACCATTATTTTTATTAAAATGTGAGTTTCTGAAAAATTTTAAACCAAATTTGTGTTGCTGCAAGAAGAAATACTGAGAAAAAACTTAATTTAATTGACAACCTAAAAGAACCAAAGCGACGCTACTAAGTTGTTTCAAATAGCCTAAAAACTGATTATTAGGTTAAAAGCAGTGATCAAATTAATATCGGTGATTCAAGACGTGCTAAAAGAAACAATAAAAACGCAAAAAATGATGAAAACAATAAATTAATGGAGATATATTAAGGGATTAGGTGCTTCTGCCGTATAGTCGGAAATAGTGCCTTTTGGAAGGAAATGTTATATCTGTTAACATAAGATATAGTACCTTTTGGAAGGAAACATGGATATAGTACCTTTTGGAAGGAAACATGGATATGGTACCTTTTGGAATGAAATAAAATGTGGATTTAGTACCTTTTGGAATGAAGTGCAATTTTAAATACTTTTAAAAAGGATTTTTATGTTTTTTAGATAAAATTTGATGACGGATTTAAATAAAACTAAACCATTAAAACACAAAAAAGTGAAAATATCAAGTTTGAAAAAAATGTCCTTTAGTACCTTTTGGAAAGCAACGTCTCAATTCTTAAAACTCTATTGGAAAATCGTCAAGGTTTAAAATTTATTTAAAATAGTTGTGTGAAAGTAGTGTGTTGCACTCACATTTTATTTTTATTATTAATGACAATTAATCTTTAATGATAATTATCGATTTTTGAATTTAAATAGGCCCTTCATATAGATCATTTGAGTTACCTTTTATTTTATTTATAACCTTTAATAAATGAAACATTGGTTGTATCACTTTCTTACAATTACAGAAAAACATTAATTTTATTAGTATGTATTTAAAGAAAAAAAAAATTGTGTGCGCAACACACGACTTTCACTTACCTCTCTCCATTGTTATAATCAATTTAAGAATTTTAGAGATGAAAATAGATTATTAAAGAATTAGTTACATTGAGTTTCAATAGAAACATGTGTTTTATTAAATATCTATTATATTATTATTTACGACAATCAGTTAGTTTAATGGGCTTTTCATCACTCTCCATTAACTTTTAAAATTATTATGTATAAGATGATATATTTTCTAAAATCTTTATCTTTCCAACAGTATATTACTGTTCTAATTACCAAAAAAAAAAAAAATTGTATAAAAAATATTTTTGCTCATTTCTCATTTTGGTGGATACAGAATTTGTTCAGCTTATATATTATTCCATTTTTTATCAATGCTAACAAGACGATATGCTTAATTTATTCAAATCTACAAAATTAAAGATACTACAGAGGAAGAAAATTTAAACTATTGGCATTTAAGCCAAGTCAGACTATTACAATTAGAACGAAAGCTACATCAGATCAGAAGCCCATTCAATTTTACATTGATACAGCGAGTTTAATTAAAATCGTTAGAGCCATTTTTGAGAACATTGTAAAAAGTAGCAAACTGCATGGTATAAAGTAGCTCATTTGGTCGACCAATTTTGAAGAAAAAGTTGCTGTAACATCTTGGGCATATGGATGTCTCAAATATCAAATTTCAGTGTTGTACATCTTTGCGTTTTTGCGCTAGACTTACAACAAACACACGAACACATAGACCTTTTTGCAGGACTTGGTTATTTGGACTCAGTGGACCCTAAAACATGTATTTCCATTGAAAACTGGAAATCAAAAATTTTCAGGATCACATTACTTTCATATTCCATATATAGGTAAGTGAAAGTAATAAAAACAAAACAAAATAAATATAACCAAAATAAAATCTATACACACAACACAAATTTAATTTTTAATATATTTTAATATTACGAATTGATTAAAAATGAGCCAACAGAACATTTGTTCGATTCGATTCAATAGTTGGAAGAATAAGCTTATTAACTGGGCAAGGAGGAGAACAGAATAAAAATATATTTTTAAAAATAAATTGACCGGTTTGACAGGCCCTAAATCATAAATATATTCCCATTGTCAATCACATTTTAAAATCTTGGTTTAAAGCTTACTGATTTGATACTTCTTTTATAATACAGGGTACATGGATGAGTAAGTAATACTAAGGGCATTTTTACATCATTAAATATTGGGTTGTCACATGGAATGTCCGTTTTCAAGGTAAAGGATTTTTATTAAAAATACGATATGAAAACAAGATAATTTTATTCAAATTATTTACCTTCTTTTTTACACATTTTTCCCAACGTGACACCAACTTTTTTATCCCCGAACTGAAAAACTCACTTGATCATCATTTTCAAAAAATTTTCCTTTGACGAAATGTCTTCACTTTAAAAGTCTGAAAACGGTAGATGCACTTGTATTTAGTTGTGCTGAGAGTCCTTTAAATGTTTGGTAGGGGTTTATTTCTACTGTATGTTTGAGGACATCGTTGTCTATTAAAGACGGAGGTCTTCCTCTGGGCAAGTTTTCCAGGTCGATATCCCCAGCTGAAAACTTAAGCAAACCAATGGCGAATGGTCCGTTCATTAACACTCCCTACCCCAAACACCTTGCAAATATTTCTAGCGGCCTCAGCTGCTGAATGTCCCAGTTTAAACTCGTACAAAAATATTGCTCGAAAATTGCGTGTTTCCATGTTCATATTTGGAGGTATACTGAAAAGTGGGTAATTGATTGGGAAGCTAATGTTTATAATACAAAGGTAGAGGATTAGTAACTGTTTACTTTAAATATGTAAACATTCGGAAGAAAACAACTAAGACCTGTAAAATCCTTTATGTATTTCAGAAACTATAAAAAAGGACATTTCATGTGAAACTACCCAATAAAATCCAGAGCCATATACCACGCTGACAGAGAGTATTTTCAGTTCATGTAAAAACAATTTGAGAGTAAAACTAGAATTAATTCAGAAGGGATATAAAACAAACACTTTGATTTAAAAAAGAAACAATAAAATATTATTCATATACACTATTTACATATCATAATATGTAGATAAAATAAATCATAAGTACCTCATCGTACAAACATAATGGGTCATTCAGTTATTTTCAAAAATACATTTGAGGAACAGTTTTAACATAAAAAAAAACAACAAAAAAACATGATCTGAAAACTTCTGTAGAAGACAGATTGAAGGAATAAAATTCTTTACTAATATAATTACACGATTCCCCAAACCTCTTCGAAGGCAGAACATAGTTTCGCGCATGTCAATGCAGCAGAGAGAGGGTAGTTACTGATGGATATTGTTTCCTCAGCATAATCAGGTACAGCCTAGAATAAAAATCATTCAAATGAAACTACAGAAAAGTGAAAACAAAAATACTCAATTGAAATAACATTAATAAATTATTCGTCATTGTTTTTTTTACAAGTATGCTATCATGTTAATAAAATTCAATTTTAACCATTAACTGGCGAGGTGGGGTCTACAGGACGCTAGTAAGGGTGGGCATAATCGAATGACGATTATCAGATCATTCGAATGAATGGATTATCGAAATAATTGGTTCGGAGAAAGGAATGATCATTCGGGCTAAATTTTTATAATGATCATGAGGGATTAGAAGAGGTTGGGATAAACAAAAGACTTTTTTTTTTTTTTTCATCATATAAATTATATACATATTTGCACCTGAGTTCAGCCAGCTCAGCAATCATAGAGATAGGAATTGTGCCTTATTGTCTTTCAGAATGGATATGAATCGTTCGATCATTCGATTATGGAATCATTCAATTATTTAAATCATCGAAGTCCGATCATACGATTATGACAATCATTTGATTATGCCCACCCCTAGACGCCAGGGCCTCTTCAAAGTTTTGTGAATCCCACTGTCCCTATCCGATCGGATTGTGAAAACCTGACATTTCCTGTCTCAACATAATTGCAATATAGCATCCTTTTTTAGTTTGTTTTTATCCGGCATTGCTTTTTAGGACAGTGTTATTGGGGTCCAATAGACCCCACCTCACCATTACTGTTCCCATTTATTGAAAGGGGTTTTTCAATTTGTTCAAAAAAATGCCTCGTGATTGTGTTATTAAACGGAATTTTTGTAATTTTATTAAGAAGATGGGATCATCCTTATTAAAGGATCGCATGACCAGATGTTCAGAAAATACCGCACTACCCTGAGAGCTTCGGTTTAAAGCTCAATCATTATTAGGGAAAAAAAACAGATGAGTCTATCACATAAAGTCAGGAGACCCCTTCCAAGAAAAGATGTTATTTTTGTCCAAGAAACAAGAATAGGAAGTCATCTATAGTTAATATTAAATGTGAACAAAATATTTGTGGACAATGTTCGGTTTCCTATTGCAAAAACTGTGCCTAATTTTAGCTGTGCATACTTTCTTTATAATACGAAAGTTTAATTATTTTTATCATTTTCCGTTTTATAAATATAATAAACTTCAAGATAAGGACTTGCTTATATATTATCTTACAAATGTTTTCATTGCTTAGAATATAACATTGAAAGAAAGTATTAATAAAATTTATTTAACAATATCAAGCATTGATTCAATTTTACAAAAATCCTTTCATATATTACCTATTGAAAATATGTTGAATTAACATATTTTACAAGAATAAACAATTCTAGATGTTTCAGGATTAAAAAAAAAAAAAAAAAATGAGGTCTGGAGCCTGAGACACCCCATCTCACCAGTTAAAGGTTAATGCCGAAAAATCAGCACCAAATTACTTTTCTTTTTTTGTACAATTAACAAAAAAAAACTAAACAAAATCGATTACCTGTCCATGAGCCATTGCTCCAACAACAATAGTCACTGGATCACTAGCTGGAACAATTTTTTCGAGGTTCTACAACCTTTTTGGCTGAAAATGATGTAGCTAATTTGACACAACCTACAGGAAGATGGTCAACTACTGGATTCTTTATTACTTTCAACAGTTTTATACCAGCTTCTGAAGACCTCACACTGAACTTATGAAGCAACTGAACTGCAAAAATAATAATAATTTAGAATTATAATAAAACAATATTTATTTTGCTGATTGCAAATCTTATAACAGACAATTACCTACCCATTAGTCCAGCAAATCTCTTGAAAGTTCTAGGTATTCTTGTCTGAGGGTTAATTTCAATTAAAACATTACCTTCTGTTCTAACATACACCTATAAAAAGAATAGCAGAACTTTAGAATTATTTAAATATGTAATAATATATACACAAGTTATTTCCTATACTATTTCACTGGATCGGCATGCATTTACAGGACAATGTGTATGCACAGCCAGCATATCATTAATTTAGTGATTAACACTAGATCGCCTAAGCAAGTCATTTTGAATTTCAATTAAAAAAATAATGATTTAAATAATGACACAGCTTCTTATAATTTTTGGACTTTTTCTACAACATAAAAATGAGTTAATTAATCATTGTTGTTGCCCCCTCCTTCACTTCCGGTATATATATGTGAAGGAGGAATGTTATATGTTATATGTGATATACCTATGTTGCCGAAAAGCAGTTATTTTGACTGCTTGGAAAAGAATAGTTCAGCTCTAGATTGGAATAACATGATAACATACAAGTTCATAATAAATTGTTGATTTATCGAGCTTTGTTCCCTTTGAACGTGCTGTAACATAACTCAGATAGGAAGGAGGATTACTGGTGTATTATCCCATACTGTAAACATGTAAACATTCATCGCAACAAGAAGACCCACAAGTATCAACTGCAACATCTTCAAATACAACAGATTCTACCAAACAAAATATTTGTCAAATACGACTTTGTCACAATAACAGAACAAAAAATATTTGTCAAAAATGTAAAAAGTATGTTTGTGGAAGATGTACACCCAAAAAGATTTGCACTTTCATTTGCTTAAAATGTCCAGATAATGTATAAATTATTTTTCTTTGAACAGAAAAACATTTTTTTTATTGTTAATACATATTAATAATTTGTTATATGACTGATTATATAACTACTGTTAAAAAAATTTCTTTGCCCATTAGTTATTTTTTCACGATGCAGTCATTTTGACTGCTTTCAGGCAATATACTTATATACTAAGCTTCTGTCTTTCTAGTGTTAACTTTATGTATTTTACTGGAAGGAATTAGTCCGGGTGGCGGTCATTAAATGAAACAACTGAATAGTTTCAACTATTTTATTGTTTGCCCCATTGTGGGTCATCATCAGGGCGTGTTGTAGGCGAGTGGAAACTCACTGGGTTTCCATCTGCCTAAATTAAACTACTAATTCCTTGTAGTAGTTTTTAATTATTTAATACATTCAACAGACAGTTTCCACTCAGCTACAACACGCCCTGATGATGACCCACAATGGGGGGTCGAAACGTTGACAGACAATAAAATAGTTCTATTTAGAATAGTACTATTCAGCTGTTTCATTTAATGACAGCCACCCGGACTAATTCCTTCCAGTAATTCTCAACTGTCAACTAATTATATCCACAATTTATGTATTTTAGTTTACAAAATAACAAAGGACTATTTAAAAACATCGAATTCACCTGTAGAAGGCCAGCACGGTTGAGAGGACTGTCCATAAGCATCAGTAAGCATTGATGAACTATATCAGGTCGACAGGAACCAACTTGGCGATTGTTTTTCTTCAATATATGGGCATGATCATCACTATTCAGGAGATCAAATGAATGTCCAGTCTAGAAAAAATAAGTAACTTTATATATCATACAGTCTTACATACATTTACAGCCTATTTAAAGTACTAAATAGGTAAAACATAATTAATTAATGTTAACAAATGAATTTATATTTCATAAAACTAAACGATTTTAAGATTCAGAAAATACTAAACACAATTTTCTTAAAAATATGAAGTTATAAATTAGAAAGATAAACCAATCACAGTATTGTATTAAAATTTGTATACAACTTTTACTGAGCACCGTGTTTTAAAAATTATTAATAAACTTAATTTTGATGAATTATTGATCTATTTTTTCCATATTTATAGCTATAAAACTCAGTTATGGCTTGAATATCCAAGTCTTAAGATCAGAAAAAACATTTTTATCATTAGACTCAGTTAGGGATCAGTAAATATAAATTAACTTTCATTATAACATTTAAATAATAAAACAAGCTGATTCTTACTGCCCATTTCTTTTAAAATTCTTGTAACATAGTCTTTACAAGTTAATAATTAATCCACTGAGCTATGCTATTCTTGACTTGAAGCTATCACTATAATAAAATTTTTACTTTAATGAAATATCGTATAATTTTAATGTTATGATGGTAGTGTTATTATGATGGAGGAAGATGGAATGGTTAGGGATGGATCCGTTACATATCCCGACATATAATTGTTAGTTTAATATTACATTATTTTAAAATTTAAAATTATTTTTTTATTCATATTGTTTCTCTTTCCTAATGACTATGTTCTTTTTATATATTACCTATGCTCTTAACTATGTTTTTAATATATTACCGTCAAATATCACTTCAAAATTGTTCATATTTAAAAATTTTAATTGTTCACATATTATTCCTTTGTCCTCTTTATATATTCTTATTGCGAGATTATCATCTTAATTCTGTTTACTTCCATACTGTACAACTATCATCTTATTAATTATTTTTATAACTGTCATCCATACTTTATAACTATCATCTTAATTTTGTTTATTTCCATACTTTATAACTGCCATCTTATAATCATTTTACATTTAATTTTATTTATGTTCCCATATTATATTACTGTCACCATATTATTATTATATACCCAACGCATTATTAAGTCTATAATTACATTGGTTGTTATCTTGTTTCTTTAAGCCCTGATGAAGGCCCACAATGTAGGCTGAAACGTCGGCACATAATTAAAATAGCACTTGTTTTAATGTGTGTTTCTATTTAATGACTGCACCCCCAACTATCTTCCTCATCTAATTTTAATGTTATGATACGACGTTATTTTAGACATAAAAATAATAAACTAAGAGAGAAGGAGCCTGAATAAGCTAATGTTGTTTGCATTGAGCTAATTAGTCCATGCAGCATCCTTGTAAATCGAATTGATATTGATTGTAACATCCATCGCCTATCTTACTGCTGCCTAGCGAGGCTGTTTGTATTTATGTTAATCAAGGTGGACAGAAAAAGTCATACAATACCTATATCATAAACAAAACAACTCTATGTGACATTAAAAAAAAAAAAAAAAATCATGCTGTGAAGAGGGGCAAAAGCGCAGCTGCTTGCATGCTCAACTCGGTCGTTAATATAAGTCGCTGAATCCTCTCTCACTATGCTTAATGAAGTTGAGAATAAATAATAGTTGAGAAAACATAAATAAAACTTATATTAATTTTATAAGACTGTTTATATTAAGAATTACAAATGTGTATCAATTTTCTTGGGTTAAATAGTACTGTACGCATTATAATACCATGCTTTAAATTGATAAATAAATGCATTGGTATCTAATTGTATAATTTATACCCATATTAATACATAGATTTGATCTTAATGTGATATTCTTAATAGAAACCCTTGAAACCTATAATAACAAGACAAACAGCAGTATGGATATGCATAGTTTTATCTCTACAATAAACACATGGCAAAATCCGGAATCTCAATTTAATATTTCACAAGACAAACTAAAATGCTAAGCCATCCACTTTAATAAGCTCTTTACAATCCAAAACATTCCCGATAGTCTAAACAAGTAAAAACAAACGAACTGACATTTGATAGAAGAATATATGTTTGTTTATTTGCCTTTAAAAATACAACTTACCTTCACTGTCTCCAATTGTGCTTTTTCCAAAACTATAATAAGTCGTTTTTCTTGATTCCTGATATGTCCTGGAGCGGCTAAATGCTTAGGAGCTGGATCGAATTCGAATTCTTCTTCTTCATTATTTTTCCTTTTCTTCCCCATGACTAAAGGAATGCGTGGACGAGAATCGGTGAACTGAGTTTGTTGACAACCTAGGGCAGTCACGTGCTCGTAACCTCCATTCCACCGAGAAGGTCAACCTTGGCCAATGATATCTATACATAAATTTCGTTTAGGCGGTTCTGACAATATAATCTAGAGAAATTTATCAATTGAAATCATCGATACAGACTTGTTTTAAATATTAATGACATTCTTTCAATACCCGTTGCACCTCAATTAAATTAGTTTTTTTTGTAGTTTCGGATTATTGTAATGTAACCAAAAATGTTGGTCTGAGCCTGAGGCAGGTTTCGGGTTGGATTGGAATTCCAACGATTTTGTACATATCGTTTGAGTTCGGGTGTAATGGCTGTATTTGTATTTTTAGTAAATAGATAACCGTAATTTTAGTGAAATGGCATTTCTTTGTCCGGTCAGGATACGTAGAGGGAAGAAAAAGAAAGGTAAGTTTTAACTTTTGTAAATTATATGTCTAATAATTGACACCTGTTGCTATAAGGTTTTATTTACCGTAAAATTTTCAATTTTAATCATGCATTTCATCTTGACTATTTGTAAAAATTGATTATCATTTTCAAACTGTATTAATAGTAAATTGATAGATAATTACTGGTGTTATAGTTGGTTAAAAACAGATTTATTTACAGTTGTTTAAACTAATGTTCATACTTGTTAATTATTTTAGCTGGATCTACCAGTGATTTAGAAAAGGATGTAGTCCGTGCTCCCGGAATGGGAAGAATTACAGGAAGTGCCTCGATCGAAACTCTTGTTAGAGTAGGAATAGAAAAGGAAAATGGACTGTCCCCCGACAGTAAAATGGTTGTTCTGCATGATTTTACTCCCTGTGTTGATGATGAACTGGAAGTCAAAAGGGGGCAGGTATGTTTTTATCAGTTGCCATTTAATTATTTCATTTGAAATGCTTCCGACTACTAACGTCACCATTTCTAGGTGGTCAATATTTTATACCGAGAAAATGATTGGGTTTATGTAATAGCAGCTGACAGTAGGCAAGAAGGATTTATTCCACATTCGTATTGCACACCTTATAACTCCCAGTTAGGCGAGTTGGCTATGAACAATGTCAAGAAAAAATTGCCTAGAATTGTGAATGAAGGAGAAATTGATCAACCGACAGAAGCACGAGCAGGTTAGTATGTGAAGTTTTATATTTTTTAATAATCAATTATTTTTAGAAAACTTCTAGAAAGTTTCTTAACTCCTCATAAATAATAGCATACGATTTCTTAGGAAATGCCTTGAGACCTGTCAAGAACAAGTATATTGGAAACATTTAAAAATTTATTCTTGAGGTAGGGGTGTTGTGTGTTGTCATTTGATCTGTGTTTTGCACCTATAAGTTTTTGTTATTGTTTATTTATTTGGAGCGTGATTGCTTTTTTTTTTTAGTTTGCATTATTACTTGTTTATTTATTTTTGTTCTTGTTTGTTTGCATTATTTTGTGCATGTTTTTTGTGTATACCTCTGATCTCTATTTTTATTATTGCTCATTAAATTTGTTTTTCATTTATTTAGGTGGCAATGAAACTTCTGACTGTGAAAGTTACGGGAAAAAAGTCAATAATACTGTCAATCAACAGACACAAAATATTACTAGCTCTCAAGCGTCTCTTCATAGCGCTGCCTCATCTCAGCCTGAAGCTCATCCGTTTTTCAAGGTTTCATTATGATTCAGTTGAATACCCAAAAACTTGCTATTTCCAGGATGTTATTAACTATGTTCCATGTCTTTGTAGGACCCCTCAGGAAGGTATATTGTTCTTTACACATTCATTGCTAGGGACGAAAATGATGTCAGTGTTGAAAGAGGAGAATTTGTTACTGTGTTGAACAGAGAAGACCCAGACTGGTTTTGGGTTATCAGGTCCGATGGACAGGAAGGCTTTGTACCTTCAGGTTTTGTATATCCTGCTGATGTTATACAAGGTATTTTTATTACTTCTTTTTTTTCAGTATACAATTGTTTCCTATTGTTTAATTATTTCTACTTTCACAGGTCATATTAATCAAATGAACAATAATCAAACTGTAAATAGTACTAATACTGGCAGAACTCAAACTGCTACACATCAAATGACCCCTGCTGGAAATGATGACCTGAGGTACCATGGTACTGAATTAGTGATGCTTTATGATTATAAAGTAAGTTGCCATTTTTTGAATTATTGATATCCTAATTTCTACAGACCATTACCACATCTAAGATGGGATTCGAAATGGAAGAGAACCACCATTTTTGACTCGATTCTCCTTTTAAAAGGAAATTAATCGATATAATTCACTGGTAACTAGGATTACTACTCTAAATGAAAGTAAAAGGACACTTTTTAATATAGAAACTCTCTTCCCGATGCAAGAATCAGTGAAAAATAGCATAAGTCTAACTGTCTATATACACACGAAAAGGACTAATTTTACAATTTCAAAGGATATGCCCGATTTTCATATTTAAAGGATTGTTAAAATTTTTTTTTTTATTCCAAGTTAAAGTCACCATTCTCGGTGAAAGGATTCTTAACAATTGACATTTATTGTAACTAGGATAGGATTCAAAATACTACGAATGATGAGATGATTCAGGTCGCAATAAAAAAATATTAGCAAATAGTGAAAAACTCTTCATTAATCAATGTTTTGAACCCAAGTTGTGGGCCTTAATCAGAGCTAAAAATAATAAGGTAGAGTGTAGGTGTTTAATGAATCATAAAAAGTAAATATAGGTAATAAAGGTATAACGAATAACTGAATAATAAAATTAATAAAATATCTATTTTATGTTTCATATTTACTTTTCATTTTTCTATTTTATTAATCTGTTTGACATCATGCATTCATCATCTTAACTCCACTTTATATACTTTCATAACTTTACTTATTTTTATGTTTAATGTTCTGTTGTTGGGTTAAAAGTTGGTTAATAAATAGTTATTCACCACTTGCTAATATTTTTTTACCGCTACCTGAATTATCTCAGCCTTCATATATCCTTATCACTTGGTCAACTGTTTATTATCTTTATCATTTATTAAAATTTACGACTGTATTAGTTAATACATCAAGTTAATTAGCTAACAGAAATACATGGAAAAAGACATGAAGAGTAAATGCCAATTGGTTATTTAAGCTCAAATAAATAACAAATTTCATAGTGTTTCATTGCTGCTCTTTACTTTCACTTATCTATATATGAAATATATAGTAAGGAAAAGTATTGCGATCGTGAAAGCTTTAATTGAAAGTTTGAATTCCAGTTTTTAACAGAAATATACATTTTAGGGTCTCCGGGGTACAAGTAACCAAGTCATGCAAAAACGTGTGTGTGGTGGTAAGTCTAGCACGAAAAGTCATACGACACTGAAATTTTAAGAGATAATGGAGATTGATGAAATGCCGATAAAACTAACTGATTGTTGTAAATAATATATATATATATATATATATATATATTTTTTTTTTTTTTTCTCTGACGCGACAGGCCGTGTAGGCCCTTGTCCTCGTGGTACAATCTCCTGGGAGAATATACTCACGATTCACGATGTGATTTAACAGGGTACGATCATCACTCCTTACGCCTATTTTTTGTGATTTGCCACCATTTGGCTGACGGGTCTCACATACCCGGGGGAGAGGCTGTGAGTGAATCCCTACTTATTTATATCCTTATAAAAGCCCCGCTGGGACTGGGATTCAAACTCGGAACCTCTAGCATGAGAGACTAGCGTGCTAGCCACTCAGCCACGGGCTCCCCATAATAATAATATAATAGATTATTTATCAAAGCACATTATTCTATCGAAAGTCAATGTAATTAATTCTTTAACTTTTTTTCATCTCTATATCGTTCAACTGTATTTAAAAATTCTTACATTAATTTTGACTAGGGAGGTAAGTGAAAGCCGTGTGTTGCGCATGCACCAGATTTTTTATTTTGATTAGGTGTGGGAGTGTGGGTCCTTTGTAAAGTCAGGGTGTCTAGCATTAGGGAAAACCAGGAAAAATCAGGGATTTTAAAAAGATATGAAAAAGTCAAGAGAAAGTCAGGAATTTTGTACTTTGGTCCCTAGATAACATCGTTTCTTCTTCACTCAGACAAAATTTATAATCAGATTTGTAAATATTGATTATTACTAAAAGCAGTATCCAAGTTCATCATACTTCATTAGTAAGTCAACTTAAACAACTACAATTTCAGCTGGTGTCGGGTAGATATAGTTGAATCTTATCGTAAAGTAATTTTTTTTTTTTCTCCCTGGCTTATCTCATGCACTGCTTATTGTGTGCCGTCCAAAATTAGTCATTATATATACTTTTAATCTAGTATACCATATTAATTATAATTATTCTTTGTTTTGTCGATTTTCACCGAGATTTGACCGAGGTAAAAGACTTCTTGCAATAATAATAATAAATTTCTTTATTTATTCTGGAACAAGTTCCCTTCAGAATAATACATATGAAAGTAAATAAAGTCTTAGATGCCTTAGAGTAATAATGGAAGGAAAAAAAAATACAGTGATAAAGTAAAAAATAAATACAGAAGACAAAGATAACATAGAAAACCAAACTGATGGATGTAATAAATCGACTTCTCATTCTATAGAGTGAGAGAAAAAAATATAATAATAATATATATGTACATAAAACTAATTTAGATGATAGTTAAAAAAAATATACAATTATCCTTCTGTTCCTGTACAGAGCTTTGATCAAAAAATAATTATATACAATTCCTATCTAATTAAAAAAAAATAAACGATGGAAAAAATAATAACTTCTATGTTAACACTTCTATGATTTTTTTTTTGTTGAACATTTTCATTTAAAATTGGTTATTGTCGAGATTCCTAGGCAATTAAATGGATAGGAAGTAATTGAATAGACGAGATTTAAAGGTTGGAAGGGTATTAGAGTTACGGATATGAGAAGGGATAGAGCTCCATATGGAAGAGGATCGGATAATGAAAGATCTGTCGAAAGCTGCTGTTCAATGGGGAGTAATATACAAATCAGAAGGCCGCACACGAGTGTTGGGGGAATGAATCGAGGATTTGAATAGTAGGAGGTCAGAGATGTATGATGGACGGCAGGACCGGATTACTTGGTAGAGGAAGGATGCCAAGAAGTACTTGCGACGATAGGAAGGATAAAATGCTATGATTTTGACCGGCTGCTTTCCTAAGGCTGTGGTACCTTCAAAAACTAGCTTACTTGTTATATTTAATCCATATATAAACTATATTTAATAATACCATTGGATCTCCTTTCCAAAGATATCGTGTTTACCAATCCAATAGGTGGCATGCAGGGTAAGATTAAAGTAAACAAGATTTAATTAATACACTATTATAATTATTAATCTACATATATCCATTATATTAATACATTTGCTTAGAACTTTGATTGAGAATACTGAGGTACATTTTCACTGCTACCTTTGCCATACAATATTACAATTAAAGAGAATACCTTCACAACACTTCGGCTGGCGAAGGTGGAATCATCTTAGGCGCTCCTTCTCTGCTTCATTCTTCAGCTGCTCTCTCTGACCCCAGACGGACTTCGCTTCTTCTTGAGGATGGAACTCGACTCTCCTCTTGCTGGAATAAGATTCCCTCTTCTTGAGGATAGAACTTGACTGACTCTTTCAAACCTTCTCATCGTCGTCATCTAGGGCAGGGCTGATCTGGGAAGTGCCCCAAACCGGGGGTCCTTTGTACTAGTGTCTAGTGTCTAGTAAGTTTCCCGAGGTACATATTGCTGGGGGGCCCCATGGAGGTAAATGCCTTTTGATGTTTTGCCGACAAAGGTTCGTTATCTTTAATTGTTTAATATTAAAATTATTTAATAATGAACTCCCCTCAGCATCCTCAATACATGACAAAAGCCACTTTAACTCTTCATAGAATCGAGTGACAGAGGTGTCTCTGGAGGTCTCAAAGATGAAGCAATTAAATAGTGTTTTTAGTTTTTCCTCAAGATCTCCAGAGATCCCCCCCCAAATACCAAAGTACAATATGGAAAAGTCAAGGAATCTCTTTGAGCTGATTTGCTAGACACCCTGGAAGTTGATTGATTATTACAATTTGTTTTATTTTGGTTGCTTTAATTTATTACACTATAGGATTCTTTGCGGTATATTATATCTTCGCAATATCACTTTACATCAGTTATGATTTTGTAGTATTTTGTGTTTATGGGAGATGACATTAGATTAATTTTTGATTTTTTAAATTTTAATTAGGCTCAAGCACCTGATGACCTCTCAGTGAGACGAGGGGACTGGATTTATGCAGACTTGAACAACCAGACGGTGGATGGCTGGCTCTGGGCTTATGCTCCAAAAACCAGAAAATATGGTTTCATACCAAAAGCGTACGCAAGACCACCAGCAATGACAAGCCTATAACAACTTTACCTTTTTTTATAGTTCCATAGTTACTCTTTATGTACAAATTTGAACTCTTTTCTTTTCTTTTTTATTTTTTAAACGTGTTATATATTTATATATATATATGTGTTATTTATTCTACCTTATTGTTTATTTATAAATAGAAACATTCATTCATCCTAGCTTTATGTGCTATATTTATATTTATTGACTTCAATTTGGGTGATATGTTGAATATTATATTTTTATATTAAAAGCTCAATTGCTTTTTATGACGTTTGACATAATTTTATGTAACATTTTAATGGGTTGTGTCCAATTTTATTTAAAATTTGCTCAAATTCGTTTTAGAAGTTTAATATTTAGGAATATACAGAAGACAAAAAGAATACTTAATAAAAATATTATTATTATTAACAGTTTCCTTGGGTATTGGGTACTATTGAATTTTCGATAGAGTAAATTAAATCGGAGAGTTTAATTTATTTAAGTTGTATTTAATGCTTGTTTTTGACTAAGTTCTGGTGTCTGAATCTGAAAATAAATCCAGTGATCTGCACAGGATACTTTGCTAGGTACTGGAAATACTCTGTCTTTCACTAAGTATATACATATAATACTGTAATAAAAAACAATATAGAAAAATCATAAACTGTTAGAGTAATTTTATTGAGTATTCTACTCTTCATTGTGTTATTACTTTTTAAAAGACAATGTCCTTGTCTTCAGGATGGTGTTTTCGCTTTTGCCCATATGTCTCTCATCTCATCTATCATTTTACTTTCTGACTTTTCTGTCAGTCTTATTAATTGACTTTCATTTTTCATTCTGTGCTCCTGATTGTTTCTGTTTTTACTCATTTGTTTTGTAGTTCTATTTGTCACTGGAAATGGTTGTAGTTTTATTAAAGTCAATAGAAAGTTGTACTGTCCTGGTATATAAGATATATGGATATACATTCAGGATTGAAATGTTCACTAAATATAATAATTATTCATTAAAATATATAAAACTTTTACCAGCTTTAAATAATATAAAAACTAGATAAAAGAATAATAATTGGTTTCATTTTCGGATTCAGTATGTCTTTAATTAGTCTTGAGTAGAAAAAAAAAATACCTTAACTAGAATTGTGTTTTAAATTGATACCAAGTATCATACAATTGTATATTTTTGTATTAGTGATATTTATCATTTTTTTTATTCTTAAAAATCATGTCAAATGTCATCATAGGGTTATATTTGGAAATTAATTTTAAATTTTTATTAACATTGATGGTACAAATTATATATTTAAACTAATTTTAGTATTATTAATTTTAATCATAGGTCTCCTTCTACAGAAGATATGGTGCTAGGGACTATGTATTTATACCTTGTAACATTGTTTTAATATTTAAAAATAATGGGAGGATCTATGTTATAGTATTGTATGTTGGCACCAGTTGTTCTCTTTAAGCTTATCGTATCGACGATAACGCTTAAAAGAGAATTGAGGGCATTTATTTGCTAATCATCAATTTAATGTACAAGTAGATTATAAGAATTAGTACAGTAATTAAAGTACTGTTAGTATTATATCAAACTGAGATAAACTCTTATCCTATATACCTTATACATGCCATTAGTATAGGTCAGTATCTGGCTTCGAGTTAGAAATAGTACTGTGCTTTGTGAAGATTGTGTCATGATATTTTTATTTTATGTATTGCTCTATGGAAGGATCTGATTAGAGAAAGCTTTCATATCCAAACACTTACATCGTTTGTTCAGTTATGTTAGAAAATTATTTTCTATGGAAAAGGAATGTTAATTTTAGATAACTCTCCAATTACTGGATAAAAAAAAAAGTTGCAAATTACTACACAATGGCTTATTATTTCCAAATAACTATTTTAGGGTATAACAGGTTATATACCTGTATACAAGGAGATAACTAATATTAAAAGCTATAAATTAATCCAAGAAAAATGGATAATCATCACTGTAAATTTCAAAACACTACATGTCTGCTATTACTTACCTGATTTCAATGATTCTTTAATATGGATAAAATTTCTTTTTTTTTTTTTTTTTTTTTTTTTAATATATAATTAATTCTGGTGTCCTGATTTGAAATCTCTTTAGATTTTTTCTCTATCTTTAAAAATAACAGTTCTTAAGTTAAAACATTGTCCACCAACTAACAATCTAAACAAACTAATCGGTTGATATATCCAGTTGTCGGGATCATCGTCAGATGTCCTGGTATTTTCGTACCAAAATTGGAAAAAATCATTTCTGTAATTTTGAAGAAAATCTGCGGATGGCATATAGTGTATGACAGACAGACGGATTTTTTATTTATTCTTTATTCGAGTTATACATAACTTTATTAATATAGAGTTTTTTAATTTTTTTTTTTTTTTTTTTTTTTTGGTTGATTACAAAGATTCATTATTGAATATAAACCAATATATCACAATGTAAAAAGAGGTCGCCTAATTTTTTTTCTCATTATTTTTCTCTTTAAATACATATTTAGTGATATAAAATGTATGAAAGCTTTTCTTTAAAAGATCTTCAAATAGTGGCATGACAATTGAGATTAATTACCTATTGTTATTAGCTTTAATTATTCTTGGCATTTTCTTATACTTTGTAGTACTAACTTAATTTTGAACATTCCTAATTGCTGGAATATTTCCAAATGAAATGTTTATGTTTGTTTATTTGTGCCTTAAGACGTAATGAGATCTGGAAATGTTATTGTAAGTTTTTAAAAGTGCCAATATCGGAATCGATGCTTGCCATATTAAGCGTTTGTTGTTAACAGTGTCAGTAACTTTACCGTCCTTAGAGGTATGTTTGATTTTATTTATGTTATTTTTGTCTGTCACAGATATTTTAGTATACTTAGACCAATTTATCTTGAATGTAAATTTTATTTTATTTTAATTTTTTTTTCTTAGAAATGAATCTTATGAATATGCATTTTATTTTTGTATCAACTAAAATAAACATTCAAATATAATTTGTATATTTTTCTTCTTAATTATATTAACTTTCAATTATTCTATCCTAGTTCCAGTTTCACTATATTTAACAGTTTTTATCTTTGAAGATGTTCAAGTCCTTGATTTCATTCAAAATATAGAATAATATGTTTTTCTCATCATTGTCGTAATTTTTCTTTTGTTTGAATATTTGTTCAATAAATATTAGGCCGTTTAACAAAAGAATTCTTGGATATATTTTTTTAAAACAATTTATTTAATTTCCAATCATCGCTACTTTTCAGCCATATTAATGGAATCACGAAAAACTGGCAAAATCCTTAAATCCAGCACTAAACAATTTAAATAACAAAAATAACTACGACATAAAAAACACGATTGAAGTTAAAGAAAAAATAATAAACTTAGACAAGATAGAAGCTAACGAATGTTTAGTGAGCTATGATGTTGAATCTCTTTTTACTAACATTCCGTTAAATGAAGTATACAAAATACTGGATAGAAATGGAATGATATTGAACCATATACATCTATAAAAAATAAGGCAATATAGAAGGGATAAAATTAGTATGTGAAAATGGATATTTCACTTTTAACAATAAATTTTATAGAATGACTAACGGCCTACCAATGGGTGGATGCCTTTCAATTAATCTGAGTGGAATTTATCTAAATCAACTATTAAAAAATGCATTAAATAAAATAAATAAAACGCAAAAATTGGTCGTGAAATATATTGATGATATTCTAGCCATAGTAAATAAAAATGAAATAGATAGCCTGTTAAAAAATTTAAATTCAATATCTGAAAAGATAAAATTTACAAAAGAATTAAAACTTAATAATAAAATCCGATTTTTAGATATAGAGATAATTAGAGACAACATTGGCAATTTAAGTACATTATGGTGCAAAAAATCGATAACGAGCAACAGACTATTAAATTGGCATAGCAATCATAGTACTGGACAAAAAATTAATACAGCAAATAATATGATCAATAGAGCAAAGATACTAACTGATGACACCCACATGGATAAGGTAAAATCAATAATATTTGACATACTAAAACAAAATTGGTATCCGATTAAAATGTTCAAAAAATTATGGTACAAAAATAAAGGGACTGAAGACAATAGTACCAATGGACAAAATATTGACATTAAAAATTTACATGATAATAATAAAAAAATTCAAGATAGTATAATAGATGTAAAAAATAATGATTTAAAAAAAAATGAACTAAATCTGATCACGAATAATTTTAAAATAGATAACAAAATAAAACCAAAAGAAAAATATACCAAAATAAATGAGCCAGAAAATAATAAAGAATGCAACAAAATTCACAATACATATCCTAAAAAATATTATTCAGTAACGTATATAAAAAATCTAACTAATAAAGTAGAAAAAACATTTAAAAAATATGATGTAACCAAAATTAAATTCGGGAAAAAAAATGTAAATAAAATTGAAAAACTTTATACTAAAACTAAGGACGAAATACCAAAACAAAAGATGACAAATGTCATATATAAAATAGATTGTGAAAATAAATCATATTATGGACAAACGTCACAATGGCTCCATAAGAGAATACAGCAACATAAACAAAACTGTAACTCGAAATGCACAAAATCAAAATTGGCTACAGGTCTGTCACAACACTGCGATAAATATAAACATATTTTTGATTTTGATAATATCTCAGTCCTACATAAGGAAGAAAACATAAATAAAAGGAGGATCATTGAATCGATTTATATTTTAAAAAAATTAGAAAAATCAGTTAACCACCAAACAGACGTTGACAGCCTGAACACCTTTTATGCAAGTGCCATTGACAGAGTAAATGTATAAATCCTTTGGCATCCCGACCCCAAGTTTAGTCGCTCATGAGAACACCTATAAGACGGTCGAAAACTGTTGAGTAAGTTAATAAAAATGTTTCTTTTCTTTTTTGAATAAATAGATCCCTTTTTCAATTGATGATGAAATATAATATGATATTTTTGAGTACAGGTTTTTTTTGAAAAATGATATTTTAAAAATTATGACGATGCTGCTGAAAAGCAGTGAAATGAAATGATATGTAACATGGATATGCATGGAAGGTGACATAATTATTAAAAATAATTTATTATGAGTTGTAATTAGATTGTTGAAAATGTATAAATGCAATGAAACTTTAATTGATTACAGAAGCTTAAGAATGGCCCTAGAGGCTGAAACGTAGCGATGATTGGAAATTAAATAAATTGTTTAAAAAAAATATATCCAAGAATTCTTTTGTTAAACGGCCTAATATTTATCGAAGAATTATATATTTACTATTTATTGGGTTGTTCCACATGAAATGTTCGTTTTTATAGTTTCTGAAATACATAAAGGATTTTGCAGGTCTCTGTAGTTTTCTTCCGAATGTATACATAATTAAAGTAAATAGTTACTAATCATCTACCTTTATATTATAAACATTAGCTTCTCAATCAATTACCCACGTTTTAGAATACCTCCAAATATGAACATGGAAACATGCGATTTTCGAGTAATATTTTTGTACGAGTTTAAACTCGGCCATTGAGCAGCTGAGGCTGCTAGAAATATTTGCAAGGCGTTTGGGGAAGGGAGTGTTAATGAACAGACCATTCGTTAAAGGACTCTCAGCACATCTAAATGCAAGTGCATCTACCGTTTCCAGACATTTAAAGTGTATTGGGAAGGTAAAAAAGCTCAATACATGGGTACCTCATGATCTCACTGAGCGGCAGCAAGACTCCATGTTTCAAAACATAACGTGCAAAAATTGAAAGAACTAGGCTACGAAGTCTCCCGACTTGTCTCCAATAGATTACCACCTGTTCAGGAATTTAGACAACTTCGTGAAAGGAAAACTTTTTGAAAATGATGATCAAGTGAAAAGTGCGTTTTCAGGTTTTGTTTCACTTCAAAGCTCAGAGTTTTTCAGTTCGGGAATAAAAAAGTTGGGAAAAATGTGTAGAAAAAGAAGGTAAATACTTCGAATAAAATTATCTTGTTTTCATATCGTATTTTTAATAAAAATCCTTTATCTTGAAAACGGACATTTCATGTGACACAACCCAATAATTAGCGGTCGGTTGACCCAACTCTTCATGGACTCATCCAACCATGTTTACCGAAAAATCGTTGCCCTGATGATGACCCACAAAGGGGGTCGAAACGTTGGCAAACAATAAAATAGTTGAAACTATTTAGTTCTTTCATTTAATGACCGCCGCCCGGACTAATTCCTTCCAGTAAATCTCAACGGTCAACTAATTACATCCACAATGATGAAAAGCAGAACTAGTATCAATTTGACAGTTTTAATGAACATTTGTAATCGACCAAAAAAAAAATAACCCCTCCTCAAAATCTGAGAGCCTATAAATAAATAAATACATTTTTTTTGCTTTTTGTGCTGTTTGATAGAGAATTAAATTTTGGACGAAATGAAAAAAAAATCATTTAATTTTGTTAACAACTAGCATAGATATTGCGTTTTGAAATCAGTGGTAGTGTTATGATATGATGCTTTGAATTAGTGTTTTTCATATTACTTTATTGCCTATCAACGGCCATATAAACAGTTATACCCTAATATTGTTATTTGGAAATAATAAAGCATTGTGTAATAATTTGCAGCTTTTTTTTATATTTATCTGAAACTTTATATTTAAATTTAAACTATTCTGACTTTCTTTGTTTGTGGTACAGCCTCCTAAATCCAGCTTTATTTAAATAAATACGATTTCATATATTTAATTAAAAAAAAATACTAAATTAATTATATGAATTGATAGTTGTTAAGAATTCCTTAGAATAAAGGAAAGTTAATTTAACCAGTGGTATAGACTCCAAAATCAAACTAAATTTTAATAAATATGATTTCATATATTTAATTTTACCTCTATATGAAATATATAGTAAGGGAAAGTATTGCAATTATCAAAATTTTCGAATTGTTCATTATCTAATAATACTCTAAACTACCTTTAATTTTGTACATTCAAAAAAATTAACCATATCACCTTAATGACGTTGATGAAGGACGGCTAAATATACAAGTTGGGTGAATTTGATGACCAAAAAAGGATAAAAGAGCAAAACTATATTTAATATAATTTTTGATAATAAGAACAGTAATATAGACGTATAATATACTGTTGGAAAGAGAACAATTTTAGAAAAAATATTATCTCATACCAAAAGTTGTAAAAATTAATATAAAAAGTGACGAACAGGGAATAAACTTATTACTGATTAATAATTTATTATAGTTATATTATTTAATCTAAATCATATGTTTACAACGAAAATGTATACATTACTTTCACTTACTATATATAGTATGGTATTGCGATCGTGAAAATTTTCGAGTTCCAGTTTTCAACGGAAATACACGTTTTAGGGTCCCCAGAGTCTTAATAATCAAGTCCCGCAAAAAGGTGTGTGTGTGTGTGTGTGGCGGATATCCCGGGCGGAAACGAAAAGTCCTATGAAACTGAAATTTCATGTTTAAGGCAACTATACGCCCGAGATGTTACAAAATCTTTTTCATCAAATTCAGCTGACCAGAAGAGCAACTTTATACCATGCATATTGCACCTTTTTTATGTTTTACTCAAAAACGGTTCCGACGATTTTGATTAAACTCGCTTTATCAATGTAAAATTTAAAAGGCTTTAACATCATGTAGGTTTCATTCTGATTAAAATGGTCTGACAGGGCTTAAATGCCGATATTTTAAATTTTCTTCTTCTAAAGTGCCTTTAATTTTGTATATTTTATAAAAATAACTATATTATCTAGTTAGCATTGATAAATAACAGCTAAATATGCAAATTGAGCGAATTTGAAAAGCAACTAAAGGAGAAAACTGTAAATGTATTTTTTTAATGCAATTTTTTGTTTTCGAACATAAGAATTGTAATATAGATGAATGATATACCTTTGGAAAGCTAAAGATTTTAGAAAAAATATTATCTTATACACAAGCTTTTAAAAGTAATTAGAGAGTGATGAAAATCCGATAAAACTAACTGATTATTTTAGATAATAATGTAATAGATATTTTAATAAAATACATGTTTTTATAGAAATTCCATTTAAGTAATTCTCTAATGGCTTTCAATCATTTTTATATCGATTTTAAAAAATGGAGGTAAGTGAAAGTCGTGTGTTGCCCTCACCAGATTTTAGAAATCTATTGAAAATAAACTTTGGTTCATTTCCTCATGATCTTCTATTTCATTTATTCATACTTAGGAAATATTTAAAGCTAATTGGAACTACTTGGACCACAGCCTTAGGTATTTAAATTCTCCTTAATCCTGTTGGAGAACATAAATACTGTGGAGATGGTGAAGGAGAGGGACAGTTGGTCTGCTCATTGGTTCGGAGCACATTTTGGCGGACTACCCCTACTTGGCAATCACCCCGGCTAATTCTCTGAGTGGCCGCCCTCGGCTGTGTCCTGAATTGGCAAAAAGGTCACCAGAAGGTGTCGCACGACCGTTTTATTCTCCATTTGTTTCTTCTACTTGTCTGAAAATGAAATATATAACTTTTTTTCTCGTATTGCATGTTTATATTTATTGCTTCTTTCTAAGTTATTTCAATGTCAAACTTGAACGTGACGACTTGGTATTTTTCAACAATAGCTACGAGGTTGTACTTTAATAAATAATTAGATAAGTTCCTTTATATCGATTTAATTATCACACATCTATCTTATCTTAGTATTATTCTTCCAACGGTTCTTTACGGATGTGAAACGTGGCCGCTTACTTTGAAGGATGAACAACGGCTTAAGGTCTTCGAAAATAAGGTATTGCGTAAAATATTTGGTCCGAAGAGAGATGAGGCCACTGGGGAGTTTAGAAGGTTGCACAACGCGGAATTGCGGAACTTGTATCCTTGAATATAATTGAGCTTATTGCATCGCGGAGACTCAAATGGGCGAGTAAAGTTGTTGGGCTCGATGACGAGCGGATTCCGAGAAAGTTGGTATTTGCTGATCCGACTGGTAGGCGTCCGAAAGGTAGGCCGAAGTGTAGATTGGAGGATTACGTTAAGGCTGATCTCGGGAGCTTGGGCTTGATTGGTGAACATTGGACGAGTCTGTGTAGGCAGAATTTGATGGTATCGGCATCGAACCTTCGGGTTCGCTAAGCCTATTATTATCTTATCTTAGTCCTTCAATTCATATTATTCTGTCACAATTCAAGTGCTGTTAATTACAAGAATCGTTGTAAATTGTAGTTTTTTTTATGTTTTTTTTTTTGTTTAAACTGAAAGCATTGTATACAATGAAGGCCGTCGGCAGGTTTTTTGTGTACAAAGTCTAATAGGTTGAAAATCGTCAGAGGTGGAAGGATAAGTGGGTTGATGATATAAGTTAATTTTTCCAAACTCTCGCTTAAGGAAACAAAAAAGAATTATATTGTTTCGACGAAAATATTGATTTTAGATAAAGAGAGAAATGCTTTATTTATTTGGCTATGCTGCCCAAATACATCAGGTTGCTTAAATCACACAGCATACTATATCAATCCTATGGACATTTTCCCTATAAATTTTCATTTTTTTAATTTAACTTTTCTTTTGTCTTTTCCTATTCTAATACAAATTTCTAATATTTACATTTTTTTTTCCTTTTAGTTCTTTACATTATTTTATTTTATTTTTTTACTTTCACTTACTATATATAGTAAGGGGAAGTATTGCGATCGTGAAAATTTTCGAATTCCAGTTTTCAACGGAAATACACGTTTTAGGGTCCCCTGAGTCCAAATAACCAAGTCCCGCAAAAAGGTCTGTGTGTGTGTGTGTGTGTGTGGTAACTCCGGGGCGGAAACGGTAAGTCCTATGAAACTGAAATTTCATATTTAAGGCAACTATACGCCCGAGACGTGACAAAGCTTTTTTGATCAAAATGAGCTTACCAGAAGAGGCACTTTATACTATGCATTTTGCGCCTTTTTGCGATTTTCTCAAAAACGGTTCCGACGATTTTGATTAAACTCGCTATATCGATGTAAAATTTAATATGCTTTAATATCATGTAGATTTTATTCTGATTAAAATGGTCTGACAGGGCTTTATTGCCGATATTTTAAATTTTCTTCCCCAAAAGTACCTTTAGTTTTGTAGATTCAATAAAAATAACTATATTATCTTGTTAACGCTGATGAAAAACAGGTAAATATATAAATTGAATAAATTCGATACCCAAATAAAGGAGAAAACAGAAAAAAACAATTTTTTAATGCAATTTTTCGTTTTTGAACATAAGAGCAGTAATATACATGTACGATATACCGTTAGCAAGCTAAAGATTTTAGAAAAAATATTATCTTATACACAAGGTTTTAAAAGTTATTAGAGAGTGATGAAAACCCTATAAAACTAAGTGATTATTTCTAAATAAATTCCATTTAATTAATTTTTTAATGGTTCACTCATTTTTAGCTCTAGCTGTATTTGAAAATTCTTTTATTGATTCTAAAAACGGAGGTAAGAGAAAGTCGTGTGTTGCCCGCACCAGATTTTTTTATCAATTTATTTATTTCTCTGTACAACTATATTTAAAATTAATACCTCTGGTGCAAACATTACACAATCGAAATATAAATAAATTCCCCATTTAATTGCCATATAGGTGATGGTGGATAATCTCCAGGGAGTCCAAAATCACGTTTTCTGATAACACCGCTATATCTCTGATTTCAACACCCAACTTCTTCCAAAAAGCTCCTTGTGCTTCCAGGATCGTTCCGCGAGACCCAAACCATAGACCTCTAACGGAGAACTGTCTCTCACCAAAGGTCTAAAACAATAGAAATTAATTTCTACCCATAATCATTTAAGCCTATCCCATTTTTGTCCCTCTACATTACCTTCTACTACTGTGTGTGTTAAATAACATTTTTCTAAAAAGCTTAGATTTCTGCAACGACATATTATACATCTATATTACTATTGTTATATGAAAAAAAAAAATTTGGAAAAATATTTCTTAAATTTTCTCCTAAAGTTGGTTATCAAATTCTTTCATATTAACTTATATTTCATCAATCCTAACAATTAGGAATGGTTAATTATTTCAAATAAACAAAACTAGAGTACTTTAGAGAAAGAAATTGTGAAAATTAGGCATTTAAGCCCTGTAAGAATATTTCAATCATAATGAAACGTATATGAAATTGAAGTCCGCTTATTCTTACAGCAATATAGTGTGTGTAGTGGCTAATCTTCCATACCCAAGGTCGCAGGTTCAAATCTGGCAGGTGTTATTAGGATATTTTAATGGGGGTTAATAATCCTTAGTTATACATACAGTCCTTCGGAGGATATGTAAAAAAAAAGGTGGTCTCGAGCCTATGCGATGTCACGTTATAGATCCATATCCTAATTTTACCTGGATAGGCAAAATTTAGTACTCTCACTATAGCATGGTCCGATTAGCCACAGCAGCAAGTGGCGTTTAAGTAATGAACAATGAACTATAGCAATATCGTGAGTTAATTCGAGAAGAGGTTTTGAGAAAATTCTAATATGGTTGGTTTTGGCTTTTAATTAATACCTTAACAAATACACAACACAATGACTAATCACAACACTATATATAGACTCTCTGATTGTTACCTTCCAATACTATCAACATAACATTATATCACAGAGTTCAGTTTGCCTCGGACCCGGGTTCAAACCCGCTTGTGGTCCTAGGATTTTTTAATGGGAGTAAAAAATCCTTAGTTATGCCGTCCTTCGGAATGGACGTTAAAAGGTGGTCCCGAGCCCTTGCCATGTCAGGTACTTGTTAAAGATCGCTATTCTAATTAAACCTGGATAGGCAAAATTTACGACTCTCTCTATATCATCGTCCCATTAGCTACAGCAGCATAAACGGACGTTAAATAAATATACTAAAAAACAATAGGACACCGTACTTCTGTTGAATACTGAGAGTAATAAGAAAATATGTAAGTTAACGTTTTAAATTTAGTAAACACCTGAATACTTCCTCATCATCCAGTCCTATCTCACAGGCAGGTCCTTCAAAGTAAATCATAATAATTCCTATTCATCCCTTTTTAATCAGTATGCATGTGTTCCTCAAGGCAGTATTTTATGACCCATCCTTTACACAGTTTATACAGCTGATATCCCATCCCATCCTAGCACAATCCTTTCTACCCATGCTGATGACACTTGTGTCTTATCAGTCAACAACGATCCAACTATTGCCTCCCAAACGTTTTCGACTACTTCAACACTTACTGGACAAACGCTCAAACCTTCCACTTAAGTACAAAAGACTCATCTACATTACTATCATAAGACCAATATGGACTTACGGAGTAGAGCTTTGGGGCTCTACTAAACCATCAAATTCATCACGTCTCCAATCCTTACAATCCAAAATCCTTCGAAAAATCCTCATTGCTCCTTATTTTGTCACAAATAAACTCATCCATGAAGACCTTAATATTCTCTTTGTTGCTGACATGGCGCGAACCAGGTACCACTCCTTTCATGACAAACTCCATTCCCACTCTAACCCACTAGTTTCAATCCTTGCTTCCACTACAATCCCTGATAATCCTCCGAGGCGTCTGAAAAGAAGATGGCCCCGAGACGTTCTAGTTTAACATAGTCTTTGGGGAGCTGCCAATGGGTAGTATCCCTACATATGAATCATGTCAACAGATCTTGTATCACATTTACTAAATGTATTTTATTATACAGTTGTAAATACCAATAAATACATTGAAAAAAAAGAAAAATTAGTAAGAATCATGTTTTGATGAATACATTGTAACTATCATTTTTTCATTATATCATGCATGTTTTATATCTTGCTCGTTATGTAAACAGAAGAAAGGAAAGATGTAACCAGAGACTCGTAAGTTATCGCTAGAAGAAAATTGTGGGAAGAGGGACGGTAAGAAGGAATGTGGTTCGAACGAGCATTCGTTTGGCTTTGAAGACGACTCTTTGAGTATTAGGGGTGGACCCTAAGAATCAAGGAACGTATTCAAAGGCGTTTGGACGGAAAGGTTAGCATAATGGCCCCTTAGCATAACGCCCTCCCAATCAGTTACAAAGACTTCTCCTGCTCCCTTCCAGGATAGCAGTCAGTCTTATAGCCTATCTCTTCAGGTCTTGGTGCAGGCTGTGTAGCCAGTTTATAGGACCATATTCAAAGATTAATCTGCTGTATTCCACCTGCTAAGCGTCAGTTACGTATAATCAAACAGCTTAAATAATAATTTTAGTTATAAAGTACTCTAACAAATATACCATTGTGATGCAATTAATTGATCTTCCAGATCCTAATAATATTCCACCTATTCTGCATAACTCATTTCACTTTAACTTACTATATATAGTTAGGGAAAGTATTGCGGTCGTGAAAATTTTCGAATTCCAGTTTTCAACGATAAATGTTTTAGGGTCCCCTGAGTCCAAATTACCAAGTCCCGCAAAAAGGTCTGTGTGTGTGTGTGGTAACTCCTAGGCGGAAACGGTAAGTCCTATGAAACTGAAATTTCATATTTAAGGCCACTATGCGCCCGAGACGTGACAAAACTTTTTTGATGAGCTTACTAGAAGAGGCACTTTATACCATGCATTTAGCACTTTTTTTCGATTTTCTCAAAAATGGTTCCGAAGATTTTGATTTAACTCGCTATATCGATGTAAAATTTAATGGGCTTTAATATCATGTACCTTTTATTCTGATTAAAATAGTCTGACAGGACTTAAATGCCGATATTTTAAATTTTCTTCCCCTAAAGTACTTTTAATTTTGTAGATTCAATAATAATAACTAGATCATCTTGTTAACGCTAATGAAAAACAGATAAATAAATAAATTGAATAAATTCGATACCCAACTAAAGGAGAAAACAGAAAAAATATTTTTTTAATGCAATTTTTCGTTTTTGAACATAAGAGCAGTAATATACATGTATGATATACCGTTGGAAAGCTAAAGATTTTATAAAAAAATATCATCTCATACACAAGCTTTTAAAAGTTAATAAAGAGTGATGAGAAGAAGATAAAACTAACTGATTATTTTAGATAATAATATAATAGATTTTTTAATAAAATACATGTTTCTATAGAAATTCCATTTAATCAATTCTTGAATGGTTCCACTCATTATTTATCTCTTACTGTATTTGAAAATTCTTTCATTGATTTTAAAAATGGAGGTAAGTAAAAGTCGTGTGCTTACTTTATTACTTTCACTTACTATATATATAGTAAGGGAAAATATTGGGATCGTGAAAATTGTTGAATTCCAGTTTTCAGCAGAACTACATGTTTTAGGGTCCCCTGAGTCCAAACGACCAAGTCCCACAAAAAGGTCTCTGTGTGTGGTAACTCGCGGGTGGAAACGTTTTATTTATTTACAATTGTTTTTGTTTGTGCTTTAAAGTTATTTGCTATCTGCAAAAAAAAAAAAAAAAAAATTGCAATAAACAAATATGATGACTTCCGAAAGTCGGTTAAATAAAGGCATTAAGGTTGTACGGGTTCGTGTAGGATTTAAGTGTTAGGGCCGATGGGTTCATGTTGTAAGTCAGTCTGTCATGAAATCTTTTATAATATTCAGTGGCTGTGTCTGGAACTGTGAGTATGTCCAAGTCCTTGTGAAGTAATTCGTTGGTTACATAAAACGGCGCATCCACGATTTTTCGCAATATTTTCGATTGAAGGGTCTGAATTATTTGGATGTTAGAATATTTGGCAGATCCCCATAGCTCTATCCCGTATGTCCATAATGGTTTGATCAGTACTTTGTAAATAGTAATTTTAGTGTTCACGTATAATTTGGATCTTTTGTCAAGCAGAGGGTATAGTAGTCCAAATCGTCTGTTCAGTTGTCTTTCAAGTCTAATGTGGGTCCTCCATGTCAGTCTTTTGTCTAAGTACAGTCCCAAATATCGTACTTCCTCTGATGTCGGAATGGGTTTATCCTCGAAATAGACTGCTGGACAATCCCCACGATTGAGCCTGATAACAATAAATAGACTCTTTGATTGGTTCATTTTCACTTTCCATCTATTAGCCCAACTGGATAAATCATCAATGTGGTTTTGCAACATGAAGGATGCCAGAATTGGGTTTTGATGGAATGTCAAAAGAGCTGTATCGTCTGCAAAAGTGGCTAGTAAGGTGTGGTCATTTTCTGCTAAGTCTGCCGAGTAGATATTAAGGCAATATAAACATTTATTTATTATTACTTCTTTTTTTTTATAAAGATAGGGTTCAATTCGCATTTACTAATAACTCATTCAAAGCTTAAACTATTGGGGAAAGGAAAGCACAACAATGCTTTAGCTACCTCATTATATTCCACTCTACACTCAGCGTCCTTGCTTTATTGTTTTCAAGCGATTTCCAAGTTATGCTTTGTAAATAGCCTGTAAGTTCCCTAATGTTCCCTGCCCTAACATACAGTGCTGCGTCAGCCGACTTCAGGAAAAGTCCATAAATCACCAAGAACTAGAAGTAACGGCAGCCATAATTCGGGAACAGAAAGGCAGACTAATCAAGTTGGCAGTGCTTCCTTCCACCGCTGGCTGTATCATCATTCACCGGTCCTTGACGTGAATTATACAGGAGTTCTCTGCCTTCGGGATTTATTACGGGTCGCACATTGCCATAAAGTTCCTTATGGTTATGCGCCAGTCGAGCCGAAGGCAGAGTCACTTCCTCCCGGCAAGTTCTGCGTGGCACTGGGACCATTCTTATTCATATGAGCCAGCCACTAGATGCTATCCTGTAATCAATGGCCAAGTATTGTGAATGTGCACAGAGAGTAGGCAGCGAAATATTTGTATTTTATTATTTATTTATTGATCTATTCCTTTTCGTCAGTTGCAGTCACAGTACCATAATAATAATAATAATATATATATATATAAAATTAAATTTAATTGAATTTGAAATTGGTGACATTTATGTTTTAAAATGCACTGTTTTACCGATTTTGAGTTTACCGCAGAAACCCAAAATCGCGAGATGATTTTATAAACAGAGATGTGAGAAGGAGTTCTGCCTATGTAATATTCAGTACTAACTAACCATTTAATATTTAGTAAACTAAGTACTAACTTGAATAGTAATATTTGTTTATTTGGGCTTTTTGGGCGTAAAACCTCAAGGTCATGAATAGTAATATATTCATACTTCATTCAATACTAACTTACAGTAATATTCATACTTCATTCAATACTAACTTACAGTAATATTCATACTTCATTCAATACTAACTTATAGTAATATTCATACTTTATTCAATACTAACTTATAGTAATATATTCATACTTCATTCAATACTAACTTATAGTAATATTCATACTTCATTCAATACTAACTTATAGTAATATTCATACTTCATTCAATACTAACTTATAGTAATATTCATACTTCATTCAATACTAACTTATAGTAATATTCATACTTCATTCAATACTAACTTATAGTAATATTCATACTTCATGCAATACTAATTTTCATGGATAACCTTATATTTTAAGGAATCAAATGGGTAAAATAATTAAAAGTAAATGTAATAATTCAGTTAATTATTTTTTTTTTCAAATTAACTAATAAAAATACATATATTTTGTTGGTTATTTTCTGGCGCGAAAGGCTGTGTAGGCATACGTATAAAAAAGGGGTACTCACTACTTTTGCTATAGCATGCTATTTGTGTTATTTTGCTAAACTCGTCGAGTTTCTACAGTTATTTCCTGTATAAAATTGATGGGCTTAGCACAATAGCACAAATAGCATTCTATAGCAAACGTAGTGAGTACCCCTAAAGTAAAATTCCATTTTTATAAAATTTCCATTTAGTTTAAAGTGAAACATCTGTATTCATTAAATAAACTTTAAAGTATAAATAATTAGTAACAATGTCAGTTTATTGATTTATAACAACATATAGTAATATTGTTTCTAAAATCTTGGATACTATATGGAAGAATATAACTTGTACTAGGGGTACTCACTACGCTTGCTATAGCACATGTTCTGTGCTATTTTGCTAAACTCGCCGAGTTTCTATAGTAGCCTGCTCGGCAAGTTTAGCAGAATAGCACAAAAAATGTGCTATAGCAAACGTAGTGAGTACCCCTAATATACTATACGGTAGCTACTCTGAATCTCATAACCCCTCTCATTACAAATATCATATGTTCATAACTTTATGGGGCATTATATGAAATTGTACGATTTCTTTTCTTGTTTATTAACTTTTCTAAAATATTGTGCTTTCCAAGAGTATATATTACGTATTTTTTACTACTCATATTTCAGAAATACTTTTTTGATAACTTGGTAACAAAAAATTTATTTTTTCCTCCTAAAGCTAAATTTTTTCTTCTTGCACGGTATTTAATTATACATGTTCGGGAAAGAATGCCGTAAATTGTGGTAAAATCGTATCAAAACCCGTCTAGTGGAAGAAGTTTGTGGAAACCAAGATTCGCAATATTTCATATATATATATATATATATATATATATATATATATATATATATATATATGGGAGCGGCGTGGTTTAGTGGATAGAGCACTAGTCTGCTGTGCTCCGGGTCCTGGGTTCGAATCCCGGCTGTGGCAGAAATATTATTTATTCTGTTAATTCAGTCGGGGGGCGACCCTAGGGTATGGAGACCCTCCTGGGGCAGACCCAGCCTCCATAAAGTGGGTACCCAAATTAATTGGGGAAAAACCTGGCGGCTGAGCGTGATTAAGGCCTAATCACCTCATTGCACTACCGTTGGCCTAGAAACAGTACGAATCTCTATATGTACTGAGACCAAGACCCTTCATGGGTTGTAGTGGTACAGGTTTTTTTTATATATATATATCTATTGTCAAGGAAACTTACTTCACATTGTCCACTAAATGGCTCTCTCTCTCTCTCTCTCTATATATATATATATATATATATATATATATATATAAATAGTGATGTATTTTTTTTACTGTTACAATTTTCTCATGAATAGAGATCTAAAAAATAAAATTTAAACAAAAATCAACTAGCACATTTAGTCGATTTCGATAATTTGATAATTTAAGGTATGGAGATTCTATTAAAACGCGGGATCACTTGTAGCTGGGTGGCTAGCGTAACAGCCTCCCATGCTAAAGGTCACGGGATCAAACCCGCAGGTGGTCCTAAGATTTTTTGATGGGAGTAAAAAATCCTTAGTTACGCCGTCCTTCGGAGGGGACGTTAAAAGGTGGTCCCGAGCCTGTGCGATGTCACGTACTCGTTAAAGATCCCTATCCTAATAAAACCTGGATAGGCAAAATTTAGGACTCCCACTGTAGCATCGTCCGATTAGCCATAGTAGCATAAAGTGACGTTAAATAAATAAACAATCTATTAAAACGGACGCAGGTGTATTATTCGGTCGGGCACACTTTATCCAAAACGAGAAAATCCCGAGGTAAGTAGAAGTGAATAACGCGGTTAAAGGGCAGTTTTCCGTAAGGGCTAACAAGTGGAAAACGAGGATTCCTCTTCGCACGCTGTTATCATTTTTTCTCCCTTCTCCTCCTCCTTGGTCCGGAGGCTAATCCCGGATTTATGGTCTGTCCTCGAGCACAATGGCCGCCGAAGGGTTCCCGCCCTAAATTAATTGCTAATTTCTCAACCACCCTCACGAACTAAATCCCTTTCAGAGAGAGAGAGAGAGGCGGGCTATTCGTTTGCCTCCATCCCTTGACATATTCCTATCTACTTCTTACGCTGGCTAATTCGCTCCCCATTCATCTTTCAGTTTTAATTAACCGCAGCCTCCGAAATATGATTAATTAACATAAGACGGTAATTAACAGCTTTCTCGGCCGCTGGTGACTGTATCTCTTTAATTTCATTCCGATTTTCCGTTTGTTCAGCTTCTTACCGTTTTAACGCCACCCCTTTAAGCTGAAGCGGTCGGATGGTTTTGCATATATTTATTTATTCAGGCATAAATATAAAAATTATTATATAATGGTTTATTATTGCCAAAAAATTAAGTATATAAAGTGATATATTCCATATCCATCCATAAAAATCTGGTGCGGGCAACACACGACTTTAACTTACATTTTTTTTTAGAATCGATTAAAGAATTTTCAAATACAGTAAGTGAGTGAAACCATTAAAGAATTAATTTATGGCATTTCTTTAGAAACATGTGTTTTATTTAAAAATCTATTATATTACTTTCACTTACTATATATAGTAAGGGAAAGTATTGCGATCGTGAACATTTTAGAATTCTAGTTTTCAACGGAAATACACGTTTTAGGGTCCCCTGTGTGGTAACTCCCGGGCGGAAACAGTAAGTCCTATGAAACTGAAATTTCATATTTAAGACACCTATACGCCCGAGACGTAACAAAACTTTTTTCATCAAAACGAGCTTACCAGAAGAGCCACTTTATACCATGCATTTTGCACCTTTTTTCGATTTTCTCGAAAACGGTTCCGACGATTTTGATTAAACTCGCTATATCGATGTAAAATTTAATGGGCTTAATATCATGTAGGTTTTATTTAGATAAAAATGGTCTGACAGGGCTTAAATGCTGATATTTTAAATTTTTTTCCCCTAAAGTACCTTTAATTTTGTAGATTCAATAATAATAACTAGAAAATCTTGTTAACGCTGATGAAAAACAGGTAAATATATAAATTGAATAAATTCGATACCCAACTAAAGGAGAAAACAGAAAAAATATTTTTTAAATGCAATTTTTCGTTTTTGAACATAAGAGCAGTAATATACATGTATGATATACCGTTGGAAAGCTAAAGATTTTAGAAAAAATATTATCTCATACACAAGCTTTTAAAAGTTAATAGAGAGTGATAAAATGAACATAAAACTAACTGATTATTTTAGATAATAAAATAAAAGATTTTTTAATAAAACACATGTTTCTATATAAATTAAATTTAATTAATTCTTTAATAGTTTCACGTATTTTTAACTCTAACTGTATTTGAAAATTCTTTCATTGATTTTACAAATCGATGAAAGTGAAAGTCGTGTGTTGCCCGCACCAGATTTTTTTTATCTAAAACTAGCTGTAACCCGCGGCTTTGCTCGCGAATATTTTATTTTGTCTATATTTAAATTCGTTTGTGGGGATGTGGTAACAAAGAAATTACCAATAAAACAAACTTTTTTTATTTTTTTCTTACTGGTGTGTTTTCTTGGTGACTGCACCCTCAACCAACTTCCTTACCATATAGTCAAAACGGTCAACAACCACTCCATTATTATAAGACATATACATTTTCAAGAAATATAAATATTATATCTTTATCAATTACATTTATCAAAGTTGTTTTCAAGTTAAAATATTCCCATTCGTTGGATCAATGTATGTATTGTATATCAATCACATTTATGTTGCAAACGTGACTATATTCCACGATTACGTTACAGCTGAAATATTTTGGGTAATTTTGGGCATGACTACTCGCATTTATTAGACGAAAGATGGAATTATGGTTAAAGAGGAAAGTGATTTAAAAAAACAACTTAACCTATTACTACAATTACTCTAATATAACTCTAAATATATTGTTTCTAAAACAAAGTCATATTGAAAAAATCTGGTGCGCGCAACACACGACTTTCACTTACCTCCGTTGTTAAAATCAATTTGAGAATTTTACAATACATTTAAAGATACAAATAAATTGTTAAAGAATTAATTACTTTGAATTTTAATAGAAAAATGTATTTTATTAAACAATCTATTATATTTTTATCAACAACAATTAGTTAGTTTTATCGGCTTTTCATCACTCTCCATTAACCTTTAAAATTTCGTGTATTAGATAACATTTTTTCTGAAATCTTTAGCTTTCTAACGGTATATTATACTTCTATATTGCTGCTATTTTTGTGTTCAAAATAGAAAAAAAATCAAAAATTGCATAAAAGAAAAAAATGTTTGCACTTTTCTTAATGAGTTGTTTATCAAATTCACAGAACTTGCATATTTACCCGTTATTTATCAATGCTAATAAGATAATGTTCCAATTTCTTTTAAATCTACAAAATTAAAGATACTTTAAAGAAAGAAAATTTAAAATATCGGCCTTTAAGCCCTGTAAGACTATTTCAATCCTAAATAGAATGAAACCTACATCATATTAAAGCCATCAAATTTTATAGTAGAGTTCAATCAAAACAGTTAGAGCCGTTTTTGAGAAAAATCGTAATAAGGTACCATATGCATGGTATAAAGTAGATCTTCCGGTCAGCTGATTTTGATGAAAATATTTCTGTAACATCTCAGGCGCATAGTTTTCTTAAATATGAAATTTCAGTTTCCTAAGACTTTTCGTTTTCGTCCGAGAGTTACCACGCACACACACGGACACACACAAACACACCTTTTTGCGAAACTTTGGACTCAGGGAACCCTAAAACGCGTATTTCCGTTGAAAACTGGAATTCGAAAATTTTCAAGATTGCAATACTTTCCCTTACTATGTATTCCATATATTGGGTTGATGCAAAATTAATGCAGGTTTCCTCTATTGCAATATCTTAATTCCAATTGTGTAAACAAAGCTAATCCTAACATTGATCATTATTATACCAAAACAAACCTTATCTAATACCCTCTCTTTCACCATGAATTTGTTTAGTAAAATCGTTTTGTTCAGTGTGTTCAAAGGTCTTGAATCGAAAATGTCAAAGTGCGATTTTCGTCAAATTTATTTTTACGAATTTAAATTAGGGCGCAGCGCTGCGCAAACGGCTCGTAATATTAATGAAGTGTGGGGTCAGGGGGCTATTAATGAGTGCACGGTGCAGCGTTGGTTCCAGAAGTTTCGCAGAGGAGATTTCGACCTCGAAGACAAGGAAGGTCGGGGCCGTCATCTTACTCTGGACAACGACCAGCTGAGGTCAAAAGTGGAAGAAGACCCAACCAAAACTACACGAGAAATGGCGGTGGAATTCGGAACTCAAAAATTGCAACGTCTTTGCCCAGCATTGATGAATCGGAAGGGGCCGATCCTGCTCCACGATAACGCCAGACCACACGTTGCACAACCAACGCTTCGACGACTGCACGAGTTGGGCTACGAAGTTCTCCAACATCCGCCTTATTCACCTGACCTCTCTCCTACAGACTTCCACTTTTTCAGGCATCTGGACAACTTTTTGAGGGAGAAAAATTTTCAAAACCAGGACGACATTGAAAATTCTTTTCGTGATTTCATTGAGTCCAGGGATTCGGATTTTTTTTCTGGTGGAATAAGAAAGCTTGTTGAACGTTGGCAAAAGTGCATTGATTCAGATGGAAATTATTTGATTAAATATATATGGTTAAAGTAAAGATATGGCGTATTTACAATACCTACTAAAAACCTGCATTAATTTTGCATCAACCCAATATAAGTAATTGAAAGTAAAAAAAATCTGGTGCGGGCAACACACGACTTTCACTTACCTCCGTTGATAAAATCAATGTACGAATTTTTAAATACAGTTAAAGATGAAAAAATACGTGAAACTATTAAAAATTAATTAAATTGAGTTTCTAGAGAAACATGTGTTTTATTAAAAAATCTTTTATATTATTATCTAAAATAATCAGTTAGTTTTATGTTCATTTCATCACTCTCTAATAACCTTTAAAAGCTTGTGTATAAGATGATATTTTTTTCTAAAATCTTTAGCTTTCCAACGGTATATTATACATGTATATTACTATTCTTACGTTCCAAAACAAAAAATTGCATTAAAAAAATATTATTTCAGTTTTCTCCCTTAGTTGGGTATCGAATTCATTTAATTTATATATTTACCTGTTTTTCATCAGTGGTAACAAGATAATATAGTTATTTTTATAGAATTGACAAAATTAAAGGTTTTTTAGAGACAGAGAATTTAAAATATCGGCATTTAAGCCCTGTCAGACCATTTTAATCCGAATGAAACTTAAATGATATTAAAGCCCATTAAATTTTACATCGATATAGCGAGTTTAAACAAAATCGTCGTATCCGTTTTCGAGAAAATCGAAAAAAGGTGCAAAAGGCATGGTATAAAGTGCCTTTTCTGGTAAGCTGATTTTGGTGAAAAAGATTTTGTAACTTCTCGGGCGTATATTTGTCTTAAATATAAAATTTCAGTTTCATAGGACTTACCGTTTCCGCCGGGAGTTACCACACACACAGACCTTTTTGCGGGACTTGGTTATTTAGACTCAGGGGACCCTAAAACGTGTATTACCGTTGAAAACTGGAATTCGAAAATTTTCACGATCGCAATACTTCCCCTTACTATATATAGTAAGTGAAAGTAATAGAACAAAAACTACACTTCATCTTTGTTTGCGGTTTGGCGAATTCAATTTGATAAATAAAATAATTTAAATTAAAATTACTACAAATTACGACATATGTTGATAGTAACTATGTTGAATGTGGTTATATAAAGTAAATACAGGTGAATAGCAATGAACTACTCTTTTTATGATAAATAAAAGATTATTATTTCATGGCAGATATCAATTTTATTTACTCAGTGTTACAATTACATACCAGGACCAAGTAGCCACATCCAAATTATTCAATAACATCGTTTTATCTTTTAAACATAACCGTTGTATTACATTATAACTCCTTTGCAACTCATAACTCTTTGCAAGTCATTCAAATGAGTACTTATAATTTTTCTGGAAACGTATAGTAATATGTATTTTATTATAAATGGAATTATAACTATAATGTGAACGTATATTTTATAAATAAGAACGCATAGAAACAATCAACACAAACTTATATTTGAATTAATAATCACATATGTAAAGATATGGGAAGGTTACTTGGGAACCAGTGTTGCCACAGTTAAACAAATTATATTTTACGTGTTAGAAAAATATATTTTTCAACCATTTAGAGTAGTAATAAAAAGGTTGATCAAAGTCGGTTCAGTAATTTCAGATTTTTTTTTATAAACTTCTTTATTCAAATCAAAACACAGACATGTTACAGTGCAAGTAGAAGTCACTATCCCACTAAGGCGAGCCCGTGTGTGGGAAAGGAGTTCACCTGCGGCAATTCAATAAAAGTACAATAACTAACAGTAACAGTACACAGTATGATACAATACAATACTTAAATAATATAACACAATTTTATAAAGAAACAGTAACACACTACACAGCAAAAACAATATAATAAATAAGGAATATAAAATACAATTATAAAGAAAGTAACACAGTATGAAGCAGTAATTGACAAAGCTTAAAAACTGTAAGGAATACATATACATATATACAATATATAAAATTAAGGTATGCAAATATAAAATTGAATTACATAATCCCTAATTTATACAAAAAACAATTATAAGAAACAGTTAAACAGTATACAGAAATATACTGTAATTGACTAAACCAAAAGCAATAAGGAATACAAATTCATATATTCAAGATATAAAATTAAGGCAAGTAAATACAATATTGAATTACATGATAAGCAATATAAAGATACATAACATAGTACACAGTAAGAAATTGACAAAATCAAAAGTAAATAAAGAATGCATATACTTGTACACAGGATAAATATCAGAATGAATGACGCAGGCTGGCATTGGCGACATGTCTATAGCGATGAGTAATTCGGATTCAATAATTCAGAAATTTTCTCTTCACTGAGGATTTCGCCCACATTTTAACATTGTAGTAATAATTTGAATACTTTGGAGGAGAGTTTATCGCGAACAATCATTGTGACACGAGATTTTTATATATATATATAATATATATATATATATATATATATATATATATAGATAATCAGTTAGTTATATCGGCTTTTCATCACTCTTTATTAACTTTTACAAGCTCTTGTGTATTAGATAATATTTTTTTTCTAAAATGTTAAGCTTTCCAACGGTATAGCATACATGTATATTACTGCCCTTAGGTTCAAAAACAAAAAAATTGCATTAGAAAATATATTTTTACAGTTTTCTCCTTTAGTTGCTTATCTAATTCATTTAATTTATATATTTACCTGTTTTTCATCAGTGGTAACAAGATAATATAGTTATTTTTATAGAATCAAAAAAATTAAACGTACTTTAAAGAAAGAAAATTTAAATATCGGCATTTATTAGCCCTGTCAGACCATTTAATCCGAATGAAACCTAATTTATATTAAAGCCCATTAAATTTTACATTGATATAGAGAATTTAATCAAAATCGTCGGAACCGTTTTCGAGAAAATCGAAAAAGGTGCAAATTTTATATTTTATATTTGTCTTAAATATAAAATTTCAGTTTCGTAGGACTTACCGTTCCCGCCCGGGAGTTACTACACACACACAGACCTTTTTGCGGGACTTGGTCATTTGGACTCAGTCCTAAAAACCTAAAAACACTAAAACGTGTATTTCCGTTGAAAACTGGAATTCGAAAATTTTCACGATCGCAATACTTTCCCTTACTATGTATAGTTAGTGAAAGTAAAAATAATGTACAAGAGAAATCTCTATCTCTTATTTCTAAAGCTAGAATATTACTATGAATGGATATATATACCCAAAAATCTGGTACGAGCAACACACGACTTTCACTTACTTCCGTAGTTAAAATCAATTTAAGAATTTTTAAATACATTTAGAGATAAAAATAAATTGAGAAAGAATTAATTAAATTTAATTTCAATAAAAACGTGTGTTTTATAAAATAATCTATTATATTGTTATCTACAACAATCAGTTAGTTTCATCGGCTTTTCATCACATTTTTTTCCAAAATGTTTAGCTCTCCAACGGTATATTATACACCTATATTACTATTCTTGTGTTCAAAAGCACAAAAATTGCATTCAAAAATATTTTTTGCACTTTTCTCCTTCAGTTCTTTATATTTATATTATTGACTTCGCTCAACTTTTATATTTCGATGTTATTTATCAATGCTTACAAGATGACGTGCCTAAGTTTTTGAAATTTACTAAATGAAAGATACTTTAGTAGTATTATAAAGTGGCTCTTCTCGTTAGCTGATTTTGATTAAAAAGTTTCAGTAACATCTCGGGCGTACAGTTTCATAGGACACGTTTTCGTCCGGTTGTAACCACACCCTAAAAACGTGTATTTTCGTTTAAAACTGGAATTAGAAAATTTTCATTATCGTAATAATTTCTCTTATAGATGATTGAAAGTGATAAAAGAATGGTAGAGATAGAGCTTTCACTCATACTGAAACGCTGTTTATGTTTCTAGCAAAAAAATAAAAAAATAATTGGACTTAGGGGACATCATATTAATTTTTCGATCCCTAACGATTAGCGTTGTCCTTTATTTACTTTTTCATTTTCCCGAGCTGTCGAAGCGTGGACAGTAAGTAAACAGATTATATTGTTGCTGTATAATAGTTATTGTAAGAGGATTGTGGCCAGGGGAGCTTGAAATTACTATCGACGGGCCGCTCCAAGCAGAATTAAAAAAGTTGATCTAAGTGGCAGAGGCACATCTGCCCTCGATGAGATAGCCATCTTGGAATTAACTTGACCCTAATAGGATAGGATTATGTCTCCGCTAGCCCCCAGCTTCATCTCTTCTCTATAAATCGCCTTTGTTTTATTTTTTAGATTGTTGATAGATGTCTGTCGGTCAACATTGACACGAGGGTGTGTTTTATATCTGACCCGATGCACCTGTTCACACTGCACTTGCAGATTTATTAAGACTGTATATTCATGTTTTTATTATAGTAATCTTTTGGTTTATTATTTTCATTAATGAACCTTTGTAATCAGCAAGATAAAAAAAATATATATATACTCTTCCCTTCCACCCAAAAAAAAAAAAAAAAAAAAAAAAAATTGAGAGCTTACGTTTCAGGATGCATATAATCCGAATAACGAATAACCATATTGGGTTGATGCAAAATTAATGCAGGTTTCCTCTATTGCAATATCTTAATTCCAATTGTGTAAACAAAGCTAATCCTAACATTGATCATTATTATACCAAAACAAACCTTATCTAATACCCTCTCTTTCACCATGAATTTGTTTAGTAAAATCGTTTTGTTCAGTGTGTTCAAAGGTCTTGAATCGAAAATGTCAAAGTGCGATTTTCGTCAAATTTATTTTTACGAATTTAAATTAGGGCGCAGCGCTGCGCAAACGGCTCGTAATATTAATGAAGTGTGGGGTCAGGGGGCTATTAATGAGTGCACGGTGCAGCGTTGGTTCCAGAAGTTTCGCAGAGGAGATTTCGACCTCGAAGACAAGGAAGGTCGGGGCCGTCATCTTGCTCTGGACAACGACCAGCTGAGGTCAAAAGTGGAAGAAGACCCAACCAAAACCACACGAGAAATGGCGGCGGAACTCGGAACTCAAAAATTGCAACGTCTTTGCCCAGCATTGATGAATCGGAAGGGGCCGATCCTGCTCCACGATAACGCCAGACCACACGTTGCACAACCAACGCTTCGACGACTGCACGAGTTGGGCTACGAAGTTCTCCAACATCCGCCTTATTCACCTGACCTCTCTCCTACAGACTTCCACTTTTTCAGGCATCTGGACAACTTTTTGAGGGAGAAAAATTTTCAAAACCAGGACGACATTGAAAATTCTTTTCGTGATTTCATTGAGTCCAGGGATTTGGATTTTTTTTCTGGTGGAATAAGAAAGCTTGTTGAACGTTGGCAAAAGTGCATTGATTCAGATGGAAATTATTTTGATTAAATATATATGGTTAAAGTAAAGATATGGCGTATTTACAATACCTACTAAAAACCTGCATTAATTTTGCATCAACCCAATATATACTCTTACCCTTCCCCCCAAAAAAAAAAAAAAAAAAAAAAAAAATTGAGAGCTTACGTTTCAGGATGCATATAATCCGAATAACGAATAACCAATCATTCAATTGGTGGAGAACATTCGTTTATATCACCTCATTTAACACATTCAGGCTATTTTACGACCTTTTTGATATTTTACTCACAATTTTTATTAATTTTATTTTTATACTAGCTGTGTCACGCAGCTTTGCTCGCGAATATTGCATTTCGTATTAATTTATGTGCGTTTATGGTGAGATTGGCTATAATAAATATCAACTATCAGCTTTACTCTTTGTAACAATATAGATAATAATATAGATTGATATAAATATTTCCGCGTTGTGTAACATTCTATACTCCCCAGTAGCCTCATCTCTCTTCGGACCAAATATTTTAGTACCTTATTTTCTAAAACCTTTAGCCGTTGTCCGTCCTTCAAAGTAAACGGCCACGTTTCACTGTCGGAAGAATAACAGTTTAATAAATTCTAACCGTTAAGTTTTTAGACAGAAGCTAAGTAATTTCGCAACTGAATTATAACACGCATTTCCCCCATTTAACCAGGACTTTATTTTTTCCTGGATTTTTTTTTTCGTTATCATTGAACCTAAATACTTAAATTTCTCTACGTGTTCAAAAGTATACCCTGATATATCAATATCACTATGATCGCCACCGTCTCTGCTACAAATAATATATTTTGTCTTTTAGGTATTTATTTCGAGTCCTATTTCTTTACCGTTTTTTTTTAACGGACTTGTATTTAGTTTTTTAGTTTCCGTGTCTTCCTTTAGCAGTACCAAATCATCGGCGTGTCCCAGAACCGGAATTTTATCACCCAAATTTAAACCTTCTTAGTACATATAATTTTTTCTTTGATATATTCTAAAGCGACTTCGTTTCTAAGCGATTAAAGCGACTTGATTTCTGTTATTATGATTGCTATTAAGAAGTTTTTAAAAGAATATATTTAATGACATTTAAAGATGACATTTTTAGTTTTATTTTCTTGTGGCAGAAGAACATACTGATTTTCTCCGCAACCCGATCTCGACGTAAATCTATTCCTACGTGTTTAAATGGAAAAATATAAATTAACGGGAAATTGCATTATTTAAAAATAAAAGGTAAATCATTTGGAATCATTGGGAAACGAGGTTTTTTTTTTTTCTCCCAAATTTTCACCGTTTTTTCCCAGATTTTCGGCTGATTCTTCGGTCCTATTGGTAGGAGCGTGATGTTATATAGCCTATAACCTTCCTCGATAAATGGACTATCCAACACAAAAATTTTTCAATTAGAACCAGTAGTTTCTGAGATTAGCGCGTTCAAATAAACAAACAAACAAACTCTTCAGCTTTATAATATTAGTATAGATTTATTAATTTTTTTAAATTTATTTATTATAATATTTTTTTTTTCTTTCTCTTCCTCATAGGTAAGTTAATCGTCTTCTGAAGATGTTTTGGGCAATAATAACCAATCGCAGTTTTTTGCCCTTAAAACCAAAACAACAACAACGAATGGAAAAATCCGTTTATCTGCGGCATATCTCCGACACTATTGGAATATTTTTTTTTGAAATTCGCCACAAAAATACTAGTCCATTCAACGATGATCCTAACACCTAGACGTTGATATCAGCTCTTTAGTTTTAAAATGGCGGCCGATTAAATGTGATTTAATTCAATAACTCAGTCATTTTTGAAGATAGAGAAAAAATGTATAATTTTTTTTAAACCAAAAAACAGCGAATAGTTATATAAAAGCGAAAAAAATTTTAAAAAAAAAATTGAAATTTTACACATAAATACGCTCATAACTCAATTATTTTGGAAGATAGAGAAAATTATGTATAGAATCAGTAAAGCACGATAAACAAAAATAAAATAAATAAAATGAAATTGAAAAATACGAAATATATTGAAGTAACTCAGTTATTTTTAAAAATAGAGAAACAATTTACTAGTGTTTTTTAACCCCCCAAAAAAATTAAAATTTTACAGATAAATACGCTCATAACTCAGGTACTTTTTACGATAGAGAAAAGTATATATAGAGTTTTAGAATCAGTAGAGCGCAATAAACAAAAAACAAAAAAAAATTTAAATATACGCTTGTAACTCAGTTATTTTTTAAAAAAGATAAAAATTTAGTAGTGTTTTTTACCGTCCCCCTCAAAAAAAAAAAAAAAAATAGAAATTTTACAGATAAATACGCTCATAACTCAGTTACTTTTTACGATAGAGAAAAGTATGCATAGAGTTTTAGAATCAGCAAAGCGCGTTAAACAAAAAAAAAAAAAGAAAACAAAAATGAAAAAAATTTAAATTTCACCCATAACTCTTCACTTATAACTCAGTTATTTTTGAAGATAATTCGAAATCCATATGTATATTCATGTAACAAATTATAATAGATGTAATCACTAAAAATCGGTTATTATTCAAGTTAGAGAAAAATCGAAACGATTTTCGAGATCAAGACAGCGCGATGAACAAAGAGCAAAACAAAAATTAAAAAATCATTTTATATGGTCAAGCCACAAATTATAAGAGATGTGATTCCCTGATAACTCGGTTATTATTTATGATAAAGATTTAATAAAAATGTAAGATGTTCTGGAATCAGGAAATTTAATTTGAATTATTTGAATGAAAATCGAAAGAAAAGTAAAGGAAATAGTGACGCAGTCCTGTATAAATGCTTTTGGTTTACTATTTTCAATAATCAACCTCTGTAATTGACTAGCTGAGATATTGCGTTTTGAAATCAGCAGTAGTGGCATGATATTATCCTTTGAATTATTGCTTTTCATATTACTTTTTAAAATAAAATAAATAAACTTTATTCACATATTTACATTTTGAAAAAAATGTTAACAATGATTTTGGATGAGTCATCCTTACAATCAGAAAATATTTTTGTTTTTTTGTGATTATAGTACTTTAGCCTAAATGGCAAACATATGGTGAAATAAAATTGAGGTTATATTGCGATTGTATGAAAAATTATACAAAAAACCTACGCATAAAAACTACACATAAAATAATTGACAATACATAAAATATTTGAAGATACATAAAATAATTGAAAATACATAAAATAATTGAAAACACATGAAATAATTGAAAACAAAAAAATTAATAGAAAATACATAATATGATTGAAAATTATAAAATTTAGAAATTTATAACATAAGAAAGTAAGTTAACTTAATAATATATGTTTTGTTCTCTTATGGGTATATCGTTTTAGTGAAAATTTATTGTAATTACCGATTTCTTTTATTAATGGGTTTTTAGAGACTGGGGTTTTACTGAAGTAAGAAGCTGTTTGTGAATGGACAAGTTGTTTGATTGTAGGAAGCTGCAAGTCTTGGAGCATTGATGATATTTTCGTGTATCGGGGGAAATTATTTATTATCCGCATTGACAAGTTTTGAATTCTCTCGAGTTTTTGGAAATTAGTCGAGCAGGATGAGCTCCAGACTGGAGAGGCGTATGTGATTAACGGGCGGATGACTGATTTATATATTGTTAATTTGTTTTTAGGACTCAAATGGGATTTTCTATTAAAGTAAGGAAACATTTTGTATATTATTTTTTTCGCTTTATCAATTTTTCTGTTGATGTGGTCTGTGGAAGTAAGTGATTTGTCTAAAGTTAGGCCTAAGTACTGTACAGATTTTGACCATGGAATGAGAGCTGAATTTAACTTAATTTGGTGGTTTATTTTTGAGCGACGTTTAGTGAACAGGATTGCTTCAGATTTGGTGGGATTAATTTTCAATTTCCATTTGTTGCAATATTTGTTAAATTGTTTAAAGTAATGTTGTAAGCGATTTGCTACAGTATCATACGATATGATGAAGTATACAATGCAGTGTCATCAGCGTATAAGGACCTCGTCACAAATGGGTTGGTTGGCAGGTCGGAAATGAACAAATTAAATAGATTTGGAGATAAGCAAGAGCCTTGGGGAAGACCCACCGAGATAGGGAGAGTATCGGAAGTAGATTTGCCAACTTGAATATTCATATTATTCAATTGCCTATCAACAGCTATACAAACAGTTATACCCTAATATTTTTATTTGGAAATAATAAATCATTGCGTAATAATTTGCAGCGTTTTTATTTGAATGTTATCCAGCCACGTATCTATACGACTGACGATCAAAATAATCAAGCTCTAATAATGGTTGTTCACGCCATATGTTATGGCCTGATGAGGTTTCATGACTGTTTCATGAAAAAAAAAACTGTATAATTTTTATGATATTTATCAATAGATCATTTTGTATTAATCTTTATTTTTTTATCTGTTTTAAAAATAGTTATTTTTAATATAATTAAATGTTTTGAATAGAAGAGAAAGAAAAAGAAGACGATCGTACTTAAATTGTTTTTATTACTGCCTATTGGCGGGGGGTCTTAAGCTAGGGTCTAAAGGGTAGATGTGCCTGATAGACCCGAGTCTGCTCTCATACTCTGTACGTTTGCAAACAAAGTTCTTCATTTTCTCATCGTTCCCCTTGGAACTTGGAAAAGCCGCCCTGCGGTCATTTTCAACATACCTGAGAACTTCGTCCAAGCCGCCCTGCGATGATTTTCTACAATACTCAACTGGACTTTTTCACGTGAATATAGCCTATCTATTAGTGGTACATTTAATTTCTGAATTCTTATTCAAGAAACTGTTTAATTTTGATAACTATTTTTTACATCTTTAAGCATTTAATTAAGTTAAGTTTGTTTCTCCTATTTTCTTCAATATTTTAATTAGGTTTATTTTGTTTCCTACATTTTGTTACAGCTGTTTAATTATAATTAGGTTAATTTGTTTCTTATATTTTCTTATATAAATTTATTAGGTTGAATTTGTTTCTTATCTTGTTGATATGTATTTTAGTCTATTAAATGTATTGTGATTCGTCGTTTGCTTTCATTATTTTTATTTATTTTAAACCTATACAGTCCACTAATTTATTTCAATAGAACCACCCTCAATTTTGAGTTGTCACTTGGAAGTACTGTTCTTTCACGGATAGCCCAGCGTATACAATGGTGATGTATCAATTTATTCATTTTATATTTTTATATATCCCAAATCCTTCAGTCCCACATCACAGCCATTGAGGAATGGTGTCGGAACTTGAGGATTAAAATAAATCCTAAAAAATCCCACCAAATTACCTTTACCCTTCGTCGAAAACCGATGACCTCCTGCCCTACCGTATCCTTTAATAATACGCCACTCATACCTGTTGAACAAATCCGATACCTAGGACTCCATCTTGACAAACGTCTTACATGGAACCCTCACACGAGACTAAAACGACAGGAAACTGCCCGTAGATACCGATTACTACAACACTTACTAGACAAACGTTCAAAACTTCCAATTCACTACAAAAAGCTCATTTATATCACTGTCATCAAACCCATCTGGACATATGGAATCGAGCTTTGGGGCTCTACTAAGCCATCTAATTCCTCCCGCATCCAATCCTTACAATCCAAAATCCTTCGCAAAATCCTAAACGCTCCTTATTTCGTCACAAATAAAATCATCCATAACGACCTTAATATCCCATTTGTGGCAGACCTTTCTCGTACCAGATATACCACTTTTAATTCCAAACTTCCAACTCATATAAACCCTCTTGTCCGCAACCTATCAACCTCGCATATTCCTGACAACCCTCCGAGGCGATTGAAAAGAAGATGGCCTCGGGATCTACTTACTTAAATAAACATCGAAGTACTACCGCTGGGTAGTTTCTTCACAAGCCTTATACGCCTTTTATTATAATACATCATTTTTACTTATTGTATTTATGTAATATACAGTTGTAAAATTCAATAAAATATAATTAAAAATATATATATATTTTTATATAACATAATAATATATGATTTTGCAATATTTATTTACCCCAGAGCAACTGAGGGTGTAGAAATGTTCCATTCATTGTAATTCTCTGTACAGAGTTGTGTTTTAGGAGAGGCGAAACGACCCATTGGGCATGAGATAGCCAGCAGGGTTAGCGGAACTGTGATCGAGGCAGTTGTAAAAGTTTTTATTATTCCGCGCGGGCAGTTGGAAGAAATATGTCCAGATAGAGGCCCTTATTGCTGCAAACATTGTAGCAATAAAAAAAAAAGGGAATTATAAACCAAAACAGGCTTCCCTCGGCAGGAAAAGCCATTAGGGAAATCTTGCCGGAGCTCTGACGATTTTTTGCTTGGTTTTTATGTCAACTGTCATGGAAGATGAATCAGAGAGCAGATTGGGGAGTGTTGCGGGCGGAGAGAGTCAGATAGGATCGCGGCCGCTGGCCTGAATGCCCCGCCCCGAGATAAGGAGCTCGTAAACCAATTACAAAAATGCTGTCATTGTTCCCCAGGGTGTGGGGGAATCGTTAATGTAACTAATTGCTCTATGGAGATCGCCGTACCATCTTCTTCTCGTGGAGTATCGCTCCTAAACCTTTAGTACTCTCTCCTGCCTAATGGTTCCCATGCCGGGGTTAACCATCATCGGGAGAGAAAACAACTTTTGTGGGTCTTGTGATTCTAGACCATTACATTTCCTTAAAGAATAATTATAATTCACACTCAAATATGCACCACTTATTATACATTTACAAAGAAACATTTAGCCAATAAACATCTAAGTGGACGAATAGCAGTAAGCTAGAAATGTAAAATAATTTCTTGTGTGTTAAAAAGTGTTAATAATAGGGAAAGAACCCCGAAACGTAGAAAAAGTGTGTAATAAAATGTGAAGAAAAATAAATGTATAATAAAAGGAAGTTAAGGAGTGCATATGTGAGTGTGAAATACAATACTAAGTAAAACTTCCTAAAAAATTATAAAAGAAAAAAAGTTATAATTCAGTCTCTTATGTATGTAATATTTTATTGGGTTGTGTCACATGAAATGTCCGTTTTCAAGGTAAAGGATTTTTATTAAAAATACGATATGAAAACAAGATAATTTTATTCGAAGTATTTACCTTCTTTTTCTACACATTTTTCCTAACGTGACACCAACTTTTTTATCCCCGAACTGAAAAACTCTGAGCTTTGAAGTGAAAAAAAATCTGAAAACGCACATTTCACTCGATCATCATTTTCAAAAAGTTTTTCTTTGACGAAGATGTCTAATTCCTGAACAGGTGGTAATCTGTTGGAGACAAGTCGGGAGAAATGGTGGGTGTGGAGAACTTCGTAGCCCAGTTCTTTCAATTTTTGCACGGTATGTTTTGAAACATGGGGTCTTGCTGCCGCTCAGTGAGACCATGAGGCACCCATGTATCGAGCTTTTTTTACTTTCCCAATACACTTTAAATGTCTGGAAACGGTAGATGCACTTGCATTTAGTTGTGCTGAGAATCCTTTAACTGTTTGGTAAGGGTTTTCCTTCTACAGTATGTTTGAGGACATCGTTGTCTATTACGGACGGAGGTCTTCCTTGGGGCAAGTTTTCCAAGTCGGTATATCCAGCTGAAAAATTAACAAACCAACGGCGAATGGTCCGTTCATTAACACTCCCTTCCCCAAACGCCTTGCAAATATTTCTAGCGGCCTCAGCTGTTGAATGGCCGAGTTCGAACTCGTACAAAAATATTACTCGAAAGTTGCGTGTTTCCATGTTCGTATTTGGATGTATACTAAAAAGTGGATAATGATTGGAAGCTAATGTTATAATACAAAGGTAGAGGATTAGTAACTGTTTACTTTAAATATGTAAACATTCGGAAGAAAACAACAGAGACCTGGAAAATCCTTTAACTATAAAAACGGACATTTCATGTGAGACAAAATCAATACTATTTATGTGTACTTTTTTTTTTAATCACTCCTACTTCGCTTTTTTGAAGTAAAACGGGTGAGTTAACTGGGGGGAACGCGCGTTGCTTAGCAACCAGAGACTTGGAAGACCTGGAATACAATAATAAAATAGTTAACTCGGAATTGACTGGAGTTCTGACGCTGGTCAGATCCTCCACTCATGTACGGTATGTTTGTGGCTACAGCGCCCCAACTCCAGACCACAACAGACCAGTGATGCAGCTGAGATAGAGGCGCTGGGAACTCTTGGATTCCGCTTTTTTCTCCACAAGTGGAGGGTAAAGCTCGTGCTGGGGTCCCTTTAGCAATTGTATATATTGTATATAGTTATGATTGTTTGTAAGATGTTTATTTATTTGCCAACTTTTTATTTATCTCAATAATAGGTTGTTGTTTTGTTTTTTGTATTTAGTATTATTAATTACCGGGATAAAATTAAATTAACTCGGGATTAATCACCGATCAGTCTTGATTTTTTTTTGTACCAGTTCACAAGTAAAATGGCGTCAAGGTTGGAAAAATGAGCGATGTAAACAAACAAACTAAAAATCTGCAAATTGTAACACAATTCTTTGTTATTTCACAATAACTATATTAAAATATAACTGTTTATAGCTGCTAATCTTCAATAATAACCGAGTTTTAGGGGTATTATATCTATTTCTGACTCGAATATATAGATCAACTATTTTTTTTTTCTTTTCTTTTTATCGCGCTTTACTGAATCTAAAACTCTGTACATATTTTTCTCAATCTTCAGAAATAACTGCGTTATGGGTGGATTAATGGGTAAAATTTCAATTTTTTACTTTTCTTTTTTTCTCTTTTTTATAATTATTCGAATTTTTTTAGGTTAAAACCACTAATAAACTCTTTCTCTATATTCGAAAATAACAAAGTAAAAAACGTATTTATAGTCAAGATTTTAATTTTTTACTTTATTGCACTTTACTGATTATAAAACTCTTTACATATTTTTTTCTATCTTCAAAAATAACTGGGTTATGTTTATTTATGGGAAAATTTTTCTTTTTTTCTTATTTTTTTTTTATCTTTTTATAATTATTCGAAGTTTTCTTGATTAAAAAACACCAATAAATTTTTTCTCAATGTTCAAAAATAACTGAGTTATTGAAATAAATCACGTTTAATCGACCGCCATTTAAAAAAACAAAAAAACAGTTGATATCAACGTCTAGGTGTTAGGATCATCTTTGCATGCACTACTATTTTTGTGACGAATTAAAAAAAAAAAATGTTCCAGTAGTTACGGAAAATGCCGCGGTGGGCGGACAAACGGATTTTTAAAATTGTTTTTCAGTCCGCAGGCGTACCTCACGGTAGCATCTTAGGCCCAATCCTTTATTCCGTTTATACAGTTGACATTCCTATTCATACTAGCACTGTTCTCACTACTTACGCTGATGACACATGTGTGTTATCCGTAATTAATGACCCAGCAGTTGCATCACAATTCCTTGAAGAATGGTATCATAACTGGAGAATTAAAATCAATCCAAATAAATCCCATCAAATTACCTTTACCCTTCGCCGCAAGCCTATGAATACCTGTCCTACTGTATTCTTTGGCAACATTCCATTAATCCCCGTTGAACAGATCCACTACCTTGGACTCCATCTAGACAAGCGCCTTACTTGGAATCCTCACACTAGAATGAAACGACAAGAAACTGCCTGCAGATATCGCTTACTACAACACTTACTAGACAAACGATCAAAACTCTCTATTTACTACAAAAGACTCATTTACATCACGATTATCCGACCTATTTGGACCTATGACATTGAGCTATGGGGGTCCACTAAACTATCAAACTTCTCCCGCATACATTCCTTGCAATCCAAAATCCTAAGAAAAATCCTCAATGCTCCTTACTTTGTAACTAATAAAATCATCCATAGAGACCAAAATATCCCACTGGTGCAGACTTGGCCCGCGATAGATACACCTCCTTTAGTTCCAAACTACCTTTTTTTTTTTTTTTTTTTTTTTTTTTTTTTTTAACTTTGAATCTTTATTCACACCTGTAAATAATACAATGAACAATCAGTGAATGTGCGGTCAATTTTAAGAAACATGGCGTGATAGGCATGAGGGAGAGCAGCACCCAGCGGTACCTACTCCTGGCATGGAATTAGTGTGAGTTACTGAGGGAGAAGGTCTCTCATCCAACTCCTCTTCAGCCTTCTGTAGGCATTTCCTGGCATGAGTGTTGTGGCCATGTCATTGATTAGTGTGTTAGGGTGACCTTGTAGTCTGTCGTGGAAACGTTTGTAGCAAACTACCTGACCACTCAAACCCGCTTGTCCGTAACCTCTCATCTACATCTATTCCCGGTAAGTCTCCGAGGCGCCAGAAAAGACGGTGGCCTCCAGACCTGCTCATATAATAAACTTTGAAGTACTACCATTGGGTAGATTCTTTACATGTCTATTCAGCCATTTTACATATTGTATTTGTTTGTTTGTTTATTTATTTAACGTCACTTTATGAAGGGAAGGGGAGTTAATTTTATTTTTCGGACTATTACAAAGGTTTATTATTGAAAGTAAGAACCGAAGATTGAATTTTTTTTTTCCTGTTGTTTATGAACTGTAAGATTTTAAACTGCTATTGTAAAAAAATCATAATTGGTGACTTGAAAATACCTATGTATATTAAAAAAAAAAGTTGCTAAGTTTAAAAAAAATTTTTTATTTAAATGTATTTATATAGGATTACAGATCCTACTTTTATATTGAAACAAACAAGTTTGTCTATGAGTGCGTTGTGGCCATTACAGTTATTTACTCAGAATTATTGTATTGTTTTCGGATTGTCATTGCTAGATACATATTTTATAAGACAGGGTGTCGTTTTTATGACAGATATACCGTTAGTGGCTAAGAGCTGAGGACTAGCTATCAATATAATTACCCGGCGGTTGTCATTAAGAAGGCAGTTTATGGGAGCGCCACCCCAATATGTGGTTAGCCTTACTTAGCTTGATTACAGTTCCTCTGTTAACTGCTACTTTTATAGCTGCTACTCAATCACGGCTGCTTTACTGCCGACTGACAGCAGTGCTCATCCAATCTATTTTTATCTCTTTATTTGCATGTTAGTCGTAGTAAGTCCATTATGGTTCCCTTGTAATTCTCATTTCACTAATTCTACAAATCTGTACACTGTTTTTAATGAGCAAAACGTAATTTGTTTCTATTGGGTTGTTTCACATGAAATGTCCGTTTTTATAGTTTCTGAAATACATAAAGGATTTTGCAGGTCTCTGTTGTTTTCTTCCGAATGTTTACATATTTAAAGTAAACAGTTACTAATCCTCTACCTTTGCATTAAAGCATTAGCTTCCCAATCAATTTCCCACTTTTTAGTAAACCTCCAAATATGAACATTGAAACACGCGATTTTCGAGTAATATTTTTGTATGAGTTTAAACTCGACCATTCAGCAGCTGAGGCCGCTAGAAATATTTGCAAGGCGTTTGGGGAAGGGAGTGTTAATGAACGGACCATTCGCCGTTGGTTTGCTAAATTTTCAACTCCGCAATAGACAACGATGTTCTCAAACATACAGTAGAAGGAAACCCCTACCAAACAGTTAAAGGAATCTCAGCACAACTAAATGCAAGTGCATCTACCGTTTCCAGACATTTAAAGTGTATTGGGAAAGTAAAAAAGCTCGATACATGGGTACCTCATGATCTCACTGAGCGGCATCTAGAACCTATGTTTCAAAACATACCGTGCAAAAATTGAAATGTTCGCGGCCTTCAGACCTGTATATAACGCCTCATCGAACCGCAGCTTTCGACAGATCGCTCCTCGTCAGTATGGAATTCCATTCCTTCATATATTCGTCACTCTGACACTCTTCCTACCTTTAAATCCCGTCTATTCAATCACTTTCTTTCTAGCTAGTTCCCAAAGTGCCCTAGATTCGAAAATTTTCATAAAAAGAAGTAAAAATCATAGAAACGATAATTTAAGTATAATATTTTATTTTCATTGCATTCACACATTTATTATATTATTTCATCAACATTCCACCAATATTGTAATGCTCTTTTGATTAAAATTTGTATTTAAGAGTTGTATATACGGACATATATTTTTTGTTTTATTTTTTTGTCTCCTGTTTGTTATCAGTCAATAACGATCCGACTATTGCCTCTCAAACTCTTCAATACCACATCCGAGACCTTGAGGTATGGTGTCAGAATTGGAGAATTAAAATAAACTCCATCTAATCCCACCAAATAACCTTTACCCTTCGTCGTAAACCTATGACATCCTGCCCTACAGTATCCTTCAATAATATTCCGCTTGTTCCAGTTGAACAAATCCGTTACCTAGGACTTCTACTTGACAAACGTTTAACATGGAATCCTCACACAAGACTGAAACGACAAGAAACTGTTCGCCGCTTTCGGTTACTTCAACACTTACTAGACAAACGCTCTAAACTTTCACTTTACTACAAAACACTTTACTACATGACCATCATAAGACCTATATGGACTTACGGGTTTGAGCTATGGGGCTCTACTAAACCATCAAATTCTTTCCGTCTTCAATCGTTACAATCCAAAATCCTTCGAAAAATCCTCAACGCTCCTTATTTTGTCACGAACAAGCTCAACCATAACGACCTTAATATTCCCTTTGTAGCTGATTTGGCCCGAACCAGGTATCAATCCTTCCATGACTAACTCCACTCCCACTCTAACCCACTAGTTTCAATGCTTCCTCTTCTATTCCTGACAATCCTCCGAGGCGCCTGAAAAGAAGATGGCCTCGAGACCTTCTAGTTTAGATTCATAGTGGAGTGATGCCAATGGGCATTTTCTCTTCATGTATATTATCTGACAACTAATTTACTTGATGTATTTACTATTACAGTTGTAAATCTCAATAAATGGAAAACAATTTGTCTAGTTTTGTTATTAATTATTAGAAGCTACCTTTTAATATATGTTATGATAGTTTTTATTTTCTTTATTTTTTGTTTGTTTAATTGTACTCTAAGGCACTAAAGTTTCTTTTGTAATATTAATCTTAAGGGACTCGTCCTAGAATAAATAAAGAATTTATTATTATTATTAAATCTATACTAATACTATAAAGCTGAAGAGTTTGTTTGTTTGTTTAAACGCGCTAATCTCAGAAACTACTGGTTGAAAAATTCTTTTTGTGTTGGATAGTCCATTTATCGAGGAAGGTAATAGGCTATATAACATCACGCTGCGACCAATAGGACCGAAGAATCAGTGGAAAATCTTTAAAAAAACGGGGAAAATTGACCTCGCATCCCAACGATTCCAAATGATTTACCTTTCAATTTTAAAATAATTCAATGTCCCGTTAAGTTAACTTTAGTCGTAACAATTAATAAATCACATGGGCAAACATTTAAACACGTAAGAATCGAAAAAAAATCTTGCATCAAAGAAAGGTGATGCTTAGTATTTTGTGGGATTGGAAGGGATCCATACATTTTGAGCTCCTTCCACAAAACCAAACTATAAATAAATTTTCATCTTTTCTGTTCCCTCGAAAATTTTCTACAAGGGAAATCCTACTCTTCAGAAGATGAATTCAAAACTGAGCTTTTATTGTTCTTCTGGAGTAAGGATAGTGATTTTTGAAAAAAGGGATAATGGACCTTTCAAGCCGTTTGGAAAGGGTAATAATGGAACTATTTTGTAGATTAAATATATAAATTTTAAGCTGTTCATCAATTTTAATTGTTGTCCAAATTCCTCTTCGAACTTTCCGGACAGCCCAATATATTTTTTTAAAAACGTCTAAATAACGATCATAATAAATGAAATTGACGCAGACGAAGTCACAAGCAACAGCTATTTATTACATAAAGTAAAAGTTACCTCTGACTAAGGGATAAGGAAGCCAACATATACCGTACCCTGGATATCGACAGGAGGCTAAGATCCCAGAAACTATAAGTGGCAGCCGCCGATTTCCATATGAATCGGCTGACCCCTGGAAGAGATTGGTTCCAGTCCTCCGGCCTGCGCACCGGAATGATACGGTTAGCTATAGTGTCCTGTCTACTTCTGCTTCGGGGGTCGATATCATAACTGTCTCCTCTCTTATTCCGGTTGTCGATGGTTGTTATTGTCCATGTGTCTCGTTAATAGCAACTCGAAACAAATGATAGTAATCCCAAACCGCATAGGTATGGCTTTCTAAGGTTTCTTAAGCTAAGAAAAAATTTTTTCTATTGTCAAATATTATTTAAAAAAATTAAATAATTCTTTAAGTAAGGTAAATTACACAAAAGACAGTCCTTACTCATATATCTCTTTATCCGAACACGCTATATCCCTGGACCATGATTTTGATTTTGATAATCCTGAAATCCTAGCCACCATATGGAAAAAGATCGAGTACCCGTCAATCATAAAACAGACAAAGAAATAATCTCTCCCTCTAACTTTATTGTACAAATTGCTTGTGTAATTTATAATTTATTTACCGTATATTTATCTTTTCGTTTATAACAATTTTTGTTATTTATTTATTTTTTTTTTTTTTTTTATTATATACCTGATGGATCTTTTACATACCTCAGAATCTAGTGTTTATAATTTTCTGTTAAAAATGTTGAGCCTTATTGTACATATGTTTTGTTTTTCCATTGTATAATTTTGTAAACCTTTTTAAAAACAAAGATAAGCTATAGTATTTACATTTAGAGGAGAAAACGTTCAGGGTTTTTACATGAACCCCTCCCCATACTACCTATGTTTATGGTTTTCCTCAGTTTATGCTTGGACATGGCTCAGTAATGGTACGTTTATATATATATATATATATATTTTACTTCTATATTAAAGTCTAAAGTTTTTTTTTTTCTTATCATCTTCAGATTGTGTATCATATTATCATTATTTGTATCTATAATATTTAAGTATGTTAGTATATTTCATGTTTTATTTCAAATGTTATCATTGTTTCTACATTCAAATGAAAATTTTCATTTTCATATTCTTCTTCTTCTTCTTCGTTCTTCCCTCAAATGGCGATGTCCGAGAGTAAAAATGTAAACTCAATGGTCCTCTTGAGGTCCTCCAGAGCACCATAGAGCTTAGTCACCAACTCGGTAGGTTTTGGCCAGATCCGCTTCCTGATGTCCCCTAGCTGAGGGCACGTCTGCAGGATGTGCTCTGCAGTCTGGTCACCAGTTCTACATCCGCAGAGGGAGCTTTCCCCGATGCCAAACTTTTTATAGAGGTGTGCCCTCATCCTGTTATGGCCAGTTCTGAGCCTGAAGAGCACAACTTGTTCCTTTCTACTCATTTTGTAGTAGGCGTCTTCTGGGTCGCGATTCGGGTGCAGGTCATTCCATTTAGCGTTCACTGCAGCCCTATTTATTGATATCGCCTCCAGGAGGGTCTGGGTGCAGTTTGGTTGTGGTAGTGCTGGACCTTCCTTTGCAAGATGGTCGGCTACTTCATTTCCGTACAGACCGCAGTGCCCTGGTATCCATTGCAGTACCACTTCACTATACTGCAATTGTAGATTTTCAATTTCTTCTACAAGAGTGTGAAGTCCTAGTTTTCTTTTTGACTTCAGGGCATGTAGTACAGATGCTGCGTCTGACAGAAAGACTATTTTTGAGTCTGCGTTTCTGTTGAGCCGTCTCAGTATTTTGCTGCCCTCCAAGATCGCCTGTTCTTCAGCTTTGAAATTTGTGCATCTTAAGCCTGTTGGGATGGCTTTGTCTAGGGTGTTTCGGCTCGGAAATTCTATATGGACCCCTGCTCCACCATTCGCAATAGCACCCGTAGCTGATCCATCAGTATACACTCGGGTCCATGAGGTAGAAGGGTATCTTTCGTTGAGCATTTTCACTGATAAGGATTTCATTAGCTGAAGCTCGAGAGGCTCCTTTCGCTTGATTCCTGGAACTGTGAGGTGTATTTGGGGTTGAAGAAGGGAATTCCATGGAGGTGAGTTGCTAACTATTCTGGTTTGTTCATTTTGCAGAGAGGTTAAATTGTGTTCTGAAATTAGGCTATTTATTTTGTGAAGTGGGCTGGTACGTTTGAGTCTGTTTGCATTTCTTTCTGTAGTCCTTTTTTGTAACGGATGACTTGGAATGCTTCTAGCTTTTGTCTGCAGATTTAAGAGCTTGACATCTCTTCTGTTTTCCATGGATAGCATTCCACTAGTTGTCTCCATTTTGTTAATTGGAGTGGATTTAATTGCTCCAGTTATCAACCTGAGTCCCTGGTTCTGTGCTATGTTAATTTTGTTAAAGTTGGATTGCGCTGCAGTTCCCCAGCTGCTGATTCCATACTCGATTACAGGCCGGACGTACCCAGTGTAGAGAGATTTGAGAGTCTGGTGATCCGCTCCCCAATTCGAGCCTGCTATCTTTTTCATAAGGGCTGTTCTCTTACTTGCCTTGACGATGCTTTTTTCTATTTGTTTTTTCCATGTGAGTCGCGGGTCTAAAACAATTCCTAGGTAGGTTGGACTATCTTCTTTACTAATCTTGTTTACATTTACTTTTAGGTTTAAGTCTGCTCGGATGTTCGGAGAGAGACTGAAGATAGTATATTTAGTTTTAGATATATTTATTTTCATAGCCCACTTCTCTGTCCATTCATGAATAGCATTCAGGGCTGTTTGGATCCTGTATTTCGCTACGAGTATAGATGTGGCATGGCTCCAGAAGGCTAAGTCATCTGCATATAGTGAAGCTTTCACATTTCTTGGAAGTTCTTCTATAATATCATTTATATAAATGAGAAATAATGTTGGTGAGAGAACTCCGCCTTGAGGTACTCCGTTTTCTATAGTTCTTTGTCTGCTTCTTTGTGAACCTAAGCAAATTCGGCCTTTTCTGTTCCTCAAGTAGTTATTTAGCCATGTGAGAGCTCTGCCTTCTATCCCCATCTTGGCAATCTTGACCATCAGCCCATCGTTCCATACCTTGTCAAAGGCTTTTTCAAAGTCAACCCAAACCGCAACTGTGTGCTCCTTTCTTTGAAAACTGTCCTCAATCTCTTGAGTGATGAATGCAACCTGGTCTTCGGTGGATCTGTGCTTTCTAAATGCAGCTTGTTCAGGGGCGAGGAGTTTATTTTTTTCTAGGGTCCACATTATTCTGTTGTTTACTATCCGCTCCATAAGCTTTCCGGTACAACTGAGTAATGTTATTGGGCGATAGCTATTTGCATCCCCTGAGGGCTTTCCTTCCTTTAAGAATGGAACGACGATTCCCCTTTTCCACATGTCAGGGAAAATGCCTATTTTCCAGCTTGTGTTGAATAGTTTGAGAAGCTGGGTCTTAGCTACCCTCCCCATATTGATCAAAAATTCATTCATTACTCCATCTTCACCTGAAGAGCATTTTAATTTTAAAGTCCTCAGTGCATTGTTTAGTTCCTCTGATGTGAATGGAGCGTCCATTTCTCCCGGAAATAGTTTAGCTCTTTTAAGATGTGTTCTTAAGAGTTTTTGCATATTTTTCTGTTGTTTCCGGCATATGTTAAGATCTCCTATACCACTTATGTGTTTTATAAGTAGATCTGCTGCTTCCTTTTGGTTTAGAAGTCGGTTTCCACATTCCAAAGTGATTTTATTTTGGTTCGACTTCTCTCCGGCCAAATTTTTCGCCAGTTTCCAGAGTTTTGCACCTTCTCGATCGAGATTTAGCTCTTCAGTCTTTTCTCTCCAAGCATTTTTCTTAGAAGTTTGCAGAACATGTTGTAGTTTCTTTGTAGCTTCCTTCAGTTTTGTATTGTTTAATTCGCTTGGTTCTTTTTCAGCGACTTCTCTAGCTTGTGACACTTCACTTTCTAGGGTATCTAGTTCGGGTGTCCAGTAAGGCTTGTAATTTTTCCTGCTCCCTCTAGGTATGCTTTCTTTTGCTGCTTTCATGATAGCATCAGTGAACTGTTTAGCCGTGTAATTAACTTTCGTAGAGTTAGACTTTAGGTTAGCGGTAAGTTTATTGGTAATGTCCTCAAACATTATCCAGTTTGCCTTTTTGAAGTTCCATCGGGGAAGTGGAGAGACCGAGGGAACTGGTGCTTCTATTTCAATTTTAATTGCTATAGGACGATGATCACTGCCGCCGAGCTGGTCCATAATTGTTCTAGTGGCCTTGATTGCCAGATTATTAGTTGCAAATGCTAAGTCCGGTGTTGTGCACGTTTTCCAAGTGCGAGAGTAGAAAGTGGGTAGATCTTCTGGACTGTTTAGGAGCAGTAATGAATTTTCTATTTGCCATGCCTCTACCTCTTCTCCTCTTGCATCAAGATGATCATATCCCCATGCTGGAGAGTGTGCGTTGAAGTCACCGATGATAAGACAGTCCTCTTCTGGGATGTTCAAAGCTTGAAGGGAAAGCGCCTTGTTATTCGGACAGTAGTAGTTGAAGATCTTTAGTTGGCGGTCTTCCAGTTGGATTTTAACACCTATTAATTCGCATTCTATGTTCTGTGGAATTTCATTTGGAAGTATTTCCTGGGCTGGGAAATCATGACGAATCATCATTAGTATCCCTCCCTTATTTTGTCCAATGCGGTCTCTTCTAATAGTTTGGTAACCCCTAATGCTGAGTCTTAAATTGGGGTTCAGGTAGGTCTCCTGGATGCAGATGATGTCAAAGTCTTCATCTTTCATTTTTTTTGCAAGTATGATTTTTTTGTTAAGGATGCCCTCTGCATTCCATTGAAGGATTTTAAGTGGTTTCTTGATAGTTTTTTCTGCGTCAGTAACTCTTAATGCCCTCGATCCCCTGGCCCTGACTGTGCGACAAGGGGGAAGGTTACCACCAGTAGCTCCAACGCGGCCCCTCCGAGTAGGGCCAGATGCTCTGCTCGCCTGGCGGGATTCTGCAAGAGATGCATCTCGTATCAATCTATTTCGTCCAATCATAATTACCATATTTGGGAAGAAAATGCGTAACATCACGTTTGTCTTGTCATCCATTGGATACAAGGGTATATTTGCACCTTTAGGTCTGATGTATCCGACTTCGGCGGCCCTTTTTTCATAGGGGTAGATCCCTCCGCAGTTCATCAGCCGTTCTGTAGTCCGTCTACTCCGCCTGACAATAATCTTCAAGGACCCTGCCAACTGCTGTTTTCGGCTCCAAAGAAGTAATGGTGACGCTGCTGCCCGTCATCATGGTTTTTTCGTTAGGGGATTTCCTTCCCGTAGGTGAGTTCCCTTACCAGGTTAACGTACCTCACCAGCACGTTGATTTTATTTTTATGGACCTTAAAAAAAGGTCCAACCCTCCTCCTTTTTCAACCAGGGCTTGGGACCGGCTATGGCGGAGTTCATTTTCATATTAATATGTATCTCTTTTGTTCTGATGTTTGTAGCCCTGATGATGGCTCACAAGATTGAGCCGAAACGTTGACAAAATTAAAAAAAATAAAAAAATGACTGATTCCTGATTATTCCACCTATAATAGTTTCTACAGTCGACTATACATCCTCAATATAATTCACACTTTATTGAGGTGTACAAAAGGACAAAAACAGAAGTTGCAAATGAATATCGCACTGTGAAGCTATAATGTATTGAGAATACTGACATATTCCCAATCAAAGCGAAACATGATTTTTAAAAGTATACACATTAGTGTTATTTGTGACTCCAGAGGAGAAGGATCTACAGCTATCAGCCAAGTCTAGCATTTAAGATTCTACCAAATAGGATTTGTTATCAAGTCATTTGTAATATAAATAAAAGATTCTACTCATATTAATTCTTTTTTTCAACTTTTTATACTTTTCTTTCTCTCATAACATTATAAAAGGAACAAGCTTTTATTTTACTTATAAGTAGTATTTTTTTCATCCCTCTTATTTTTTGTCTTGCTATCTTTTTATTGGTTTTTTTTTTGTACTCTTATTGGATTCCGTACAATGGATGACCCAGACGATCCTAACATTCCTTTGGCTAAAAAAAAAGGCCTCGGGGGAGAATCAACAATCCTCCTGAGAAAGTTCTTCTTCCCGAAACGCCTAATATATCCCCTTCATTTCTTATCATGAAACGAACCGATAAGTACGACTTTGAAAAAGTCTCACCGTTTTTTATAAATAAATTTATTACCGGTGTCGTTGGGGAGGTTAAAAATATTAAAAAACTGCGTGATGGTTCCCTCCTCGTCGAAACTTATAGGGGCAATCAATCGACCACTCTATTAAAACTGAAGCATATAAAACAAACAGTGAAACCCTGGTCTACATCTAGCCGTAGCAGCCGAAGGGAGGAGGTCGCGTTGACCCGGCTAAGGATAGGACACTCGCGGCTGACGCACTCTTATCTTTTTGCTAGGCAGCCGGTGCCCCTATGCCAGCACTGTGATGGAACCCTTACCATTCGGCATATTTTTCAAGAATGCCCTTATTAGTCATCACACCTGAATAAAATTGGACTAAGCCCGAATATTTCAGCGGTGCTGGGTGATAGAGAGGAAACCATTGAATTAGTTTTTGATTTTCTTAAGGAGCAGTCATTATTATCAAAATTATAAAGACCGTTCCTAGTCAGTTAGCATTACTAGCATTATATTTTTATAGTAAGGGGAAGTATTGCGATCGTGAAAAATTTCGAATTCCAGTTTTCAACGGAAATACATGATTTAGGGTCCTCTCAGTCCAAATAACCAAGTCTCAAAAAAAGAACTGTGTGTGTGTGTCTGTGTGCGTGTGTGTGTGTGTGTGTGTGTGTGTGTGTGTGTGTGTGTGTGTGTGTGTGTGTGTGTGTGTGTGTGGTAACTCCCGGGCGGAAACGGTAAGTCCTATGAAACTGAAATTTCATATTTAAGACAACTAAACGCCCGAGACGTGACAAAACTTTTTTCATCAAAATGAGCTTACCAGAAGAGCCACTTTATACCATGCATTTTGCACCTTTTTTCGATTTTCTCGAAAACGGTTCCGACGATTTTGATTAAACTCGCTATATCGATGTAAAATTTAATGGACTTTAATATCATGTAGGTTTTATTCTGATTAAAATGGTCTGACAGGGCTTAAATGACGATATTTTAAATTTTCTTCCCTTGAAGTACCTTTAATTTTGTAGATTCAATAAAAATAACTAGATTATCTTGTTAACGCTGATGAAAAACAGACAGATATATAAATTGAATAAATTCGATACCCAACTAAAGGAGAAAACAGAAAAAATATTTTTTTAATGCAATGTTTTGTTTTTGAACATTAGAGCAGTAATATACATGTATGATATACCGTTGGAAAGCTAAAGATTTTAGAAAAAATATTATCTCATACACAAGCTTTTAAAAGTTAATAGAGAGTGATGAAATGAACATAAAACTAACTGATTATTTTAGATAATAATATAGTAGATTTTTTAATAAAAACACATGTTTCTAGATAAATTCAATTCAATTCATTCCTTAATAGTTTCACGTATTTTTATCTCTAACTGTTTTTGAAAATTCTTTCATTGATTTTAAAAATGGAGGTAAGTGAAAGTCGTGTTTTGCCCACACCCGATTTTTAAACTATGGTTTAAATAAAAAAATTTTTTATTCTATTTAATTTTTTTTATTTATTTATTTTTTTATTTATTTTTTCTCTCAATTACTCATTACCTAATAGTTCTTTCTTATAAAGGTTGAATATGCATATAGTGTCTAGGCGTTGATGACCTTAACGTCTTACGCCTTAAAACCAAAACGAACAAACAAAACCACTCTATTAAAAATTAAGGATTTTGGGGCCAATTTCCCATCGAAGCAATTCCTCATAATACACTAAACTATAGTAAAGGAATTATCAAAGTTTTTGACTTCCAATATTTATCTATAGAAGAAAATTATACACAAATATGATAAAAAAATTAACATAGAACCAGATTTTGAACAAATAGGTTTTTTCGGAAGCACAAAAGGATGACTTTTTCTTTTATTAGACATATTTGCAGAGCGGCCGTTGACAATCCGTAAGTGGCAGTGAGGGAACATCTGTGAGGACGCTAACCAGAGGTTTGCTAACCAGAGGTTTGCTAACCAGAGGTTTGCTAACCGTGACACCGAGCACACTCCGGCACGCTCCTTGATACGTCACGCCGCCAGGGTGCTCTGCCCTTCCATGTTCACACCATATTTCAGTCGCCTGTCCCGTCTCATGGATATCAACGCCACATATGACGTTCTCTCCAGGCTTCTTGGGAACTAGACCATTAGCGATCAACTATGTATAATCCAATATTGTTCCTCGTTTATACGGGATAATGTTGCCAGGACTATTTCGTACGCTATGAGCAAATAAAAACAAATCCGGTGCTCACAGCACACGACTTTCACTTACCTCCGTTGTTAAAATAATTTTAACTTTTTACTTTCACTTACTATATATAGTAAGGGAATGTACTGCGGTCGTGTAAATTTTCAAATTCTAGTTTTCAAAGGAAATACACATTTTAGGGTCCCCTGAGTCCAAATAACCAAGTCCCGCAAAAGGTCTGTGTGTGTGGTAACTCTTGGGCGGAAACGGTAAGTCCTATGAAACTGAAATTTCATATTTAAGACAAATATACGCCCAAAACTAATTCGATACCAAGCTAAAGGAAAAAAACTAAAATAATATTTTTTTAATGCATTTTTTTGTTTTTGAATATAAGAACAGTAAAATACCTGTGTAATATACCGTTGGAAAGCTAAAGATTTTAGAAAAAATATTATCTTATACTCAAACCTTTAGTAGTTAATAGAGAGTGATGAAAAGAAGATAAAACTAACTGATTATTTTAGATAATAATATAATAGATTTTTTAATAAAACACATGTTTATTAGTATGTCTTTTTCATAAAAATGAGCTTACCAGAAGAGCACGACTTTAATTAAACTCGCTATATCGATGTAAAATTTAATGGGCTTTAATATAATTTAGGTTTCATTCTGATTAAAATGGTCTGACAGGGCTTAAATGCCGACATTTTAAACATTCTTCCCTAATGTACCTTTAATTTTGTTGATTATATAAAAATAACTATATTATCTTGTTACCACTGATGAAAAAACAGGTAAATATATAAATTGAATGAATTCGATACCCAACCAAAGGAGAAAACAGAAAAAAAAATTGTTAATCCAATTTTTCATTTTTGAACTTAACAGCAATAATATACATGTATGATATACCGTTGGAAAGCTAAAGATTTTAGAAAAAAATATTATTTGAAAATTCTTTTATTGATTTTAAAAATGGAGGTAAGTGAAAGTCTTGTGTTGCCCGCACCAGATTTTTTAAATACAGTTACAGATTAAAAGGTTAAAGAATTCTAGTTTCAAACTAGATAGCTGCACCTAGTTATCTTGATGTATTTATTTTTTGACGCAATTTCATCCTTTTTGATGTATATGCCAAATAATAAAGCATATATCTGTTGTGGTTTTTAAAATCCTTTACTATTGATTTAGTTTTATGGTTAGGTAAAAGTTTAGTGGATTCGTTGAATCTTATCTTTTTTAGGGAAAGCTAGACGAAATGCTCTAAAACGATGAGGTATTTTTCCCCCGATATTCCTGTAATCCGTTCCAAAGAGGTTCAGTAAATATTTGTTAAAAGTGGTGTCTATCAGAAGGCTGCCAACCCATAAATAACCCTGACGGCTCGATTACTTAAGACCTGGGGCTATAATAAGTTTGGAAAAGGCTGTTATATAAGGTCGAGAAATATGGCCGATCAAATGCGTCTTTTTATTTTGCCCCTTCCGGTGAAGAAGGATGTGATCCGATCTTGAAAATATTGTGTATGGACCCTGAAAATATCTCCCTCTCCGGGGGGGCGCCCTCATAAATTTCATCGGAAAAGCTGCCCCCCTACCTCCTACTGGGAAAATAACAGCCTCGGTGGAAAGTATTTATATATAGGGGCTTCCCTTCTAGCGGGTCTGCCGAATATTGGCAACATTGTTTTCGTTCAGTCCGCACGGTTCCCTGTCCTGTCTCCTTCATATCCTTACGGTAGTCGTAAATATGGAGCAGGAATACCACCTTTATGGAAATCTTTCGGGAAAAATATGGTCTAAAGATATTCTCGTTTCATTGCTGCCAACAAAGTAATATGCACGGGCAATGTTTTGGCGTCAATTGAAGTTGAGACCTTTCTACAGAGATATAGAATAGAATAGAAAAATAATTTTTATTCTGGGACTGGGTCCCTTAAGAACAATATGATATGTACAATTAATATATACAATGTGTCTGGCCACAAGACCATAGGATTATAATTAATTCTTATTTACAAAGCTTTAAGAAGAAAAGTAGGGTAGGATACAATAAAACAAAAGAGTAAAATAAATAAATAACTTCTGATTTGTTGAACAAAACTTAACATTGAAACTGATTCATAATAATTGAGACGTTGATTTCCAAAAGGTACTAAAGGACATTTTTTTCAAATTTGATATTTTCACATATTAGTATTCTAATGGTTTAGTTTTATCTAAATCCATCATCAAATTTTATCAAAAAATCGTAAAAATCCTTTAGATAAGTATTTAAAAATTGCATTTCATTCCAAAAGGTACTAAATCCGCATTTTATTTCATTCCAAAAGGTACTATATCCATGTTTCGTTCCAAAAGGTACTATATCCTATGTAAACAGATATAACCTTTCCTTTCATTTCCTTCCAAAAGGTACTATATTTCCTACTATACGGCAGAAGCACCTAATCCCGTAATATATCACCATTAATTTATTGTTTTCATCATTTTATTCACTTTTATTGGTTCATTTAGCACGTCTTGAATCACCGCTATTATTTTGATTACTGGTTTTAACCTAATAATCAGTTTTTAGGCTGTTTTAAACAACTTAATTGCGTCGCTTCGGTTCTCGTAGGTTGTCATTTAAATTAAGTTTTTTTAATAGTATTTCTTCTTGCAGCAATAAATTTGGTTTAAAATTTTTCAGAAACTCACATTTTAATAGAATAATGGTATTTGATGCAGCAAATAGTTGGAATTAGCATTCCACGAACTTCCTAAATCTGTGAAGAATATCCGTGCCTGATCTAACTTAGTAGTAGATTTTTTTATGTAAAATAAAAGCTCAAAAGTTATTATTTATCAGTATCTATGGTTAAATATTGTTTACACGTAGTTAATAATATAGTTAAATTTGCTAAGTTCACACAAATAGTAAATACAAGTTCAAAACTTACTTCATAATTACATACTTTCTTATTATAGTGCCATAAATAGATAAATTGTCCTTTGAATATTCACTTTCTTTATGAATGATAGATAATAAATGTAATTAACCAACAAAGAAAGATATTTCTAAGAGGGAGAATAAGGAAATATACATAACTTGGTAATTAACAATATAAAGACGTTAGTTATCGGTAATGTTGTATCAGGAAGGTTATAGTGACTGTTACCAACTTACCTCGCGTTATATTCTTCCAAAAAGTACTATATCCCTTTTAATTCTTTCCAAAAAGTACTATATCCATGTTTCGTTCCAAAAAGTACTATATCCATATTATACTCTTTAAAATCATCAGAAAAGTGCAATAATTTGGAAAAATGAGTTGGCAACACACTTAAATATCAACTTTTGATTTTAATAAAAAAAAGAATCACGTAAATTGGTCCAATAATAAATAAATGGCAGAGTTTTGCGTTTCCTGTAAAATTTTCTAAAGTGGATATAGTACCTTTTGGAAATCAACGTCTCAATTGATCGATACAGAATCATGAACAATAAATAATAAATTTTCTTTTTGAATAGATATTTGATTTGAAAACTCAGGCTTGTGGAGTGTCTGTTTGAGATGACAATAGGTACTCGAACAGCTGGGACTTGAGTGATGGTAGGGAAGAAGCATGGCGGATATGAGTAGGTAGGGAATTCCAGAGAGTAGTAGAGCGGACAAGAAAGGAATGTTCAAAACTTGTTGTTCTGTGGGCAGGAATATAAAGATCAGAATGGCGGGATCTTGTTTGGAGCGAGCGGACGGACGATTTAAATTGCAGAAGTTTGTGGATATAGGGAGGTAGCTGGGAATTGATAGTTTGGTAAAGGAATGATCCAAGGAAATATTGTCTGCGGTTTGAGGGAAGGAGCCACTTTAACTCACTGTATAAATGGGTCACATGAGACCTCTTCGGTGTGCCGAGGACAAATCTTAAAAATGAACAATAATAGCTGCCAATAAGTAAACTAAAAAGAATTTTGAACTGCTTTATACATTTCATCTTTGGTATATCTAGAGACATTTTATCACCTTATTATATTATGATGTAAGGATAGGATAAGTTACTTTCATTTCCTACCGCCGCACAGAACGGTATTTTGGTCGAAAACCTGGCAAAGCTATTTTAGCTGTTTTTAAGTTTCTAATAAGCAGTAAATTTATAAAAAACATATTTTTAAGGTTATATAATATATTTTTTTTTTAGTACTAGGAAAAACATCCCTGTATTAAAAATAATCGGTGTATCCATGGTGAAATTTGAAACTTCTTCGAGGTGTATCTCTAAGTCTGTAGATAATACTTCGTAAATAAGTTTTACCTTCACTTACTATATATAGTAAAGGAAAATATTGCGATCGTCAAAATTTTCGAATTCCAGTTTTCAACGGAAATACATGTTTTAGGGTCCTCTGAGTGTGTGTGAGTGGTAACTCCCGGGCGGAAACGGTAAGTCCTATGAAACTGAAATTTCATATTTAAGACAAATATACGCCCGAGACGTTACCAAACTTTTTTCATAAAAATGAGCTTACCAGAAGAGCCACTTTATATCATGCATTTTGCACCTTTTTTCGATTTTCTCGAATACGGTTCCGACGATTTTGATTAAACTCGCTATATCGATGTTAAATTTATTGGGCTTTAATATCATGTAGGTTTCATTCTGATTAAAATAGTCTGACAGGACTTAAATGCCGATATTTTAAATTTTTCTTCTTTAAAGTGCCACTAATTTATTATATTTTATAAAAATAACCATATTATCTAGTTAGCATTCATAAATAACAGCTAAATATGCAAGTTGAGCAAAGTTGAAAAGCAACTAAAGAGGAAAACTGAAAAAAAAAATTAATGCAATTTTTCGTTTTTGAACATAAGAGCAGTAATATACATGTATGATATACCGTTGGAAAGCTAAAGATTTTTGAAAAATATATTATCTTATACACAAGCTTTTAAAAGTGAACAGAGAGTGATGGAAAGGAGATAAAAGTAACTAATTATTTTAGATAATATAATAGATTTTAACTTTCACTTACTATAAGTATTGCGATCGTAAAAATTTTCGAATTCCAGTTTTCAACGGAAATACACGTTTTAGGGTCCCCTGAGTCCAAATAACCAGGTCCAGCAAAGAGATCTGGGTGTATGTGTGTGTGCGCTAACTCCAGCGAAGAAACGAAAAGTCCTATAAAACTGATATTTCATATTTAAGACAACTATACGCCCGAGACGTGACAGCAACTTTTTATCAAAATCAGCTTACCAGAAGGGCCCTTTATACCATACATTTTGCACCTTTTTACGATTTTCTCATAAATGGCTCTAACGATTTTGATTTAACTCTCTATATGAATGTAAAATTTAATAGGCTTTATTATGATGTTGGTTTCATTCTGGTTGAAATAGTGTTACGGGGCTTAAATGCCGATATTTTAATTTTTCTTTCTTTAAAGTACCTTTAATTTTATAGATTTAAAAAAAAAATTGTATCATCATCTTGATAGCATTCAGAAATAACAGCTAAATATGCAAGTTAATGCGAATTAAAGGATAAGCAACTGAAGGAGTAAAGTGCATAAATATTTTTTTGATGCAATCTTTGAGTTTTTGAACACAATAATAGTAATATAGATGTATAACATACCGTAGGATAGCTGAAAATTTTAGAAAAAAAATTTTCTAATACACGTAATCATAAAAGTTGATGGAGAGTGATGAAAAGCCGATAAAACTAACTGATTGATGTTGATAAAACTATAGTAGAATATTTAATAAACACATGTTTCTATTGAAATTCAATTTAATTAATTCTTTAGAAATTTATTTTTATCACTAAGTATACTCAAAAATTCTTAAATTGATTTTAACAACAGAGGTAAGTGAAAGTCATGTGTTGCGCGCACCAGATGTTTTTTTTTGGTACTAGTAAATATCTCAATATTTAAAAAAAAGAATACATATGGAACTCCATTCCTTCTTTTATCCGGGACTCTCAAATTGTATACTCAGCCATTTCCTGTTGATGCTGATTTCGGGGTGCAATTAACTAATTAAGTTTTCTAATTAAGTATTTACTTAATTTTCATTAATAAAAATCTGGTGCGGGCAACACACGAATTTCACTTACCTCCATTTTAAAATCAATGAAAGAATTTTCAAATACAGTTAGAGATAAAAATACGTGAAACTATTAAAGAATTAATTAAATTGAATTTATATAGAAACATGTGTATTATTAAAAAATCTATTATATTTTTATCTAAAATAATCAGTTAGTTTTATCTTCTTTTTATCACTCTCCATTAACTTCTAAAAGCTTGTGTATGAGATGATATTTTTTCTAAAATCTTTAGCTTTCCAACGGTGTATCATTCATGTATATTACTGCTCTTATGTACAAAAACGAAAAATTGCATTAAAAAAATATTTTTTCTGTTTTCTCCTTTAGTTGGGTATCGAATTTATTCAATTTATATATTTACCTGTTTTTTATCAGCGTTAACAAGATAATCTAGTTATTATTATTGAATCTACAAAATTAAAGGTACTTTAGGGGAAGACCTGTCAGACCATTTTTATCCAAATAAAACCTACATGATATTAAAGCCCATTAAATTTTACATCGATATAGCGAGTTTAATTAAAATCGTCGGAACCGTTTTCGAGTAAGCTCATTTTGATGAAAAAAGTTTTGTCACGTCTCGGGCGTATAGTTGTCTTAAATATGAAATTTCAGTTTCATAGGACTTACCGTTTCCGCCCGGGAGTTGCCACACACACACAGAACTTTTTGTGGGACTTGGTTATCTGGACTCAGGGGACCCTAAAACGTGTATTTACGTTGAAAACTGGAATTCGAAAATTTTCACGATCGCAATACTTCCCCTTACTATATATAGTAAAACGGCGCACCGTTAGTATTTCTTGGCATCCTTTTTCTACTGAGCATCCGATTCCGATGTCCATCTTACACCTCTGATCTCCTTTGATTTAAATCAAAGGTCATTCTTAAACCGATCCGCATCCCTATGGAATTCCAATGCTTCTAACGTCCGGGACTCCCAAAATCTCCAAACATTTAAATTCAGTCATTTCCTGTAGATGCTGATTTCGGGAGAAATTAACAAATAAAGGAGACAGATACATTTATTTATTTAATTTTCATTTTGTTCTGTACATTCAACACCAAACATTTTTTAAAATGGTAAACATTTTAGTAATGTAAGATAAGAAAATTTTATTTAATGGACTCTAGTATGATGTAGGTTTTCTTCTGATTGAAACAGTCTGATAGGTTTATTTATTTTTTATTTTTTACATTAGAATAGTAATATAGATGAGAGATACACTTTATTCATAAATAAACAAACAAAATGATGCTGCCCAACTTAATTGGGTTGCTATAACACAGCATACCAATTCTTTCCTACAGGAATATTCTTAACATTTTATCTAACTATAAATACAATATTTTTTTTTTTCCTTTTTTACTCTTTTTTAATTTTTTTTTTCTCCCTACTTATTTTATTTTATTTATTTTTCTTTTTTTTTTTTTTTTCTTTTCCTTCTCTACCGTTTTACATTTTCTTTCAAATATTTAGATATATCTATACATATACATCGAACATTAAATTAAAAAAAAAAAACAAATTATATATACATTAAACAATTACACACTAAAAAATTACACTATCATAAATAAAAACAATACCAAAACACTTAGCACCCAAAATCAATATGTGTATATATATAAAAAAAAAAATTGTTAAAATTAAAATATAAGTAAACACAGATCCACATGCATGCCCCTCCAATTATACCTTATTATATAACATTAAACAGCTAAAAAAATATAAAAAATGTTATCTTACATAAAAAGCTGTATCGCGTGATGCAGAAAGACGAAAAGGACACAAACTTAAGTGTATATACAAATTTCTGTTATTAGATTTTTTAATAACAGGTTTCCATCGAAACTCAATGTTATTTTTAAACCCTGACTTTATATAAATGTTCTTAAATTGATTTAAACGACGGATGTAAGTAAATATCGTGTGTTGTGCGCTACAGATTTTTATTTCCATTGTTTACCAATACTTTTTAATAGCGACTGATCAAACATGATAAACTTTCACTTTCGCGGCCTTCTTTCGCGGTCTATCCAATTAAAAGTTCTGTTTCTGGTGCAACATCGAACAGCTTTTCCTATGACTTTATACTTTAGCTTGAGATTAGACCTGTTTCTTTACCTACTACTGATAGTTGTGATTCTTCCAAACATTGATAATGACCCGACATTGGATAACTCTGAATCCTCCCTCCAGTGGCCCCGAAGGACGAGCAGACATATGCTTTCGAGGCAAGGACTGCCGGTGGGGCGGCGGACCTGCGCGAGAGCTTGGCCAATCACAGGCCGAGTTCTCTCCTTATTAACTGACTCGCACCATATTGTTCCCTTCATCTTGCCGTCCCGCTGTATCCAGAGCTGTATCCTTCTGTAGCTACCTGCACTTCGAGCCAAAGCTATCTCCAGGGCTTGGGAGTCGCCGATAGACCTCATGATTGTGACTAGATAGTGCAAAACAATATTTACTCATTCGAGAACATCAGAAAAATTTATATTTATATATATATTTAGAAATATCAACTCAAAACTCCCCCGTAGCCTCATCTCTCTTCGGATCAAATATTTTACGCAGTACCTTATTTTCGAAAACCTTAAGCCGTAGGTCATCCTTCAAAGTAAGCGGCCACGTTTCACACGGAATGTCTAATCTAACAATCACCATCTATGTCTGGAATGTAATGCAGTATTTTGAGTTTAACATAACCCTCTATATAACTGTTTATGTTTACTGGATTATTTATTTATTTGGGGGATCTACCAAGCCATCGAATTCCTCCCGCATTGAATCCTTGCAATCCAAAATCCTCCGAAATATCCTAAATGCTCCATATTTTTTCACCAATAAAACCATCCATAAAGACCTGCATATCCCATTAGTTGCAGACTTAGCCAGAATTAAATATACCTCCTATCATTCCAAACTACCACCCGACTCAAACCCGCTCCCCCATATCCTCTCATCTTCATCTATTCCCGATAAACCTCTGAGGCGGCTGAAAAGACGGTGGCCTAGAGATCTGCTAATGAAGTAAACTTTGAAGTAGCTTTTTCACAAAACTTTATCAAGCCCATTGTAACTTTTTTAAACATTTCTTATTGTATTTTTTTTTTTTTTATACAGTTGTAAACATCATTTAATAAATAAATAAAAACAAATCATGTCAATGTGTAAATGTCATTATTTATTAATGCTCTTCCAAACGATAAACGCTTGTTTACCTCTGCAGCATTCCGCTGTATAGAAATAAAACAGTTTTTACTAATATATGAACATTGATATCAGTTTAATTCTGTTTTACTGGTTTAAACCCGACCGGAATGGTCTGAGAAGGCCAAAAACATCAATCAAGTCCTGACCAAGGTCATAATTAATGAGTGCACTGTTCAACGGTGGTTCGAAAACGTTTGGGAGGAAGACTTCAGCCTTGAACACTAAGAAGATCGTGGAAGAAAATCACAGAACAACTGTTTGAGAACTTGCAGGGAAACTTAATCTTAGCAAATCGACTGTCCATGACCACATCAAGGCGATTTATTATGTATGTTTTTTGTGAAAGTTAATGATTTGTCCATTTCGAATCTTAAGTAATTTATAGACCGGGCCCAGGAGATTATTTTTCCGTTCAAAGCAATGTTTGTGTAACGGACTGCCTTATTTTTGTGAAAATTATCACTTGAGTTTTCTGGACATTAATTTTAATCATCCGTTTTGAAAAATAGCGGATAAGTTTTTTAAGGAGAGCCTGTAATATATTGATAATTGTATCGATCCTACATGAAGATGTATAAATAGCCGTGTCATAGGCGTATAGGGATCGTTCTACTGAGGTGTGAGGGGAGGTCTGAGTACATGTAATAAAATTATATTGAGATTATAGTACACTTGTAGGAAAAACTATACAAAAAACCTAAATCTAAAAAAAGATAAATTAATTGAAAATATAATATATTTGAAAAATATATTATATTATAAAATAATGTTCAAAGAATCCAGATTCTCGAGGAAGAATGTGAAAGTGAAGGAAAAACAATAAAATTTTTGTGGGTCCCATCTTACTTGGGCATAGGAAGCAACGAGGACGCTGACCGAGCGGCTAATAATACAAGGATGGGTTCTGGAAGGGAAGTGACACCTGTCAATAAGACAACTGCATCGGACTGGCGAAAATACGTCAAGAAAAGGATTTACACTTCATGGGCTGCCGAGTGGAGCAGAATGAAAAAAAAATTAAAGAGACTCCGGGGATATGGGAAACGTCAGAGAGGAAAAACCGGCTCGAAGAGGTGGTTCTGGCCAGGATAAGAAGCGGGCACACAGCCCTGACTCATAGTTACCTACTGAAAGGAATGTGAAAGGAAATAAAAGGAATACTTTAAATGCGTTACATTTGGTGTACATATATGGTGGTGTCGTTCGACGCCAAATTACATCACGTCATCAGTTCAGTCCAGCATCATTCGTTCGCTTTTCACGAGACAGATATTATTATCTTGGATATACGCGAGCTATAGCATCCTATAAGTTGTCTGTAGAGGAACTTCTGAAACAACCCTAACTTTTTTTAGAGAAATTGCTCACTCAAGTACTGACTCATTCAAGTGTACTGAATTATATGATAAGCTGCTTACAAATCTATTGAATTCTAGGAAGACTGAGCTACCTTACTGCTCACGTCTTCCTATACTTCACTTTCTCAGATAGCTCAATTAATTTATTAAGTTACTTTATAAAATCCTATATAATTATCCTTGCGTAATTAACTCAGGTGGAATTGTGATAACATAATTTTAAATTATTTGAGAATGCTAACAATAACCAAAAACTCTTATATTAATGATAGGCACAATCATATTTTGATGAATATGCCTGGTGAATGGCATAATTACCACAATAATGAGTTTTATTATGAGTATAAATCTTTAAATTATTCTACTGACAATATTTGTTTTTTAAATAATACGTAAGTACTAATAATATAATAATTTTTATTTATTTGTCTTTAGGGCTGGCACAGCACAATTAATAAATTTATCACCAGCAAATATACAATAATATAATTAAAATTCGAATAAATATTTAAAACAAAAACAACAAAACACATATACAGCAGTAAGCATAAAGGTGCTGCTATCTTTATGATTAATTTCATCCAGCATATACATAAATATCATAAATTAAATATAAACATATCAATAAATAATGCAAAAATAATAGTACTAAAGCGAATACTAATTCCCCACAAATTACTAACAAGTCCCGAAACCTTTAAGAGTGATTAACATTCTGAGAAGAAAGATGTTGAAATCTTATTTTAAGATTCTCTTTGACAAAAATAAATAATCATTTCAGGTCCATTACGTGGGGCTCCGCAAGAATTTCGTAAAAGCCATCAATACTCACATCATTTAATACGTGCATATTTCGGGTTCTAATGTCATGGTATGTGGGACAGCGAGCAAAAAAATGGAAACCATCTTCCAATGCGTCTCCATCACAAACTGGGCACGGCTTCTGTGGTTCCAGACTATACTTCTGCGGGCCGACACTAAAGGAGATGGCGTATTTTCTCGACAGTCTGATCTGGGCTAAAGTTCTAACATACGCGATATTGCATCCTAACATTAGATAACTTTGCGGAAGGACAGTGTCAGCAAAGACCTTTCTGTAAGTAAGTACTAATAACTTTTAGTAAATATTATCCAAAATTAATTTTGATTTTGGAAAAATGGTGGTAGAAAACAAATATTCTTTATTTTAAGCAAATAGTAATCAACAGCCGACTGTTTGAATAGCCATTCCAATTTTACTAGTTACCTAAACTACTAAACTTTAATTTTTTGCTCCATATCTAATCCTAACATAACTCTTTTATTTTATAAACTTCCTATTATAAGTACAATTATATTCGAATAACATACTAACAGTTCATCTTGGACCTAAAAGTGAAAATCAACCTGATTTAGTCATACCATCCGGATTGATGAAATTTAGGACCGGATCCGGCCGGATTGCAATCCCTACCTGTATGTCGAAGAGATTACTGAACACTAACTGCTACTTCCGACCCCCCGCCGATTGCCGGTTCAAAGACCGACTGCTGATGAGATGGCCCTCATTTGCGACAGACATACATCCTCTATAAAACACTAATTATGATATATGAAGAGGGAGGCTGAGTAGCGAAAGGGTGGCCGTTGTTGATGCTAAATGGCCCGGCAGCTTCAGATAACCGGAGACCGATCGGCCGCACCAGTATGTGCCCGCAGCAAAAACCGTCTGACTGCCTATCGGTGTTGACCCTTCGTTCTCTTATTTCAGCGGGCTTGGGTTCTGGCCAATCTCTTGGCAGGATCTATATCTCGTGGACGTCAGCTGGTCATTAATATGTAGATTATGGTAGGGACAGTTTATGCCCTTTCGTAAGAAGTCCATTTCTGGCCCCACTAATTGATTATTATCCGGATGTTGTTTTAAAGCAGTAATTTTAGGGATTCTTGTAGTCGATTTGCAATAAGAGCGATGAATTCAAATTTGTTTTTCATGAACTCAAATATTGAGGATGTATAGCCGACTGTAGAAACTATTATAGGTGGAATAGTCAGGAATCAGTAATTTTTTAAAAAGTTTTTAATTTTGCCAACGTTTCGGCTCAAGCTTGTGAGCCATCATCAGGGCTACAAACATCAGAACAAAAGAGATACATTTCAATATGATAATGAAAATTTTCTTTTGAATGTAGTGACAATGATAAAATTTGAAATAAAACAGAAAATATACCAACATACTTAAATACTATAGATACAAATAATGATAATATGATACATAATCTGATGATGATAAGCATCACAAATTTTACAGAACTTTAGACTTTAATATAGAAGTAAAAAAAAAAAACATATATATAAACGTACCATTACTGAGCCATGCCCAAGCATAAACTGAGGAAAACCATAAACATGGGTAGTATGGGGAGGGGTTTTCCTCAGTTTATTCTAATAATAGAGTAGTTTGATTTCAATTAGGTCATCAATAGTTGATATTGTAGGAAATAGGCTTTCTGGTATGTTATTAGTGTGAGGGATGTAGTGGTTTCTAAGTGCAGAATATATTGGACAGACTGCTATTAAATGGTATATGGTTTCATATGTGTTCATTTTGCATATTGTACAGATTTCTTTAGGGTTAATATTGTAAGTGTTGTTTGCATGGGAAAATTTAATATGGTATTTTCCAGAGAGGCGAGCTTGGATTATTATTTTCAGAACCTTAAAAGGAATATTATGAATGGTTTGATAACTGTGGCTGAGTGAAGTTTGTTGGTAAAGACTATTGTAGAAAGGGCTGTATCGGCTCGATCTTAACGATTCGATATCTTTGTTGTGTAGTAATTTCTTAAATTTTGTTTTTATTATAGAGATATTTACAACTGTATTAACGAAAAACTTTCAACCACCTCGGAGGATGATCAGGAATAGAAGAAGATAGAATATTGCGGACAAGTGGTTTTGAGTGGACTGGTAATTTGGGGTGAAAAGAAGTATATATAATTCGGGCTAAGTCTGCAACTAATGGGATATTCAGGTCTTTATGGATTATTTTATTGATGACAAAGTAAGGAGCATTTAGGATCTTTCGGAGAATTTCGGATTGGATGCTAAAAGAATTTGATGGCTTGGTGGGTCTCTATAGTTCAATTCCATATGTCCAAATAGGTCTAAGTATGGTAATATAAATTAGTTTTTTGTAGTAGATGGGGAATTTTGAACGTTTGTCAAGTAAATGTTGTAATAAACGATATATGCGAACTGTTTCTTGTTTCCAGTCCAGTGTGAGGATTCCAAGTAAGCCGTCTGTCAAGATGCAGTCCAAGGTATCGGATCTGTTCAACTGAGGTGAGTGGAATATTGCCAAAGAATATAGTGGGACAGGCAGACACAGGTTTGCGGCTAAGGGTAAAGGTAATTTAGTAGGATTTATTTTGATCCTCCACTTTAGACACCATTCTTCAATGGAATCAATGTGAGACTGAAGGTTTTGGGAACCAATAGTTGGTTCATTGTTCACAGATGATACACATGTGTCATCGGCGTATGTAGTGAGGACAGTGCAAAGTGAAGTAATTGAAAATACTCTCACGATATTACCCGGAGAGGTGGAATGCGTAATTACTTGTAAAAATAATAATAATAATAGGCTTACCGAACCCGAAGGTTCGATGCCGATACCACCAAACTTCGCCTGCACAGACTCGTCCAATGTTCACCGGTCAAGCTCAAGCCCCCGAGATCAGCCTTAATGCAATCCTCCCATCGACGCTTCGGCCTACCTTTCGGACGCCTACCAGTCGGTTCAGCGAATACCAACTTTCTCGGAATCCGTTCCTCACTAAGCCCAACATCTTTACGCGCCCATTTGAGTCTCCGCGATGCTATCAACTCAATTATATTCACAGGGTACAAGCTCCGCAATTCCGCGTTGTGCAACCTTCTAAACTCCCCAGTGGCCTCGTCAATTATTTGTAATAAAGACAGATAATATAAAATATTATTTTATAAAAAATTAATTTTTTTTTTTTAAGCGAAACGGCCTTAAAGACTACGCTAATATCATTTTCCCCTAACTTTGCCCACACGTTCCACTCTTTTTCTCTCTTCCCACGTTTTCTTCATTCGCTCAGACTGGACTCTTCTCTGTTCCTCGCTCCATACTCTCTCCTTTCTCACCGATTAAATATATATATTTTTATATTCACAAATTAAATATGTATATATTTTTTAATTTTATTTACAAATCTACAAAAAAAAATATAAGAAGTAAATGTACGCTACAATAATTATTGCCTTGAAAAAGACTTTTTCAGTTTTCGTTTGTTTAACGTAGCACTTTAATCTTTCATCCTTCTTTTCAGAGACCTTAGAGGATTATCGGGAATAGATGGAAATGGGAGGTAATAGAGAGACATGCTGGTATTTGTGGGTTGGTCGTTTGGAATTACAGAAGGCGTATCTATTTCGGGCTAAGTCTGCAACTCGTGGGATTTTGAGGTCTCTATGAATGATTTTATTAGTTATAAAGTAAGGAGTATAAAGGATTTTTCCTGTGATTTTGGATTGCAAGGATCGGATGAATCATTAAATATTATTCTAACCAACAGGAATCATTATATGAAAACCATCACTCATCATAATAATCACGATATGAAAAACTATTTTTTGAGTTTAATTAATCCTATATATGACATTTCTTTTTCCTTACATATGTTTTGATATACATATATTTTTAAGAAGACGATGAATTTAAGATTTGGCTATGAGCACTTATAATATGCAACTCTGCTGCCCAAGCTTCGATTGATTAATTAATTAATTTGATAAACTGCTCTTATCTTTTCATATCCTATCCAGTTATAATACCCTGTAATGGAAATATATTTAAGTTCGATAACAAAAAGATGAATTTATTTATGAAGAAACGTCATATATGCATATAGGTTTTTTTTACTGATTGCTGTTTACTGTACCTCAACAGTGTTGTGGCATACGTGTTCGAACATATCGATAAATTTAATGTTCTTTAAGATTTAGGCGGATTTAACGTAGCATGGCGAAGATTAAAGTTGTCTTCGAAAAGATAAGCACTGACACTGTTATTTTTACACTCTTATACTTAAATTAATAATTTATTGAAAATTTATTTAGCTATGACAATATAAAGAAGAATTCCTTTACGAAGGTACATCACAAAAGTATTGTATGGAATAAGAAAAATATATTTATACAGTGTATTTAGGTTTTTAATGATAGCTGCTATTTTTGGTTTTATACATTAATTTAAATAAACAAAGTACCTGTTGGGGCCAGCGAGGTCGTCCTACGGATTTCCTTACGCTGTGTCTGGTAGCTAAGCTGATTCAAGGATTTGTTTCTTGATATTAATTTATGTATAGCCGAATAGATAAGTGGATGATCGCAGAAATAAATAAACAAGTAATTTCTAAAATGCTTTATAGGTAAATCTGGTACAAGGTATTAGGTTAAACTAAGTAGGTAATAACAAAAACAATAAGGTAATATACAAACGATTTTTTAACGCGCACCGTTCCAACTGTACAGAACATATGTTTTTCTTTTTTGATACAAATAATCAGAAACACTTGTTTGTTTATTTATTTAACGTCACTTTTGGCTGCTTTGGCTAATCGGACGATGCTACAGTGGGAGTCCTAAATTTTGCCTATCCAGGTTTTATTAGGATAGGGATCTTTAACGAGTACCTGACATCGCACAGGCTCGGGACCACCTTTTAACGTCCCCTCCGAAGGACGGCGTAACTAAGGATTTTTTTACTCCCATTAAAAATCCTAGGACCACCTGCGGATTTGAACCCGTGATCTTTAGCATGGGAGGCTGTTACGCTAGCCACCCAGCTACAAGTGATCCCACCCAGAAACACTTGATAAGAAATATAAATAGTGATTGAAGAAAGTTTCTGAGGAATTTAGAATACGTAATAAAAAATGAGGACGAATGAAATAAGTGGCGTAAACAGTACCGTTAATATTATGTATTATACATGTATATATATTTTTTTCTCGTATCTAAGACAGGTCTTTCAAATCTTTAAAGTCTTTCTTTTATTATTTAAACTATTTTTATGTCGTCATATAAAGTCTCATAAAGTATAAAATCAAATGCTGAAATATAAGAAACAAGAAAAAAAGGTACGTCTTTAACTTTTAGATAGGTAAAGTTAGAAAACAACATTTTCCCCAATTATTTGAGTTAATTATTCAAGTTTATAAAAGTGTTTTTACTTTCACTTACCTATATGTAAAATATATAGAAACGGAAAGTATTGCGATCGTAAAAATTTTCGAATTCCAGCTTTCAACGGAAATACACGTTTTAGGGTCCCCTGAGTCCAAAAAACCAAGTCCCGCTAAAAGGCCTGTGTGTCTAACAGTCCGTGTATTCGTGATAACTCCCGAGCGAAAACGAAAAGTCCTATGTTTGTTTATTCGTTTAACGTCACTTTATGCTACTATGGCTAATCGGACGATGCTACAGTGGGAGTCCTAAATTTGGCCTATCCAGGTTTTATTAGGATAGGGATCTTTAACGAGTACCTGACATCGCACAGGCTCGGGACCGACCACCTTTTAACGTCCCCTCCGAAGGACGGCATAACTTAGGATTTTTTACTCCCATTAAAAAATCCTAGGGCCACCCGCAGGTTTGAACCCGCGACCTTTGGCATAGAAAGCTGTTATGCTAGCAACTACGCTATGGGTGACCCCGAAAAGTCCTATGAAACTGTAATGTCATGTTTAAAACAAGTATACAACCGAGATGTTACAGAATCTTTTTCATCAAAATCATCTGACCGGAAGATCTACTTTATACCATGCATTTTCCATCTTTTAACGATTTTCTCTAACAATTTTGATTAAACTCCCTATATCGATGTAAAATTGAATGGGCTTTAATCTGATGTAGGTTTCATGCTGATTGAAATAGCATGACATGGCTTAAGTGCCGATATTTTAAATTTCCTTTCTCTAAAGTACCTTTTATTTGGTAGATTCTATAAAAATAACCATATAACCTTGTTAGCATTGATTAATAACAGGTAAACATGTAAGTTGTGCGAATTTGAAAACAACTAAAAGAGAAAACTGAAACAAATATTTTTTTAATGCATTTTTCTATTTTTGAACATAAGAACAGTAATATGCATCTGTAATACACCGGAAAAAGAAAGATTTTAGAAAAATATTATCTGATACACAAGCTTGTAAAAATTAATAAAGAGTGATAAAAAGCCGATAAAACTAACTGATTATTTTAGATTATAATATAATAGAATTTTTAATAAAACACACACACATTATGCATTTTAATTTTTTTACATTCCTATTATATTTGCCGTTCAAACCAATAGTTTTATATAGTATTTTGTCTATCAAACTAATCATTACAGTGTCTTACCATGATCTTGCATATGAACAGATACTTACAATAATGCCATTTTCAGAAAACTGACTTTTCTATGAGTGTTTTCTAAACGAAATTTGAGCCTACGTTCAGATATTGACAAAATTGAAGAGAAGTAGGATGAGAGATCTACCCGAAGCTAACGTCGTGACAGATGGTCGAGAAGATGAACCTAAGGGTGCCGTCCCTCTCATGCCGTAATGACGTTCACCAGCATATTCACAGCATGCTATAATTATCGATTTTTAATTATATTTTCATTTGATTATACTTGCTTTAATTATAATCACAGCTGTGAAAGATATAATAAACAACCAGTGAATGTGATCGGGTAGAATTCAATGTCGTAGCTACATCTTTTTACTTTCACTTACTATATATAGTAAGGGGAAGTATTGCGATCGTGAAAATTTTCGAATTCCAGTTTTCAACGGAAATACACGTTTTAGGGTCCCCTGAGTCCAAATAACCAAGTCCCGCAAAAAGGTCTGTGTGTGTGTGTGTAGGCACTTTATACCATGCATTTTGCACCTTTTTTGGATTTTCTCGAAAACGGTTCCGACGATTTTGATTAAACTCGCTATATCGATGTAAAATTTAATGGGCTTTAATATCATGTAGGTTTTATTTGGATAAAAATGGTCTGATAGGGCTTAAATGCCGAAATATATAAATTGAATAAATTCGATACCCAACTAAAGGAGAAAACAGAAAAAATATTTTTTTAAATGCAATTTTTCGTTTTTGAACATAAGAGCAGTAATATACATGTATGATATACCGTTGGAAAGCTAAAGATTTTAGAAAAAAATATCATCTCATACACAAGCTTTTAGAAGTTAATAGAGAGTGATGAGAAGAAGATAAAACTAACTGATTATTTTAGATAATAATATAATAGATTTTTTAATAAAACACATGTTTCTATATAAATTCAATTTGATTAATTCCTTAATAGTTTCACGTATTTTATCACTAAATGTATTTGAAATTCTTTCATTGATTTTAAAAATCGAGTAAGTGAAAGTCGTGTGTTGCCCGCACCAGATTTTTTCTTATACAGTTGTTAATTAAAGTTTATCTCTTTTTATCTTAGCCACATTGGTGGTATGATAATATGGAAAATAATATATATATATATATATATATATATATATATATATATATATATATATATATATATATATATATATATAAACACACACACACACCACTACAACCAATCGTTCTTGGGTTAAGTTCTTATCTTCTGTGTTATAATACTGTTATCGGTTGTTGGGATCCTTATTTACCATTTCTAAATATGTAGTGTATTAATTATCAGTGTCTACTCAATCGTCTTCAAAAGATTTCATTAAAAGTTTTTTTTTCTCATAACAATAGAAAAAACTCGAATATCTTTCCGTCTTGTAATTTTCATGATTAAAGATTGGGTTTAATTTTTGGCCTAAATACGTAACATTTCTCTGAATCTGCCGCCCACTTGAAGACTCAGGTTTGTTTGTTTTAAAACGTGTTAAAAAAAGATTGGGAATATAACTTAAAATTAAGTAAAATAAATAAAAAGACAATAACAGTAATATACTCGATGGGTTTGAAACAGGGTGACTCCCTTTCACCTGTGTTTTTAATATAGCTTTAGAAATGTCATAGAAAAGGTGATGTGTACCGAGAAAGGCTTAAATATGGGTGACAAGATTCCGGTTTTGGGGTATACCGATGATCTGGTACTGCTAGGTGAAGACACGGAAACCATACAACTAAATACAAGTGTTTTAATAAAAACCGGTAAAGAAATAGGACTCGAATTAAATACCGAAAAGACGAAGTATATGATTAGTAGCAGAAACGGTGTCGATCTTGGTGATATTGATGTATCAGGTCATACTTTTGAACACGTAGAGAAATTCAAGTATTTAGGTTCAATTATAATTAGAAAAAATGAAATCCAGGAAGAAATACAGTCCCGTTTAAAGGTGGGAAATGCGTGTTATTATTCAGTTGCTAAGTTACTTAGTTCGCGGCTTCTATCTAAAAACTTAAAGATTAGAATTTATAAAACTATTATTCTTCCAACGGTTCTTTACGGATGTGAAACGTGGCCGCTTACTTTGAAGGATGAACAACGGCTTAAGGTTTTCGAAAATATGGTATTGCGTAAAATATTTGGTCCGAAGAGAGATGAGGCCACTGGGGAGTTTAGAAGGTTGCACAACGCGGAATTGCGGAACTTGCATCCTGTGAATATAATTGAGCTGATTGCATCGCGGAGACTCAAATGGGCGAGTAAAGTTGTTGGGCTCGATGACGAGCGGATTCCGAGAAAGTTGGTATTTGCTGATCCGACTGGTAGGCGTCCGAAAGGTAGGCCGAAGCGGAGATGGGAGGATTGCGTTAAGGCTGATCTCGGGAGCTTGGGCTTGAATGGTGAACATTGGACGAGTCTGTGTAGGCGGAATTTGGTGGTATCGGCATCGAACCTTCGGGTTCGCTAAGCCTATTATTATTATTATTATTATTATTATTAAACAGTAATATACTATGTCGACGAATATCTCCGTATGTCGAAGAGTTAGAATAGTTCTGAAATTTACCATTGGAAAGCTATAATGTATTGGTCTTATCATTGGAAACATATCTCTTGGATTATTTTCATAAAAAATTAATAAAATAAATATTAGTTACGGAACAAAATATAAATAAAAAAATTATTTTAAGGGTTCTTTTATTTTTCGTTGTATAGATTAATTTATTTTTTTCTTGAATAAAAAGCTCCTTCGTTGCAACTTATTCGTTGCTCACTTGCTATGTTGTACCTTTGTAAACATCAAGAAGAAAAATAAATTTTTTTGCACATGGTAGTCAAAATTATAAAGCAGTTATTTTGAAGGGAAATAAACAAATTCATTATTCTTCAACAAATATATTGTTCAAAAAACAAGGTTTTTTTTTTCAAGATAAGTAGTGCCTATTAAATTTTGTGAAATGACTTAAGACTATTCTTAATTGTACATTTAATTACAATTATGGAATTCTGCCTGTGGTTTTAAAAATTGAAAAATAATATCCTTCATACTTTTTGAGTGTATGAAATATAAATTAATCCAAATATTTTTTTCTTATATCATGGACAAAAAACTTATATTCTAAAACATGAACTGTGTATTCCTTGATTATTATTATGATGTGGACATCTACTTTACTACATAACAATATGATAATATCAACAATAATGATTGCACTTAGCCTTGGCCAATTATATACATAACTTACAATATACACTAAATTACAATAACTAGCTGTACAACAATTACTTGTACTAGCCATTTAGTTAAAGCCAAATGCTTTTGTATAATACATTATAAAAACAAACAAGTAAAATAAAATTTCGAAATATGAAAGAAATCTAGCTAATTCGTATTAATATTATAATTTACTAAAATTTCATAAAAGTTTTAAATTTGGTACATTAGACTAAATGATGACTAGATATGGGCTAGATTTAAATATCCGAGATGTTGCATTTTTATCTTAGGACAAATACCCGTTCTCCTAATATATTATACACTTACTGATTTATAAATTTACAATACACACATATAATATTCGAAGATAATATCACATATATAACTAAAAACGAAATGGTAAAAAAAAATTTGGTATATCCTGGCGTTTATCGTCCTCGGACGTAATCAAACACTTTGCACCTTATAGAAACACCTCCTTTGTTGAGATACAGTGATATGTTCCAGCATAAAGTTCGAGATGTATATATTTGTCAGTACAACATATATTATTATACAACATATTATCTGACATATCAGGATATAGTTACGGGCTAAATAAGTAAGTATTGTTATTCGAAAATTTCCGTTTTATAGATTTTTTTTTTAGGAAACTGCAATTATTTCATTTGAAAATTTGGATTTAACTGGTTTTAAAGTGAAGTTTTTGGATACTCTTTGATTCCAAAAGTGTATTTTTGCTGTTAATTTTATGAAGTAAGTAGGGTTGTGGCCAATTGTCTTGTTATTATTAAAGCTAAGGTTCAACGTAGAACATTTACAGCACCTGACTCCAAAATGATAAGATATTGATTTTGGTGGTAAGGAAATGCCTATTCCCGAAGATGCTGTTTACATGTAGTGTCCTGTGCAAAGTGGTTGGTGTAGTCTATGGGCTGGTCCTTGCGGTACCTCGGTCACTTGGTGAGTCTCCTCCTTAGAGGACTCTCCTCCTCGTCGACCTCCCTGTCGCCGTCCTTGTCCTGGTGCGGCGGTCATGTGCCTCGTCAGGTGGTGCCGCTCCCTGAACGACTCGTTACAGACGGGGCAGCGCAACTTGTCCTGCTCTCTGCGGCGCCTGCTACTGTCCGCGTTGTTGTGGTCACTCTTGTGCTGGGACCTCATGTGGTAGACCAGGTCCGAAGTCATCCTGAAGCTGATGTTGCACTTGGCGCACACGTTTTGGGCGGGCAGAGTTAGCGCCGCCAGGGAGGTCGGGAGAAGGGCGGAGACGTTGGCTGCAGTGAGGAGTGCAGGAGGCGCGGGTGGGATCACTGCCGGGAATGGATACGCCATGGCTAGACCTCCGTACGGCACCATGTCGGGGAACCTCTTTGAAGTCGAACCCTTCTCCAGTCTGGGCTCAACTTCTCCTGGAAGTAAGGCTTGGGGACGTACTTGGGATAGTAGGTGGGAGATCTGGAGTTGGGAGAGAGGTCCGGCGACACCCTCTGGTACTCCGCTGGTACTGGAGATATAGCCGGACCTGGAGACACGCTGTCCTTGTTGACTTTAGTGAAGGCGCTCTTGGGGAATTCTTCCTTGGGCGATGGCATGAGGAGTCCTACCTCCGGAAACCTCTTGTCCTCCGAAGGCTGGTACATGAGCGGGTTGGAAGTGACCAACCGCAGCTGCTCCTTCAGCTCGTCGTGGTGCCTCTTCTTGGAGCTGTCGTCCGGAGCCATCAAGAACGCTACGTCGAAGCTCCTCTTGGCGGCTGGCTTGACGGGAGTCTCTGCCTCGGTGTAAGGGCTGCTATCACCCATCATCCTCCGTCGAATGTCCATCGTCATTTCCACTTCACCCCTAAACGAAAGATAATATCATTAATTAAAATTGTACTAATGTATAATGAATTTCTTTAACTTGTGTTAATTCTAATATAAAGAATTCTACTTCAGAACATTAAAATATTTATATTATTGACATCAAAGCATACAATATAGTATTAATAATTAAAGAAGAGACAAATATTACAACTTAGACTATCAATTACAATCTAATTTATGTGAAACTATTGCATTTCGCGTTTATATTTAAATTTTAATTAACAGAAACGGAAAAATATCTAAATATTTTTATCTCTACAGATTTTTTTTTAACTAAGACTATTAAAGTACTTGAAAGGGGTTCAATGAGGGATCTAAATTTTTTCTTTCTTTATTGTTTTTTTATTTTTTTAAATATCCTTAAAAACTTTATCTTTAATCCGCTTTACTTAAAAAAAAATCTACTTATTTAGAATTAGCACTGTCTGATGGCGAATAGAAATAGTGGGTCTCTCTTAATTAGGACAGTGTTAAATACACTGGGAACAGTGTTGTGGGGAAGTAGATAGAACAAGAATATCTATCAAGGAGAGTGCCAGATAAATTACTCTGAAACAAGCTTAATTTTTCGAAGCATTTAATGATATTTAAGCGATTTAAATTCAAATTCAAAATGATTTAGATTGCTAAAGCACATTTTTATACATCAAATGTTATTTTGCGTGGGTTTTTGTTATGAGCATATTCTATTAAATTAAATATTTCTAATAATGTTCTAAGCTTGTCTAATTATTATTACTTACAATTATTTTGATTTAAATTTTTTTTTTATAATTTATTTATTGGAATTTTCAACTGTATAATGGAATACACAAGTAAATTTGAGAAAAATATATAAAGGCATGAAACAAATGTAGAGAAGCTTCCCAGTGGAAGCACTCTAAAAATATTCTAAACTAAAAGGTCTCGGCAACATACAGAATATTCAGGTCTTCATAGAACAGTTTATTAGTTACAAAGTAAGGAGCATTGAGGATTTTACGCAGGATTTTGGATTGTAGGGATTGGATACAGGAAGAATTTGATGGTTTATTAAAGCCGTAAAGCTCTACTCCGTAAGCCCATATAGGCCGTAATTATTTAGTTACGTAATTTGTAGTTAAGTGGAAGATTAGAACGTTTGTCCTGTAAGTATTGAAGTGGTCGAAAACGTCGTGCAGTTTCTTGTCGTTTCAGTCTTGTATGAGGGTTCCAAGTAAGGCGTTTGTCAAGGTGCAGTCCTAGATATCGAATCTGTTTAACCTTGACAAAAGGAGTATTATTGAAGAAAACAGTAGGGCAGGATGTTGTAGGTTTAAGACGAAGAGTTAAGGTAATTTGGTTGGATTTGTTGGCAGATTCAAAATTTAAAATAAAGATATGATGGGACGCCAGTGGCCGAAGGACAGGCAGCGCAACCTGTGAGCGATGAAGGGAGTCATTATGTTAATTGAATCCCGGGCTGCGGTGAGTGGGGTCCAACCCCTCCAAAGCTCCCCCTGTTAATAGAGAGCGAATCAGCCTCTTTAGCGAGTCGCTTCGTGTTGATCCTCCTAAATGCTCATCTCATCACACGCCTTTATTCATGATTCAATTCCTTTATAAAATTCACATCTGCGGGTTTTTGACCTATATTTTAATTTTTTCTATGATTCAATGTCTTCTAAAACTGCTTTTTAATGTGTATTTCATTGTTTATGTATAATAATTCTGTGGCGGTTAAATCAAAATCTTGCATTTTACAGGTGAGCGACTTAAAGTTTTACGTAATACCGAAATAAGAGTTATTAATTACAGCTTTCTTTCCACCTAAAATTTTTTCCACCAAGAAATTTCTTTAACTAATTTAACACAACGTAGGAGAAGGTCTGAGGGAGCGATACCTGAACTCATTTTTGATATAACTCGAGTTATCTAGTTTTTCACAACCGCCACAGAATTATCCACCCTTAATAAATTCAATGAACAACAAAAAATAAATTTTAATTTAATATTTGATTTTATTCCACTTCATGTCTGGGACTTCTTTTCCATATTTTACTATACGTTACATTTTTATAATCAATACAAATAACTGTTCAAACTCTTAGAATCTTCTTAGTTTAAAACAAGTTTACTCCGACCACTCTCTATTATCTTCAGATTATTTAAAGAATAATTCTATTTGTATAAATTAATCATTAGAACATCTCTCCATCTTCTTTATTAAATCGTTAATACAAAAAAATTCTCGCTCTATTATTTTTTTTACATGATTTGAGAGCCAGACTAAAATGATATATATTTTGTTGAAATAATCAATTTTTAAATTGTATGTTACTTTTAGAGGAGCTGCGTGGTCTCATGGATAGAGGGCTAGTCTACTTACTATTTTCGAGTCCTGGGTTCGAATCCCGGCAGTGGCAGAATATTATTTTTTCTGTTATTTCGGCCCTCCTGAGACAGACCCAGCCTCTATAAAGTGAGTATCCAAAAGTGGAGGTAAAACCTGAAGACGGTTTAATCACTTCATTGCACGGCCGTTGGTCTAGAAAGAGTACGAATCTCTATATGCACTGACCCAAGACCTTTTATGGGTTGCTGAGGTACAGATGTTTTTTTTTTTGTTTTTTTTTCAATGTTTTTTCAACTAATTAAAAATATTTCTACATTCATCATAAAATTTCCTTTCTTGAAACAATATGAAATTCATATGTCAAATTAATAATTTAATATTACAATGTTAGTCTTATCCATTACATACTCTGATGTACCTTTATCCAGAAAATTCTCTTCACTATTCGTTTATTGTCATTTATTGCATAGAGATTCTGGGAAGATAATTTTATGATAATTGTTTCGAATTAATCAAAAGTAACATACAATTTATAGATAATATAGACAATAGATGTTTTAGTGTGGCCCTGAAAATGGGAAATAGCTTTGAAACGTAGGAAAAAATGTTAAAATGGTTGTTGTTAATTAATGATTTAATAAAGAAAATTAGTAGATAATCTATTAATTAATTAATATACATTTAACCATTCAAATTAGAAAAAAGTGAATTTGTTCGATTTACATGTATATATATATATATATATATATATATATATATATATATATATATATATATATATATATAAATCCATTAAAACATGGTATTAGAGATAATAAATGCATTAAATATAATTGGCGAGACGACATATTTATATATAAAAGTAACTTTTATCTCCTCCCTATTTATTTATTTTTATTATTTTTTAACTGTCGGAATTTATTAATTATATTATTAATTCCTATTCTAAAAATTATTCTAAATTAATATTTATTCCAAAATACGATTTTAATATAATAAATCATGACAGATATATGTCTCATCTACTTTAATGAATAAATTTCCAATTAGTATTATTTATAAATAAAGTGATTATGTAGTTTTATAAAATATATAATACAAAGTGTTAACAATGTAAATATATATAAGATTAACAAATACTGATAATATTAGTAATAGGAAGGATATGAAATTATGTAATATATTTTTCTTTTGATTTTTGTCTATTATCTGTTCGCTCTGCTTGTACAGTTTTATTTTTTCGTTTTAAAAATTATAATGGACAATCTGGTAGCAATTATAATAGAATTATAAGTGATTCAATAATAATATAGAAATCAAACTCAATAAACTAGAGATCTTTGTTTTGTTTTTTGGAAAAATAATGACTCATATTTTCAAAAGTATTAAACTATTTAATTTATGTAACATGAAATAAATCTTATATAAATTGCTATTCATATCATAAAACGGCTTACTGTAATTTCTCAATGTTTAATATTTATTTTGTACACAATTTGTTTCAAAAAGATCTGTTAATGGTTAATTAAATAATAGTTGGTGTTTTAAATACATATAAAATATATTCTACAATATAAAATTATTATTATTAAAATATTCGACTGTATTATTAAAATTCATGAGATGTTCATATAATACTGTAATTTTTCTATCAATAATTATTAGAATATACTTTTAACTATTTTTGAATAAATCGATGATTCCATTCATAGTGGACAGTTTTCGGGAAACTGTTATAAGGCAAATTTTTAATATAGATTATGCTTAAGAAACCCTCATCAATATTGTTTAACTTTTATTTTGAATGATTAAAAAACAGGAATGTTTTATAGATTATTCATTAGAGATATTGTAGAGAAAATAATTATATGGTGTAGAGATAAGTTATTGACCTTATTATTTTTTTTTTTTTTGTATTATCAGTTTTATTAAAACTTGATGTAAGCATATATTTAAATAGATTTTCCCTAACTCTTTTTAGCTACTATTAAGATTTGATTCTTACATTTTTAACCAATTGATGATTAACAATAATTATTAAACTTTTAAAGTAGGAACAAATAATTTATTGGATATTTATTAGCTTCATCTTAATTTATTTGGCTATTCAGTTCTTTCAATAAGACTCTGGAATATTTCCATAAAACGTTCTTATTAATTAGAGAAAAGTTGAAAAAAAAAAAAAAGAATTATGCTATATTAAAAAATAAAATAGACTTTTCTAAAAAATAAAATACAAATAATCAAATATCAATTTATCCCTTAACAATATAGATATGAGTCGGTACAATAAAAATAGCAAATTACTGCATAAAACCGATATATGACTTTTTAATCATGAATCAATAATAAATATAAAGCTATTAAATGTCCAAGATATATCTATCAGATAATAAAATGTTGTTTTATATGAATTAGGTTTCATTTTACTATTTCATCAAAATATCTTACGAAAAACCTTTTATACACATCTTATTAAACTTCTTCAAATATCTTATCGTTTACTAATTCTACTTTATTAAGTAAGTGAATTCATTTCATTGGACTGTAAAATAGAAAAACTGTAATTGAAAATCAATGATATACTTTTCGCACATACACATACTATGAAAATAAATTTATAATTTAATCAAACCTTGTTTTCTGTTGGCTTTTAATAATTAATGTTTTCCATAAGCGTAAAAGACATTATTTCATAATTCGGCTTTTATTAAAGTTTTTCCTTATATAATTGTTTAATCGACGGTACACTTGTCTAAATTTCTATATGTATTACTCACTGAGAAACACTTTGGAAAATAAAAAATGTTTTTATTAAACCAAGTAATAAAAATGATTACATAAGAAGCGAGAAATAATCTCAATATACTCAGATATAGATTTTTTCTTTGTACAATTATTAGATCCCTATCACACACAATTAAATCCAACATTAAAAATTCGCTTGCTTCCAATACTGCTTCTTCGTTAGATTCCTGGATTTTTTTTTTTTTTTTTAGATAACTGGGTGTTCTGAACAGAAAAACACTAATTATGGTCGACTTATACACGAAAAAAAATTCACAGTCTAACAACTAATTATATTTTATGAAATTAAAGGTTTTAATTACAATTCAATATATTTAACAGTAATATTGAATAAATACCTGATATACTAAAGGGCGGTGTCACTTCCACGACGTAAACAACAGCTGTGAGGTTGTAGAGCAGACCGACGTGACAACGAACCTAAGCCTGGAGACAGACTGTCAAGTCGAACAGACAGGCAGCCAGAGGTGGCTGTGACCACGCCCACCGGTAGGCGTGGCCGCACCTGTCCAACCAGATCACTCAGATTTCCCCCCACCACTTTTCGCCTCATCCCCTCCAACTGCCCATCTTTCCGTCACCGGCATATTATACGCTGCTTTGGGCGGTGGTGGGGGGTGTGTAGGAATTTAACAGGATATGGTTCAACAGATACAATGAATTCAATACAAGGGTCCCATCAAAGCCTTCCTTATATATTATTATCCTTTTAGTCACGTCAGTTGAACACATAAGCGTTTTAAGAGAACATATATTGTGTCTTCTGTTATTCTTATTTTAAATATATCTTTAAATATACCATTATTTATTGAGCTAATCCGAAAAATACGCTACTAAGTACTGCAGTCCTTAACAATTCACTGTTTAGCATGGTGGTTAGCATAACAGCCTCTATGTCCAAGGTCCCGCATACCGCAGGTAGCCCTATATTTTTTTAATGGAAGTAAAAAATCCTTACTTATGCCGTCCTTCGGAGGGACGTTAAAAGGCGGTCCCGAGCCTGTGCGATAATAGGTACTCGTTAAAGATCACTATCGTAATAAAACCTGGATAGGCAAAATTTAGAACTCCCACTGTAGCATCGTCCGATTTTCCACAGTAGCATAAAGGGACGTTAAATAAATAAACAAAGATGCACTGATTAATAGATGGATACTGTTTTCCTCAAAATAGTTTTATTATTTAAATTTTTTTAAATAACTACTATCAAATTAATATATGATAGTGTAGAATACTTATTAATAGTGATTTTTTATTGTATGAATGTGATCTTATTGCATTATTATTATTGTCCGTTTGAGAAAAATTTTAAGTTTATATTAAAAAATAAATAAAATAAAATTGGGCTCAGTATATACATATTCGATCTGTTTCTATGTCAATGGCCGTGCAATGAGGTGATTAGGCCTTAATCACGATCAGCCGCCAGGTTTCCCCCCAATTTTTGGCTTACCCAACTTTATAGAGACTGGTCTACCCCAGGATGGTCTCCATACCCTAGGGTCGCCCCCCGACTGAGTTAACAGAATTAATACCTAATATGCTGCCAAAACCGAAATTCAAACCCAGGACCCAGAGAACAGTAGACTAGTGCTCTATCGACTACACCACGCCGCTCCCATTTATATATATATATATATATATAAAATAAATCTTATTTTTGATTTTTTTAAAATGATAAAGACTTTAAATGGGACATAGTAGAGACAACAAGTTATACTTATTATATTTTAAGCTTTTTAAGAAAAATTAAGATATTTTCAATGAAAATATTAATAACATAGAAAGTAAGCAAAACCGACAGCTGAAAATGATTGGTTCTTTTTAAATATTTTATTTAAATTTCATTGAATTTTAATTTAATCAATTTTATTTGAATAAAATTATTCCATTACATTAATAATATTTTGTATGTTGTGCCTACAAAAGACGAGGTGCCAAGTTAGTCATTTTTAATAATTATATTTACAAAAAAAATGTTAAAATGTTATTGAAAATTTAAAAAATGTTATTCATCCCCTTATTAATTAATCAATTATTTAGTAGTTTAATTATGGTTTTAATATAACGTTGAAATTGGGACGTTGATTCCGGAAGGTACTATATCCAAGAGGCGCGAAAATCACTTATTACTATATTATTAAACTAGTTGATTCGATTATTTTCGTATTAACATCTTTAATTGTTTTTTTACTATATAAATAACATCATATTAAAGTTATGAAAAAAAATATTTTAGTATGATTTGGAACGAAACCAAATTTATAATTTAGTAAATTTAGAAAATAATTGTATTTCTAAATCGCGTTTTTAAAGGACTTGAGTATCCATTGAATAAATTCAAATAGAATATTTTAATAAAAATAAATTATGGGAATAAAAATATGTAAAAAAAAATCAATTTCGTAAAAGATGTCCTTTAGTCTCAACGTTTCAATTATTGCTTGCCTGTTATTATTTCTTGAACAATTTTTTAATAATTAAATAGTTGCCCGTGTAATGAATATGAATGTTGAGATTGTTCGGTCGAAAATTGGAATTGCTTGAACTATTGACCTATACATAGTAAGGGAAAGTATTGCGATCGTGAAAATTCCCATGCATCCCATAGTTTATCCCATGCATATTGCACCTTTTTATGATTTTCTCAAAAACGGCTTTGACGATTTAGATTAAACTTGCTATAGCGATGTAAATTTTAATGAGCTTTAATATCATGTAGGTGTTCATTCTGATTGAATTAGTATAACAGAATTAAATGCCGATATTTTAAATTTTCTTCTTCTAAAAAGTACTTTTAATTTTGTAGATTGTATAAAAATAACCATATGATCTTGTTATCATTGATCAATAACAGCTAAATATGCATGTTGAGCGAATTTGAAAAAAAAAAAAACTAAAGGAGAAAACTGAAAAAATATTTTTTTAATTCAATTTTTTGTTTTTTAACTTTAACAGATGTATAATCTACCGTTGGAAAGTTAAAGATTTTAGAAAAAATATTATCTCATTTATTATCTCATTCAATAATTTTTTTGAAGTTGAGCTGTAGCTTGTAGAATTTTTAAACAAATTTAGAAATGAAATAAATTATTAAAGACTTATTCACATTAGACTTTACTAGAAACACGTGTTTTATTAAAAAAATCTATTACATTATTAAATCAATATTCTATTTGACGAAAATCTATAATTCCATCTTGAGACACAGATATTTTCCTACCATTTGGAAAACCTATAAAACCATAGCAATATCCAAACCTAATAAAGACCCCAGGGAAATTTCAAATTACAGACCTATTAGCCTATTAAACATTTTATCAAAAAATTTAAAAAGACTGGTATTGACAAGAGTAAATCGGCACATTAGACAAAACAAAATTATAATAGAGGACCAATTCGTTTTCAGGAAACACCTCTCTACGGTAGACCAAGTAGCAAGGCTTACTGATTTCGTAACTGAGGGTTTTAACGAAAAGAAACATACCGGCATGCTATCAATAGATTTAGAAAAGGCTTTTGACTCTGTTTGGCATACGGAACTTATTTACAATTTCCCTTCTTACCTAATTCATATTATCCATTCATATCTTGACTATAGACGATTTTATGTCCATGTAAATAATTCGGCATCTAGTATACTTCCTGTAGCGGCCGGCCTTCCTCAAGGATCTTGCCTTTCGCCAACTTTATTCAATGTATATATATATATATATATCCGATTTTCCAAGCCACCCGCAAGTAATAAGGTCTCTTTTCAATAAATTATGTTTAAAAAAAAAATGTATATTTTTATATCATATGATTTCGATTGGCCCTTGTGGTTCATTTCAATTAACCCTTCTGCTATTTCTATCGATTTCTGGTTAATACCTTTCTCTCTTTGCAAAGATGGATACGATTAAGACGGGGATTTAGAGTGAATGGTTACAAGGCCCGGTAGACAGTACATTGCCTACGCCCCTCACGTGGTGACGAGCTTAAGGGTGTTGGACAATGGCAGTTATTTGGGGTTAGTCAAGGGGGTGAGCTAAGAGCCAAAAAAAAAAAAAAAAAAAAAGAAAAAAAAGAAAAGGACTGTGTGACGAATCTTACATAAGAATAAGTTTGTAGAATTGAGTTGGGATGAGAGGAGACCAATACAAGCATCTGTATGTCAAATAGATCATATTAAAAATATTAATAACAGGACGAATGGTATATCGAGCTCTTTATTGATGGCAAAGTTAGGGAGGTTTTCGATAGCAAGGATTGAAAAACTTTGATGGTTTAGTCGATACCCAAAATACAGTTCCGCATGTTCAAATAATACTGAACCAACTGTAGAGGACAGTGTTCAGAGATCAGAACATCAGCAGCATCCACTGTGTAGAGCAGATAACGATTTACAGGGGCTCCGCTAGATGTCATTGCAATTACATACTTATACAAATACTGCTATGTATCAAACATTAAATAAACTGAAACTAAATGTTGAAAAAACAAAAGCCATTGTAATAGGATCCCATCACTTCTTGAAAACTGTTCCACATATCCCAACCCTCTTCTAGGGATTGCAATCCGGAAAACCGGATCCGGTAATCATCATACGTTAACCGGATCTGGCAATAATATACCGTATCCGGTAACCGGATCCGATTATAGCAATAATTGGCCAAAACTAGTGCAGTTTAATAAAAAAAAAAAGTATTTTAAATGCGTTACATTTGGTGTACATGTGTGATGGTGTCGTTCGACGCCAAATTACTTCATGCCATCCGTTCAGTTCAGCATCATTCGTTCGCCTTTCGCGAGACAATACATGTGTTTTTGTTTTGTCGGTGCTTCACCTAAATGTAAGTAAAGAGATATTATTATCTTAAACATACGCGAGCTATAGCGTCCTTTAAGTTGGCTGTAGAGGAACTTCTAAAACAACTCTAACATTTTTTTAAAAGAAATTGCTCACTCAAGTTTTAATGTACTGAATTATATGAAAAACTGCTTGCAAATCTATTGAAATCTAGGAAGACTGAGCTATGTTACTGCTCACGTGTTTCCATACTTCACTTTCTCCGGTAGCTCAATTAATTTATTAAGTTGCTTTATAAAATCTAATATAATTATTCTTTCGTAATTAACTGAGATGGGAATTGTGATAATAATAATCTTAAATTATTTGAGAATGCTAACAATCACAAACAAGTCTTATATTTATGATAGACATCATCATATTTTGATGAATATGAATGGCATAATTATCACAATGAGTTTGAATTATAAGAATAAATCTTTAAATTATTCTACTGACAATATTTATTTTTCAAATAGTATGTAAGTACTAATAACTTTAGTATATATTATCAAAAATCGATTTTGATTTTGGAAAAAGGCAGGTAGAAAACAAATAGTCTTTATTTTCAGCAAATGGTAATCAATAGCCGACTGTTCAATTAGCCATTAAAATTTTACTAGTTACCTAAACTACTAAACTTTAATTTTTTGCTCCATATCTAATCCTAACATAACTTTTATTTTATAAACTTCCTATTATGATTACATTTATACTCGAATAACTCACTAACAGTTGATCTTGGACCAAAAAGTAAAAATCAACCTTATTTTGTCGAGCCATCCGGATCCAGCCGGATCCGTCCGGATTGATGAAATTTGGAACCGGATTCGGCCGGATTGAAAATGACACCGGATTGCAATCCCAACCCTCTTCCTAAATGGTAACCATATAAAATTTTATCCGACCGTCAGGAATCTGGGAGTAACCTTTGATCAAACCCTTCCTTTCAAGAACCATATTTCCGAAATTTCACGCCGCACCTTTTCCACCTTAAAGCGACTGAATTCCCTTCGTCACCTCTTCCCGTATGAAACCCGGAAGCTCCTCGTTACCTCTCTAATATTTCCACAATTCGACTACTGCTGTACCGTATACGGTTGTATTTCTGGGGATCTCGAAGTAAAAATAAAACGCCTAATTAATTGCTTCTACACTTTGTAAAGTTACTCTCACAGTAAGTCATATTTTCGTGGAGTGTCCTAGTTACAGTAGGGAATTTGTAAAATGTAGTGTACCACGTAAAGTTTCGGAGGCATTGAGCGATAGTGGTCGAGTCGTCGGCGGTGTCATTCAATTGGTGAAGAACATTTGTTTATACCAACTCATTTAACACATTCGGATTATTTTTCCCACCTTTTAAAATCACTCACAGTTTTCTGTTTTACTTCCTGTTGCTAATCATTGTGTGTGCAGTTCCGATTAGGTCATAATGTTTATTGTTCTATTTTATTTTTATTGAGAATCGATTTTTATTTTTACTTTCACTAACTATATATAGTAAGGGAAAGTATTGCGATCGTGAAAATTTTCGAATTCCAATTTTAAACGAAAATACACGTTTTAGGGTCCCCTGAGTCCAAATAACAAAGTCCCGCAAAAAGGTCTCTGTGTGTGGTAACTCCCGGGCGGAAACGGTAAGCCCTATGAAACTGAAATTTTATATTTAAGACAAATATACGCCCGAGACGTTACAAAACCTTTTTCATGAGCTTACCAGAAGAGCCACTTTATACCATGCATTTTGCACCTTTTTTCGATTTTCTCGAAAACGGGTCCGACGGTTTTTATTAAACTCGCTATATCGATGTAAAATTTAATGGGATTTAATATAATATGGGATTCATTTGGATTAAATTGGTCTGACAGGGCTTAAATCCCGATATTTTAATATTATATTATACTCATGCTTTTAAAAGTTAATAGAGAGTGATGAACATCAAACGTATCCAATCCTTCCAATCCAAAGTCCTCCGAACAATAGTTAATGTTCCTTATTACGTTACCAACTGTACCCTACACAATGACCTTAATATTCCATTTATTTTAGATCTGGTACCATCCGAATTCTCCAAATTCCATCAGAACCTTCTTCATCATCCTAATCCTCTTGCTCAATCGCTTTCCAGCTCCACCCATCCCTACAATCCTCCTCGAAGATTGAAACGGCAGTGGCCCCGCGACGTTTTGTAAACATTTATCTGGAGTTCTGACACTGGTCAGATCCTCCACTCATGTACTGTATGTTTGTAGCTATTCCGCCCTAGCTCGGCCTCCACTGGCTTACACCAGTGAAGCGCTGAGTGAGAGGCGCTGGGATCTCTTGGATTGGCTTCTCCCCCCACTTGTGGAGGGAGCAGCCGAGTCTAGGGTCTCTTTGGCTGATTGTATATATTGTATATCGTTAAGTTTGCTTGTATGATTTTTATTTATTTCCCAACTTGTATTTATCTCTACTACAGGTTGTTGTTTTGATTTGTTTCTTGTTGTTTTTTTGTTTTTTTTGTTTGAATTTATCTATTTCCGATTTTATGTAATTTGACTTTATCATTATTGTCTGTATATACTGTATGAATGTGTACTACACCTCTATTACTACTGTTCATTATGTAACAAATCGTAATATTTCTCAATAAATAAAAGAAGAAAAAAAAATAGAGTGATGAAAAGAAGATAAAACTAACTGATTATTTTAGATAATAATATAATCGATTTTTTAATAAAACACTTGTTTCTATATAAATTCGATTTAATTAATTCTTCAATAGTTTCACGTATTTTTATCACTAACTGTATTTGAAAATTCTTTCATTGATTTGAAAAATGGAGGTAAGTGAAAGTCGTGTGTTGCTCGCACCAGATTTTTTTATTTTATTTTTTTTTTTTCATTGGTAAGTTAATCGTCTTCTGAAAATGTTTTGGGCAATAATAACTACTCGCAGTTTTCTGCCCTTAAAACCAAAACAACAACAACAACGAATGTTTCAAAATTTATCAAAAATTAACTGGATGCTCGGCGATGATCATATCTTCAAGCTGATACCAGTATAAAAGTCATTAGTTTCAAAATGGCGGGAATTAAAAATTTTTTACGTTATTTTTATATAGAGAAAAAAAAATATAATCTATGTGGAAATTATATCTATTTATCTATCTATCTAACTTTCTATATCTTCTATTTCTATTTTATATCTATCTATATTCTATGGTTGTTGTTCCCTGTTGGTTATTTATTATATTTTTAAAGACAATTTGAACATGAATTGAGACGTTGCTTTCCAAAAGGTACTATATCCATACTAGGAAATTTTACAGGAATCGCGAAAATCTCTCATTACTATATTATTAAACCAGCTAATTTGGGTCTTTTTGCCTTAAAATTTAGAATTATTTGTTTACTATAATAATAACATCATATTAAAATTATGAAATGAATTTTTTTAGAATGATTTAGAACGAAAACAAATGCGTAATTAGTACTTTTAGAAAATGACCGCATTTCTAAATCGTGTTTTTTAAGGACTTGAGAATTCATTAGATAACATCAAATAGAATATTTAGATAGAACTAAATGATGAGAATACAAATATGTAAAAAAAAATCAATTTCGTAAAAAATGTCCTCTAGTACCTTTTGGAAATCAACGTCTCAATTATTGACAACATTTTAAATAAAAAATGGATATTTTAACTTTTAAACTACTCAGTGAGCCCTGATGGTGGGGAAGGCTCCCGAAACATTGACACGTTAAGTTTATGGAAATAAACTGTTTTTGGAATAAATAGAAACCAACTAAGTAATTATTGATTTCATATTTTCTTTACTCAATGTTTTTTATTTTCTGTACCTTGTTCCTATTCATGTTATGTATAGAAGCTTAAAGACTTAGGACGCGTTATCATTGTGTGTGCCAGATTGCATTACTTTATGAATACTTATTGAGTCAAACCTTAGAACTTGACTACTATGAAAATGTGGTCCCTACAGCACAATTGTGATTCTAATAAAAGTTAAGCTCATAGATATAAGTGTTTTTGATAGTGAGAATTTTTTATCAATATTATCAATCGAACTTTATCAATATTAAGTAAAATTTCAATCTAAAAAGTCTTAAAAGATATATTTTTTTTCACTTATTTTATTTTAGTAATATTTTTTAAAACATATGTATTATTATTATTATGAAAACAATTTTGTTTTTACTTTCACTTACTATATATTGTAAGGGGAAGTATTGCGATCGTGAAAATTTTCGAATTCCAGTTTTCAACGGAAATACACGTTTTAGGGTCCCCTGAGTCCAAATAACCAAGTCCCGCAAAAAGATCTGTGTGTGTGTGTGTGTGTCTGTGTGTGTGGTAACTCCCGGGCGGAAACGGTAGGTCCTATGAAACTGAAATTTCATATTTAAGACAACTATACTCCCGAGACGTGACAAAACTTTTTTCATCAAAATGAGCTTACCAGAAGAGGCACTTTATACCATGCATTTTGCACCTTTTTTCGATTTTCTCGAAAACGGTTCCCACGATTTTGATTAAACTCGCTATATCGATGTAAAATTTAATGGGCTTTAATATTATGTAGGTTTTATTTGGATAAAAATGGTCTGACAGGGCTTAAATGCCGATATTTTAAAATTATCTTCCCCTAAAGTACCTTTAATTTTGTACATTCAATGATAATAACTAAATTATCTTGTTAATGCTGATGAAAAACAGGTAAATATATAAATTGAATAAATTCGATACCCAACTAAAGGAGAAAACAGAAAAAATATTTTTTTAATGCAATTTTTCGTTTTTGAACATAAGAGCAGTAATATACATGTATGATATACCGTTGGAAAGCTAAAGATTTTAGAAAAAATATCATCTCATACACAAGCTTTTAAAAGTTAATAGAGAGTGATGAAATGAACATAAAACTAACTGATTATTTTAGATAATAATATAATAGATTTTTTAATGAAACACATGTTTCTATAGAAATTTAATTTAATTTATTACTTTCACTTACTATATATAGTAAGGGGAAGTATTGCGATCGTGAAAATTTTCGAATTCCAGTTTTCAATGGAAATACACGTTTTAGGGTGCCCTGAGTCCAAATAACTAAGTTCCGCAAAAAGGTCTGTGTGTGTGTGTGTGTGTGTCTGTTTGTGTGTGTGTGGTAACTCCCGGGCGGAAACGGTAGGTCCTATGAAACTGAAATTTCATATTTAAGAGAACTATACTCCCGAGACGTGGCAAAACTTTTTTCATCAAAATGAGCTTACCAGAAGAGGCACTTTATACCATGCATTTTGCACCTTTTTTAGATTTTCTCAAAAACGGTTCCGACGATTTTGATTAAACTCGCTATATCGATGTAAAATTTAATGGGCTTTAATATCATGTAGGTTTTATTTGGATAAAAATGGTCTGACAGGGCTTAAATACCGATATTAAGGAGAAAACAGAAAAAAATATTTTTTTAATGCAATTTTTCGTTTTTGAACATAAGAGCAATAATATACATGTAAGATATACAGTTGGAAAGCTAATGATTTTAGAAAAAATATTATCTCATATACAAGCTTTTATAAAGTTAATGGAGAGTGATGAAAATAAGATAAAACTAACTGATTATTTAAGATAATAATATAATAGATTTTTTAATAAAACACATGTTTCTATATAAATTCAATTTGATTAATTCCTTAATAATTTCACGTATTTTTTATCTCTAACTGTATTAGAAAATTCTTTCATTAATTTTAAAAACAGAGGTAAGTGAAAGTCGTGTGTTGCTCGCACCAGATTTTTTATTTTCTGTACCTTGTTCCTATTCATGTTATGTATAGAAGCTCAAAGACTTAGGACGCGTTATCATTGTGTGTGCCAGATTGCATTACTTTATGAATACTTATTGAGTCAAACCTTAGAACTTGACTACTATGAAAATGTGGTCCCTACAGCACAATTGTGATTCTAATAAAAGTTAAGCTCTTAGATATAAGTGTTTTGATAGTGAGAATTTTGTATCAATATTATCAATCTAACTTTATCAATATTATGTAAAATTTCAATCTAAAATGTCTTAAAAGATATCTAAAAAGATTTTTTTTTCCACTTATTTTATTTTAGTATTATATTTTTAAACAGATGTATTATTATTATTATGAAAACAATTTTGTTTTTTATTTTAACTCTACTATACTGGAAAATTTTATTTTAATTTTATTTTAGTTTTTTTAACAGATGTATTATTATTTTTAAAAAAAAACATTGTTTTTTTTTCTTTTTTTATTTTATCTCTACTATACTGAAGAAAAAACAGAAAAAAAAATTAATTTATCTTTATTTTGATCGTATTTATTTATTTTATCGTTTGAAACAGATGCATTATTATTTTAAAATCATAAGCATTTGCTTCTTGTTTATTCAGTGGAGCATTGAAGAAAAAAATAAATAAATAAAGAACTTAATTTCTCCTTATCAATATGTATTTTTAATTTTTTATTTATTATTTTTTAAAAATTATTTTGAACAGATGTATTATTATTTCAAAAGCGTATGTATATATGTATGTGTGTATATATATATATATTGCTATGATTTTGCCCGGCTGCTTTTCTTAAGGCAGCGGTAGCTTCAAAAACTAGCTTACCTACTATATTTAGTCAATATATAAACTATATTTAATGATACCATTGGATCTCCTTTCCAAAGGCATCGTGTTTACCAATCTAATAGGTGGCATGCAGGGTAAGATTAAAGTAAACAAGACTCATATTGAGGGTGTATAGTCGACTGTAGAAACTATTATAGGTGGAATAGTCAGGAATCAGTCATTTTTGAAAAGTTTTTAATTTTGCCAACGTTTCGGCTCAAGCTTGTGAGCCATCATCAGGGCTACAAACATCAGAACAAAAGAGATACTTATTTATATGATAATGAAAATTTTCTTCTGAATGTAGTGACAATGATAACATTTGAAATAAAACAGAAAATATACTAACATACTTAAATATTATAGATACAAATAATGATAATATGATACATAATCTGATGATGATAAGCATAACAAATTTTACAGAACTTTAGACTTTAATATAAAAGTAAAAAAACCTATATATATAAACGTACCATTACTGAGCCATGTCCAAGCATAAACTGAGGAAAACCATAAACATAGGTAGTATGGGGAGGGGTTCGTGTAAAAACCCTGAAGGTTATCCCCTCTAAGTGTAAATACTACAGCTTATCTTTGTTTTTAAAAAGTTTTACAAAATTATATAATGCAAAAAACAAAATAATATATCCGTATGTACAATAAGGTTGAACATTTTTAACAGAAAATTATAAACACTAGAATCTGAGGTATTTAAAAGATCATGAGGTATATAATAAAAAACAAAATAAAATAAATAAATAACAAAAACAAGAACCAGAGGTGTTGTAAACAAAAAGATAAATTTACAGTAAATAAATAAAATATACATTACACAAGCAATTTGTACAATAAAGTGATAGAGTTATAATTTAAGGAGACGGAAGATGTTAGCATACGAGGGAGAAATTATCTCTTTGTCAGTTTTATGATTTACGGGAACTCGATCTTTTTCCATATGGATATATATAGCTTCGGAGAGGAGTCGCTTTTTGTAGTTAGGTACGGTGGCTAGGATTTCAGGATTATCAAAATCAAAATGATGGTCAAGGGATATAGCGTGTTCGGATAATTTTGGGGAAAATGGGTTACGGGTAGATATTGTGTATTTGTGCTGATAAATTCTTTTTTTGAGTTAGTTTTTGGTCTCGCCTATGTAACATGAATTGCAATTTGGGGAAGAGCTGGGAATACGATAAACTAAATTTGATTTTTGTAGGAAAGGGATGGGATCTTTTAGTTTTGAATATAGATTCTTTAATTTGTTACCACGTTTTAAAACTAAGCGGAGATGGGGAAAGCTAGAGGATAAGACTTTTTTAATTTTTTGAGATAGAGATGGGATGTATGGAATGGATCTGTACTGGGGAACTATGGCGGTTTGTGGAGAGTGTGCGGGGATGGAGTGAGGGTTTGAAGAAGTTTTAATGAGGTTCTTGATTAATTGGTCAGGAAAATTATTAGATTTTAGGATTTTTGTTAGTCGGGTTAAATTATCTTGGTGAAATTTTGTATCGGATCTTGTATCGGATTCTGTTAAAAATGTTCAACCTTATTGTACATACGGATATATTATTTTGTTTTTTCCATTATATAATTTTGTAAAACTTTTTAAAAACAAAGATAAGCTGTAGTATTTACACTTAGAGGGGAAAACCTTCAGGGTTTTTACATGAACCCCTCCCCATACTACCTATGTTTATGGTTTTCCTCAGTTTATGCTTGGACATGGCTCAGTAATGGTACGTTTATATATATAGGTTTTTTTACTTTTATATTAAAGTCTAAAGTTCTGTAAAATTTGTTATGCTTATCTTCATCAGATTATGTATCATATTATCATTATTTGTATCTATAATATTTAAGTATGTTAGTATATTTTCTTGTTTTATTTCAAATGTTATCATTGTCACTACATTCAGAAGAAAATTTTCATTATCATATAAATATGTATCTCTTTTGTTCTGATGTTTGTAGCCCTGATGATGGCTCACAAGCTTGAGCCGAAACGTTGGCAAAATTAAAAACTTTTCAAAAATGACTGATTCCTGACTATTCCACCTATAATAAACAAGATTTAATTAATACAATATAATAATTATTAATTTAGACATATCCATTATATTAACACATTGCCTAGAACTCTGATTGAGAATACTGAGGGACATTTTCACTACTACCTTTGCCATACAATATTACAAGTAACGAGATACCTTTAAAACACGGTCGGCTGGCGAAGGTGGAATCATCTTAAGACGTCCATTCTCTGCTTCATCCTCCAGCTGCTCTCAGAACCCCGACGGCCAACTCTTCTTGAGGATAAAACTTGACTGCCCTTTTCGAATCTTCTCATCGTCGTCACCTCGGGCGGGGCTGATCTGGGAAGTGCCCCACGCCGGGGGTCCTTTGTCCTAGTGTCTAGGAAGTTTCCCGAGGTACATATTGCTGGGGGGCCCTATGGCGGTAAACGCCTTTTGATGTTTTGCCGTCAAAGGTTCGTTATCTTTAATTGTTTAATATTAAAATTATTTAATTATGAACTCCCCTCAGTATCCTCAATACATTACAATATATATATATATATATATATATATATATATATATATATATATATATATATATATACACAACTTAAAATATGTATTATGAATAGCCTAGCCAGGCTCTATTTGTTAGGGGAATACCCCAAAGACAAATAAAAATATATTCTATATTCTATTCTAGTGAGAATTTTTGGGGGGTTTAAGAGCTATAAGAATATAGGAATCATCCACAATCCTTTACCGTTTGGTATCGATTAGTGGTTCCACATAAGACTAAGTATAGCCGTTCGCTAATGCACTATCGATATTACTAAGTACTGCGATAATCGAATGCGAAACGAACACACTCACACATCTAAGAGTCCACTACATTAACCCCGACGCCTTATCTCCCCTAATGCTATTCCGATTGGCGCTGCCTTCGGATAGGAATATGTACTCCGGCCTTCAAAACACATATATTTTAAGAGAACCGGTATAAAGATGGCAGACGGGGTACGGAAAAAAAAAATATTGCTAAGGCATTTACATAATTCTGCAATAAAACGCGCGGCTTTAACGCGATATTCATGGGCAGATGTAAAAATGGTTACCCCTCGGTTCCTGTGAAGGGCTACCATAAGGAGAGAACTGCTTTATAGCTCAGAGGATTTTGAATAACCGCATCAGATCGCAATATCTCCACTGACTCACCACTGCTCATTGCATTTAAAAAATAACGTAAACTTGTTAAACAATGGCATTGAGAAAAAAAAAAGTAAAAATGGAGTATGGTTAATAAATGTTAACCTTAAACTGGTGAGGTGGGGTCTACAGGACCCCAGGCCTCTTCAAAGTTTTGTGAATCCCATTCTCCCGATCCGACCGGCGTGTGGAAACCTGACATTTCCTGTCTATACATTGCTATGTTTATAACCGGCTGCTTTTCTAAGGCAGTGGTAACTTTAAATCAGTAATTAATCTATTTAATTTAATTATATATTATACCTTTCGGAACCATGGGATTTCCTTTCCAAAGGTTTATCAATTCCAATGAGTGGCATGCAGGGGAAGATCAAATTACTAACAGATTTAAATTAGAGCAATTATTATTAAATATAACTATGACATAGATTTCAGGCTTACACTCTATTTACACAATTTCCAGACCTATGATTGAGAATACTGAGGGGTTCGTGGTTATTATCTTTGCCATACAATATAACATTAAAAGGTTACCTTAAAAACACAGCTACCGAAGATGGTGGAATTGGTCACTGGTCACTACTAAGTTTCGTACCCCAGCGACTCGGCTCTGCTCTCTGGTCTCCGACGGACTTCTTTTCGGCCTCTGACTCTTTCGTGGCTCGACTCCTGCTGTTTTCGATGGTAGTACCCGTCTTGTCTCTCACCCCACTTCCACTGCCTCTTCTTGTGGATCGCACACTCTCGTCACTTCTATCCCCTCTTCTTTTTCAAAAAAGTCCCATATTTTGGAATTTGCCGATCTTTTATCGAACAAAGAAAGGCAGGGCTGATATGGGAGTGCCCAGTCCAGTCTTTGTCCAGCCTAGCGGCTGGGGTCTAAAATGTTCTTGGGGTATCACGCTGTCCATGGGAAATCTCATGGGGGGGATGTCCAATCCTTTTAACTTTTACCGACAAAGGGTTATAAACCTTTACTTGACTAATTTCAAACTTATTTAATACTGAACTTATTCCCTTAGTATTCTCAATACATAACAACATGATTATATCATAGCATCTTTTTTTAGGCAGTTTTTATTCGGCATTTAGGACAGTGTTGTTGGCCCCAACTCACCATTAATGTTCGGATTAATTGAAAGTGTGTTTTTCAAATTGAGATGTTGATTACCAAAAGGTACTATATCCATTTTAGGAAATTTTACAGGAAGCGCCAAAATCTCTCGTTATTATATTATTAAACCAGCTAATTTGATTCTTTTCGCATTAAAATATAGAATTTCTTTTTTACTATATTAATAAAACCATATTAAAGTTATGAAATGAAATGTTTTAGTATGATCTAGAACGAAACTAAATGTGTAATTAGTACCTTAAGAAATTAATAGCATTTCTAAATCGCGTTATTAAAGGACTTGAGTGTTCTTTAGATAAAATCAAATTTAAGATTCAGATAAAACTAAATGATGAGAATACAAATATGTAAAAATATCAATTAAGTAAAAAATTTACTTTAGTACCTTTTGGAAATCAACGTCTCAATTGTTGAAATAAATATCTCGTGATCCTGTTATTTTACGGACCTTTTTACTTTCACTTACTATATATAGTAAGGAAAGTATTGCGATCGTGAAAATTTTCGAATTCCAGTTTTCAACGGAAATACACGTTTTAGGGTCCCCTGAGTCCAAATAACCAAGTCCCGCAAAAAGGTCTGTGTGTGTGTGTGTGTGTCTGTGTGTGTGTGTGTGTGGTAACTCCCGGGCGGAAACGGTAAGTCCTATGAAACTGAAATTTCATATTTAAGACAACTATACGCCCGAGACGTGACAAAACTTTTTTCATCAAAATGAGCTTACCAGAAGAGGCACTTTATACCATGCATTTTGCACCTTTTTTCGATTTTCTCAAAAACGGTTCCGACGATTTTGATTAAACTCGCTATATCGATGTAAAATTAAATGGGCTTTAATATCATGTAGGTTTTATTTGGATAAAAATGGTCTGACAGGGCTTAAATGCCGATATTTTAAATTTTCTTCCTCTAAAGTACCTTTAATTTTTTAGATTCAATAATAATAACTAGATTATCTTGTTAGCGCTGATGAAAAACAGGTAAATATATAAATTGAATAAATTCGATACCCAACTAAAGGAGAAAACAGAAAAAATATATTTTTAATGAAATTTTTCGTTTTTGAACATAAGAGCAGTAATATACATGTATGATATACCGTTGGAAAGCTAAAGATTTTAGAAAAAATATCATCTCATACACAAGCTTTTAGAAGTTAATAGAGAGTGATGAAATGAACATAAAACTAACTGATTATTTTAGATAATAATATAATAGATTTTTTAATAAAACACATGTTTATATATAAATTCAATTTGATTAATTCCTTAATAGTTTCACGTATTTTTATCTCTAACTGTATTTGAAAATTCTTTCATTGATTTTAAAAATCGAGGTAAGTGAAAGTCGTGTGTTGCCCGCACCAGATTTTTAATTTTATCACGAAGCTGGGATCATCCTTATTAATAGAATCACATGACCAGACGGTCAGAATATCCCGGACATCCCCGAGTGCTTCGGTTAATTTTCAATCATTATTATGGAGAAAAAAAATAACAAAAAAAAAGAAGCATCTAACATATAGTTTGGAGACCCATCCGAAAAAAAACAGATGTTATTTTTGTCCACGAAACAAGAATAGGAATTCATCTATAGTTTGTATTAAATATGAACAAAATATCTGTCGTCAATGTTCGGAAAAAAATTAAAAAAACTTAAACCGGAGGTAAATGTAAACACATAACCTTTACTCTTAGACGAAAATCCTGTCCGCCAGTTTATTTCAACTCATTACCAATTCCTCTCTCAGATACAGTCCGGTATCTTGGCTTACTGTTAGACAAAAGATTGACTTGGAACACACATACAAGACTTAAAAGACAAGAACTCAACCGACGATTCGGACAGTTATACCGACTACTCAACAGAAAATCTGAACTTACTGTCGACAACAAATTATTAATCTACAAGACAATACTGAAGCCCATCTGGACCTACGGACTTGAACTGTGGGGGACAGCTAAACGTACTAACATCAAACGCATTCAATCCTTCAATCAAGTCCTCCGTACAATAGTAAATGCTCCTTATTATGTCTCCAACTATACCTTGCACCACGACCTTAATGTTCCATTTATTTCAGACCTAATTCCATCCAAATTTTCCAAATTCCACCAGAACCTATTTCATTATCCTAATCCTCTAGCTCAATCCCTATCCAGCTCCACTCATCCATACAACCCACCTAGAAGGTTGAAACGGCAGTGGCCCCGCGACCTTTTGTAAATAGCACTGGCTAGATTCTCCACTCAATGTGATGTATGTATGAGTGTGTGTCTGTGTATATAGGTATAAGTGAATTCTTGACTATTGTATTGATTCATTATTGTGATATATTTTATTGTAATTTTATGCCGTGTAAATATTGTATGAATGTAGTATGTATATCTTTCAGCACTACTATTGATGTCCAAATTGGGACAGATTGTAATTTTACTCAATAAAAATTGTTGTTGATTAAAAAACCGGAGGAAGCTAACACAGAAGCCCGGATCTAAGGCTACAACCGTTTTTAAAAGGAATGTTAGAACTTTCTCAAGACAATAGCCGTAATTACACCTTAAATTAAAAACGAACAAAAATTAAAAAGGAAATAAATTAATAAATACACAAGCTCATTGTAGAAGGGGACACCTTTGTTGGGACTCTTTCACTGATTTACAATGTCCCCCATTTCTGGCCGATCCTCTTCAACAAGAAAGAACCCTATTTTTTCTCCTCCTTCCTTCCGCCATTATGCAAATCGGCCTATTGTTATACTTTTCTCGAGAACAGTTTTACTTTTAAAGAAAATGTAAAAGTATTCCATATTACGGTCGGACGTTGCCTAGAGTAATTGCAATATTTCTGCTCTCCGTAAAGATTGTGTTATCTTACCATATGGTACTCATGTGTCGGAAGCAGAAACATATCCAGGACTGAGTTTCGACATGCTTAGCCAGGAGGAAACATATTTGTAACCTGGAAACTCCGAATCGAACCCCTACATCCAGAAGTGGATGGAGAGGCACAACACCAGGAGTTCCCAGCGCCTCTCGGTCAGCTGCGCCACCAGTCTAGCCAGTGGAGACTGAGTGAGGGCGTTAGAGCCACACACTCTCAGCCATGAGTGGAGAAGTTGGCCACTTGCCAGCACTCCAGTTGCGTATTTATCAGAGATCTCTCGGCCACTGCCACCTCAGCCTATGAGGAGGGTTGTAAGGATGGTTGGTACTAGATAGGGACTGTGCCATGGGATTAGGAAGAAGAGTAAGTTTCTGGTAGAAGGTTGAGAATTTGGATGGGATAAGATCAAGGACATATGGGATCTTGAGGTCATGATGTAAAGTCTTGTTTGTAACATAATAGGGAGCATTGACTATTGTTCTAAGGACTTTGAACTGAAAGGATGGGATACGTTTGATGTTCGAAAATTTAGTAGTTCCCCATAGTTCAATTCCGTAGGTCCACATAGGTTTGAGAATTGTCTTGTAAATTAATAGTTTGTTTCCAACGGAAAGTTGTGATGTTCTGTTCAGTAGTCTATATAATTGTCCGTATCTTCTGTTGAGCTCTTTTAAGTCGAGTATGTTGGTTCCAGGCCAGTCGTTTGTATTTGTAAGTAGCAGTTCAAACAATGTATTGCCATCAGACTTTCTTAGATAGTCAATTCCTAAGAAAATTTAATTAAAATAATTTTAGAACAGCGAAATTGAGCGAATTTTCGGAATTAGTCGTTAGTTGTGGATAATCAATTACGAACGAAAAAAAAATTGTTTGCGTGCAGTCTTTACGCGCGATTGAAGTAAAACTTCTTTGATATTGTGGCAGATGACGATTAAGTTGAAATAAAGAAGTGATGTAAGAATTTAAAAAAAAAAAATATATTCATAACATAACAACAATAATATGCACACTGTCATTTAGAATTAGATCTTGTAAACCTTTTCTTTCAGTTTTTGCCATAAGGTACTTACTACATTTACTGTAGTACAGCAGAATCAATTAACTATATACGCTATCATTAACTTCTTGCTTTCTTCATTTTGGGAATTTTCATTCGTTCATTTACTACCCTTACTAAACATAAATAGAAAAACCATGTCAGATTTAACCAAATAATGACAAAATAAATTGAAAAAAATAAAAGCTTGAAATGTATTTATTTATCAGTCTCTATAAGTAAATATTTATTTAACATAGTTTATAATATGAATACAAAAAGCAATTTCTATAATACCAAACCCACAGAAATCTGTACCATATGTAATATGAATACCTATGAAACCCTCTACCATTTAATCGCAGTATGCCCAATCTACTCTTCATCAGAAACTACCACATACGATACGTAAACAATATTCCAGAAAATCAGTTCCCAACAATATTCATAATAGAAGACCATAAAAAATTAAACCAAATATATTATTATATAATTAATTGTCTAAAAATGAGATCGTTTATTATCAACGAATAAAAACCATATGCTTACATACGAAATATAAATATGTCAACAATACGATATCCCCAATGGCTGTTTTGACGTATATAAATTGATGATATATTTATAAACAATTCTATTATACCTAAAGTAAATATTAGCTTAATATAAATTTTAACTGATGTAACCAGCAGTCTAACCGAACTTTATCAATGTAATGTTAAGTTTTAATCTAAAAAGCCAGATTTTTTTTTTGTTTTGTTTTTTAATTTATTTATAGTGTCTATTTTATTTTTTTAAAGAGATGTATTATTATTTTAAAAACATATATATTTTTATTTTATCTCAACTATATTGGAAAAAAAGGGGAAAAAAAGAAAGACTGTTCATTTATCTATATCAATATACTAATTTATTAATTTTTTTTTCTTTTCTTTTTTTTTTAAAGATGTATTATTATTTTGAAAACATATGTATTTTATTATTATTTTATCTCTACTATATTGAAAAAAAAACTGTTGATTTATCTTTATTAATATATTTATTTATTCAATTTTTTTAAACAGATGTATTATTATTTCAAAAACATTTGTATCTTTTTTTTTTTTTTTTATTTTATCTCGCCTATATTGGAAGAAAAAAAACAACTGTTGATTTATTTTTATTAAAATATGTATATAACTAAAAAAATATATTGTGAATAGCCAAGCCAGGCTCAATTGCTCAAAGACAAATAAAATCTAATCTATTCTATTGTAATATGAATACTTTTTCTAAATTCACAATCATTTATAAGTAATAAAAGAACTACCTTTCAGAAAATTTTAAGCTCGAGCTTCTCTTTATTAGGGGAAACAAAGTTGGAAGTAATCTGATTGCTTTGTCACATTGATTATTTATGTGCTTTGTAAAAGTTGATTTTAGTCTAAGATTACACCAAGATATTTAGCAATTGACTTCCACTCTATAGTTTGTCCCTCTACTTTAACCTTGCTCATGTCAGGCCTTCGTTTTGTAAATAAGATAACTTCTGTTTTATTCCCATTTGGCTTAATTTTCCACCCATTGAAATGTTTAAATACTTTTTGTATTGTCATGATGAGTTGATTGGCAATAGTATCTACCTACACTGTAGGAGGAAATACAGAGGGCTACATTTAATGCAATCTTGCATTTAGTGTTTAATTTATGTCATCGTGTGGTGGATGTTGTCTCATCAGCATTGGAGCGCGGATTGTACTGCACGGGAGCCTTCCTCGACGTAGAACAGGCCTTTGACCGAGTCTGGCACCCGGGACTGCTATACAAACTCCGTAAATTCCTCCCTCCTACATACTACCTCATTATCCAGTCTTACCTCTCTGGAATATCCTTCAAAATAAATCACAATAGTTCCTATTCATCCCTTTTTACTCAGTATGCTGGTGTTCCTCAAGGTAGTATCCTAGGACCTATCCTTTACACAGTTTATACAGCTGATATCCCAACCCATCCCAACACCTTCCTTTCTACCTATGCTGATGATACCTGTGTGTTATCGGTCAATAACGATCCAACTATTGTCTCTCAAACTCTTCAATACCACATCCGAGACCTTGAGGTATGGTGTAAGAATTGGAGAATTAAAATAAATTCCATCAAATCCCACCAAATAACCTTTACCCTTCGTCGTAAACCAATGACATCCTGCCCTACAGTATCCTTTAATAATATTCCGCTTGTTCCAGTTGAACAGATCCTTTACCTAGGACTTCTAATTGACAAACGTCTAACATGGAATCCGCACACTAGACTGAAACGACAAGAAACTGCTCGCCGCTTTCGGTTACTTCAACACTTACTAGACAAAAGCTCTAAACTTCCTACAAAAGACTCATCTACATGACCATCATAAGACCTATCTGGACTTACGGAGTTGAGCTATGGGGTTCTACTAAACCATCAAATTCTTCCCGTCTTCAATCCTTACAATCCAAAATCCTTCGAAAAATCCTCAAAGCTCCTTATTTTGTCATGAACAAGCTCATCCATAACGACCTTAATATTCCCTTTGTAGCTGATTTGGCCCGAACCAGGTATCAATCCTTCCATGATAAACTCCACTCCCACTCTAACCCACTAGTTTCAATCCTAGCTTCCTCTTTTATTCCTGACAATCCCCCGAGGCGCCTGAAAAGAAGATGGCCTCGAGACCTAGTTTAGATTCATAGTGGAGTGATGCCAATGGGAATTTTTCTCCATGTATTTTTTATGTATATTATCTGACAGCTAATTTACTTGATGTATTAACTAATACAGTCGTAAATCTCAATAAATGAAAAAAAAGTATTTAATTTAGTTATATTATCAAAACATATATTAAAAAGGACAGGACCTTATACTGATCCCAGAGGAACTCCTGTGTATATCCTTCTATTGCATGAATATTCATGGCATAGGCTGGTTTATAATATTTAGGTCATGTGTAAGGTATGTTAATATGTTGGTGACATATTAACATTGTTCGGAGGACTTTAGATTGTAAGTATTCGATGCGTTCGTTGTTGGGAAATGTAGCTGTCCACTACAAATCATTATTAGAGAAAAAAAGTGATCACTTGTAGCTGGGTGGTTAGCATAACAGCCTCCTATGTCGTCAAAGGTCACGGGTTCAAACTCGCAGATGGTCCTAGGATTTTTTAATGGGAGTAAAAAATCCTTAGTTATGCCGTCCTTCGGAGGGAACGTTAAGAGGTAGTCCCGAGCATGTGCGATGTCAGTTACTCGTTAAAGATCCCTATCCTAATAAAACCTGGATAGGCAAAATTTAGGACTCCCACTGTAGCATCGTCCGATTAGCCATAGTAGCATAAAGTGACGTTAAATAAATAAATAAAAAAAAAATAGAGAAAAAAATATAGCATATTCATCTATCCAATTTGCCATTAAATTGGCTTGTTACTGATAAAACTATCACTTATGGTTATCTTTCGTCAAATATTTATTGCTCCTAATCCCTACGATCTTTTAATACTAAGCCTCATGGTTTTTATCGCTTTGGATTAGAAGGGCTGTCCCATTAAAGGGATCCGATCCAATAAGACATCTTGAGCCGCTGCCCGCAGATGTGTTTGCGGCCATATCAGAGGCAGACTAACCACATCCGCTCCCCGAACAGCCGATGACAAATTGCCGGAGCGGGAAGGTTTTTACTCCGGGCTCTCGGTAGAGGCACTGATAGCAACTGATTTATTTTTATTAGCGCTGGCCGCGAGGAGATAGCTGGATCGGCTCAGCCCCAAAGCCTCTTCACTTCTGTTTAGTCAATAAGTTCCGACATCCACTGAGTCACGCACTTTTTTTCCCCTTTCTATATCCTTCTTCAACTGTTACTGTCTTCACCTGCCTCCTTCTGTACCCGTTGGAATAAACAGTTATTATATTATCGTGGATTCAATTTAATTTTATAACCCTAATGTTAATTGAAAGGCGTCTTCGTTATTTATTCTCCCTCTTTAGCACGCCTGATGCTTCGGTTATGCTTATTTTATAAACGATACTTCCATACCTGGCTTTTCGGTCGGATTACCAATTACTTTCCTTTTGCACTGTCTGCAAGATGTTAGTTTATGAGAAAAGGAATCGGGCTATAAAATTCTACTGGTTTCTACAATCAGAGTGAATTTTTATTGAATGAAGCCAAATGATAGTTTTTGAAGAAATTACCGAATTGAAAAATTATTTTTGTGTTAGATAGCCCATTTATCGAGGAAGGCTTTAGGCTATATAACTTCACGCTGCGACCAATAGGTGTGAAGAATCAGTGGAAAATGTGGAAAAACAGGGAAAATTAACCTCGCATCCCAATGATTCCAAATGATTTACTTTGTAATCGACCAAAAAAAATTACCTCTGCTCAAAATTTGAGGGCTTACGTTTCAAGATGCGTAGAATCCGAATAACGAATAGAAAAAAAACCGTCCGCGGCATTTCCACCGAAACTACTGGACCAATTTTTTTTGAAATTCGCCACAAAAATACTAGTTCATTCAACGATGATCCTTACACCTAGACGTTGATATCAGCTGGTTAGTTTTAAAGTGGCGACCGATTGAAAAGATTTTATTCAATAACTAAATTATTTTGAAGATAGAAAAAAAAATTATGAGTGTTTTTTAACCAAAAAACCGCGAATAATTTTATAAAAATGAAAAAAGAAAAGAAAAAAAAATTGAAATGGTGGTAGTGTAAGAGCGGCAGATTTTATTATTTCTAAATAAAAAAAATATATATATATATATATTTAAAAAATCCAGTATGGTTTTTAATAACAAATCGTTTCGATGCTGAATCTTAAACAACATACATTTATTTCTACTCTTACAATAAGTGTATCGTAAACATAGGTAAACTTTATATATATATATATATATATATATATATTATATATATATATATATATATATACACTCTCACTGTGTAGCATACCTAAGCGGCCTTTAGGGACTTGTTCTAAACAATCTAGTGGTAATTTTGCAAGACCAATATATATTTTGTGAAACGTATAAATGGATCGATAAGATCCTAATGGCACTGCTTGAAAGTGAGGTAGTAATTTGAAACTGTTTTAGTAAAATATTTTATTTTTATACTGCCTTAGTACAGTATTCGGAGTAGTTTTATTAAAAGTTACTTTATGCTACTGTTGCTAATCGGACGATGCTACAGTGGGCTTTCTAATTTTGTCTATTAAGGTTTACTTAGGGTAGAGATCTCTAATGAGTACTTGACATCACACAGGTATGGGATTAAATGTTTACGCCCTCTCCGAATGATGGCCTAACTAATAGGATTTTTTAACCCCATTAAAAAACCCTAGTACCATCTGCTATGTTTGAACCCGAAAGGTTGGACATATAAAGCAGTTTTGCTAGGCATTGCACAACAGGTGATCCCGATTTATAAATAAAATAATATAATGGATTATTTAATAAATCAAATATTTCTATCGAAACTCAATTTATTTCTTTTCCATCTCTGTCTTTATTTAAAAGTTCTTTAATTGAATTTAACAATGGAGGTAAGTGAAAGCCGTGTGTTGAGCGCATCAGATTTTTTTTTTTTTATGGTGTACATCAAAATTGATTATTTACCACCACCAACAACTTATTCCTAAAATTTACTCAATCCCGCTAGTCTGGAATTATTTTAATTAAATTTCCTCAGGTATTAATTGTCTAGGAAACAGAAAAGTCTACTGTAAACACAATGTGTATATGTCATCATGGTCATGGTCCATCTGCCCGGTTCGAACCCGAAACCTTGAGCATAGAAAGCTGATATGATAGCCACTATACTAAATATGCTTTCAAATACGTGTATGTTTAGGTATTTAGCATTTAAGTATTTAGGTTCAATGATAACAAGAAAAAATGAAATCCGGGAAGAAATAAAGTCCCGGATAAAGGCGGGAAATACGTGTTACTATTCAGTTGCTAAATTATTTAGCTCGCGACTTCTGTCTAAAAACTTGAAGGTTAGAATTTATAAAACTATTAGTCTTCCGACGGTTCTTTACGGATGTAAAATGTGGCTGCTTACTTTAAAGTTTAGAATGTTGCACAACGCGGAATCGCGGAACTTGTATCCTGTGAATATAATTGAGTTGATAGCATCGCGGGGACTCAAAAGGGCGGGTAAAGTTGTTGGGCTCGGTGAGGAACGGATTCCGAGAAAGTTGGATTCGCTGATCCGACTGGCAGACGTCCGAAAGGAAGGCCGAAGCGTCGATGGGTGGTTGCATTAAGGCTGATCTTGAATGGTGAACATTAGAATTGGTGGTATCGGCATCGAACCTTCGGGTTCGCTAAGCCAAGTATTATTATTATAAGATAAAAACTTGGATCTAAAATCGTTCATTATTTTCTACTTCATCCCATTATTTGTCTGTGGAGGCTGAAACATGCTCTTGGGATTAGTTAAAATTGGAACCTAAGTTATTGGAGTGACCATTTGCCGATAATGGTGATGACAGGACATTATGGTACTAAACTCCTTTGTATTGGACATTCCTAAACAGCTTTGTAGGAACAGTTGCTCTACTAACTACTGCACATGATGAGATTTCTACTAAATTGGATTAAGTGGCCAGAACTTATGTGAGAGGAGAGGAACATGTGTGCCCTAGTCATGGGAAGCTGGGAGCGATTCTCCTCGGACGAAGGGTTTATCCACGGGCGGTTAGCTTTGGAGTCAGTGATAGTGTGGGGACTGCCGCGCTCCGGAACTGATCGCTACGCGCGCTGTCTCCTTCAGTCATCTATAGCATTCTGTCTGCAGAGTAATAAATGAATATTCGGCCGAGGAAGATATTTCTTAGTTAACAGAGTGGTTATGGCAGCTAATGTAGCAGAAATAATTCATAATCAATAACCAAAGCATCATTGTTTCTTTGCTGTATTCATCATGTCTTTCTCTGGTCATTATTAGTTTCATTATTTCGAATATTACGATTAACAAACGTATATAAATAAAATAAAATCGCTGCAAATTATAACAGAATGTTTTTTGATTTCCATATAACTATATTAGGGTATAACTGCCTATATAGCTGTTTTTAGGCAATTAACTAACATGAATAGAAATAAATAATTCATAGGAAATGGAATATCAACCACTGATAATTTTAAAAGGTTATATCTATCCTAATTTTGAACCAATTTCGATTATTATTCTTTTATTGGGTTGTGCCACACGAAATGTCCGTTTTCGAGGTAAAGAATTTTTATTAAAAATACGATACTAAAATAAGATAATTTTATTCGAAGTATTTAACTTCTTTTTCTACACATTTTTCCCAACGTGACACCAACTTTTTTATCCCTCAACTGAAAAACTCTGAGCTTTGAAGTAAAACAAAATCTGAATAAGCGTTTGTCACTTGATCATCATTTTCAACAGGTGGTAAACTGTTGGAGACAAGTCGGGAGAATATGGTGGATACGGAAGAACTTCTTAGCCCAGTTCTTTCAATTTTTGCACGGTATGTTTTGAAACATGGGGTCTTGCTGCCGCTCAGTGAGATCATGAGGTACCCATGTATCGAGCTTTTATACTTTCCCAATACACTTTAAATGTCTGGAAACGGTAGATGCACTTGCATTTAGTTGTCCTGATAGTCCTTTATCTGTTTGGTAGGGGTTTCCTTCTACTGTATGTTTGAGGACATCGTTGTCTATTACGGACGGAGGTCTTCCTCGGGGCAAGTTTTCCAAGTCGGTATCCCCAGCTGAAAACTTAGCAATCCAACCGCGAATGGTCCGTTCATTAACACTCCCTTCCCCAAACGCCTTGCAAATATTTCTAGCGGTCTCAGCTGCTAAATGGCCGAGTTTAAACTCGTACAAAAATATTACTCGAAAATCGCGTGTTTCCATGTTCATATTACTAAAAAGTGGGTGATTAATTGGGAAGCTAATGTTTATAATACAAAGGAAGAGGATTAGTAACTGTTTACATTAAATATGTAAACATTCGGAAGAAAACAACAGAGACCTGCAAAATCCTTTATGTATTTCAGAAACTATAAAAACGGACATTTCATGTGAAACAACCCAATATTTTGTAGCAATACAAACATCAACATCTTCGAAAATAACGAAGGTAGAAGCATATGAGTAGTCAAGGTATATATATATATACCTTGACCTTATATATATATATATAAATATATTTTTTTGTATTATTATTTTTTTATTGAAGACACGGAAACCATACAGCTAAATACAAGTGTGTTAATAAAAACCGGTAAAGAAATAGGACTCGAATTAAATACCGATAAGACGAAATATATGATTAGTAGCAGAAACGGTGTCGATCTTGGTGATATTGATGTATCAGGTCATACTTTTGAACACGTAGAGAAATTCAAGTATTTAGGTTCAATTATAACTAGAAAAAATGAAATCCAGGAAGAAATAAAGTCCCGGTTAAAGGTGGAAAATGCGTGTTATTATTCAGTTGCTAAGTTACTTAGTTCGCGGCTTCTATCTAAAAAGTTAAAGGTTAGAATTTATAAAACTATTATTCTTCCAATAGTTCTTTACGGATGTGAAACGTGGCCGCTTACTTTGAAGGATGAACAACGGCTTAAGGTTTTAGAAAATAAGGTATTGCGTAAAATTTTTGGTCCGAAGAGAGATGAGGCCACTGGGGAGTTTAGAAGGTTGCACAACGCGGAATTGCAGAACTTGTATCCTGTGAATACAATTGAGCTGATTGAATCGCGGAGACTCAAATGGGCAAGTAAAGTCGTTGGGCTCGATGACGAGCGGATTCCGAGCAAGTTGGTATTTGCTGATCCAACTGGTAGGCGTCCGAAAGGTAGGCCGAAGCGGGGATGGGAGGATTGCGTTAAGGCTGATCTCGGGGGCTTGGGCTTGAACGGTGAACATTGGACGAGTCTGTGTAGGCGGAATTTGGTGGTATCGGCATCGAACCTTCGGGTTCGCTAAGCCTATTATTATTATTATGTTTTTTAATTAATTTTGTTGTTTATGGCGCTTGACTGATTCTAAAACTTCATACATATTTTTTTGTATCTTCAAAAATAACTGAGTTATGGGCGTAATAAAACACTAATAGGTACATTTTCTCTCTATTTTCAAAAACAATTGAGCTATTGAATTAAATCATATTTGGTCGTCCGCCATTTTAAAAATAACCAGCTGATATCAACGTCTAGGTCTTAGCATCATCCTTGCATGCCCTAGTATTTTTGCAGCGGATTAAAAAAAAAAAATCGGTTCAGTAGTTTCGGAGAAATGCCGCGGACGGCGGTCAAACAGATTTATTTTATTCGATATTCAGAATCTACGTATTTTGAAACGTATATGCTCAAATTTTGAGGGAGTGTAATATTTTTTTTTTTTTTTGGTCGCATTATTCATTAAAAATAATAAACAAAACCTTACCTACCAACTTCTATACCTTTAAACAAAAAAGATCGTCGTATAAAGAATTGATTAAAACTATCCCGCATTAGTGATATACTGTATAATGTTCCTTGGAGCTATAGGAGATTGTTTATAAAATAATTATAATGATAAATAATTAAAATGTTGGTGATTTTTATTTCCTTTTTTCAATTTACTATATCATCTATATACAGTAAACCCTCTTTTTAACGAACACGTTTATAACGAACTATCTTTGCGGTCTCTTGAAAAATGAATGGAAAACTATGCTTTCTCCTCGTTTATAACGATATATTCTCTTATAACGAATTAACGAAATACCTTTGTGAACCTCAGAATTGAATTTGTTCGGTTATTACAAAAAATAAAGAAGACAAAAATTACGAAACGTCTCAATTCCCAGTAAAGAGCGGCGCCTTTCTGTCCAAATCCTTGCCTCTTTTTTCTATTCTGTGATTTACAGTCTGTGACAGCTTCTGGTTTCTATTGTTTCAGCTAGTTTGTTTGTTTTTATTGCTTTTATTACTTGCTTTAATTCGAGTTTCCTAAGAGGTCAAGAGAAAATCCGGGATCACATGTGGCTGGATGGCTAGCGTAACAGCCTCCTATGCCAAAGGTCACGGGTTCAAACCCGCAGGTGGTCCTAGGATTTTTTAATGAGAGTAAAAAATCCTTAGTTATGCCGTCCTTTGGAGGGGGCGTTAAAAGGTGGTCCCGAGCCTGTGCGATGTCAGGTACTCGTTAAAGACCCCTATCCTAATAAAACCTGGAATAGGCAAAATTTAGGACTCCCACTGTAGCATCGTCCGATTAGCCATAGTAGCATAAAGTGACGTTAAATAAATAAACAACAAACGAGAGAAAATCCATTGATTTAAATACAAGTTTGGCGATTCTTCAAGAAGTAGATAAAAACATTGAGTCGAAATCGAAAATTGCGGAAAAATACGGGATATCAAAATCTCCTCTATTAACGATTATCGCTAATAAAGATAAAATCGATGCCTCCGTTGCGTCTTCATCAGGATGTGCAAAAAAAAAAAAATTTTTTTTTTTATCTTTTCAAGTTTATATGAATTTCTGTGATTTTGACATTGTAAGTTCCATGTTAAGTTGTGTATTTTGAATGATGGTTTATGTTAATCTTAAAGTATTATGTAAAATGTGAAACAAGATAGATATATGCACATAGTGTATAGTTTTAACTGCTTTTGTAGTTTCTAAATAAACATGTGCCTGTAATTGCAAAATATTTCTTTTTAACCACCTGAATTTATACCAAGACATATAATAACTAGCTGTAACCTGCGGCTTTGCTCGTGATTATTTTATTTTGTCTTTATTTAAATTTGCATAAATGCGTTTATTGGTAGTAACTATAAAGCGCATCAACAACCACTTCATTATTATAAGACGTATAAATTTTCAAGAAATATAAATATTATTTTATTGGATTCGTTGGATCAATGTATATCAATCACATTTATGTTGCAAACGTGACTATATACCACGATACGTTACAACTAAAATATATCCAGTAATTTTCGGTATGCCTACTTCTACGGGATCACATATTGTATATTTAACAGAATAAAATGGCAACTTATTAGACTAAAGTTAGAATTAGGGTTGATGAGAAAGTGATTTCGAAACCACTCAACCTATTACTATAATTAATATAATATGACTATAATATCTTGCTTCTAACATCGAGGACACATTGAAAAAATAGAACAAAAACTACACTTCATTATCTTTGTTTGCGGTAGTCGAATTCATTTTGATAAATAAAACAATTTAAATTAAAATTGCAACAAATTACGAAAGATGTTGATAGTGACTATGTTGTATAAGGTTATATAAAAGAAATACAGGTGAATAGCAATGAATACTCTGTTTATGATAAATAAAAGATCATTATTTCATGTCAGATATCAATTTTATTTACTCAATGTTACAATTACATACCAGTACCAAGTAGCCACATCCAAATTATTTAATAACATCGTTTTATCTTTTAAACATAACCGTTGTATATCATCATAACTACTCTGCAACTCATAACTCATAGCAAGTCAGTCAAATAAGTACTTATAATATTTCTGGAAACGTATAAAAATATGTATTTTATTATAACTGGAAACTATAATGTCAATGTATATTTTATAAATAAGAACGCATAGAAACAATCAACAAACACTTATATTTGAATTAATAATCACATATGTGAAGATATGGGAAGGTTACTGGGGGACCAGTGTTGCCACAGTTAAACAAATTTTGTTTTACGTTTTAGAAAAATATATTTTTCAACCATTTACAATAGTAATAAAAGCTATCCTATCATTTAAGTTGGACCAAATAACAGATACTTACGAAGTTTGATCAAAGTCAGTTCAGTAATTTCAGAGTTTATCGCGAACAAATATTGTGACACGAGATTTTTATTATATAGATTTTTCGGATATAACGAATTCTTTTAAAACGAACAAAGAATTTTTTGGTCCCTTGGAGTTCGTTAAAACGAGGGTTTACTGTATACATATACGCCGTAGACAACATTGTAGAAGACAAAGCGACGCAGAGGAGGGCTTTAGGTCAGGGAGATACCATTTGTTTGAATTAAAGACCCATTAGATAGAGCCTTGTTTTTAGCAACTCTTAAAGAATAACACTTCTTGAGAAGACTTGCGGTGTATTAATGAATCCTCTTGGAACATCACTCTTCATGTCGGCCCCAATCGCCGTTCCTCTCTGTGTTCTACTTCAACAGCCTTCCCTTCTTCTCTCTTAGCCGCTACATCAATCTCTCTTCTCTCTCCCTCACAAGCTCCATTAATAAAGACATTCACAGTTTCCTCCTGGGATTCTCGTCTCGGGAAATAATGATTTTTCTTTTTCTTTGACTTATTTTTACGAACAGTTTAATATTTTTATTTATTTATTGGAATTTATAACTGTATAATGGAATACAAGTAAATTTGAGTAAAATATAAAACATCTGGTGCGACTTTCGCTTACCTCCGTTTTTAGAATCGATTAAAGAATTTTCAAATACAGTAAGAGATAAAAATGCGTGAAAATATTAAAGAATTAGTTAAATTGACTTTCTATAGAAACATGTGTTTTATTAAAAAATCTATTATATTATTATCTAAAACAATTAATTGGTTTTATCGGCTTTTTATCACTCTCTATTAGCTTTTAAAAGCTTGTGTAAGAGATAATATTTTTTCTAAAATCTAAAATATCGGCATTTAAGACCTGTCAGCCCATTTTAATTCGAATGAAATCTAAATGTTATTAAAGTCCATTAAATTTTACATCGATATAGCGATTTTAATCAAAATCGTTGTAACCGTTTTCGAGAAAATCGTAAAAAGGTGCAAAATTCATGGTATAAAGTGGCTCTTCTGGTAAGCCATTTTGATGAAAAAGGTTTTATAACGTCTCGGGCGTATATTTTTCTTAAATACGAAATTTCAGTTTCTTAGGACTGACCGTTACCACAACCACACACACACACAGACCTGTTTTGCGGGACTTGGTTATTTGGACTCAGGGGACTCTAAAATGTGAATTTCCTTTGAAAACTGGAATTCGAAAATTTTCACGATCGCAATACTGTCCCTTACTATATATAGTAAGTGAAATTAAAAGGCATGAAACACTTGTAGAGATGCTTTCCAATGGAAGCACTCTAAAAATATTCTAAACAAGAAGGTCTCGGGGCCATCTCCTTTTCATACGCTTGGGAGGATTGTCAGGAATTGAAGAAGAAGAAAGGATTGAAACTAGAAAATTAGGATGGGAATGGAGTTTGTCATGAAAGGAATGGTATCTAGATCGGGCCAAATCAGCAACATACGGAACATTAACGTCTTTATGGATTAGTGTATTCGTGACAAAGTAAGGAACATTCAGGATTTTGGATTGTACGGATTGGATACGAGCCCCAAAGATCTACTCTGTAAGCCCATATCGGTCTTATGATAGTCATGTAGATGAGTCTTTTGTAGTTAATTAGAAGATTAGAACATTTGTCTTGTAAGTGCTGAAGTAGTTTCTTGTCGTTTCAGTTTTGTATGAGCGTTCCAAGTAATAATATTAAGATTAAATGTAAAAATCTGGAGCGCCCATCAGAATTGATGCCTGGTTCGGGACAAATCAACAACATATGGGGTATTAAGGTCTTTATGGATGAGTTTATTCGTGACAAAGTAAGGAGCGTTGAGGATCTTTCGAAGGATTGCAGGATTGAATAAAGGAAGAATTTGATAGTCTAGTAGAGCTCCAACTCCAAGGTGCAATAGTAATTTAAAAATTCAGCATATTCAATACAATTTAAGTAATTGAATGCTCTCATTAAAGTAGTGGCTGATCAAGCAGAATGAGAATTACACGATTGGCTTTGTTTAAAGGATCAGTCCTGTAGGACGGTACGTGGAAGTGCATTCCCAGTGTTAAGAAAGTTTCTGTAATGCCTCGTTATTTATTTCTACCGTCTCAGTACATTAGCTCTCATTTACTTAGCATTGAACGATATAATGCACCAGTGAAGTGAGCGACATTATTAGTGGTCAAGATTTTTTAACTCACTGATAAAATTTATTACTCGAGTGGGTATTACCAGTTGGCGATATATATATATATATATATATATATATATATATATATATTATATATATATATATATATATATATTATATTTTTTTTTTTTTTTTCAATCAACAACAATTTTATTGAGTAAAATTACAATCTGTCCCAATTTGGACATCAATAGTAGTGATGAAAGATAACATACATACTACATTCGTACAATATTTACACATCATAAACTTACAATAAAATATATACCTAGATAACAAGAAATCACTCATACCTATATACACATACACACACTCATACATACATCACATTGTGTGGAGAATCTAGCCAGTTGTAGAACTCCAATATATTTACAAAAGGTTGCGGGGCCACTGCCGTTTCAACCTTCTAGGTGGGTTGTATGGATAAGTGGAGCTGGATATGGATTGAGCTAGAGGATTAGGATGATGAATGAGGTTCTGATGGAATTAAAAAAAAATTGGATGGAATTAGGTCTGAAATAAATAGAACATTAAGCTCGTGGTGCAAGGTATAGTTGGAGACATAATAAGGAGCATTTACTATTGTTCGGTGGACTTTGGATTGGAAGGATTGAATGGGTTTGAAGTTAAAACGTTTAGCTGTCACCCATATTTTAAGTCCGTAGGTCCAGATAGGCTTCAGTATTGTCTTGTAGATTAATAATTTGTTGTCGACAGTAAGTTCAGATTTTCTGTTGAGTAGTCGGTATAACTGTCCGAATCGTCGGTTGAGTTCTTCTCTCTAAGTCTTGTATGTGGGTTCCATATCAATATTTTGTCTAATAGTAAGCCATGATACCGGACTGTATCTGAGGGAGGAATTGGTAATGAGTTGAAATAAACTAGCGGACAGGATTTTCGTCTAAGAGTGAAGGTTATGTATGTTTACACTTGGCTTCGTTCACCTTTACACGCCAGTTATTACACCAGTGTTCAATAAGGAAAAGGTGTCTCTGAAGGTTTAAAGATGCTGTTTCAGGATGATATATTTAAAAAATAAATAAAAAAAATAAACTTTATTCATAAATTTACATTTTGAAAAAATGTTAACAATGATTTTGAATGAGTCATCCATACAATCAGAAAATATTTTTTTGTGATTATAGTACTTTAGCCTAAATGGTAAACATATGGTGAAATAAAATTGAGGTTATATTGCGATTGTAGGAACAATTATACATATAACCTACGCATAAAAACTAAACATAAAATATTTGATACAAAATGTTTCCATACTTTAATAGAAAATCCCGTTTGGGTCCTCAAAACAAATTAACAATATATAAATCAGTGATCCGCCCGTTAATCACATACGCCTCTCCAGTCTGGAGCTCATCCTGCTCGACTAACTTCCAAAAACTCTAGAGAATTCAAAACTTGTCAATGCGGATAATTAATAATTTCCCCCAATACACGAAAATATCATCAATGCTCCAAGACTTGCAGCTTCCTACAATCAAACAACTTGTCCATTCACAAACAGCTTCTTACTTCAGTAAAACTCCAGTCTCTAAAAACCCATTAATAAAAGAAATCGGTAATTACAATAAATTTTCACTAAAACGATATACCCATAAGAGAACAAAACATGTATTATTAAATTAACTTACTATCTTATGTTATACATTTCTAAATTTTATAATTTTCAATCATAATATGTATTTTTTGTATTTTCAATTATTTTATGTATCTTCAAATATTTTATGTATTCTCAATTATTTTATGTGTAGTTTTTATGCGTAGGTTTTTTGTATAGTTTTTTCTACAATCGCAATATAACCTCAATTTTATTTCACCATATGTTTGCCATTTAGCCTAATGTACTATAAACACAAAAAAACAAAAAAAAATTCTGATTGTAAGGATGACTCATCCAAAATCATTGTTAACATTTTGTCAAAATGTAAATATGTGAATAAAGTTAATTTTATTTATATAAAATATTTGAGAATACATAAAATATTTGAAGATACATAAAATAATTGAAAATACATAAAATAATTGAAAATACATGAAATAATTGAAAATACAAAAATTAATAGAAAATACATACATATATTTGATATTATAAAATTTCAAAAAAATATAACATAAGAAAGTTAATTTAATAATACATGTTTTGTTCTCTTATGGGTATATCGTTTTCATGAAAATTTATTGTAATTACCGATTTCTTTTTTTAATGGGTTTTTAGAGACTGGAGTTTTACTGAAATAAGAAGCTGTTTGTGAATGGACAAGTTGTTTGATTGTAGGAAGCTGCAAGTCTTGGAGCATTGATGATATTTTCGTGTATCGGAGGAAATTATTAATTATCCGCATTGACAAGTTTTGAATTCTCTAGAGTTTTTGGAAATTAGTCGAGCAGGATGAGCTCCAGACTGGAGAGGCGTATATGATTAACGGGCGGATCACTGATTTATATATAGTTAATTTGTTTTGAGGACTCAAACTGGATTTTATATTAAAGTAAGGAAACATTTCGTATATTACTTTTTTTCGCTTTATCAATTTTTCTGTTGATGTGGTCTGTGAAAGTAAGTGATTTGTCTAAAGTTAGGCCTAAGTACTGTACAGATTTTGACCATGGAATGAGAGACGATATATTCAAAGGTATTATTGATATCGTTGAAATATTTGAAGATTAACCGAACTCTGAATCTAACATGGCCTTTCAGTAGTCGAGGAAAGTAGAGTAGCGTAGTGCTCTATAAATCCTGAGTTACTACTTCTCTGCTATATTCATTCATTACGTTCCTATTCTCGGCCTATTAACTTGCCCTGTACTGAAAAGAAGTTTAAAGAGAGAGCGGGGACTATATAGCGCGTAAAGACCAAATGCCAGCGGTGCCTAGATTAAATAGAATCGGACGAGGCAGTAAGTGTATTAGCGGAGGGGTCTTTGATAAATACTGAGGGGCATTGTGCTCCCATCTGTCGCCCTACCTCCTCGCTTTAACTACCATCCGATCCTATCGCTCTAGCCAATATGCTTCCTGTTCGCCTCGTGTCCGTCCTCCGGTCTACCGGCTTCTGGGGAGGAACTCGCGAATCATCCTGTTATACCAATAATCTGGCAAGAAAATGAGTGCAACGTAATTTTAATCTCTTAAAAAAAACAGTTAACAGAAAATCTAAAAATATAGATGGATGAAAACGTTAATCGGCTATAAAAAAAAAAAAAAAAAAAAAAAAAAAAAAAAAAAAAAAAAAAAAAAAAGAAAGAAAAAAAAAAACCGATGGTAATGCATGCAGGTTTTAAGATTATTTATGACATCGTATAGTCTAAGATCCGAACTTGAAACGATCTGCACCGAGATGATAATAAAATGAAACATATTTTATAACAAGTGGAATAATCAGGAATCAGTCATTTTAAAGTTGTTTTTAATTTTGCCAACGTTTCGGCTTATTAATTGTATCTATAATATTTTCTGTTTTATTTCAAATGTTATCATTGTCACTACATTCAAAAGAAAATTTTCATTATCATATTAATATGTATCTCTTTTGCTCTGATGTTTGTAGCCCTGATGATGGCTCACAAGCTTGAGCCGAAACGTTGGCAAAATTAAAATAAAATTCAAAAAAATGACTGATTCCTGATTATTCCACCTATAATAGTTTCTACAGTCGACTATACATCCTTAATATATTTTATAACAAATTTAGTATATTAGAAAATACGTTAAGAATGGGTTGCCTAAAAAAAATCCTGGACAGACTATTTTTAATTATTTAAAAAAAAAAAATTTTAATTAAATGCTGCAACATCGTGATAATAAGAAAACTTTTACCCTGACTTAAAGTATCAAAGGTATAGAATGTGCAGCCGTCGGGTTGCCTAATCTTTTCCTGGACAAACTATCGGTTGTCAGGTAAAAGCGGGTATGTCGATATCAGTTATCTGCACCGGCTTGATAATTTTTTTTTTTTTTTATTTATTGAGATATATTACAATTTGTTTCTATATGAACATTAGTAATAGTGATATAAGATTCCATCCACACAATATATACCGTATACAACGATAAAGTCAAATTAAATTAAATATAATATATGTACAAAGTAAAAAAAACAAACAACAACCTATAATTGAGATAAATACAAATAAATGAAATAATAAATTCAAATAAATGATATATGTAGAATTAAATAATAATAAATATAAAAACAAAACAAATCAAAACATTAACCTATAATTGATATAAATAAAAGTTTGCAAATAAACAAACATCATACAAACAAACATAACTATATACAAAAAATACAAGTGCTATAGAGACCCCAGACTGGGCTTTTCCATCTACTTGTGGAGGAAAAAGCGGAATCCAAGAGATCCTAGCGCCTCGCTCTCAGCCGCGTCACTGGAGTGACTCAGTGGAGGCCGAACTAGGGCGCAATAGCCACAAACATACATTACCTGAGTGGAGGATCTGACCTGTGTCAGAACTCCAATTTAAATGTTTACAATGCGTCTCTCGGCCACTGTCGTTTCAATCTTCGAGGAGGATTGTTGGGATGGGTGGTACTGGATAGGGATTGTGCTAGAGGGTCAGAATGATGACTAAGGTTTTGATGAAATTTGGAAAATTTGGATGGTACCAGGTCTAAAATAATCGGAATTTCAAGGTCGTGGTGTAGGGTACAGTTAGTAACTTAATAAGGAGCATTAACTATTGTTCGGAGGACTTTGGAATGGAAGCGTTTGATGTTAGAATGTTTAGCTGTCCCCCACAGTTCAAGTCCGTAGGTCCATAGGCTTGATTATAGAAAAAAAATATATAAATATAAGCGTTGTTTCATTGCAAACATTGATATAGGGTTGCCTGTAAAAAACTTAGTCCTAATCTGGGTTGCAGAAGTTTAAAGATTAAATTTTTACGCGAGTGGAAATGCGTGACAGAGAGATCAGAGTTGAGTATAGCGTGTAATAATAAAGGACCCAACATTGCAGCCGCACGTAATCGGACATTGAATATAAGAAAGTTTCATATCCCATATAAAATTACAGGACCATTTTTTACACAAATAACAAATACCAAATTACAGGTTTTCATCCAGATTTTAATCCTGGGGAGCCCGTGGCTGAGTGGCTAGAGTCTCATGCTAAAGGTTGTGAGTTCGAATCCCAGTACCGGCGGGGCTTTTATAAGGATATAATTAAATGGGGATTCACTCAAAGCCTCTGCCTCCGGGATGTGAGACCCGTCAGCCAAATGGTTGCCATTCACAAAAATAAGCGTAGGGTGTGAAGACCCTGTAAATTCTCATCGAGAATCGTGAGTATATTCACGCGGCCAAGGGCCTACACGGTCTGTCGCGCCAGAAAGAAAAATTCTTTAATCCTATTCACTAACGCCAAATTTTGAATGCCCTTTTAATAGGAAATACTTTTGGTGTATCAGATATTGAGAATAATAAATCAAAATAGAGGTCTTCACTCTAACTATTTGTTAAACTTCATTATTTGGGATAATGAGGATGTGATTGTACTTGGAACATGTCTTAAGGTAATCAAAAGGACTCGCGAAGGGGTTATTGTTGGGGATAAAAAGCAATTGGACTCCATGAATGAAGGAAATAGAATAAAAAACATTTGTTTTAAGAAAGTAAAAAAAAATCTGGTGCGGGCAACACCGACTTTCACTTACCTCGATTTTTAAAATCAATGAAAGAATTTTCAAATACAGTTAGAGATAAAAATAAGTGAAACTATTAAGGAATTAATCAAATTGAAATTTATATAGAAATATGTGTTTCATTAAAAAAACTATTAAATTATTATCTAAAATAATCAGTTAGTTTTATGTTTATTTCATCAGTCTCTATTAACTTTTAAAAGCTTGTGTATGAGATGATATTTTTTCTAAAATCATTAGCTTTCCAACGGTATATCATACATGTATATTACTGCTCTTATTTTCTAAAACAAAAAATTGCATTAAAAAAATATTTGTTCTGTTTTCTCCTTTAGTTGGGTATCGAATTTATTCAATTTATATATTTACCTGTTTTTCATCAGCGTTAACAAGATAATCTAGTTATTATTATTGAATCTACAAAATTAAAGGTACTTTAGGGGAAGAAAATTAAAAATATCGGCATTTAAGCCCTGTCAGACCATTTTTATCCAAATAAAACCTACATGATATTAAAGCCCATTAAATTTTACATCGATATAGCGAGTTTAATCAAAATCGTCGGAACCGTTTTTGAGAAAATTGAAAAAAGATGCAAAATGCATGGTATAAAGTGCCTCTTCTGGTAAGCTCATTTTGATGAAAAAGGTTTTGTCACGTCTCGGGCTTATTAGTTGTCTTAAATATGAAATTTCAGTTTCACACACACACACACACAGACCTTTTTGCGGGACTTGGTCATTTGGACTCAGGGGACCCTAAAACGTGTATTTCCGTTAAAAACTGGAATTCGAAAATTTTCACGATCGCAATACTTCCCCTTACTATATATAGTAAGTGAAAGTAATGAATAAATAAATCCAAGAGTAGGTCAATTCTCAATATTCAAGACATTTGAAGCTTCTAAAAATGTTTTGGTTCTGCTCTCATGGTCGAATAGAGTAGTAGGGTTAAATTGGGGTATTGATTCGAATAATTATACCTAATAAACTATATTACTAACTAGTTTCCATTAGATTTAAACTAATCCGCTATGTTAAAAAAAAAAATCTGGTGCGCGCAACACACGACTTTCACTTACCTCTGTTATTAATATCAATTGGATTTTAAAAGAAACATGTGTTTTATTAAATAATCTATTATATTATTATCTGAGACAATCAGTTTGTTTTATCGGCTTTTCATCACTCTCCGTTACCTTTTATAATAGTATGTACAAGATTATATTTTTCTAAAATCTCTAGCATTCAAACGGTATATTATACATGTATATTAACTGTTCTTAACTTCAAAACGAAAAAATTGTATTAAAAAAATCTTTTTTTCAGTTTTCTCTTTTAGTTGGATATCGAATTCGTTCAACTTATATATACCTGTTTTTTATCAATGGTAAGAAGATGATATGGTTTTTTTTATAGAATATACAAAATTGAAGGTATTTAGAGGAAGACAATTTAAAATATAATATTGTCCTGTCGTACTATTTTAATCCGAATGAAACCTACATGACATTAAAGTTCATTAAATTTTACACCGATATAGGCGATTTAATCAAAATCGTTAGAGCCGATTTTGAGGAAATTGTAAAAAGTTACTAATGCATGGGACAAAGTATGGGATGCAAGAGACTTCCGATCAGCCGATTTTAGTGTAAAAGTTGCTTATATTAGCCTAAATATGAAATTTCAGTTCCGTACGACTTTTCGTTTTTACGTTAAGCAGCGTCCACATTATGCGGGGCGAGGCCGAGCGAGCTGACCCGGGCGGCCTAAGCCGGGTTGGTGTGGACGCCCCGAGCCAATCCCGACCCGCAGAAAGTAGGTACAGATCAAAGGACGAGCGGCACCGGGCGGCTTTAGTTACAATTGAACCTCCGAACGAACTAGACGTTCTCTGGGTTCTCTAAAGTTTTTGTTTTCATTCAATATTTTATATTTCTTAATATTGTTCATTTTATTCATTTACTATTTATTAATGGAGTGGAACGACGAACAAGTGTTGGTGTTAATTGACTTATTCAGAGTTAATTGACGTTTTCTATGGGACAGTTCGGATCCAAATTATAAATTAAAAAACAAAAGACACGACAGTCTCATGGAGATCGCTGTGTCTTTTGGAATAGAAAGATTCACATATATAATCACAGACATGGCTGACATAGCGACGTCATAGTCGGTAATCATCTTAACACCAACACTATTTAAAAAAACACACTATAAAAAAACTTCTTGAAAGTAGTCAACGAAGTCACCAGTTTTGGTGTCGAATTGAAACTAAATAATATAGGTAGATATAACCCGGGCGGTCTCGTTTTCGGTGTGGACGTCGTGCCGGCCCGAACGAACTCGCCCGGCATAGTGTGGACGCTGCTTAAAAAGTTACTAATGCAAGGGATAAAGTATAGGATGCAAGAGACTTCCGATCAGCCGATTTTAGTGTAAAAGTTGCTTATATTACCTTAAATATGAAATTTCAGTTCCGTACGACTTTTCGTTTTTGAGTTACCACCCACGGACAAACCTATTTTGCAGGACTTGGTTATTTGGACTCAGGGACCCTAAAACGTGTATTTCCGTTGAAAACTGAAATTCGAAAATTTTCACGTTCACAATACTTTCCCTTACTATATATTTCATATTAGGTAAGTGAAAGTAATTATTTAGTAACATATTAGTTTATGAGATATAACTTTTATTTTATAGTCATACACCTAGCCTTGCGCCTTGATTTATGTCAGTTGCTTTTGAAATATAGAGATGATTATTATTGAATAAATAACTGTTTGTGTAGAAGAAAAACAAGAACCAAATCCAAAAGAAAGTCGAAGGGTCTATTAGATTCCATTTCCATATCGAGCGACGGCCGGGCCCGGAGAGTCTGTTCTCTGCCCGGGGAACAAATATTAATCGCGAAACAGGAAAGAAAAGAAGTTGGTCTCCCCTTTTGAAAAATTCTATCGCGGCGGAGAAGAGGAGAACGTCTATTGATTATACATTCCGTATTGTGTTTGAAGTGGGAACTGCTAACAAACTTCCTACATCATTTTGCCTTTGGTAAACACATTTCTTCCCTCAAAACTTGCCTCATTTGAATGATTTCTACTTTTATTCCATTCCATAAATCCAACCGTTGTTGTCTTCTCTCGTTATTTTTTTTTTTTCTTTTTAGTTATATTATTATTCATTTTCTCCTCCATTCCTCAATCTTTAGATTTACTTCTTGAGCTGTTTTAAATGCTATTTTTACTTTCACTTACTATATATAGTAAGTCAAAGTATTGTGATCGTGAAAATTTTCGAATTCCAGTTTTCAACGGAAATACACATTTTAGGGTCCCCTGAGTCCAAATAACCAAGTCCCGAAAAACGTTTGTGCGTGTATGTGTGTGGTGGAAACGAAGAGTCCTAAATTAATTAACTTAAAGAGTTAAATTAATTAACTGTCATCTTATTATCATTTTACATTTAATTTTATATTTGTTCCCATATTGTATTACTGTCACCATATTATTATTATATACATCACGTATTATTAAGTCTATAATTACATTGGTTGTTATCTTGTTTCTTTTAGCCTTGACGAAGGCCCAGAATGTAGGCCGAAACGTCGGCACATAATTAAAATATCACCAAGTTTTAATGTGTGTTTCTCTCTAATGACCGTACCCCCCAACCATCTTCCTCATCTAATTTCTAAACGGTCAACTAAACTACATCATTATAAAAAGGCGTTAAAGGGATGTCGCCTTATTCCTTCATCCAATAATTTGTATGAGCAAAATAGCTTAAGATTTTAGACCTTACTTTAATATCTTTATATTTTTACAACATATTCCTCTAAGTCAAAAATAAAGTTTATTTGCAGAAATATTAAAATAATTGCAGTTTATGGATATAATGTTGTGTTTCAATAAAAATGAAAACTATTGTTCGAAGTAAGGTCAAATTTGTTGGAAAGTTTTATATTTATAAATAAAAAAATAATATAAAATAATGTAAATAAGTAAAAAGGAAAAAAATGTATATATTAGAAATTTGTTTCAGAATAGACAAAAAAAAAATCAAAAAAATCTGGTGCGGGCAACACACGACTTTCACTTAAAACTTTCCAAAATCAATGAAAGAATTTTCAAATACAGTTAGAGATAAATATACGTGAAACTATTAAGGAATTAATTAAATTGAATTTATATAGAAACATGTGTTTTATTAAAAATTCTATTATAGTTAGTTTTATCACTCTATTAACTTCTAAAAGCTTGTGTATGAATGATATTTTTTCTAAAATCTTTAGCTTTCCAACGGTATATCATACATGTATATTACTACTCTTATGTTCAAAAACGAAAAATTGCACTAAAAAAATATTTTTTCTGTTTTCTCCTTTAGTTGGGTATCAAATTTATTCAATTTATATATTTACCTGTTTTTCATCAGCGTTAACAAGATAATCTAGTTATTATTATTGAATCTACAAAATTAAAGGTACTTTAGAGACAGAGAATTTAAAATATCGGCATTTAAGCCCTGTCAGACCATTTTTATCTAAATAAAACCTACATGATATTAAAGCTCATTAAATTGTACATCGATATAGCGAGTTTAATCAAAATCGTCGGAACCGTTTTGAGAAAATCGAAAAAAGGTGCAAAATGCATGGTATAAAGTGCCTCTTCTGGTAAGCTCATTTTGATGAAAAAGTTTTGTCACGTCTCGGGCTTATAGCTGTCTTAAATATGAAATTTCAGTTTCATAGGACTAACCGTTTACGCCCGGGAGTTACCATCCACACAGACCTTTTTGCGAGACTTGGTTATTTGGACTCAGAGGACCCTAAAACGTGTATTTCCGTTGAAAACTGGAATTCGAAAATTTTCACGATCGCAATACTTCCCCTTACCATATATAGTAAGTGAAAGTAATAATAATATAAAAAAAAATGAAAATGTATGTGAAATATGTCCAATGGATTCTTATTGTATGCTGTGTTATTAATGTAACCTGATTTTATTTAGGCAGCATTGCCAAATATATAAAGCATTTCCCTCTCTCTCTAACATCCATTTTTCTAACTAATATCTACTCGTTAAACGTCTTTATCCAATCCTGGAACTTAATCACATAATCCCAGACCAACAGTTTGGGTTCCACTCCACCATCCAGCAGTGCCATCGCGTGGTGGATGTAGTCTCTTCTGCATTGGAGCGCGGATTGTACTGTACGGGAGTCTTTCTCGACGTGGAACAGACCTTTGACCGAGTCCGGCACCCGGGACTGCTGTACGAACTCCGTGAATTCCTCCTTCCAACATACTTCCTCATCCTCCAGTCCTACCTCTCTGATAGAACCTTTAAAATCAACCACAATAGTTCCTATTTATCCACTTTCACTCAGTCTGCTGGTGTCCCACAAGGCAGTATCCTAGGACCCATTCTCTACACAGTTTATACAGCTGATATCTCAACCCATCCTAACACATCCCTTTCTACCTATGCCGACGACACTTGCGTGCTATAAGTTAATAACGATCCTAGTATTGCCTCTCAAAACCTCCAATCCCACATCAGAGACCTTGAGGTATGGTGTCAGAATTGAAGAATTAAAATCAACTCCAATAAATCCCACCAGATTACCTTTACCCTTCGTCGTAAACCTATGACACCCTGCCCTACAGTGTCCTTTAATGATATTCCGCTTGTCCCTGTTGAACAGATCCGTTATTTAGGCCTCCTGCTTTACAAATGTCTTACATGGAATCCGTATACAAGACTGAAAAGAAAAGAAACTGCTCACCGATTTCGGTTACTTCAACATTTACGTGACAGACGCTCTAACCATTCTCTTTACTACAAAAGATTAATTTACATGACACTCATAAGGTCTATCTGGACTTACGGAGTTGAGCTTTGGAGCTCTACAAAACCATCAAACTCTTCCCGTATCCAATCCTTACAATCCAAAATCCTTCGCAAAATCCTTAACGCTCCTTACTTTGTCACCAATAAAATCATCCACAAAGATCTTAATGTTCCTTATGTTGCTGATTTGGACTGTACCAGGGATCACTCCTTTCATGAAAAACTCCACTCCCACTCTAAACCACTAGTTTCAATCCTTGCTTCCACTTCAATTCCTGACAATCCGCCGAGGCGTCTGAAAAGAAGATTGCCTCGAGACCTTCTTGTGTAGATTCACTACTAGAGTGCTGCCAATGGACAGTTTCTCTTCATGTTTTTTTTCATTGTAGCATATTTACTTGATGTATGAACATACAGTTGTAAATTTTAATAAATGAATTAAAAAAAAAAATATATATCTAATCGGAACTACTGTTAACAGAACTACTTGAAGGACAAATTTAAAAGAAAGACTAAAGACGGGACCTCGTGGCTATGTCGCAAGGACGCTAGTCTATTTTATATTTTGTTCACCCCTACCTCGCCTTTCCAGGCTAAACAGGGTATTTCATATGTCCTAGGATAAGGGTGGGGGATTTATGCCAGAGTTAATAGCCTTCTCTCTTCTCCTTATAATTATCTTTTACCAAGTTTTGGTTATCAGTATTTGGTTATGCTGAACAACGCGCGTCAAGCATACAATTCAAAGAGGATCACTCGCAGGCTATCTCCTGGGTATTCCAGGCCCGTCAGCCAACTGTTTTTAACTCACAAAAATAGTGTATGAAAATCCTATATCATTATACATCATCGAGAATCGTGATGTGGAATCCTAGAAAACTACATCACATGGCTAAGCTTCTACACGGTCTGTTGTGCCATCAGAAAAATAAATAAGTCAATATCGCAAACGCGGTTATTCAGAGGTTGTTTAGGAAAGTTATCAATCTTTTTTGATATAGATGAAGACAGGGTTCCTGTGTGCAACCAAATCAGTAAATAAACGCGCTGTTCATTATTGAAGTGACAATTTGGGTGATAAGAGTACGTAGATGTCCTGTAAATCAAATACATTATTAACAGGGTATTTTCAAGATGGTAACTCATATTCTGATGGGGAAAGAGTTTAGTATATTTAAATTATCATTTCAATACTACATCTTTCTAAAGTGATTATTTGCTTTAAATATGTCAGCAGGATTGGATCCAGCATCTGTTCGTTATCTGGAAACACAAAAACAGTATTGCGGCCCAGAAGGCTGCGGTGGTTCCGTTCAAGCGAACGGGTCGCTCACTGACTGACAAAGGGCTCCGAATTAGTAAAACGCTGATCTGGAGATGGATTGAGTCATAATGGAACATGTGCTGTGCCAGATGGCAGTTCTTGGGGGACGAGTGGCAATATGGCTAGGCCGCAGGCGGACATATGCCAGACCGCAAGCAGGTCTTGGACCTGTCCCTCTGTGGGCGTGCCGTGTCACTTGATCCCTTCCTCAGGCAGGTGCCTTTGCCTAACATGGGCTCCTGGTTATGATTCCTGCTGCTGATTATATCATATCCTGGTCGGTATCTCATACCCGATCTGACCATATCTAGGGTATCATCGTTTCCCTGGCTTTTAGATCATCAACGATAATGATTTTACTTTATTTTATATATTTTTACTTTCACTTACATATATATGAATAAGCAGTGCGATCATGAAAATTTTCGAATTCCAGTTTTTATCGGAAATACACGTTTTAGGGTCTCCTGAGTCCAAATGACCAACTCCCGCAAAAAGGTCTGTCTGTGTTTCCCTGTGTGGTAGCTCCCGCGCGTAAACGAAAAGTTCTATGAAACTGAAATTTTATATTTAAGACAACTATACGCCCGAGATGTTACGAAAACATCTTCAAAAAAATCAGCTAATCAGAAGAGCCACTTTATACCATGCATTTTACACCTTTTTACGGTTTTCTGAATATCGGCTGTAACGATTTTGATTAAACTCGGTACATCCATGTAAAATTTGATTATGTATTATTTTTAATATTATGTAGATTTTATTCTGATTGGATTAGTTTGACAGGGGACAAATGCCAATATTTTAAATTTTCTTCTTGTTATCACATGTGGCATATGAGACGTTGATTTCCGAAAGGTACTATATCCACTTTAGAAAATTTTACAGGAAACGCAAAAATCTGTCATTTATTTATTATTGGACCAATTTACGTGATTCTTTTTAATTAAAATCAAAAGTTGATTTTTAAGTGTGTTGCCAACTCATTTTTCCAAATTATTGCACTTTTCCGATGATTTCAAAATGGATTTAGTACTTTTTGGAACGAAACATGGATATAGTACGTTTTGGAAAGAATTAAAAGGGATATAGTACTTTTTGGAAGAATATAACGTGCGATAAGTTGGTAACAGTCACTATAACCTTCCTGATACAACATTAGTGATAACTAACGTCTTTATAATATCGTTAATAACTAACTTATGTATATTTCCTTATTCTCCCTCTGAGAAATATCTTTCTTTGTTGGTTAATTACATTGATTATCTATTATTCATAAAGAAAGTGAATATTCAAAAGACAATTTATCTATTTATGGCACTATAATAAGAAAGTATGTAATTACGAATTATGAAGTTTGTCTTGAACTATTATTTACTATTTTTGTGAATTTATCAAATTTATCTATATTATTAACGACGTGTAAACAATATTTAACTATAGATACTGATAAATAATAACTTTTGAGCTTTTATTTTACATAAAAAAAGTTAGATCAGGCACGGATTTTCTTCACATATTTAGCAAGTTCGTGGAATGCTAATTCCAACTATTTGCTGCATCAAATACCCTTATTCTATTAAAATTGCTGCAAGAAGAAATACTATGAAAAAACTTAATTTAATTGACAACCTAAAAGAACCAAAGCGACGCAATTAAGTTGTTTCAAATAGCCTAAAAACTGATTATTAGGTTAAAACCAATGATCAAAATAATAGCGGTGATTCAAGAGGTGCTAAATGAACCAATAAAAATGCATAAAATGATGAAAACAATAAATTAATTGTGATAATTTACGGGGTTAGGTGCTTCTGCCGTATAGTAGGAAATATAGTACCTTTTGGAAGGAAATGAAAGGAAAGGTTATATCTGTTTACATGGGATATAGTACGTTTTGGAACGTTATTAAAACGTTCTAATAACGTTATTAAACGTTATTCTTTAAAATTAAGCACAATATATTTTTATAATGTATACGCTTTATTCCTTTTCATTATAAATTCTAATTTTAAAATATCTCATAGTTTAACTTTTAAGTATCGTATTTCGAAGAAAGGAAACCGGCGGTCTGTTTACATCCAAATATAATTAGTTTGTTTACGCCTTCAGCAATACGCCGATTTATCTTTCTCTTCAGTTGTTTTTGGACGCTCGCTCAGGCAGGAGTACCTACGGTCTCCCTTATTCAAATTCCTTAGGGAATAGTTGTTATTAGACGCTCTATGCGAGTCCACCAGGAGTACCTCCGGTCTCCATTATAATATTCCTTCGTGAATATTTTTGTTTTCTGCTTCACTCTATACGAGTATTTGGCGCACTAGCAGCCGGCGGTCTGTACGCGTCCAGCAACCATCACGTTTTGAAAATTGAACTTTAAGTACCCTTTTCTTTTTATATATAATTGTGTTAGTTGTTTTTCTTTGTTTTTATTAGTTTTAACAGCTTTATACATTTTATTTTGTAACTTTATTTATTTTTTTTTGTTTTGTTTTCTAAATAGATTAAATATTTTGTTTTTAATGTTCCTTAGTTTAGTTTGTATTCATTTTGTTTACCTTTTATTTACTGTTTGTTAAATTTATTTATTTTATATCTCATATTCAACTTTAGGTCACACAATGCTATCCGGCAGAATTTTTTAAGATTAAGTCTTTCTAATCGAAGTTTCTAGCATTGAGACAGATTGGTGGACGAAACAGTTGGTATTTATAAGTCTTATTTTTCTTTGTTATTTTAATTCTATATCTGACTAATTAATTCTATATCTAAGGCTGACCCACGGCAACCTGATGGCGAGGGGATCACCGCCTCAATGTACCTCCTGTGGAGTTCTCCTCATAGTACCACATATATTGTTGGATTGCTTTTCCTTCCAAGCCGAGCGAAGAGAGATTGGTATGGAGAACGATATTGGGACAATATTACAAAATACCCAGGAGTCAGCCACCAAACTGATGAGTTATCTAAAAGACACATCAATTATTTCCCAAAATTAAAAAAAAAAAAAAGATCCTGTTTTTTATTTTTAATATTATATATATATATATATATATATATATATATATATATATATATATATATATATATATATATATATATATATATAATATATATAATATATAAATATATATATTTTTTTTTTTTTAATTTTGTTTTTATTTATTATTATTTTATTTTCTTCCTCTCAGATAACTGGAACATCATCTACTTCCTGGACAAAAGTCAAGGGGAAGTAGAATTTTTACTTATTTAAAACTTTTCTCACAATTGTGCAGGTATCCAGCAGAACTGCTTTCTGCGCTAACTTTAGATTCTTTAGGTCTAGGCCAAGCTCTTCTGTGCCCTCTGTGGTGCTTTTTAGGATTAGGCCATTCGAAGGCCATTTTATTATTATTATTATTATTTTTTTATTTTATTCTTTTCTTATATGTAGTTATCTTATATAATTGTTTGTATTTAACTTAAAATATTATATCTGTATTATTAGTATTATGTATGTTTTAGTGTATTATGTATTTTATTTTATTATGTATTATGTATTTTGTGATTAGTATATTTGTATGTATTATTTTCGTATTGTATGTATTATTTCGTATATTATGTATAATGTTTGTATTGTATTTTATAATTTATCATGTATGTATTATTATTAGTATATATGTATGTATTATTACTTTTATTATATTGTATCTGCATTATTAGTTTAGGGCTAAAATAACCTCTATGGTTGAAAAGCCTTTATGTTACAAATAAATAAATTAATTCTATATCTTTGTATGTATTGACGGGTTTATCAATGTTATACGAAAAAAAAAGGCCATAAAAATTCAATTTGAATAACTGATACGACATATACATCACGCCGAGAGATGAGATCCCCTTCTTACAAACGAGGCGTGCAGAGACCTAAAGCTACACCCTGGCATCGCATCGGTTCCGCAGGGGCCCAGCCAGCCACCCTTAACCACCCCTAACCACCTCCCTACACTATCGCTATCTCGATCTCGGCCACTGATCGCTTCCTCTCCAAGGCTAAATCATCGCTCTGTCGGATCGCAAAGATAGTCATCTCTAATAACGTCCTCTCCATTGCTCCTAAAAAATGTCCTTTTTTATGGTCCCTGTTACTTTTGTTGTCCGTAAAAATTATGACACTATAATTATAATGTTATCTGCAGAGAATGTGATATTTAATAAATGAATGTAATTAATTAATAAATTATTGTAAACTATCAAACCTCACTCAAGAAAAACAGTTTGTTAATATTACATGGAAGTAGTATTACCTGTATTTATTTCAATAAGAATATGTAACATCTTACACGACATTACATGTTCTAATCGATTTTTTATGACGAAGATTTTATTTTTAATTTTTTTTTAGGGGAAGGTTCCTATGTTTTTCGTATAATGTTTTGCTTGTTATGCTTCTTTTACTAATCAGTAAGTTTTAAATAATAATCATATCAATCACTAGTATATTTTAAAGGGATAGAAGTTAAAAGATATATTTGTTGAGGTCATTAGGATCCAAAAAAGAAGTATTAACCATTGGAGATTTATCCAGAACGTATAATCATTAAGCTTGTTTTACTGTAATGGAAATAGGAAAGTAAAAAATAATAATAAAATAAAATAATTATAAATAATTAATGTCCCTTAAGAATAACATTAAGTAGAAAAACTGTGTCTTGCATCTTGCATAAAAATAAACACATTATAAAAACAAACTTAAGGTTATACTTATGTATATGATTTATAAAAGTAGTAAATACTATTACTTGTACGATGTACAATTACTACTTACATTATTCATAAAGCAGTGAATACAATGATAATAGTATATATATTTATATAATATTATAAATATGTGTATGTATAAAGCACTAGCTTTTAACAGCTGCATCATCCCAGTGCTTACATATGGATGCCAGACATGGTCACTCACAAAAAATTTAGAACAGAAAATAAACGTCTGTCAACGAAGAATGGAGCGGATTATGTTAGGAATCTTCCTGCGGGACAAAATTAACGCAAATAAAATAAGAAAACTAACAAATGTCGCAGACGCTATTGCTTATGCTAGAAAAATGAAGTGGACATGGGCAGGACATCTCATGCGGAAAACAGAAGACAGTTGTGCAAAGCGAGCTGCAGAATGGATTCCTAACAATAAAAAAAGACGCAGAGGCCGACAACGCAAGCGCTGGGCTGACGAATTGAGGAAAAAGGAAGGTTCTTTGTGGATGAGACACGCACAAGACAGAGTGTTTGTGGAAAACTAAGTGACAGCAACTCAAGTTTTAGGTTCGGCTAGTCTCCGTCCAAAAGACTCTAATCTCCCATTCTTTGGGAAGGTCTATATGTAAATATATTTCATGTAAATATTCATTTTTTTATAAATAATGGAGATTATTAATAACTTTATATTTACATATAAATAAAGACTTTTATTATTATTATTATTTTCTTCCTCTCAGATAACTGGAACATCATCCACTTCCCGGACAAAAGTCAAGGGAATTATCATTATGATTATTATATTATGTGTGTATGATTATGATTGTACATCCCACTAATATCATAAAATAAGAAAAAAAAAATTCCGGTCTTCAACGGAAATACAGATTTTAGGGTCCCCTGAGTCCAAATGATTAAGTCCCGCAAAACGGTCTGTTTTGTGTGTGTGTGTGTGTGTGTGTGTGTGTGTGTGTGTGTGTGTGTGTGGTAACTCCCGGGCGGAAACGGTAAGTCCTATAAAACCGAAATTTCATATTTACGACAAATACACGCCCGAGACGTTACAAAACCTTTTTCATCAAAATGAGCTTACCAGAAGAGCCATTTTATACCATACATTTTGCACCTGTTTTCGATTTTATTTAAAACGGTTCCGACGATTTTGATTAAACTCGCTATATCGATGTAAAATTTAATGGACTTTAATATCATGTTGTTTTCATTCTGATTAAAATGGCCTGAAAGGGCTTAAATTCCGATATTTTAAATTTTCTTCCCCTAAAGTACCTTTAATTTTGTAGATTCTATAAAAATAACAAAATTATGTTGTTAGCATTGATAAATAACAGCTAAATATGTAAGTTGTGCGAATTTAAAAAATAACTAAAGGAGAAAACTGAAGAAATATTATTTTAATGCAATTTTTTGATTTTGAACATAGCAACAGTAATATACACATATAATATACCGTTGGAAAGCTAAAGATTTTAGAATAAATATTATCTCATGCACAAATTGAAAAATTAATAAGCAGATAAAACTGATTATTTTAGATAATAATATAATAGATTTTTAATTAAAACACATGTTTCTGTATAAATTCAATTTAATTAATTCTTAAATAGTTTCACGTATTTTTACCCCTAACTGTGTTTGAAAATTCTTTCATTGATTTAAAAAATGGAGGTAAGTGAAAGTCGTGTGTTGCTCGCACCCGATATAATAGTTTCTACAGTCGACTATAAATCCTCAATATATTTCCATATTTGTACCAAAACCAATATATATTTACATAGTTTTTTTAATTACATGAAAATCCTAGCCCTACTAATAACTAAAACTAAATGACTGTATTTTCCGGTTGTCCTTCAGGACTAACGCTAAATGTTAATGGAATTCGGATGGTATCTATCGCGCTTACTTAGACCCGGGGCACAAGAGATGATTATTGAAAAGGTTGCATTATATTAAAAACATATTGATGGATCCGTAGTATATGTTATATGGTGAGGCTATCATATGGGGCAGTGTTAGCAGAGGGGTTAGAGGAGTGTTGCAGAGATTAAACGACCCAAACTGCACCTGTCAGGGCCGGACTACCATATGGTGCAGTGGCCGCTTAATTGCAAATAGACTGCTTTAGCGCGCCCCATGGGGCCATCCTCAATATGTCGACCATTTAGCCTCCGGCTGTATTATGTAACCATTTGTACCTCGTCCTCTAGCGTATTCTTTAGCTATTAACGAGGAAGCTTCCTCTTCATATAGTGTGAGTCCATTATATAGTCATTAAAAGAATGTCGATCAAAATTATTTAAGATAATGTTTATTTAAAGTGATGAAAGTTGCGTCAGCTTCTCTTTAGGTTTCCTTCACATCCAACAACCATATTTTCCTGGATTTTCCTTTTCTTCCCTTTTCTATCGGTTGGTACTGGAATAATAATTTTGGCTTCACTCCTTTGAGATTTTTAATTAATCGCCATACGATTTCAGCATTTATGTTTCTTTGTAGTCCAAAATTATATTTTTCTTATTCATATAGTGTGAACCCGTTGATTATATATATATATATATATATATATATATATATATATATATATATATATATATATATATATATATATAATACATACGAGGCATGTTTTTTAAGTAAGTACCGTTTTGCGATTCCGCCGCCGCCGCGCCACGGTCGGAGATCCGCGCATGCGCGCTGGTTACCTACATCTCTTGCCTACGCACTGACGCCATTACAGTCAGATTCATCATTGTATACGTTGTGTACTGAGTGTTTAAGAGGCCTCCGACAGTCGTGAGTCCCGCTGATTGTGAAGTACGGGCTGTTATACGATTTCTTAGTGCTAAAGGCGTAAAACCGGTTGATATTCATCGTGAGATCGTTGAAGTTTACGGACAAAACAATATGAGTGAGGGAATGGTAAGAAAAAGGGTGAGAGCAATTTTTTGCTGATGATATAGTTGATGTAGTAACTGAAACAACAATTTCTATTGAGTAAAATTACAATCTGTCCCATTTGGACATCAATAGTAGTGGTGAAAGATATCAAACATACTACATTCATACAATATTTACACGGCATAAAATTACAATAAAATATATACACAATAATGAATCAATACAATAAAGTCAAGAATTCACTTATACCTATATACACATACACACACTCAGACATGCATCACATTGAGTGGAGAATCTAGCCAGTGCTAGAACTCCAATATATTTGGGATCACTTGTAGCTGGGTGGCTAGCGTAACAGCCTCCCATGCTAAAGGTCACGGGTTCAAACCCGCAGGTGGTCCTAGGATTTTTTTAATGGGAGTAAAAAATCCTTAGTTACGCCGTCCTTCGGAGGGGACGTTAAAAGGTGGTCCCGAGCCTGTACGATGTCAGGTACTCGTTAAAGATCCCTATCCTAATAAAACCTGGATAGGCAAAATTTAGGACTCCCACTGTAGCATCGTCCGATTAGCCATTGTAGCATAAAGTGACGTTTAATAAATAAACAAACAAAACATCCAATATATTTACAAAAGGTCGCAGGGCCGTTTGTCGTTTCAACCTTCTAGGTGGGTTGTATGGATGAGTGCAGCTGGATAGGGATTGAGCTTGAGGAATAGGATGATGAATGAGGTTCTGGAGGAATTTGGAAAGTTTGGATGGAATTAGGTCTGAAATGAATGCAACATTAAGGTATAGGTATAGTTGGAGACATTAGAAGGAGCATTTACTATTGTACGGAGGACTTGAATGATTGAATGCGTTTAGCTGTCTCCCAGAGTTTAAGTCCGTAGGTCCAAATGGGCTTCAGTATGTACATTTTTACTTTCACTTACTACATATAGTAAGGGAAAGTATTGCAATCTTAAAAATTTTCGAATTCTAGTTTTCAACGGAAATACACGTTTTAGGGTCCTCTGAGTCTATATAACCAAGTCCCGCAAAAAGGTCTGTGTGTGTGTGTGTGTGTGTGTGTATGTGTGGTAACTCCCGGGCGGAAACGGTAAGTCCTATGAAACTGACATTTCATAATTAAGACAACTATACCCCCGAGACGTTACAAAATCTTTTTCATCAAAATCGGCTTACCAGAAGAGCTACTTTACACCATGCATTTTGTACCTTTTTTCGATTTTCTCAAAAACGGTTCCGACGATTTTGTTTAAACTCGCTATATCGATGTAAAATTTAATGTGCTTTAATATCGTTTAGGTTTTATTCGGATTAAAATGGTTTGACAGGGTTTAAATTCTGATATTTTAAATTCTCTGTCTCTAAAGTACCTTTAATTTTGTCAATTCTATAAAAATGACTATATTATCTTGTTACCACTGATGAAAAACAGGTAAATACATAAATTGAATGAATTCGATACCCAACTGAGGGAGAATACTGAAAAAATATTTGTTTAATGCAATTTTTTGTTTTTGAACATAAAAATAGTAATATACATGTATGATGTACCGTTGGAAAGCTTGAGATTTTAGAAAAAATATTATTAAATATTAATATCTCATACACAAGCTTTTAAAAGTTAGTAGAGAGTGATGAAAAGCCGATAAAACTAAGTGATTATTTTAGATAATAATATAATAGATTTTTTAATAAAACACATGTTTCTATAGATATTCTATTTAATTAATTCTTTAATGGTTTCACTCATTTTATCTCTAACTGTATTTGAAAATTCTTTAATTGATTCTAAAAACGGAGGTAAGTGAAATTCGTGTGTTGCCCGCACCAGATTTTTAATATAACGTAAGATAAGTTTATTTTCATCATTTTTAATTTTTTTTTATTTCTATCTAGGTCCAGTATTCATTTAATTAGTTCACACCGTTTCATACAGTCCATTATTTCAGAAGGAGTAATCATATAGACATTAAATTGGAGGTCATTACCCCAAACAATTTGTTTTTAAATTTTGTATGTTTTTGTTTATTTATTTACTATCGTTTTTGTTTGAGCTTTAATGTTATTTGCTATCTGCAAAAAAAAAAAAAAAATTGCAATAAGCAAATATGATGACTTCCGAAAGTCGGTTAAAGCAAGGCATCTCTAGCCTAGAGACTCTAGGCCACCGCCTCGAAAGTCGTTGGGGTGGGTTGTACGGGTTCGTGTAGGATTTAAGTGTTTGGGCCGATGGGTTCATGTTGTAAGTCAGTCTGTCATGAAATATTTTATAATATTCTGTGGCTGTGTCTGAAACTGTGAGTATGTCCAAGTCCTTGTGAAGTAATTCCTTGGTTACATAAAACGGTGCATCCGCTATTTTTCGCAATATTTTCGATTGAAGGGTCTGAATTATTTGGATGTTAGAATATTTGGCAGATCCCCATAGCTCTATCCCGTAAGTCCATAATGGTTTGATCAGTACTTTGTAAATAGTAAGTTTGGTGTTCACGGATAATTTGGATCGTTTGTCAAGCGGAGGGGATAGTACTCCAAATCGTCTGTTCAGTTGTTGTCTTTTAAGTCTAATGTGGGTCCTCTATGTCAGTCTTTTATCTAAGTACAGTCCCAAATATCGTACTTCCTCTGATGTCGGAATGGGTTTATCGTCGAAATAGACTGCTGGACAATCCGCATGATTGAGCGTGAAAACGATAAATAGACTCTTTGATTGATTCATTTTCACTTTCCATCTATTAGCCCAACTGGATAAATCATCAATATGGTTTTGCAACATGAAGGATGCCAGAATTGGGTTTTGATGGGATATCAAAAGAGCTGTATCGTCTGCAAAAGTGGCTAGTAAGGTGTGGTCATTTTCTGGTAAGTCTGCAGTGTAGATATTAAATAGTAACGGTCCCAGTAGTATTTTTTATTTTTAAGTAAATTTTGTATGTAAAGATTAAAGGAATAAACGTTGAGTTACAGTTCGAGTTGTGAAGGTTAAGCAATGTATACCTGGTCACTAATACCACGCAGGTACAACATGTATTGTACAGCTATCATCAAAAAAGACTTGAACAATAGCTATCCTATGTTATAGTTCATCCGAACTTGCCACACCGAGAGTGACATATTGTGCGGATGATTCACTGGTCCTTTGGAAAACTTGAGATTCATTGTGGCCGTAGGGGAGTCAATGAGTATTGAATGGGGCCCGGCCCATTTACAAACAGGACCACCATCTGCTGCTCCCGCCACCTGCTACGCTGCGGGCTAGCTGGTCCGCGGGTACACTGGGCCTCACCATCATCAGGTGTATCGTTCCAAATTCTTTCTAACAGGTTTCGAATCTTTTGTAAGAATATATATTAAGAATTTTATGTAAAAATGAAGTCATAAACAATACTAACGACTTCTAAATGAAACTTGGGTTTTCGAGTTGAGGATTTCAATTAAACCTCTTTTTTTTTTACTATATGAAATAATTAACTTAGGGAAAGTATTGCGATCGTGAACATTTCCGAATCAACGGAAAGGCACGTTTTAGAGTTGAAATAACCAAGTCGTGCTAAAATGAAAAGTCGTATGAAACTAAAATTTCATATTTAAGAGAACTTTTATAACCAACTTGTATATTTAGCGGATTTTTCGTTATCAATGTTAATAAGATGCCAAAGAATAGAATTCCTCGAAAGTGTTTGCAAAAATTTGTGGCCATGGACTCTAAACAACCTAACCTTGAATTCAACTGGATTTCACAAATAAAAAATAGAAGCCTCTTTACGAGCAGAGAACAAAAGATTGACAAATCTCAGTAACCGTGTAATATAAAAACATCTAGTGAGCTCAGTAAAAACTACTTTCATGTACCCTCTGAACCACTTTAAAACACTTATGATACATTAGAACTATTATTGTATTAAAAAATTGATTGTATGTTCTATTTTAAATACGATGCGAGAAGGGTAAAAATGGAATTAACATAAGTCATTGCGACAGTACAAAACACCCAGAGTCGGCCACAAAACTTCTGTATTACCTAAAAGAAATTTACAATTAAAACCTAGTGAAAAATTTATGGGAAAATAAAAATTGATGTTTTGAATCTTAATTTTCTATTTTTAATTGATAAATTTCTTCTAATTTCGTTCAAGAGTACTTCAGCAATTTTTCGGATCCAAGAATTTTAATGAAGAATAAAAAAACTATTTTGAAAGGAGTATCCAATAACTTATATTCCAAAGACATTGGAACGAACCTTTAATTCCAACTACAGACATATATACAGGCGATATGTAGTTACAATCATCCAGATCCGCAAAACTATCTCAAGTTTATTGCCCCTTTACGAAAGCTGCGAACAGTGAGTCGTCTGAGAGTCTCGAGAAATGACCGCCTGGCGCTGTGTCACGGGATTATCGCTCATGTTTTAACGGCTCAAGAAGTCTGTTAGTGGTCACCTTATTTCCAATCCCATACTGCATTTAATACTTAACTGTCAGTTCTTCGAGATTCATAGAAAAAGAATATATCAATGCGACCACGGATGAATTAGCACTGGAAACATTGTTAGACATTAAAAATCTTGAACTTATGAACAATCTGTTGTTTTATTTATTGAGAGTTTATTTGGTTTATAAAAAAAATCCAAAAAAAAATCTGGTGCGGGCAACACACGACTTTCACTTACATCAATCTGTAAAATCAATGAAAGAATTTTCAAATAGAGTTAGAGTTAAAAATACGTGAAACTATTAAAGAATTAAATAAATTTAATTTATATAGAAACATGTGTTTTATTAAAAAATCTTTTATTTTATTATCTAAAATAATCAGTTAGTTTTATCTTCTTCTCATCACTCTCTATTAACTTCTAAAAGCTTGTGTATGAGATGATATTTTTTCTAAAATCTTTAGCTTTCCAACGGTATATCATACATGTATATTACTGCTTATATATGTTCAAAAACGAAAAATTGCATTAAAAAAATATTTTTTCTGTTTTCTCTTTAGTTGGGTATCGAATTTATTCAATTTATATATTTACCTGTTTTTCATCATCGTTAGCAATATAATCTAGTTATTATTATTGAACCTACACAATTAAAGGTACTTTAGAGGAAGAAAATTTAAAATATCGGTATTTAAGCCCTGTCATACCATTTTTATCCAAATAAAACCTACATTATATTAAAGCCCATTAAATTTTACATCGATATAGCGAGTTTAATCAAAATCGTCGGAACCGTTTTCGAGAAAATAAAAAAAAGGTACAAAATGCATAGTATAAAGTGCCTCTTCTGGTAAGCTCATTTTGATGAAAAAAGTTTTGTCACGTCTCGGGCGTATAGTTGTCTTAAATATGAAATTTCAGTTTCATAGGACTTACCGTTTCCGCCCGGGAGTTACCACACACACACACACTTACACACACACACACAGACCTTTTTGTGGGACTTGGTTATTTGGACTCAGGGGACCCTAAAACGTGTGCTTCCGTTGAAAACTGGAATTCGAAAATTTTCACGATCGCAATTCTTCCCCTTACTATATATAGTAAGTGAAAGTAATAAATAATAATATATTAAATATTGTATTATATATATATAAACATGACAAAAAAAAAAAAACATGATTTAAAAAAAAAATTGGTTAGTTTTTCATCATTACATATTTTATCATAGAAAAAGTTAAACTGCCGTATTGTTGAAACATGGATATAAGTATTTAATGGATATAAGTAAACATTATAATTCAATGGGATTAATATTATTGCTATAAGAATCGATAGAAATAGCTGATGAAATGTACATGATCATGACTTTAAGTTATGCAAACATACAGTTACAGAAAGTCGTCAATATATATATATATATATAATGGAAAAAAAAAAAACAGAACATTAATATTATTATACAATAATTAATATATGATGTTATTGTTAGAGATATATTGATATTACGAACACATTGTATACATTGAACAATAACATCAATATATCTCTAACAATAACATCATATATTAAATATTGTATAATAATATTAATGTTCTGTTCTTTGCTTTTCCACTGTTAAGGCAATATTATGAGAACAATAAATTCTCGAAACGTCGCATATATAAAATTGTTTATTCATTAACTGAAACCTGAGAACAACAGAAACTTAATTATCAACAGTCGAGAATTGATCAAACAATATAAATATAAATAAATAAATATATATATATATATAAAATATATATATATATATATATATATATATATATATATATATATATATATATATATATATATATATAAACTTTTTGGGTGATTATTTAAGGAAAGTTTGGATTTTTGTGGATTTCTAAATCATTCTATAAACAAAAAATAAGTTATAATAAAGTTGAGCTATAATAAAAAAATAAAAAATACACATTTAAGGAGACGACAAATCTACATAATTTGTTACAATATTTACTGGCATGCTCCAGTAAGTAATTGGAATTTAAATATTCATTTGAAAACCTCCACCCCACCAGATATTCCCTATTAGCCTTCGCTGACGACCTCATCCTGCTAGCTGACAATGATCGAGACCTCCAACATAACATAAATGTCCTACTAGAGGAATTATCTAAAATAAATATGAAGATTAATCCGGGGAAGACTAAATGCACGAGAATTGGAAAGAAACCCCGAAGGATAATGAGGATCTTAAGAGCTGGAGGACAGAGATTAGAGCAAGTCGAAAATTTCAAATATCTGGGAGCTCATCTCAATGAGAATGGCTACATAGACGAAGAAGTGGTCCAGAGAATTGGAGCGGCAGGGAGGATGTTTTGTATGGTGAGGCGAGGTTTTCTGGGGAGAAGAGAGGTATCAAAGCAGACCAAATTAGCCGTATATAAATCGACATTTCTTCCTATCCTATCGTACTCCTCAGAATCTTGGACTCTTACCTCAAAACATAGGAGCCAAATCCAGGCCATGGAAATGAGGTATCTCCGAAAAATAGAGAGAAAGACACGGAGAGATAGGATACGGAACGCCACTATACGGGCTAACCTTGACGTCAAACCGGCGGAGACCATTCTAGAGGAACACAAACTGAGGTGGTTTGGACATCTTCTTAGGATGGATCCGGAGAGAAGTGCCAGGAAGACGTATGAGACCCGCACAGAGGGAAAAAGACCCAGAGGAAGACCCCGCTTCTCCTGGGAAGACGGTGTAAAGGAAGCATGCAGGAGGCGTGGGACAGACTGGAGTAGGAGAATGGAGTTGGCACAGGAAAGAGACATATGGTCCAGACTCTACAGGCAGGATCCTCACACCGAACAGCGGTAGAAGAGGAAACGATTATGATGATGATGATGATATTCATTTGTTTTTATCCTATTATCATTTACATTATTTATGTATGTATTTATAACTATGCCATAGTATGTACGAGATTATTATTAAATACTAACAACCACTAACACCAAATGGGCCAAAATCCGTGGATTATATGTATAAAATAGGCCATAAAATAAATCTGTCTCTAATAAAAATAAGATGATATGGTTCATTTTTTGGAATTTACAATTTAATTTAAATAATAAGTTTATTCAGTTTCAGTAGAAACATATGATTTACATTAAATAATATAAAATTGTTACTATAACAATCAGTAAAAAAAAAAAAAGTATGTCCTATTTGTCACTTTACATAACTTTGTATATCAGTTAATACTTTTTCTATAATCATTAGCTTTCCAGCGGTATCTTCGAAAAACCTAAAATTACTTGCTCTCTTCACCGTTGATAATATAATTCGTCCAACTTATATATTTACTCATTTTCATCAATACTAACGATGAAATGGCTGTTTTTTTCAAATCTACAAAAATGAAGGTAATTTAGAGAAAGAAAATTTAAACTATCGGCAATTAATCACTTTCCGAATATTTCATTCAGAATTAAACCTACATCGTATTGAAGCCCATTAAATTTTAAATCGATACAGCGAGTATAATCAAAATCGTTAGAGCCGTTTTGGGGAAAATCTTAAAAAGGTCCAGAATGCATAGTATGAAGTCACTCTTCTGGTTAGCTGGTTTTGATGAAAAAGTTGCTGTAACATATCGGGCGTATAGTTGCATTAAATATGAAATTTAAGTATTCGTTTTCGCACTAGACTTACAACATATGAACCCACGGACACACACAAGCGCACACAGACCTTTTTTCAGGACTTGGTTAATTTGGACTCATGGGACCCTAAAACATACTCAACACACTCAACAACGAATAACCTCCGTTGCTAAAATCAATTTAAGAATTTTTAAATACATTTAGAGATAAAGTTAATTTGTTGAAGAATTAATTAAATTAAATTTTAATAGAAGCATGTGTTTTATTTGATAATCTAGTATATCTTTTTCTACAATAATCAGTTAGTTTCATCGGCTTTTCATCACTCTCCATTAACTTTTACAATTACGTTTATCAGATAATATTTTTTCTAAAATCTTAATATAAATCTTACTTTAGAGACAGAAAGTTTAAAATATTGACATTTAAGCCCTGTCAGACTATTTCAATCAGAATGAAACCTACATCATATTAAATCTCATTATATTTTACATTTATGTAACGAGTTTAATCAAAATCGTTTGAGCCGTTTTTGAGAAAATCGTAAAAAGGTACAAAATGCTAGGTATAAAGTGGTTCTTCTAGTTAGCTTATTTTGATGAATAAGTTCTTGTAACATCTCAGATGTATAATTTGTACGAATTTTAGTTTTTCTGCTTGGCTTACAACACAGAGATTTTCTCGCCTTGGTTATTTGGATTGAGGGGACACTAAAAGTGTATTTCTGTTGTAAACTGGAGTTCGAATATTTTCAGGATTGCAATAATTTTCCTTACTATATATTTCATAAATGGTTAAGTTATATTAAAAGACATGCGTCTTATTATGGATCTATTTACTCTTTTTGAAGGAGATATCTTCACGGTCCTATAGCTGGTAAGGTACAGAAGTTTGTATCAGTTGGTAGAGGTTTGTAGGCATACAGTGGCACTAAATGTAGCCAACTCGGAGGAAGAGGAGATGAGATAGAAGGAGATAAGACGATAAAAGGTGGACGAGCTAAGATATGTGGAGGAGTGGAGTTAATTAGGAGAGAGTACTCCGAGTGGCTTATCTCTTCGCCAAGGAGTCGAGTTCTTAGCCTCTGCTGTAATGAAGGATAATGAAGCGGAAACACAGATTGCGGTCTCTCTTCTTGTCCTCTCCGCCCGCTAATTATCTAACAGATTCCCCTTCGCTCTCTTATTCGGTGAGTTATTATTTTTTTGTGGGGGGGAGGCAGTGGGGCGAGGAGTGGACGGGAGATAGCGCAGCCAATAGGGTCAGCTAATAAAGAGTCCATCATTAAGGAGCCGTTCCAGATGACTCTTTCCAGGTAATATCTTCTCTCCTTTAACAGCGAATATAAAATCCCCGGTATTAAATCCTTATTTTTGTCGGAGCCTTTTGCCATTTACGACTTTTTTATTTCGGCTTCACTTTATTGTCGGCGGTACAGTGGATATTAAATCAGTCTTGATATCTTACAATATTTAAAAATTATTTTTTATGCTACTAGCATTTTCCATTCTCCCTCCCCCCTATAGTTCAACATAAAGTAATGGTAAAGAAAGTTCCCTAGGAAAAAATTGAGGTGTGTCATGTGACATAATAGGTATATCTGGCCAAGACATAAAGTTAATGACAAATAAACCAATTTAACATAAACAAAAATCTAATACAGTAAACCCTCTTTTTAAAAAACACGGTTATAACGAACACCTGGTTACAACTAACTATTGTTGCGTTCCCTTGAAAAATTAATAGAAAATTATGCTTTCTCCTCGTTTATAACGAAATATTCTCTTATAACGAATTAACAAACTACTTTTGTGGACCTCAGAATTGAATTTGTTCGGTTATTACGAAAAATAAAGGAGAAAAAAAATTACGATACGTCTTGATTTCCAGTAAAGAGCGGCGCCTTTCTGTGCAAATTCTTACCTCTTCCTTCTATTCAGCTTAATTCTGTGATTCACGGTCTGTGACAGCTTCTGGTTTTTAGAGTTTCTACTTTTTTATGACTTGCTGTAATTGGAGTTTCCTAAGAGGCTAAGAGAAAATCCATTGATTTAAATACAAGGTTGGCGATTCTTCAAGAAGTGGATAAAAAAATTGAGTCGAAATCGAAAATTATGGGAAAATACGGGATATCAAAATCTCCTTATATCAACGATTATCGCTAATAAAGATAAAATCGATGCAACATTTAATTTCAACTTTATATGAATTGCTGTGATTTTGACATTGTAAGTTCCTTTTTAAGTTTACTATTTTTAGTAATGGTTTATGTTAATCTTAAAGTATTATGTTAAATGTGAAATAAGAAGATATATGTAAATAGTGCATAGTTTTAACTGCTTTTGTAGGTTCTAAATAAACTTGTGCCTGAAAGCGGATGCTGTATTGAAAATATTTCTTTTTAACCACCTGAACAGAGAATTTTTTGGTCCCTTGGAGTTCGTTAAATCTCGGACCGGATGTTTCTGGCAGCACTACTTCAAAACAGCACGACCGATTTTTATGAAATTTTGTATATGTATATATTTGGTAGGTGTGAGAATGGTTCTAAAGTATATTTATTCAAGGTGTTTCACTTTTCCTTACCAAGAATTTTTTTTCCACAAAATGGTTTTGTATTTGGTGTAAACTCCTTCTAAAACGTCTTTATCCTATCCTAGAAATGAATCATGTTATCCCTGACTCACCAGTTTGGATTTCGAACATCTCATTCTAAAATACAACAATGTCACCGCGTGGTGGATGTAGTGTCCTCCACATTGGAGTGCGGAATGTACTGCACTGGAGCCTTTCTTGATGTAGAACAAGCATTTGATCGAGTTTGGCACCAGGGACTGCTTTACAAACTCCGTCAATTCCTCACCCCTACATATTTCCTATTTATGCGTTCCTACCTTACTGGCAGAACCTTTAAGGTAAACCACAACTTTTCCTACTCATCCAAATTTTCCCTATCTGCTGGAGTGCCTCAAGGTAGTATCTTAGGTAGTAATGTAGTATCTATCCTATACTCCCTTTATACAGCTGACATTCCACTCCATCTTCGAACTGTCCTCAATACTTATGCTGATGACACGTGTGTCTTATCCGTCCATAATGATCCAACTACTGCATCCCAAACCCTTCAGTCCCACATCAAAGCCATTAAAGAATGGTGTCAAAATTGGAGGATTAAAATAAATCCCAACAAATCCCACCAAATCACCTTTACCCTTCGTCGCAAACCGATGACTTCCTGCCCCACAGTATCCTTAAATAACATTACCCTTACTTCTGTAGAACGAATCCGATACCTAGGTCTCCTTCTTGACAAGCGCCTTACTCGGAATCCTCACACAAGACTGAAACGACAGGAAACTGCTCGAAGATATTGATTACTACAACACTTACTATACTAGACAAACGTTCAAAACTTCCAGTACATTACAAAAGACTCATTTACATCAATATTATCAGACCTATTTGGACGTATGGAATCGAGCTTTGGGGCTCTATGAAACCATCTAATTCCTCCCGCATCCAGTCCTTACAATCCAAAATCCTTCGCAAAATCCTGAATGCTCCTTATTTTGTCACAAATCAACTCCTCCATAATGACCTAAACATCCCATTTGTTGCAGACATAACCCGTGATAGATACTCCTCTTTCCATTCTAAACTCCCTGCCCATACAAACCCACTTGTCTGTAATTTATCTTCCTCAGATATCCCTGATAACCCTCCAAGGCGACTGAAAAGAAGGTGGCCTCGGGACCTACTGTATTACAATAGTTTGTGAAGTGCTACCACTGGATGGTTATTTCTCAAGACATTTTCATGACTTTTTATATTCATTCTACATATTTACTTATTGTATTCTTTAGTACACAGTTGTAAATTACTATAAATAAATAAATAAATAAAAATAAATAGTATTTGATGTAAAAAAAAAAAAATAATAAAATAAAAAAAAACGTTCGGATAAAATGCGTATTTTCTCCTTTGCTTGTTTTTCAAATTCGCTCAACTTGCATATTTAGCTCTTATTTATCAATACTACCAAGATAATATAGTTGTTTTTATAGAATCAACAAAATTAAAGGTACTTTAGAGAAAGAAAATTTAAAATATCGGCATTTAAGCCCTGTCAAACCATTTTAATCAGAATGAAACCTAAATGATATTAAAGCCCATTACATTTTACATCGATATAGCGAGTTTAATCAAAATCGTCGGAACCGTTTTCGAGAAAATCGAAAAAGATGCAAAATGCATGGTATAAAGTGGCTCTTCTGGTAAACTCATTTTGATGAAAAAGGTTTTGTAACGTCTCGGGCGTATATTTGTCTTAAATATGAAATTTCAGTTTCATAGAACTTACCGTTTCCGCCCAGGGGTTACTATATATAGTAAGTGAAAGTAAAAATCTGGTGCGGGCAACACACGACTTTCACTTACCTCGATTTTTAAAATCAATGAAAGAATTTTCAAATACAGTTAGAGATAAAAATACGTGAAACTATTTCCCTTATTTTTATTGAGAAAATTTTACAATCTGTCCCAATTTGGACAATAATAGTAGTGCTGAAAGATATCATACATACTACATTCATACAATATTTACACAACATAAAATTACAATAAAATATATACACAATAATGAATCAATACAAAAGTCAATAATTCACTTATACCTATATACACATACACACACTCATACATACATCACATTGAGTGGAGAATCTAGCCAGTGCTAGAACTCCAATATATTTACAAAAGGTCGCGGGGCCACTGCCGTTTCAACCTTCTAGGTGGGTTGTATGGATGAGTGGAGCTGGATAGGGATTGAGCTAAAGGATTAGGATGATGAATGAGGTTCTGGTGGAATTTGGAAAATTTGGATGGAATTAGGTCTGAAATAAATGGAACATTAAGGTCGTGGTGCAAGGTATAATTGGAGACATAATAAGGAGCATTTACTATTGTACGGAGGACTTTGGATTGAAAGGATTGAATGCGTTTGATGTTAGAACGTTTAGCTGTCCCCCACAGTTCAAGTCCGTAGGTCCAGATGGGCTTCAGTGTTGTCTTGTAGATTAATAATTTGTTGTCAACTGTAAGTTCAGATTTTCTGTCGAGTAGTCGGTATAACTGTCCAAATCGTCGGTTGAGTTCTTGTCTTTCAAGTCTTGTATGTTGGTTCCAAGTCAATCTTTTGTCTAACAGTAAGCCAAGATACCGGACTGTATCTGAGAGAGGAATCGGTAATGAGTTGAAATAAACTGGCGGACAGGATTTTCGTCTAAGAGTAAAGGTTATGTGTTTACATTTGGCTTCGTTCACCTTTACACGCCAGTTATTACACCAGTGTTCGATAAGGAAAAGGTGTCTCTGAAGGTTTAAGGATGCTGTTTCAGGATTGGAACTGGATGATAGGATGGCGGTGTCGTCTGCAAAAGTTGCCAGAAAGGTATCAGGATGTGTAGGAATATCAGCAGTGTAAAGGATGTAGAGGATGGGTCCCAAGACGCTGCCTTGAGGAACACCGGCCTCAACGGGATAAAGGTTAGAAAATTCTTCACCACAGCGAACTCGGAAGGAACGGTTCGAGAGATAGGATCGGAGAATGAGGTATAGGGACTGGGGTAAATGGGTTTTCAGCTTGAAGAGTAATCCAGTGTGCCATACCCGGTCAAAAGCTTGCGCAATGTCCAGAAACGCACCAGAACAATACTCTTTGCATTCAAGAGCTGAGGAAATGTGGTCTATAACTCGGAGCCCCTGTTCAACTGTGGAATGCTGAAGACGGAATCCAAACTGATGGGAAGGAAGATTTTGAGATTCTAATATGGGTAGGATACGTTTAAGAAGAAGCCTTTCGAAGATTTTTGAGAGGATGGGGAGTAGACTAATAGGCCTGTAGGATGAAGTGTTGTTGGAAGGTTTACCTGGTTTTAAAAAAAGGATGATGGTGGAATGTTTCCATAACAGAGGAAAATAGGTGGTGCGGAGGATGCAGTCGTGAAACTATTAAGGAATTAATCAAATTGAATTTATATAGAAACAAGTGTTTTATTAAAAAATCTGTTAAACCATTTTAATCAGAATGAAACCTAAATGATATTAATGCCCATAACATTTTACATCGAATATTCTACAATTTCAATCGTACACAAACCCAACAAAGACAAACATAGACCTGACTCTTATAGCCCTATTAGCCTTCTTCCGGTATGTTCTAAAATATTTGAAAAACTCTTGCACGAACGCATTATTAACATACTGACAGATCAAGACATATTACCAGATCACCAATTTGAATTTCGATCTTCTCATTCCACAACACAACAGCTACACAGAGTTACTGACTTTATACTAAAACAACTAACTTTATACTACTGCTCTAGAACTAAAACAATACGCATCTGGGGCATTTTTGGATGTTACTCAGGCTTTTGATAGGGTGTGGCACCAGGGTCTTCTTTTTAAACTGAAACCTATTCTTCCTTGCACATATTATTTAGTTCTACAGTCTTTTCTTCATGACCGTTTCTTCTCTGTCCGACAGGGTTCAGAGACCTCATCAATAAAACTAATCTGTGCAGGTGTTCCCCAAGGTTCTATCCTGGCCCCACTTCTCTACCTTATATACACTTATGACTTACCAACAGACCAAAACATCCTAACTGCGACATATGCCGACGACACTGCTGATATTACGAGAAACACAGACCCAATACAGACCAGTATGACATTACAACACCACTTGGACAATGTACAAAACTGGTGTAAGAAATGGAAATTAAAAATTAACCATGACAAGTCACAACATGTTACATTTACTTTAAGACACGGAACCTGCCCTCCAGTTTATATAGACAACCACCGTAACGTACTTGGGACTAATCTTTGACAAAAGACTGACATGGGGCCCACTCGTCAAAACAAAACGCAAAACTTTAAACTTTCGACTCAGATTATTATATTCGATACTACATAAACACTCAAAATTACGCATAAGACAGAAGCTTAACGTATATACTTATTTATTAAAACCTATGTGGACTTACGCATGCCAAATTTACGGACCTGCTAAAAAGACACACATTCAAAAAATGCAAACCTTTCAATCCAAATTTTTAAGACTGACAACGAACTCACCACCTTATGTTTCAAACGATACTCTTCATACCGACTTACGCATTCCGACTGCAACAAACCACATTCGAATGTCGTACAAAAGATTTTACGACAAACTACATGGACACACTAACCAATTTGTTCAAAATATGGCTACAACTGACATCCCTGACATAACTCGGCGTAGACTGAAAAGGAGTTGGATGAGGGACCTCCTAGCCTAAAATAATAGATCTTGTTTGAATGTCAGGAGGATGCACCACTGGGTGCTGTCTCCCTCATGCCTAACCATGCCATGTCTCCTTGTTTATAAAATCCCATTTGCTTATTGTAAACATTTTACAGGTGCAAATAAAATCATTAATAACAAAAAAAAAAAAAAAAATTTACATCGATATAGCGAGTTTAATCAAAATCGAAAAAAGGTGCAAAATGCATGGTATAAAGTGCCTCTTCTGGTAAGCTCATTTTTATGAAAAGAGATTTTGTAACTTCTCGGGCGTATAGTTGTCTTAAATATGAAATTTCAGTTTCATAGGACTTACCGTTTCCGCCCGGGAGTTACTACACACACACACACTCACACAGAGACCTTTTTGCGGGACTTGGTTATTTGAACTCAAGGGACCCTAAAACGTGTATTTCCGTTGAAAACTAGAATTCGAAAAGTTTCACAATCGCAATACTTTCCCTTACTATATATAGTAAGTGAAAGTAAAAATATTAAGAAATGTTTCCACTCGCCTACCAGACGCCCTGATGATGACCCACAATGGGGGTCGAAACGTTGGCAAACAATAAATTAGTTGAAACTATTCAGTTGTTTCATTTAATGACCGCCACCCGGACTAATTCCTTCAGAAATGTTTTTATAATTTAATTTTTTGTTTTTTGAACATAAGAACAGTTATATAGATTTAAGAAAAAATATTATGTTATATTGAAATCTGTAAAAGGTAATGTAAAGTGACGAATAGGGCTTAAACATATTACCTTAAACATATTACCTTAAACATATTACTGACTATTGGAAAAAAAACAACAATTGTTTATTGTTTTATTATTTAATCTAAATCATATATTTTTAGCGTAACTATAAACTTTTTAAGAATTCTTAAATAGATTTTAACAGCTGATATAAGTGAAAATCGTGTGTTGCCCGCACCAGTTTTTTGTAACACGGACAACAGTTAAATTATATTGATATTGTGCATACTAATAATAATAATAATAATAATAGGCTTAGCGAATCCGAAGGTTCGATGCCGATACCACCAAATTCCGCCTACACAGACTCGTCCAATGTTCACCGTTCAAGCCCAAGCCCCCGAGATCAGCCTTAACGCAATCCTCCCATCGACGCTTCGGCCTGCCTTTCGGACGCCTACCAGTCGGTTTAGCGAATACCAACTTTCTCCGAATCCGCTCTTCATCGAGCCCAACAACTTTACTCGCCCATTTGAGTCTCCGAGATGCTATCAAATCAATTATATTCACAGGATACAAGTCCCGCAATTCCGCGTTGTGCAACCTTCTAAACTCCCCAGTGGCCTCATCTCTCTTCGGACCAAATATTTTACGCAGTACCTTATTTTCGAACACCTTAAGCCGTTGTTCATCCTTCAAAGTAAGCGGCCACGTTTCACGTCTGTGCATACTAATATAATAATAAAATCGCGATTAAAAAATGCATGAGTAGGGAAAGGAGAGTGAAAATAAACTGTTTTTTTTTTTGTTTTTTTGTCGATTAAAAAAGTTTCATTATTGAAAATAATAAACCAAAATGTTAGTAAATTATAACCAATAAAAAAATAACCGATGTAATCGATTGGATTGTGTAGCCAGATAACAGTAGGTGGTTGAACCGCCGCTATCGGAAGATCGTTAAGGCAATAGACTCAGGTGCAGTAACTTTAGATCACAGATTGACGTGGGAGTTGTCAGAGAGAGACTGTTACAAACGAGGTCGACCCCGATGTAAGAAAAGCTTTGGATTGATGGGGTAGCTCCAGGTGCGACGGGTTCCGCTCCAGCGGCCACTGCTCCGGAGGTGATCTATGTCCTTACAGGAAGCTCCCAGATGCCCAAGAGGTCCTTTGATTGAAACGTGTCCCGGGGGAAGGCCTTCGGTGATTGGTCGAGCAACCCTTCATCCCCTGGGCATCTTCTCCATCATACTTGTTCTTCTCCGTCCTTCCGCCACATTCTATCTCCGATTACTGTCACACGGAAGATTAATCTGCAACGGAACTATTCGATGGATGACAGAAAAAAATAGAGAACAGGTTTCTTAATACCTAAATATGTCTATACTGTTGTCTGTCTGTTAATGATTAGAAAATATTTTTTCCTAGTAGATTAGTTTTTTTGTGTGATTCTATTTCGATACCCCAGCTTAAAAATAATTTGATATAGCAAGTTAATCTGGATTAAAAAAAACAATAAGAAAAAACCTTTTTTTTCGATTCAATTATATAATAAATTGTGCTATATTTTTACTTTCACTTACTATATATAGTATTGCGATTGTGAAAATTTTCGAATTCAAGTTTTCAACGGAAATAAAACGCCTTGCAAATATTTCTAGCGACCTCAGCTGCTGAATGGCCGAGTTTGAACTCGTACAAAAATATTACTCGAAAATCGCGTGTTTCTATGTTCATATTTGGAGGTATACTAAAAAGTGGGTAATTGATTGGGAAGCTAATGTTTATAATACAAAGGTAGAGGATTAGTAACTGTTTACTTTAAATATGTAAACATTCGGAAGAAAACAACAGAGACCTGAAAAATCCTTTATGTATTTCAGAAACTATAAAAACGGACATTTCATGTGAAACAATCCAATATATATATATATATATATATATATATTATATTATTACATTACTGTATACTACTTTAGCATCTCTACAACATACCAGGACATCACAACTGTGGTGTGTTGCGGGTCTGCCTCCTTTTGTATTTTCACGGAGATTTTATTGCTGTCTTGGTTTAGCTCATTAAAGCGGAAGTTTATTCACTTATTTATATGATATTATAAAAAATGAAAATTAAATATAGTTGAACCAAATCAATGATTGCCTCTTGTTATATTTTGGTTGGTTCATGAAGTAAAAAGTGATTAAATGCCTGGTTAAAGTAAACATGTACCTATTCAACAAACTATATTGTTTGCACATTATATTTTTTCACGGAACGGCCTTATAGACCAGGCGAATATCATTATATTCATATCTTTTCACAGCCCTCCTTCTTCTCCTCTCCTTCCTTCTTTTCTCTTTCTTCCCATCTCTTCTCCATTCTTTCCGATTGTTCTTTCCTTCTTTCTTCCGTCCACACCACTCCTTTCCTCGCACACCTCTCGCCCACAAGGACCAATATTTCTTTTATTCTTCTCCCATATTCATCCCTGTCGAAATAGTCTTGGTCTGTTATTTTCAGTTCCTTAGTTTCTTCCTTCATCTGTTTGATGTACCCTCCAGCACTCGTGTATTATCTTATTTTATAGAAGATTTCTCTATTTAATCTATTTGGGTGCATCCTCACCATATGTCCATGGAACCTTTGTCTTTTTATTCTAATGTCCGTTTCCAAATCGTTAATTTCTTTATAAATTTCCTTAATAGATCTTAACCTGTAGCCTTCCTGTGTCTTCTTTAGGCCATAAATTCTTCTAAATATTCTTCTCTCTATTCCTAACATTTTCCTTAGGCTGGGTAGGGAAGCGGTTTCCAATCCGTACATTATCACTGGTTTGACGACTGTATTATAATGTCTTGTCTTTGCGTTTGTTGACAAGCTCCTTTTATTATATAAATTGCTTGTTGCGAAGCTTAGTCTTTTAGGTTTAATTATTTTATCTTTTATGCTTTCTTTCTCTGATCCATTAATACATATAATTTCCCCCAAGTACTTGAATTTATTAGTTACTTTAATATTCCCGTACTTTGTTTCCACTATTTTCTTTTGAAAGTTTCGATCAGTGGTCCTTAATTCCGTCTTCTCAAACGCACTTTCTATTGTTAACTTTATTATTTTTGTTAAATAATTTTCTTTTATTAATTAATACATTTAACATGTTTTATCGTTAATTATTCAAATGTTATTTAATTCCCCGCCCTTCGCCTGACAGAAGTCTTATACTACTGATTTTACCATCTTCAATGTTGAAATTTACCTTTAAGGAACAATTAAATGAATATAGAAGAATCCTCGTATTTAGTGGGATTAATTTTTAATTTTATACATTTTTTGTTAAACTATGATTTATTGGTTTTCCAATTCAGGGAGGAATATTATGTCGACATTTTTGCACCGCTGAACCACCTTTGCCTAATTAAGACATAGCGGTGAAACCATGTAAATTATAGTTTGAAAAAAAAATCTGGTGCGAGCAACTCACGACTTTCACTTACCTCCATTTTTAAAATCAATGAAATAATTTTCAAATACAGTTAGAGATAAAAATACGTAAAACTGTTAAAGAATTATTTAAATTGAATTTATATAGAAACATGTTTTTTATTAAAAAATCTATTATATTATTATCTAAAATAATCAGTTAGTTTTATGTTATTTTTATCACTCTCTATTAACTTTTAAAAGCTTGAGTATAAGATAATATTTTTTTTTTAAATCTTTAGCTTTCCAACGGTATATCATACATGTATATTACTGTTCTTATGTTCAAAAACAAAAAAATGCATTAAAAAAAAATATTATTTCAGTTTTCTCCTTTAGTTGCTTTTCAAATTCGCTCAACTTGCATATTTATCTGTTTTTCATCAGCGATAACAAGATAAAATAGTTATTTTTATAGAATCAACAAAATTAAAGGTACTTTAATTAATTAAAGGTAATAAGAGAAAGAAAATATTATCATGAATATCATGATATTAAAGCCTATTAAATTTGACATCGATATAGCGAGTTTAATCAAAATCGTCGAAACTGTTTTTGAGGAAATCTAAAAAAGGTGCAAAATGCATGGTATAAAGTGCCTCTTTTGGTAAGCTTTGTCTTAAATATTTTGATTTGTGTTAAATATGAAATTTCAGTTTCATAGGACTTTAGGACGCCCGGGAGTTACCACACACACACACACACACACACAGACTTTTTTTGCGGGACTTGGTTATTTGGACTCAAGGGACCCTGAAATGTGCATTTCCGTTGAAAACTGGAATTCGAAAATTTTCCGATCGCAATACTTTCCCTTACTATATATAGTAAGTGAAAGTAAAAATCTGGGAAACTAATACAGAGGCTATTAGTAAACACCTTGTAGATAATAGTGGTCAGTCCGGGAGGGTAAGAGGATCAAGGATACTGCAAAATATTGAGAGGAATATAGCGGAGAAGATGCGCAAAGTGTAGCGGAGTTAACTGATCCTTAATGCGATGATCCGGACTAGGGCGACAGCTCATTATACGGGCGAGGTTCGATAAGGCTTAGCCTCGTCTGCTCCTCCGCTGTAGGGTCGGATTACAGCGAGCTCCTCTCTAATACTCTATCGCACCTCCCTCCGTGTCCCGTAATATCCTCGACATCCTTGTTTTTTTTACCCTAAATTAGTTAATTAATAGGTTCCGGGTTTAAATGGGTCGGATCAGTAGAGTGAGGAAAGCAGAATTGTCGATTGCACGAACATTTTTTTAGTTTGAGAATTCATAAGAGAAGTAGACAAATCACATTAGGACGAGATCAGCAAGAACGAAGAAGAAAAATTAAAAATTTATTTTAAGTTCGGTTTATTTTCCATAGTGTACTTTGTGTCATACCCTTGTGAAGCTTATGATACTTGTGAATAAGAGATTTTGACTTTCACTTACTATATATAGTAAGGGGAAGTATTGCGATCGTGAAAATTTTCGAATTCCAGTTTTGAACGGAAATGCACGTTTTAGGGTCCCCTGAGTCCAAATAACCAAGTTCTGCAATTCATATTTAAGACCAATAGAGACCCGAGACGTTACAAAACCTTTTTCATCAAAATAGGCTTACCAGAAGAGCTACTTTATACCATGCATTATGCACCTTTTTTCGATTTTCTCGAACGATTTTGATTAAACTCGCTATATCGATGTATAATTTTATGGGCTTTAATATCATGGGTTTTATTCTAATTAAAATGGTCTGGCAGGGCTTAAATGCCAATATTTTCTTCTTCTAACGTACCTTTAGTTTTGTAGATTTAATAAAAATAACTATATTATCTTATTAACGCTGAAGAAAAACAGGTAAATATATATATATTGAATAAATTCGATACCCAACTAAAGGAGAAAACAGAAAAAATATTTTTTTTTATGCAATTTTTCGTTTTTGAACATAAGAGCAGTAATATACATGTATGATATACCGTTGGAAAGCTAAAGATTTTAGAAAAAATATTTTCTCGTACACAAGCTTTTAAAAGTTATTAGAGAGTGATGAAATGAACATAAAACTAACCGATTATTTTAGATAATAATATAATAGATTTTTTAATAAAACACATGTTTCTATATCAATTCAATTTTATTAATTCTTTAATAGTTTCACCTATTTTTATCTCTAACTGTTTTTGAAAATTCTTTCGTTTATTTTAAAAATGGAGGTAAGTGAAAGTCGTGTGTTGCCCGCACCAGATTTTTAAAAATACTACTACTAATCGAAAATAATCAAATTATTACACAATGGTTTATTATCGCAGGATAATTATATTATGGTATTAAATTTTATATAGCTTTATAGGCAAGGTACTATATATAAAATTAAATTAAAACATTTCCTGCCTGGTTCAAACTAAAATTTATAACCATGTATTGAATGATAGATTTGTCGTTACATTATTCCACAATTGCCTATACCTATCCACTGTAGCCCAACAGTCCTCCACTACTTGCACTAATTCGTCCCTCCACCTCGACAGTGGTCTTCTTCGTCATCTCTTAGGTTCTCCTGGAATCCACTCGGTAGCAATTTTAGACCATCTTCTGGGATCCAGCCTAACCACATGACCTGCCCACCTCCATTTCAAAGATGTGATTCCTTTGGTAAACTTTTGAGGATGAACTTTTTTTTTTAGTTTTTTGTTGCTAATACAATCTTTCCTTTTAATATTTAATATACTTTTAGAGAACAGAATCTGTGTTATAGCTAGTTTTTCGTAGTCTTTGCTGGTCGTAGACCAGGTCTCCGAGCCATATAAAATAACGGGGTATACGCAAGTTTCCAGGATTCAATCTATACTTCAATGCTGGAGGTAACTGCCTTTCAAAGATTTTTTTTTAACTCCAATATTTTTTCCATCCCATATTTATTCTTATATTTATTTCTTCTTTTCTGCATTTAATAAGATGGATTGACCTAAGTAGATATATAGATCAATTAAGCTGATGACCTGATTTTTTTTTTATTATTTATTTTTTTTTTTTTTTTATTTATTGGAATTTACAACTGTATAACAAGTAATACAACAAGTAAATTTGAATGAAACATAAAAAGGCATGAAACACATGTAGAGAAGCTTCCCAATGGAAGAACTCTAAAAATATTCTAAACTAGAAGGTCCCGGGGCCATCTCCTTTTCATACGCCTCGGAGGATTGTCAGGAATTGGAGAGGAAGAAAGGATTGAAACTAAAGGATTAGGGTGGGAATGGAGTTTGTCATGGAAGGATTGATACCTCTTACGGGCCAACCTGATTTTTAATTTTTAATTTCTCTCTCCCATCCCAACAAATCCCACCAAATCACCTTTACCCTTCGTCGCAAACCGATGACTTCCTGCCCCCCAGTATCCTTTAATAACATTACCCTTACTTCTGTTGAGCAGATCCGATACCTAGGTCTCCACCTTGACAAGCGCCTTACTTGGAATCCTCACACAAGACTGAAACGACAAGAAACAGCTCGAAGATATCGATTACTACAACACTTACTAGACAAACGTTCAAAACTTCCAGTACATTACAAAAGACTCATCTACATCACAATTATCAGACCTATTTGGACATATGGAATCGAGCTTTGGGGCTCTACGAAACCATCTAATTCCTCCCGCATCCAGTCCTTACAATCCAAAATCCTTAATGCTCCTTATTTTGTTACAAATCAACTCCTCCATAATGACCTAAACATCCCATTTGTTGCACACATAGCCCGTGATAGATATTCCTCTTTCTATTCTAAACTCCCTGCACATACAAACCCACTTGTCCGTAATTTATCTTCCTCAGATAACCCTCCAAGGCGACTGAAAAGAAGGTGGCCTCGGGACCTACTGTATTAAAATCGTTAGTGAAGTGCTACCACTGGGTGGTTCTTTCTCAAGACATTTTCATGACTTTTTATATTCATTCTACATATTTACTTATTGTATTCTTTAGTACAGTTGTAAATTACTATAAATAAATAAAAAAAATTTCTCTTTCTACGTACTGAATTTGTCATGATCTTGGTTTATTCTATAACTTACATATATATTGCAATAAATTAATCAAAGAGATTAAGACAGATGAAACATCAACACTTTGAATTTAGATACAAGGGAATCAGCTGATGCGCTCGATGATAACAGTCATACGTTACATCGTCTCTCAGATTTTTGCTTTTTTCAGTAGGAATTCGCTTGAATTCAGTCTGGAGAACATCACTAGACCTCAGGAATACTACGGCAGTGAATATTGGAGAAATTTCGGTAAGTTATAATTTACTTTGTACAATCACGAAAAAGTGAAAGGAGGGTCACTGATCAGCTGATTGCCGCTAGCTCGGCAAGCTCGGGCTTGCTTTTCTTTTACTTATCTTTCTTTTATCTTTAATTCGTATCTCATTATTTATTTATTATTATTATTATTTTCTTAATCAATGAGATATTTTCATCAAGTCATGTCCTCAAAGTCTGCAAGTAAAAGATCTAGATCTGCAGGTTCAAACTCGTCTCCCACAAAACAGAGACCCCGCCGTGAACAAAATAAAAAAATGATTCCACCAGCGACCACGTCAGCTACCTCATTAGGATCTGAACCACAGCCCAGCACATCATCACAAGGAATAACTGATGAATCCCCGTTTTTTACACCGAATCCATTTCAAATCCTCCAAAATGAAAAAGAAACCATGGAATCTTCTCCAATACCCAGGGAACCACTACCTCCACCAATATTTGTTAAAAATATTAAAAATTTTAAACTTATGTGTGCGCATTTAAACAAAGTAACTGATCCTAATAGTTATTATCGTATAAGTAGAACCAATGATACTAAAATATCTCCGACTACTGCTGAAACCTACAGAAAGATTGTGAAATATCTGACTGAGACCAAAGCTGACTTTCATACTTATCAGCTGCGCCAGGAGAGAGCATTAAGGGTCGTAATCAGAAACCTACATTCCTCAACACCCGTTGAAGCTATCAAAGAAGAACTGACAGAACTAGGATTCCAAGTGAGGCAAGTCACCAACGTTCTAAAAGATAAAAGTCCACTGCCTCTATTCTTCGTGGACTTGGAACCATCAGCAGGAGTCGAAAATATCTATGACCTCAGTAGACTCTACTATACCCGTGTAAAGGTTGAAAAACCTTACACAAAGAAAGACATTGTTCAGTGCCATAACTGTCAGGCATATGGTCATACCAAAAGTTATTGCCATCACATACCACGCTGTGTGAAATGCGGTGAACAGCATAAAACAGAAGAATGTACAAGATCCAGATCTACACCCGCTGTATGTGCTCTGTGCCTCAAGGACCACCCGGCTAACTACAAGGGATGTGAAATCTACAAGAAACTCCGCACCAGATACCAAAAACCTCAGGATACGAATGAAACAGCTGCACCAACCAGAAGCAGAAGAGAACCATCTAAACTTGTAAATTCTAACGTGTCATTTGCCCACTTGCTTGGAGGTGGAAACCAGAATCATGAAGTCGAGGCACTGCCGGAACAACGTTTTCCTCAACAATCTCAATCTATTGTACAACAATCTACTTCTCAAAGTTTACCTAATCTTCAAAAAACTCCTCAACATCAAATTTCTCATATCCCTTCACCATCAAACGTCACAGATCTTACCAGTCTAATGACATCGTTCATCTCCGAAATCAAATCTCTTGTTATGCCGCTTATATCACTCCTTACAAATCTAGTATCAAATTTAATCCCTGCCTTGAAAAATCCTTAAATGAATTCACCTAACTCCTTATCCATTCTCCTTTGGAATGCGAATGGTGTTAGAAATCATACTGACGAACTGACAGCGTTGTTGCAAGACAAAACAATCGATGTTGCACTTATAACTGAAACAAGACTAACGACTAAACAGTACTTCAAAATACCGCAATACATCACATACCGTACTGACCATCCAGACGGCAAAGCCCATGCCGGTTCTGCTATCATTGTCCACCAATCCCTCTCTCATCATCTACTCCCACTTCCCACCTATGATTTCCTACAAGCCACAGCCATAGTAATCAAGACTTTTTCCTTTCCGGTAACCCTCACATCTGCATACTGCCCTCCTAAACATTCCATTTCCAATTCCGAATTTGTATCCTTCCTGGATTCCTTAGAAAATCGTTTCATTCTGGGTGCAGACTTAAACGCCAAGCATCAGCAGTGGGGTTCCAGAACCACGAATTCTCGGGACGAAATTTGCTGTCTGCACTCAACTCCCGAAATTTTAATATCCTGCCTCCTGACTCCCCTACCTACTGGCCAACCGATCCGAACCGCAATCCTGACATCCTCGACTTCTTTATCCACAGCGGATTAGGCTCCCTCAACTTTTCTGTAACTCGCCTTGATGAACTATCCTCAGACCATAGTCCACTGATCCTAAAAGTATCTCTCACTCCAATTCCAAAACCCATTCCACCGTCATTCATCCGAGGCCCTGTCAACTGGAACCTTTTCCGCCAAATCCTGACCGATAATATTGACCTCAGAGTAACCCTCAAACACCCAGATGACTTAGATAATTCCGTCTATTCCTTTACCACCGCCATCCAACAAGCTGTCTGGACTGCCTCCTCTCCTAAACACCCCAATATAAATCCTCACCAAAATCATTTTCCACAACATATGATAGACCTCATCCATACTAAACGCCGAGCAAGATCATTATGGCAGCGCACCCGACACCCAACAGATCGCCGCTCCTATAACTTCTATTGTAGACAATTGAAGAGGGAGTTGGCGAACTTCCGTTCCCAGTCCTTTAATTCCTACCTCTCCTCTCTATCAGCTCGTGATAATTCCCTGTGGAATATCACGAAAAAGATCCTAAAATACCATCATGTTTCCCATCCTCTCCGACGTGGTGATCACTCCTGGGCTGCGTCTGATGAAGATAAAGCCGAGGAATTCGCCACGCACCTCTCCAAAGTTTTCACTCCTCACCCGGAATCCCACGCCAATCACACCGCAACAGTGCAAGACTTTCTTATGTCACCAATTCCACTTTCCCTACCTCCTAAAGCTATTAATCCCTCTGAGGTCAAATATCTTCTCCAAAAACTGACCCTCCGTAAATCTCCTGGACACGATCTCCTTACTCCCCAGATCCTCCGACAACTTCCGCAGAAAGCTATTATATTCCTTACTTATATTTACAACTGCATCCTACGCACCACCTATTTTCCTCTGTTATGGAAACATTCCACTATCATTCTTTTTCTAAAACCAGGCAAACCTTCCAACAACACTTCATCCTACAGGCCTATTAGTCTACTCCCCATCCTCTCAAAAATCTTCGAAAGGCTTCTTCTTAAACGTATCCTCCCCATATTAGAATCTCAAAATCTTCCTTCCCATCAGTTTGGATTCCGTCCTCCAGCATTCCACAGTTCAACAGGGGCTCCGAGTTGTAGACCATATTTCCTCAGCTCTTGAATGCAAAGAGTAATGTTCTGGTGCGTTTCTGGACATTGCGCAAGCTTTTGACCGGGTATGGCACACTGGATTACTCTTCAAGCTGAAAACCCATTTACCCCAGTCTCTATACCTCATTCTTCGATCCTATCTCTCAAACCGTTCCTTCCGCGTTCGCTGTGGTGTAGAATTTTCTAACCTTAATCCCGTTGAGGCCGGTGTTCCTCAAGGCAGCGTCTTGGGACCCGTCCTCTACATCCTTTACACTGCAGATATTCCTACACATCCTGATACCTTTCTGGCAACTTTTGCAGACGACACCGCCATCTTATCATCCAGTTCCAATCCTGAAACAGCATCCTTAAACCTGCAAAGACACCTTTCTCTTATCGAAGACTGGTGTAATGCTTGGCGCATAAAGGTGAACGAAGCCAAATGCAAACACGTAACCTTCACTCTTCGACGAAACTCCTGTCCGCCAGTTTATTTCAACTCATTACCAATTCCTCTCTCAGATACAGTCCGGTATCTTGGCTTACTGTTAGACAAAAGATTGACTTGGAACCCACATACAAGACTTAAAAGACAAGAACTCAACCGACGATTCGGACAGTTATACCGACTACTCAACAGAAAATCTGAACTTACAGTTGACAACAAATTATTAATCTACAAGACAATACTGAAGCCCATTTGGACCTACGGACTTGAACTGTGGGGGACAGCTAAACGTACTAACATCAAACGCATTCAATCCTTTCAATCCAAAGTCCTCCGTACAATAGTAAATGCTCCTTATTATGTCTCCAATTATACCTTGCACCACGACCTTAATGTTCCATTTATTTCAGACCTAATTCCATCCAAATTTTCCAAATTCCACCAGATCCTATTTCATCATCCTAATCCTCTAGCTCAATCCCTATCCAGCTCCACTCATCCATACAACCCACCTAGAAGGTTGAAACGGCAGTGGCCCCGCGACCTGTTGTAAATATATTGGAGTTCTAGCACTGGCTAGATTCTCCACTCAATGTGATGTACGTATGAGTGTGTGTATGTGTATATAGGTATAAGTGAATTATTGACTTTTGTATTGATTCATTATTGTGTATATATTTTATTGTAATTTTATCCCGTGTAAATATTGTATGAATGTAGTATGTATGATATCTTTCAGCACTACTATTAATGTCCAAATTGGGACAGATTGTAATTTTACTCAATAAAAATTGTTGTTGAAAAGTAAAAAAAAAAGATACAAGGAAAGTGGTCACTCACCACTGCTGAGTTCAAAACGCTATTTCGAAACCTATTTCAATGACTCTTTTTACTTTCACTTACTATATATAATACGGGGAAGTATTGCGATCGTGAAAATTTTCGAATTCCAGTTTTCAACGGAAATACACGTTTTAGGGTCCCCTGAGTCCAAATAACCAAGTCTCGCAAAAAGGTCTGTGTGTGTGTGTGTGTGTGTGTGTGTGTGTGTGGTAACTCCCGGGCGGAAACGGTAAGTCCTATGAAACTGAAATTTCTCATTTAAGACAACTATACGCCCGAGACGTGACAAAACTTTTTTCATCAAAATGAGCTTACCAGAAGAGGCACTTTATACCATGCATTTTGCACCTTTTTTCAATTTTCTCGAAAACGGTTCCGACGATTTTGATTAAACTCGCTATATCGATGTAAAATGTAATGGGCTTTAATATCATGTAGGTTTTATTTGGATAAATATGGTCTGACAGGGCTTAAATGCCGATATTTTAAATTGTCTTCCCCTAAAGTACCTTTAATTTTGTAGATTCAATAATAATAACTAGACTATCTTGTTAACGCTGATAAAAAACGAGTAGAGGACAAAAACAAAGGAGAAAATAGAAAAAAAAAATTTTTTTTAGTGCAATTTTTCGTTTTTGAACATAAGAGCAGTAATATACATGTATGATATGCCGTTGGAAAGCTAAGGATTTTAGAAAAAATATCATCTCATACACAAGCTTTTAGAAGTTAATAGAGAGTGATGAGAAGAAGATAAAACTAACTGATTATTTTAGATAATAATATAATAGATTTTTTAATAAAACACATGTTTCTATATAAATTCAATTTGATTAATTCCTTAATAGTCACTTCCTTAATAATCACGTATTTTTATCTAACGTATTTGAAAATTCTTTCATTGATTTTAAAAATCGAGGTAAGTGAAAGTCGTGTGTTGCCCACATCAGATTTTTTAGTATCGTAGTGAATTTAATTCTTTATAGATAAATATAGTTACACTATTTGGCTTATACTACTTATCTTGAACCGTAAAATATCAAGTTCTGAGAGGGTTATTTTTAAAATTTTTTTGTTAAGTTGCATGGAGCGGCTTGGTCTAATGGATAGCTAGTGCTCTAGTCTACAGTTCTCCGGGTCCTGTGTTCGAATCTCTACTGCAACAGAATGTTATTTATTCTGTTAATTCAGTCGGGAGGGGGGAGGGGTGGGGATGAGGGGCGACTCTAGGGTCTGAGGACCCTACTGCGGCAGACCCAGCCTTCATAAATTGGGTACCCAAAAAAATTAGGGAAAAACCTAGTGGCTGAGCGTAATAAAGGCCTAATCACTAAGACCTTTCATGGGTTGTAGTGGTACAGGTTTTTTTTTTTTTTTTTTTTGTCCAAGATGAACTGTTAGTGAGTTAATCGAGTATAATTGTAGTCATAATAGAAAGTTTATAAAATAAATGTTATCTTAGGATTAGATATGGAGAAAAAATTAAAGTTTAGTAGTTTAGGTAACTAGTAAAAGTTTAATGGCTATTAAAAAAGTCGGCTATTGATGATTATTTGCTGAAAATAAAGACTATTTGTTTTCTACCACCCTTTTTCCAAAATCAATTTTTTTTTGGATAATATATACTAAAGTAATTAGTACTTACATACTATTTGAAAAATAAATATTGTGAGTAGCATAATTTAAAGATTTATACTTCTAATACAAACTCATTAGACACATGGATCAAAATATGATGGTGTCTATCATAAATATAAGACTTGCTTGTTAGCATTCTCAAATAATTCGAAATTATTGTTATCACAATTCCCATATGAGTTAATTACCCAAGGTTAATTACATAAGATTTTATAAAGTAACTTAAAAAGTTAATTGAGCTATCTGAGAAAGTGAAATATAGGAAGACGTGAGTAGTAACGTCGCTCAGTCTTCCTAGATTTCAACAGATTTGTAAGCAGTGTTTCATACAAAACAGTACTTGATGAGCAATTTCTCTAAAACACATTTTAGGGTTGTTTCAGAAGTTCCTCTAAAACCAACTCATACGATACTACAGCTCACCTATATCCAAGAAAATAGTATCTGTTTACTTACATTTAGGTGAAGCACCGACAAAACTAAAACACATGTATTGTCTCGCGCGAGGCGAACGAATGATGCTGGAATGAACGGATGGCGTAATGTAATTTGGCGTTGAATGACTCCAACAAACATGGAAACCAAATGTAGTGCATTTAAAATACTTTTTTAAAATTAAATTTCACTATTTTTGCTAAAAATTGCTAGAATTGGATCCGGTTACCGGTTGATGATACCGGATCCGCCGGATTACCGAATCCGGTTTTCCGGATTGTAATCCCTAGTTATAACCTCACTCCCTCACACACATCAGGCCCATCACACGACCAATGAAGTCAACACCAGGCGGCGAGAATCGAGCAACATGTCGCTCAGTGGGATTCCGGGTTTAGGCTTGCCTAAAATATCAATATAAACTATTGTATTGTGGAAGACCCTGCAGACTATAACTAAGGCCTGGAAGCCCCCCTATCCCTAGACCCAGAGCTGGACATCGGAGGCAGGTAGGAGAGGAGCATACAGAAGTCCCTATTGTAGTTCCCGCATATTCCTCTCCTAGTAACAAAGAGAAGAGATAGCGACTCATTTGCTTATCAAATGGCCCTCACTAAGACCTAATTCTGTTTTGTTCCTCTCGGCCGCTCCTTCTCTTCCCCTATTTATCTTCCTTTCACTGTTCTGCCTGTTGGCCTCTTTAGCGCCATCTTTGTTCTCGCCCTCGCGACAACTAAATCACTTCAGGGTGGTTCAGAGGTTCGGTCCAGGTCTCTTTGTCAGGGTTCCATACAAGCATAGACCCATTCATAACGTACCATACCTTCATACCTTACCTTACGTTGTTTCTGAAAATATATTTAATTTATTTTATATCAATCACTATTATAGAAGAGTAATTTAAGTTATGAATATACTATTCGGAACAGTCTCTTCTATTTTATTTATATATTTATTTATCATAACATATATAAACTATGATTATTAAAACATTACGCTTCGAGGTACTTCTTATGCCTCATCTTCAGATCTTTAAATATCTTTTTTTATTTATTTTTTTTATTATATTTTATTGAAATTTACAACTGTATAGGAATACATCAAGTAAATATGCGGATTAAAGAAAGTGCACATGAAGAAACTGCCCATTGGCAGCACTCTAGTAATCAATCTAAACAAGAAGGTCTCGAGGCCATCTTCTTTTCAGACGCCTTGGAGGATTATCGGGAATTGAAGAGGAAGCAAGGATTGAAACTAGTGGGTTAGAGTGGGATTGGAGTTTGTCATGGAAGGATTGATACCTGGTTCGGGCCAAATCAGCCACAAAGGGAATATTAAGGTCTTTATGGATAAGCTTATTCGTGACAAAATAAGGAGCGTTTAGGATTTTTCAAAGGATTTTGGATTGTAAGGATTGGATACGAAGAATTTGATGGTTTAGTGGAGCCCCATAGCTCAACTCCGTACGTCCAGATAGGTCTTATGGTCATGTAGATGAGTCTTTTGTAGTTAAGTGAAAGTTTAGAGCTTTTGTCTAGTAAGTGTTTAAGTAACCGAAAGCGACGAGCAGTTTCTTGTCGTTTCAGTCTAGTGTGCGGATTCGATGTTAGACGTTTGTCAAGAAGAAGCCCTAGGTAGCGGATCTGTTCAACTGGAACGAACGGAATGTTATTAAAGGATACTGTAGGGCAGGATTTCATAGGTTTACGACGTAGGGTGAAGGTAATTTGATGGGATTTGTTGGAATTTATTTTAATTCTCCAATTCTGACACCATACCTCAAGGTCTTTGATGTGGGATTGGAGATTTTGAGAGGCAACAGTGGGATCATTATTGACTGATAATACACAAGTGTCATCTGCATAAGTAGAAAGGAAAGTATTTGGATGTGATGGGATATCAGCTGTATAAACTGTATAAAGAATGGGTCCTAGGATACTGCCTTGGGGAACACCAACAGACTTGGTAAAAATGGGTGAATAGGAAATATTGTTATTGATTCTGAAGGATCTGTCAGAAAGGTAGGACTGGATAATGAGAAAGTACGTAGGAGGCAGGAATTTACGGAGTTTGTAAAGCAGTCCCGGGTGCCAGTCTCGGTCAAAGGCTTTAAATATCATATTTATTTCCGTATTATATCCTAATATAGGTCATTTAATATTGTAATATTATTCATATTAAGTTCCTATATATGAATAATTCTGTCATTCTGTTAAAATAATTTATCATTTCATTGTCACATATTAATTCTTTTAACATTTTGCTGCTAAACACTTGCAACTATCATGTAGACTAAATTGGGCTAAAACTAAATGTTTTAATAATCATAGTTTATATATGTTATGATAAATAAATATATAAATAAAATAGAAGAGACTGTTCCGAATAATATATTCATAATTTAATTTATTTTATTACTTACTAGGGGACGTGGAGAAAAACGCCCAGTAAGGGGTTGCTTAGCAAATTGTAAATATTGTATATAGTTATGATTGTGTGTATGGTGTTAATTTATTCCTTTCTCAAATTTGATAAACACATATTAAAATTTAATAATAATAATAGGCTTACCGAACCCGAAGGTTCGATGCCAATACCACCAAACTTCGCCTGCACATACTCGTCCAATGTTCACCGGTCAAGCCCAAGCCTCCGAGATCAGCCTTTATGCAATCCTCCCATCGACGCTTCGGCCTTCCTTTCGGACTCCTACCAGTCGGTTCGGCGAATACCAACTTTCTCGGGATCCGATCCTCACCGAGCCCAACAACTTTACGCGCCCATTTGAGTCTCCGCGATGCTATCAACTCAATTATATTCACTGGGTACAAACTCCGCAATTCCATGTTGTGTAGCCTTCTAAACTCCCCAGTGGACTCATCTCTCTTCGGACCAAATATTTTACGCAGTACCTTATTTTCGAAAACCTTAAGCCGTTGTTCATCCTTCAAAGTAAGCGGCCACGTTTCGCATCCGTAAAGAACCGTCGGAAGAATAATAGTTTTATAAATTCTAACCTTTAAGTTTTTAGACAGAAGTCGCGAGCTAAGTAATTTAGCAACTGAATAATAACACGCATTTCCCACCTTTAACCGGGACTTTATTTCTTCCTGGATTTCATTTTTTCTTGTTATCATTGAATCTAAATACTTGAATTTCTCTACGTGTTCAAAAGTATGACCTGCAGATCGCCACCATTTCTGCAACTAATCATATATTTCGTCTTATCGGTATTTAATTAGAGACCTATTTGTTTACCAGTTTTTATTAACACACTTGTATTTATTTAAATTTAAAGAAATAAAATAAACGTCTTAATAATAATACGGAAAACAAAAAACGAAAACAACTCATCGATAGGAGAATACCCCAGACTCCTGACGTCATCATGAATTCCTACTAAAATCTTCCATACTTGAACTATTCCTTTTTTATTTTTTCAGTGTTCTTTCAAAGCTTGTAGGCTAAACATGTCTAATTAAGATACTATTTTCTCCAAAATTGTAAGTAATTTTATAACATCTTTAATGTAAATCCTTATTTAAAATATCTATGTACCTACTGTATGAGTATTCATTGTTCAATGTATTCTTTTCTATATCTCTAACAATAATATCATATATTAATTATTGTATTACAATATTAATGTTTTGTTTTTGCATTGTTATGGCATGATTATGAGAACAATAAATTCTCGAAACGTCGCATAGATAAAATTGTTTACTCTTTGACTGAAACCTGAGAACAACAGAAACTTATATATATATATATATATATATATATATATATATAATATATATATATATATTATATGTAATTGATTATATTATTGTATTATGAATATATACTAATTTGTATTAAAAATTATATATTCAATAAATAAAAAAAAAAAAAAACTTACTAGGGGTATAGAAAAAGGGATATTAAAATTCTTTCAAAACGTTAATAAATAATTTATAAGTAGGTTATAATCCCTATATCTTTAAAAATTTTAAAATATCATCGCTAGAAGTAATCAGGAGGCGTGTGAAAAGTACTTTAATTTTGCCGACGTTTCGGCTTAAACATTTCAGCCATCATCTGGGCACCAGTGTGCCATGCCAAACAAAACGAGAATTATTTTTATTAATTTATTATTTTTTAAGAAAGAGAAACATATATACAGAGTTTTAGAATCAGTAAAGAGCACAAAAAAGAAAACAAGAAAAAAATATTGTATATATTCAAGTCACAAATTATAAGAGAGGCAATTCCCCCTGAACTGTCATTAATGGAGATGGAGAAAAAAATTAAAAACCTTTCGAGACCAGGACAACGCGATTAACAAAGTAAAGTAAAAAAACAAAAAAAAAACTCGTTTGTGCCCTCAACAAACATAAGTAATAGATGATATGTAGTAAATAAATAATCATGCATGAATGAAGAGTATGGAAATTGGATTATGAAGATTGAATATGAATAGTTTGTAAAGTTATTCGTCGATTACACGTAGAATATAGAACACATGCTCCAAATTCGTTTTTAATAAATATATTTTCAAATCACAATACGCTCTTTTTCAATTTAAATTCTCATTTCAATTTTTGATCATCTTTATGGTAAATAAAACTTTACGCCCAAGCTGTACACTTTATTTAAGACGCTTGGGGTCTTTAATAACACTTTAATAACCCCAAGCTGTCACAGACACTACCCCCATTCCTTGACGATCAACTCTGCACTCTTGCGCATGCGCACACGGGCATGGTAACGGGACACAACTTTTTCGTTCATGCACTCTTCAATTTATAAGACGTTGTCACGTCAAAATCATATATGGTCAAGCCACAAAATATAAGAGATGTGATTACCGATAACTCTGTTGTTATTGATGATAGAGAAAAAGTGTTCTGGAATCAGGTATTGTTATTTGAATTATTTGAATATAAAATTAAAGAAAAGAACAGGAAATAGTAAAGAAATATAGCATAAATGATTTTGGTCTATCATTGTCAATAATGAACCTTTGTAATCCGGATTTGAGGGCTTACGTTTCAAGATACGAAGACGTATAAAAATAACATCCGTCTGCCCTCCGTATGAACTAATAAATAAATAATACCGAATTTCCCCCTAGTTCTTTTCGATTGAGCATTAAATTTATCAAAATATCAGTGATATAGAACGTGGCAGTGGTGATAGGCTTTTTTTATTATTTCTTTTCATATTAGTTAACTATTTTTTTTTTTCATCAGTTTTTTTGGACTATTGCATTAATTTAATAATAAGTAGGTTTTATTGATGTAGTTTAACAGAATGAGAAGGGGCCACCCATAGCATAGTGGTTAGCATAACAGCTTTCTATGCCAAAGGTCGCGGGTTCAAACCCTTGGGTTGGCCCTAGGATTTTTTAATGGGTGTAAAAAATCCTTAATTATGCCTCCTTCGGAGTGGACGTTAAAAGGTGTTCTTGAGCCTGTGCGATGTCAGGTACTCGTTAAAGATCCCTATCCTAATAAAACCTGGATAGGCAAAATTTAGGACTCCCACTGTAGCATCGTCCGATAAGCCATTGGAGCATAAAGTGACGTTAAATAAATAAACAAAACTTGATGTGCCTCCGGCCTATACACTCAGGCATTGGGAGTAGTTAGACTCGGGAATGTGGCTATTTCGTGCACTGACGATCCGCGGAAGGACGGAGGTCTGGTAGCACTGCAACCTTTGGAGGCTCTTTTTATAAAGATGACGTAATAGTAGTGCACCATTATTAGTTAATTGTCTGTAAGCAGATATATGTTAGACTCTAATATAGTACTCGGGGAATATAAAATTGTTAATAATTACATATGTTTATATATATTTATATATATATTATATTTTATTATTAATATAATGAAAATGAAATGAAAAAGTAATTTTATTCTGGGACGAGTAGTCCCCTGTGAATAACAAAAAAAGTACAATATACATGATAATTGTCTGGTCGTTTAAGACTTCAGTTTAACAATAAAAGACAGGTTCTGTGACAATGAATAGTTATCATCTATAGCTTTTAAATATTACATATGTTGGGAAGTTTGATGCGTTAGGAGATGGAGAAATAGGGATAGTGGATAATGATAAGGATTTACGAATGGATACAGGTGAGGAATTCCAAAATAGGGTAGCACGAATAATAAAGGACTTTTTGAAGGAAGCAGATCTGTGAGAAGGTATATACAAGTTTATGGGTTGGGATCTAGTGTTTACTGAATGGACAGAGGAACAAGTGGTAAGCATATCGAGAATATAAGGAGGTTTTTTTGTATGGAAAAATCGGAAGGGACAGACACCTAGGAGGTACTGCCGACGGAAAGGTAGGGATAGATAGCGCGTCTGGGGATTCCACATGTGAATCTAATAAAACAATTCATAAGTCTTTTGAGTCTATATCGAATTTCTCAGACAGTCCGCCATATACGAGGCAACCGTAGTCAAACTGGGGGAAAATGAGCGAAGAGACGAGTAGCATACGGGTTTTAGGTGGGATAGAGTCACGAAATCTTAGAAATTGTTTTAGGATAGCGATGGATTTTCGGGTGATTTGAGAAATATGATTGCTCCAAGATAGGTTCTGATCAATAATAACTCCAAGATTTCTTACAGAGGTGTGGAAGTGGATAGGTATGCTATTGAGGTAAAGGAGTGGATAATATGGAAGCGAATTAACAAGGTTCTTGGAACCGTTGAGAATGGCTTTGGTTTTTCCAGCATTCAACTTCAAATCATTTGTCGTAGCCCATGCATTGATGTTGTCAATATCTTGTTGTAGTTTTTGGATTGCCTTTAGCATTTCGGAAGGCAGTTTTTATTAAGGCAGCATTAATTTTCAGTTTTTTTTTTTACATACATTCTACCGTGAACAAATCAAAGATACTTAGCAATAGTTTCTATCCTGTTTCAAACTGCTGTTATTAATAAAATACTCTCAAGACGCCGCGGGGAAGGTGAATTTATCCCGGAGTGAGCTTATGGCTTCCGTGAAGTATGAGGCTTAAGGAGAGTTTTATTTATTATATCTGACAGAGACAGATCGGGGAGAAATATGAGCGGGCTGAGATAGGCGGCGAGAGGGAAGGCTGGTGAAATAGGCCGGGGTAGATAGTGCGCTCGCTCTGTACTCCCTCTATATTACACGCCTATTTACCATCTCTCCCCTTCCGGATATCTTCATCGCTTCTCTTCTATTGCCTTCTTCCTCCCTAACAAGCGTTCTGTATTATATCGCATCTCGAGCTATAGGTATTTCAAACAGCTAACGGAATAGCAAGGTGATGGAGTTTTTTTTGACCGTTGAGAAATTAGATGAGGAAGATTGTTTGGGATGCGGTCATAAAATAGAAACACACGTTTAAAACAAGTTCTATTTTAATTATGTACCGACGTTTCGGCCTACATTTTTTCTCTTTGATTATGAGTCCTATTGGTATTTAATTCGAGTCCTATTTCTAATACTAAAAAAACACATGTTATTATTTGCTATCAATAAAAAGTATTAGTATTGTTTCTGAAATCGTACGAGTTATTCATTTCCTTTTTCTATTATTTTGTATCAACTAAACTTAACTGGTGCCGAAACCCGGAAAACTCAAAACGGGCAGGTTACCAAAATTATTGACAAGTTTTGTTTTTCATCTCGCCTTAGAGTTTAAAGAAAAATTTCTTTTGTTTGTTTTTTTCTTCTCCGATAAGAAAGAAGAATGGATGGTATTCTCAGGCCACCAGTACTGAACCTACCAGAGAACCCACAAGTCCCGGAAGCTCAGCTACAGGCCGCGATTGAAATCCCTCCGTTGCCTAAAGAAACGTTAGCAGAAGCACACGCCAATGCCATGGCCTGGATAAGAATAAAACAGCGACATATCAGGATCTGCGAAAAGCAATTTCGGACCTGGAGCGCTGCGGTGGCGAGGTAGGTGATTTAAATCACTTTCTAAAGGGCGGGGATCGTCTTATGGCGAGGATCGAGGCTAAAACAGTTGAAGATCTTCTTAATCTGGGGGACGCCGAAGCATCGAAGGCGTCCTTCGTTTGTCGAGTTAAGAGGAATATCCTGAACCAGATCCAAGCTGATGATACATCGTACGAGTTATTAAATTTCCTCTTTCTATTATTTTGTATCAACTAAACATAACTTATATATTATATGTATAATAAGATTTAAAAAAGATTAACTACAATATTTTATAAACTATTGAGCTAGAGATGCCAATATTTATAACATAAAAAAGTACTAGATGTGTAATGAAATCCATTAATTAAATTACAATGACTTTAGTATAATAATGAGAGTGCTATACAGAACAGATAATTACTAAAGATAATGTACAAAGAAATCTAATATAACATGAAATAAGAAACATTGAAATATAGAGTAGAGTGGAGATTAGGGATTGGAATCCGGTAATCCGGCGGATTCGGCATTATCATACGTTAACCGGATTCGATTATGGCAATTTTTGGCCAAAAATAGTGCAGTTTAAAAAAAAAAAAAAAAAAAAAAAAAAAAGTACTTTAAATGCGTTACATTTGGTGTACATGTGTGGTGGTGTCGTTCGACGCCAAATTACATCTCGCCATCAGTTCAGTTCTGCATCATTCGTTCGCCTCGAGCGGGACAATACATGTGTTTTTTTTTTGTCGGTGCTTCACCTAAATGTAAGTAAACAGATATTATTATATTGGATATACACGAGCTAAGCTGATATATATATATATATATATATATATATATATATATATATATATATATATATATATATATATTTATACGTGAGCTTCCTATAAGTTGGCTGTAGAGGAACTTCTGAAACAACTATAAAATTTTTGTTTAGAAATTTCTCACTCAAGTACTGAATTACTCAAGTGTACTGAATTATATGAAAAACCGCTTACAAATCTAGGAAGACTGAGCTACGTTACTGCTCACGTCTTCTCATATTTCACTTTCTCAGATAGCCCAATTAATTTATTAAGTTACTTCATAAAATCTTATATAATTATCCTTGCGTAATTAACTCAGATGGGAATTGTGATAACAATAATTTTAAATTATTTGAGAAAGCTAACAATCACAAACAAGTCTTATATTTATGATAGACATCATCATATTTTGATGAATATTTCTAATGAATGGCATAATTATCACAATAATGAGTTTGTATTAGGATTATAAGTCTTTAAATTATTCTGCTGACAATATTTGTTTTTCAAATAGTATGTAAGTACTTTGTACTGTAAAATATTTGGTCGAAGAGAGATGAGGCCACTGGGGACTTAAGAAGGTTGCACAACGCGGAATTGCAGAGCTTGTACTCCGTGAATATAATTGAGTTGATACCATCGCGGAGAATCAAATGTGCGAGTAAAGCTCGGTGAGGATCGGATTCCTAGAAAGTTGGTCTTCGCTGGTATGGATCCGAAACGTTGGTGGGAGGATTGCGTTTCTGTGCAGGTGGAGTTTGGTGGTATCGGCATCGAATCTTCGGGTTTGGTAAGTCTATTATTATTTTAGAATTCCGCACTTCCTTAGCTTTCGCTGGAAATTTCCACCTACCCGGACTCAATGAGTAAAGGGTTAGGCTCTAATTATGTTATTGGGTTGATGCAAAATTAATGCAGGTTTCCTCTATTGCAATATCTTAATTCCAATTGTGTAAACAAAGCTAATCCTAACATTGATCATTATTATACCAAAACAAACCTTATCTAATACCCTCTCTTTCACCATGAATTTGTTTAGTAAAATCGTTTTGTTCAGTGTGTTCAAAGGTCTTGAATCGAAAATGTCAAAGTGCGATTTTCGTCAAATTTATTTTTACGAATTTAAATTAGGGCGCAGCGCTGCGCAAACGACTCGTAATATTAATGAAGTGTGGGGTCAGGGGGCTATTAATGAGTGCACGGTGCAGCGTTGGTTCCAGAAGTTTCGCAGAGGAGATTTCGACCTCGAAGACAAGGAAGGTCGGGGCCGTCATCTTGCTCTGGACAACGACCAGCTGAGGTCAAAAGTGGAAGAAGACCCAACCAAAATCACACGAGAAATGGCGGCGGAACTCGGAACTCAAAAATTGCAACGTCTTTGCCTAGCATTGATGAATCGGAAGGGGCCGATCCTGCTCCACGATAACGCCAGACCACACGTTGCACAACCAACGCTTCGACGACTGCACGAGTTGGGCTACGAAGTTCTCCAACATCCGCCTTATTCACCTGACCTCTCTCCTACAGACTTCCACTTTTTCAGGCATCTGGACAACTTTTTGAGGGAGAAAAATTTTCAAAACCAGGACGACATTGAAAATTCTTTTCGTGATTTCATTGAGTCCAGGGATTCGGATTTTTTTTCTGGTGGAATAAGAAAGCTTGTTGAACGTTGGCAAAAGTGCATTGATTCAGATGGAAATTATTTTGATTAAATATATATGGTTAAAGTAAAGATATGGCGTATTTACAATACCTACTAAAAACCTGCATTAATTTTGCATCAACCCAATATATTTAAAAATGTTCTAACAGTGGCTGCTGTCCCTAGAACGACTGCTCGCTGAACCTCCGCTAGAATCCTAGGTAGCTCTAGCTGTTGGATTGGTTCTAGCGTACTCTCTGGAATCAGGCCATTACAAGATGATATAATTGGGTAAATCCCACAGCTCTCTACCCCGTAGAGTTGCTTAAGGTCCTCAGCCAATTCCTGGCATTTCCTTTTCTTTTTAGAAACAGTTTTTTGAAGATTATCATCCGATGGGACACCTATCTCAATAATCTGTGCCAGTTTTCTATTTTTGTGAATAACTAAAAGGGCAGGCCGATTATTTAAAACTGTATGGTCCGTAATGATAGGGTGATCCCAATAAATTTTAGTTTTGTGACACATAGTAATTGGTGATGGTTTATATCTGTAATAGGCAGAATGGGTTCTTTGGAGATTCATCTTTGATGCAATGGCTTGATGAATAATTTTGTATTGTTGTGTCTTTGGAAATACTCCTTACCAGCCAGAATTGGACAGCCCGAAGTCACATGTTGCATGCTCTCAGCCGTCTTTTTGCAAAAACGGCATAGGTCACTTATGTCCTCTCCGCAGATATGTTTTCTGTATGCTTTCTTGTCTATTGCTTGTTCTTGGATAGCAAACAGAAACCCTTCTGTTTCAGGAAAAATATGACTATTTTTTAACTATGCAAGCGTTGCCTGCATGTCTATTCCTGGTTCGCTTAATGAATGATAGAGAATCGCCCATGTAATGGCTTATTTGTCCACGTCTCTGTTAGAGCAGTATAGTGAGTTTCACTATTCGGGGTCGCTGCGCTTTGTAGATTCAAAGCTGTGTAATTTGCATCCAGTGCTGCTACAGTCGAAAGAATCATAGAGTTACTGTTGACAATATAGCTTCGCAAATTATTTTCCTCTTCCCGGCATAACTTGAGGAGACTGGTCCAACCACACCCACCAGATTTCCTGGGAGGTACAACCTTGCCACTGAGGATTTTGGGTGTATTTTCCTATTAAATACCATCTGCACTCTTACCGTGCGATCCAACCGTTTTATGTCTGTCTTTGACCACTTAAGTACTCCAAACGAATAGGGCTAAAGCTGGTACCGCCCGTGTTCATTGCCTTTAATTAAATTGCTTTCATTCAGATGAGATTTAAGTACCAACTTGATCCTGCATCTAAATTCGCCTTCGAAGAGTTTTTTTTGAGTCGGCTTTGAACTTCAGCTGTTGATGCGTACCTAGATGTTTGTAAGAGTTATTATTATTGCAATACAATTTTTTTTCAAAGTGAATTTTTTAAGCTTAAATTATTATTTTTTAATATATTTATTGGTATTTACAACTGTATAATAAAATACATTTAGTAAATGTGATACAAGATATGTTGGCATGATTCATGTGTAGGGTACTACCTATTGACAGCTCCCCAAAGACTATGTTAAACCAGAAGGTCTCGGAGCTATTTTATTTTCAGACGCCTCGGAGGATTATCAGGGATTGTAGAGGAAGCAAGGATTGAAACTAGTGGGTTAGAATGGGAATGGAGAAATTATTATTTAAATGTTTTTTAACCATTACCACATATCACCGAACTATTCAATCTGTATTTTTGACTTCAGAGCCTAAATGTGATGATAAACCGTAGAGACACAGTTTAGACTATGTAAAACCATAGCCGGGACCTAATTCGGACACTTTCTGCAGTTCGGGACATGATTCGGACTATACCTATACTCTTTCTTCCTCGGAGATTCCTTCCTGGCCCTTTTCTAATGATCTATCTTAAGAAAATGTCGAAACCACCATAGCTTTTGCTTTCATAGCATGGTTTCAGACGGTTTAACTTCAAATCTCCGTGTAGTGGCGTGTGCTGCTAAAGATAAAAGATTAACAACTCATATGTGTTTTGATTTCGATTTTCGTTTGTAACTCTAAGGTTACTTGTTATTTGTACATATTACCTACAGTTCTGTATAATATAATATAATTCAAATAATAAAATTTACAATTTATTTTATCCATTCGGGCCACATTTTTTTAAGAAGACTCTCTCGCTACAAGATATGGTGCTTCCTTTCAGAAGGACAAGTGTGAGCGGAGTCCTAAGGACACTATGTCCTGGCGGAGAGGCGACGTAACTGGTTGATGTAGTTAGGGTCCAGGAGACACTATATCCAATTCCCCCGCCGTCCGATCTGTCATCTCGCCCTATAATCCACTAGTCCTTTGTCCACCTCCAAAAAAATCATATTGCCACTTACTGAGGAGAGAAAATGATATTTGCTCGGGCTTTTAGACGCCTGATAGTAGCTGTCCCCTAGGGGCACCTTCCGTGTCTGCCTCCCACTTTTTTTTTCTACTTAAGATCAGTGATCTTCGGATTCCATGGCCGACAGTAAATTGGATTATAGACTTGTTCAATGAACTAGTGAACCACAAGTATATATATATATATATATATATATATATATATATATATATATATATATATATATATATATATATATATATTGCTACATCCTCATCTGTATGTGTTTATAATTAGTGCCATAGATATTGATAATATAATTTGGAAATACATTACAGTGTCCGTGTACAGTCGCCAAGAAGGAGAGCCAATTTAAAGAAATAATATGAAAAAATAGCTTCTACCTAAAATATATTTTATTTGATATTGAGAAGAGCTAAATAAACACAAAACTTTAATATTAAAATAATTTAATATACAAGATTATTATAAAATGCATTATAATTAAAAAAAAATAAATAAAAAATACTCAATTACTTGTTGTCGCAAATACATAAATAAGTGGCAAGATTAATATAAATCAGGCGATTTAAATTGGATTGACTTATATCTAATGCATGCTTTTTCTTTATAAATTCATACCTGTACCCAAACACGAAGACAATTAAATCAGTAAAATTTCAATTGTTGCGAATTGTAGCATTCCAGAAAGAATATTGACGATTTATAGATTCATTATTTATTTATTTTGAATTGTTTTAGATAAATAAAAAAAAAAAATATATATATATATATATATATATATATATATATATATATATATATATATATATATATATATATATTGGGTTGTTTCACATGAGTTTGTTTGATAGGTTGTTTAAAATGGAGTTTTCCAAATTAAAAAAAACAACGTGTTTTCAAAATGTGAATATTACACTTGTTTGTTTTGATATAACTTTATCATTCAGTTTTTTTCTAATAGTAATATTTGATGTCATTATCCAAATTTATTTTTAAAAATAAGCCTTCCCCGTCTCCTGATACTTTCGTGAACACCTACAATACTTGCTATCACCTCACCTACACATACCCTGATTGTCACCGTGTAGTACTGCCTTAAGTGTTATTTACTAGCAGGGTTAATGATACTTATAACCTAATTTAGTATTGAAACAGTAGGAAAATTCTAAAACCTCTATATTATTGGGTTGTTTCACATGAAATGTCCGTTTTTATAGCTTCTGAAATACATAAAGGATTTTGCAGGTCTCTGTTGTTTTCTTCCGAATGCTTACATATTTAAAGTAAACTTTACTAATCCTCTACCTTTTTATTATAAACATTAGCTTCCCAATCAATTACCCACTTTTTAGTATACCTCCAAATATGAACATGGAAACACGCGAATTTCAAGTAATATTTTTGTAGGAGTTTAAACTCGGCCATTTAGCAGCTGAGGCCGCTAGAAATATTTGCAAGGCGTTTGGGGAAGGGAGTGCTAATGAACGGACCATTCGCCGTTGGTTTGCTATGTTTTCAGCTGGGGATACCGACTTGGAAAACTTGCCCCGAGGAAGACCTCCGTCCGTAATAGACAACGATGTCCTCAAACAGTGAAAGGACTCTCAGCACAACTAAATGCAAGTGCATCTACCGTTTCTAGACATTTAAAGTGTATTGGGAAAGTAAAAAAGCTTGATACATGGGTACCCATGATCTCACTTAGCGGCAGCTAGACCCCATGTCTCAAAACATACCGTGCAAAAATTGAAAGAACTGTGCTACCAAGTTCTTCCGCACCCACCATATTCTCCCGACTTGTCTCCAACAAATTACCACCTATTCAGGAATTTAGACAACTTCGTCAATGTAAATACTTATAATAAAATTATCTTGTTTTCATATCATATTTTTAATAAAGATCCATTACCTTGAAAACGGACATTTCATGTGACTCAAAACAATAGATAATGAAATAAATAAAAATAGTTATTGCTTGTTTGTTAATTCATTTTACTTCAATTTAGGCTACTCTGGCTAATTGGACGATGTTATAGAGTTTTCTATTCCTATATTATCCAGGTTTAATCAGGATATAATTTTAATGAGTACCTGACATCGCACAGGCTCAGGACCAATATTTTATATCATGAAAGACGGCTAAACCAATGATTTTTTACTTCCTTTAAAAATCCTATATAAATTGAGACCCTGACCATAGAAGGCTCTTATCGCTACACCAGAGGTGACCCCATAATATTTTTTATAATAATGAGTATTAAATTTCATAAATATGACTCTAAATAATATAAATTTATTATTTAGTTTCAAATCACTGTCACGAAGAGTTTAAATTATGAACATATTTTTAAGATTTGTCCTTGGCACACCGAAAAGGTCTCATGTGACCCTCAAGTGGCTCCTTACCTCAAACCGCAGACAATATTTCCTATGATCATATCTTTACCAAACCATCAACCTCTATATCCACAGACTTCTGCAATTTAAATCGTCAGTCCACTTCCTCCAAACAAGGTCGTGCCATTCCGACCTTTAGATTCCTACCCACAGAACAATATATATTGATTATTCCTTTCTTGTCCGCCCTACTACTGGAATTCCCTGCCTACTCATATCCGCCATGCTTCTTCCCTACCATCATTCAAGTCCCCGCTGTTGGAGTACCTATTGTCATCTCAAACAGACGTTCAACAAGTCTGATTTTTCAAATCAAATATCTATTCAAAAAGAAAATTTATTATTTATTGTTATTATTTTTATATGGATCAATTATTATGAATCAGTTTCAATGTTTAGTTCTGTTCGAACACATTAATCTATCAGTAGTTATTTTACTCTTTTATTTGTTTTACTCTTTTGTTTTATTTTATCCTTTTTTTTTCTTCTTAAAACATTGTGAACAAGAATTAATTATAATCCTTAGGTGTTCAGGACAGACAAATTGTATATCTTAATTATACATATATTCTTCTTAAAAATAATTGTTTTTATTTTCTATTCTATTCTATAACATATATTACTATATTCAATTAACAATCTCTTTTCATGAATATATTTACTATCACATCAATTATACATAATGTTTTGAGGTGTTATCGCCACATTAAAAAACAAATATTATTTGTTAATTTGTTATTCTCAGTTTAACTTAATATTATTTATCCTTTTTTTACTTCCACTGACATACTAAGGGAAAGTATTGCGATCGTGAAAATTTTCGAATTCCAGTTTGCAACGGAAATACACATTTTAGGTTCCTCTGAGTCCAAAAAGGTGTGTGTGTCCGTGTGTGGTAACTCCCGCGCGTTAACTAAAAGTCCTATGAAACTGATATTTCATATTTAAGACAAAAATACGCCCGAGACGTTACAAAACCTTTTACATCAAAATGAGCTTACCAGGAGAGCAACTTTATACCATGCATTTTGCACCTTTTTTCGATTTATCGAAGACGGTTCCGACGATTTTGATTAAACTCGCATTATCAATGTAAAATTCAATAGGATTTAATATCATGTAGGTTTTATTCTGATTAAAATAATCTGGCAGGGCTTAAATGCCGATATTTTAAATTTTCTTTCCCTAAAGTACCTTTATATTGAGGATGTATAGTCGACTGTAGAAACTATTATAGGTGGAATAGTCAGGAATCAGTCATTTTTTGAAAAGTTTTTAATTTTGCCAACGTTTCGGCCCAAGCTCGTGAGCCATCATCAGGGCTACAAACATCAGAACAAAAGAGATACATATCAATATGATAATGAAAATTTTGAAAACATTGATAACATTTGAAATAAAACAGAAAATTTACCAACATACTTAAATATTATAGATACAAATAATGATAATATGATACATAATCTGATGATGATAAGCATAACAAATTTTACAGAACTTTAGACTTTAATATGGAAGTAAAAAAAAAAAACATATATATATAAACGTACCATTACTGAGCCATGTCCAAGCATAAACTAAGGAAAACCATAAACATAGGTAGTATGGGGAGGGGTTCATGTAAAAACCCGGAAGGTTTTCCCCTCTAAGTGTAAATACTCCAGCTTATCTTTGTTTTAAAAAGTTTTACAAAATTATATAATGGAAAAAACAAAATAATATATCCGTATGTACAATAAGGCTCAACATTTTTAACAGAAAATTATAAACACTAGAATCTGAGTTATTTAAAAGATCCATGAGGTATATAATAAAAAATAAAATAAATAAATAACAAAAACAAGAACCAGAGGTGTTATAAACAAAAAGATAAATATACAGTAAATAAATAAAATATACATTACACAAGCAATTTGTATAATAAAGTGATAGAGTTATAATTTAAGGAGACGGAAGATGTTAGCATACGAGGGAGAGATCATCTCTTTGTCAGTTTTATGACTTACGGGTACTCGATCTTTTTCCATATGGATATATATAGCTTCGGAGAGGAGTCGCTTTTTTGTAGTTAGATACGGTGGCTAGGATTTCAGGATTATCCAAATCAAAATGATGGTCAAGGGATATAGCGTGTTCTGATAATTTTGAGGAAAATGGGTTACGGGTAGATATTGCGTATTGGTGCTGATAAATTATTTTTTTGAGATAGTTTTTGGTCTCTAGAAACACTATAAGAAGTGTAATAATACCCAAGAAACTGTTTTCTGATTGATCATAAAATAAAACATGAGTAAAATTTGGATGAGAGAAAACAATAAAGTAAATACTACAAGACGAAGAACAACCCGTAGCCACCCTTCATTTATATATATTTTAGGGTTAATCATTTTGAACATACCAATGTGACTCTTAAGAGTAGAAATAAAGAAAAAGAGTCAATCATTTCCTTATCGACTTTCAGTTGCAGGTGTGGAATTTCTGCGAAGTTATTGAACTAAAAAAAAAAAAAAAAAAAATTGTCGGTGAAGGTTATAGAAACCAACTAAGAACAAATGTCTGACCTTCGCGACGTTTTTTTAGGCTTTCCTTGTCTGCCATAATGCAGTAAACCAGGAAATGCGTATTAAATGTCTATCGCTGATGAAGACCTTGAGGTAAGCAGATATTTATTTTATATAAATTCTGAAATCACCACAACTCCCTTAACAAACTGGCCAATAACTGAGGCGTTGATTTCCTTCTACTTTGGACAATTTTACAGAAAACTGAAAAATCTGTAATTTATTTTGTTTCATCCACCAATCTGTCTCAATGTTAGAGACTTCGAATGGATTTAATTTTTTTTTAAATTCTGCCGGATTGCATTGTATGACCTAAAGTTTAAATATGATATATAAAAAAACACTATAAAATAAATAAATTAAACAAACAGTAAATAAAAGGTAAACAAAATGAATAAAAAACTAAAATAATAAACATTAAAACAAAATATTTAATATATTTAGAAAACAAAGAGAAAAACAAATTTACAAAATAAAATGAATGTGAACTACATAGCAATAAAATTTAAATTTAAGCTGTAAAAACCAATAAAAACTTTTTTTTTTTTTATTCGTATATATTACAATTTGTCATAATAGACAATAATAATAGTGCAACAGGATCTCATTCATACGATATTTACAATATAAACAAAAGGAAAGTCAAATTACATAAAATAAAATAAAAATAAATAAACGTATACAATAACAAAATTTGTAGACAAAATAAATACAAATAAATGAAGTAAACAAATAAATAAACAAAACATGTCACATTCATCAATAAAAACTAGAAAAAAAAACTTACAACACAATAAAAAACAAAACAAAAGGGTACTTAAGAGTTCAATTGTAAAAATCTGGTGCGGGCAACACACGACTGTCACTTACCTCCATTTTTAAAATCAATGAAAGAATTTTCAAATACAGTTAGAGATAAAAATACGTGAAATTATTAAGGAATTAATCAAATTGAATTTATATAGAAACATGTGTTTTATTAAAAAATCTATTATATTATTATCTTAAATAATCAGTAAGTTTTATCTTCTTTTCATCACTCTCCATTAACTTTTAAAAGCTTGTGTATGAGATGATATTGTTTCTAAAATCTTTAGCTTTCCAACGGTATATCATACATGTATATTACTGCTCTTATGTTCAAAAACGAAAAATTGCATTAAAAAAATATTTTTTCTGTTTTCTCCTTTAGTTGAGCATCGAATTTATTCAATTTATATATTTACCAGTTTTTCATCAGCGTTAACAAGATAATCTAGTTATTATTATTAAATCTACAAAATTAAAGGTACTTTAGGAGAAGAAAATTTAAAATATCGGCATTTAAGTCCTGCCAGACCATTTTTATCCAAATAAAACCTACATGATACTAAAGCCCATTAAATTTTACATCGATATAGCGAGTTTAATCAAAATCGTCGGAACCGTTTTTGAGAAAATCGAAAAAAGGTGCAAAATGCTTGGTATAAAGTGCCTCTTCTGGTAAGCTCATTTTGATGAAAAATGTTTTCCATCGTTTCGGGCGTATAGTTGTCTTAATATGAAATTTCAGTTTCATAGGACTTACAGTTTCCGCCCGGGAGTTACCACACACACACACACACACACACACACACACACACACACACACACACAGACACAGACACAGACACACACACACACACACCACACACACCTTTTTGCGGGACTTGGTTATTTGGACTCAGGGGACCCTAAAACGTGTATTTCCGTTGAAAACTGGAATTCGAATATTTTCACGATCGCAATACTTCCCCTTACTATATATAGTAAGTGAAAGTAAAAACGTGATGGTCGCTGTAGCCGTTCAGTCCGTCGGCTGATAGTGCGCCAGTACTCTCGTATAGAGTGAAGAAAAAAATATTTCCGAATGAATATTAGGATGGAGACAGTAGGTACTCCTGTGTCTGTGAGCGTCCAGGAACAACTCGCCAGAATGATAAGCCGGCGCACAGTGGGCAATATAACCGATTTAGGTGGACAAAATTCTGAAACTTATCTATATTAAACCTTTGGGGTCCCAAATTACAGAAAAAAACATTTAAGAAAATTATAAAAACTAATTAATTTTTTGACACGATTGGCGAGCGCACAGTGGTCAAACATCAAATTTATTAGCTAAAATCTAAAACTTCCCTATATTCTACGTTTGAAGTCCCAAAATACGGGAAAAAATAATACAAAAAATCTAATTATGGCTCGGAGTTGCTAAAATCTGCTAATAGATGTATTTTTTATGATTTAGGAAATTATTAAAATTATAGATTGTAAAACTTTTGATTCGGAGTGTTGTGTCTGAAAAAAAAATTATGTATCACCCAAAACGCAAATAATCGCAAAAATGTTTGGTAATATCTAAAGACTAGAAGAATTGGTAAAACAAACCCTACAAACAAATCCTTGGGGTAACTCGGGGGTTATATAGTTTTTCCTTATTGAATAAGGGTATACATTTACAAATTGCTAAATTAACTCTACAGGTGAGATTGCAATTTATATTCAATAAAGAGTTTGGAAATATAATGTCTTACCTGTCTCAGCAATGTCCATTGTTAAATAAAAGCAAAAAGACTCTGTTCTAAATACACCTTGAACACAATAAATGACCATCGAATAAAAATAATCTCACTGTCGGTTATTAGGCACTTGTGCGAACAGGAATGATTCATTCATTTACTATTTATTTGTAAACACGGTATGGCGGGAGATATTAGTATTAATGGTCTTGCCAACTAATAATAAAAAGGTGAAGCAATGGAAAATTCCAAACTTTTGACTTGACTTTTGTCCACCTAAATTGGTGATTTTGCCCACTGTGCTGCGTATTGTTAAAGGCGAAAACAAACTAATACTGTTTCTATATAAACACACCACCGGCTTCCTTCCTTCCAAATACAATATTTAAAACTTAAACTATGAGATATTTTAACATTAGAATAGATAATTAATAAAAAGATATTCATAATACATAATAAAAAGATTTTTTATGTAATTAATTTTAAAGAATAGCGTTATTAAAATAGAATATAATGAAAACGTTTAATATAAAACAAAAATTATTTAAATGTTGTAGCATAAGCATAACAAAGAACCAATTTTTACAAAATAGAACATCTAATACATATCCATGTAAATGTGTAATACAATATTTACAGATTCGGGCTGGAACATATTTATTATTGGATCAATTTACGTGATTCTTTTTTTATTAAAAGTTGATTTTTTAGCGTGTTACCAACTTATTTTTCCATATTATTGCACTTTTCCGATGACTTTTAAACAATATATAATAATATAGATATGGTACTTTTTGGAATGAAACCTGGATGTAGTACTTTTTGGAAAGAATTAAAAGGGATAAAGCACTTTTTGGAAGAATATACCGTGTGATAAGCTGATAACAGTCACTATAACCTTCCTCAGATAAAATTACCGATAACTTTTTTATTTTTTTTTTATTCGTATATATTACAATTTGTCATAATAGACAATAATAATAGTGCTACAGGACCTCATTCATACAATATTTACAATATAAACAAAAGGAAAGTCAAATTACATAAAATAAAATCAAAATAAATAAACGTATACAATAACAAAATTTATAGACAAAATAAATACAAATAAATGAAGTTAACAAATAAATAAACAAAACATGTCTCATTCATACCTATGTACAATATTTACAATCAGCTCGGGAAACCCCGGACGGGGCTTGTCCCCCCACTTGTGGAAGGACAAGCAGAGCCCAAAGGATTCCAGCGCCTCCCTCTCAGCCGCATCACTGGTGAGAGCCAGCGGAAGCTAAGTGAGGGCGCCAGAGCCACAATCACACCGCACATGAGAGGAGAATCTGACCAGTGTCAGAACTCCAGAATAGATTACAATATGTCTCGGGGCCACTGCCGTTTCAACCTTCTGGGAGGGTTGTATGGATGAGTGGAGCTGGATAGGGATTGTGCTAGAGGATTAGGATGATGAATGAGGTTCTGGTGGAATTTGGAAAATTTAGATGGAATCAGGTCTGAAATAAATGGAACATTAAGGTCGTGGTGCAAGGTATAGTTGGATACATAATAAGGAGCATTTACTATTATTCGCAGGACTTTGGATTGAAAGGATTGAATGCGTTTGATGTTAGAACGTTTAGCTGTCCCCCACAGTTCAAGTCCGTAGGTCCAGATTGGTTTCAGTATTGTCTTGTAAAGTAATAATTTGTTGTCAACTGTAAGCTTAGATTTTCTGTTTAGTAGTCTGTATAACTGTCCGAATCGTCTGTTGAGTTCTTTTCGTTTAAGTCTTGTATGTGGGTTCCACGTCAATCTTTTGTCTAGTAGTAAGCCAAGATACCGGACTGTGTCTGAGGAAGGAAGCGGTATGGAATTGAAATGAACCATTGGACAGGATTTGCGTCGAAGGGTGAAGGTGACGTGGGTGCATTTGCTTTCATTAACCTTAATACGCCAAGCATTACACCAGTCCTCGATAAGACAAAGGTGTCTTTGCAGGATTAAGGATGCTGTTTCAGGATCGGAATCGGATGATAGGATGGCGGTGTCATCTGCAAATGTTGCCAGAAAGGTGTCAGGATGATTAGGAATATCAGCAGTGTAAAGGATGTAGAGGACGGGTCCCAAGACGCTGCCTTGAGGAACACCGGCCTCAATGGGATAAAAGTTAGAAAATTCTACACCACAGCGAACTCGGAAGGAGCGGTTTGAGAGATAGGATCGTAGAATGAGGTATAGAGACTGGGGTAAATGCGTTTTAAGCTTGAAGAATAATCCGGTGTGCCATACCCGGTCAAAAGCTTGCGCTATGTCCAGAAACGCACCAGAACAATACTCTTTGCATTCAAGGGCTGAGGAAATATGGTCTACAACTCGGAGTCCTTGTTGAACAGTGGAATGATGAGCACGGAAACCAAACTGATGGGAAGGAAGATTTTGTGATTCTAATATAGGCAGGATTCGTTTTAGAAGGAGTTTTTCAAAGACTTTTGAGAGGATGGGGAGTAGACTAATAGGTCTGTAAGATGAAGTGTTGCTGGAAGGTTTACCTGGTTTTAGGAAGAGAATGATTGTGGAATGTTTCCACAAGAGAACCGATAACTAACGTCTTTATATTGTTAATTACTAAGAATATATATTTCATTATTCTCCCTCTGAGAAATATATTTCTTTGTTGGTTAATTACAGTTAATATCTATTCTTCATAAAGAAAGTAAATATTCAAAGGACAATTTATCTATTTATGCCACTATCATAAGAAAGTATGTAGTTATGAAGTTTGTTTTGAACTTGTATTTGTGTGAATTTAGCAATTTATCTATGATCTTAACTACGCGTAAACAAGATTTAGCTATTGAGACTAATAAATAAATAAATTTTGAGCTTTTATTTTAAAAATTTACAACTAAGATAGATCAGGCACGGTTTTTCCTCTCGTATTAAGCAAGTTCGTGGAATGCTAATTCCAACTATTTGCTTGATTAAATACCCTTTTCTATTAAAATGGGACTTTATGAAATTTTTAAACTAAATTTAGGTTGCTGCAAGAAGAAATACCATAAAAAAAACTTAATTTAATTGGCAACCTACAAGAACCAAAGCTACGCATTGAAGTTTAAAACTGTTTTAAAACTAATTACTAGGTTAAAACCATTGGTCAAAATAATAGTGGTTATTTAAGACGTGCTAAATGAACCAATAAAAATTGCACAGAATGAAGAAAACAATAAATTATTGGTAATATATTAGGGGGTTAGGTGAAATGAAATGAAAGGAAAGGTTATCTGTTTACAGAGGATGTAGTACTTTTTAGAAGGAGACGTTTTTAGAACCTTTTGGAATGAAATGAAATGTGGATTTAATATCTTTTGGAATGAAATGCATATTTTCAATAAGTTTTGAAAGGATTTTTATGTTTTTAAGATAAATTCTGATGACGGATCTGGATAAAACTAAGACATTAGAAAACAAATATTTCAAAATATCTATTTCGAAAAAAATGTCCTTTGGTATCTTTTTGAAATCAACGTCTCAATTGATAATGCCCAGTGCCTGATTTACAGAGTTCCTTAAAACTAATTTATTTTCAGATTATCCTATTATGAAGAGTATATTAATTTAATTAGGTTATTTAGGAACAGTCTTTTCTTTTAACTATCATTAATTTATTCTTCATTATACATAAATAACGTTTCGGGGACTATACGCCTCATCTTCAGAATTTTTAGTCATCCACTAATAACAATTTAATATTATATTAATTTAAAACGGAGTAGAGGTTTGGGGATCTACTAAACCATCGAATTCTTCCTGTATCCAATCCTTACAATCCAAAATCCTTCGTAAAATCCTCAATGCTCCTTACTTTGTCACGAACAAACTAATCCATAAAGACCTTAATGTTCCGTATGTTGCTGATTTGGCTCGATCTAGATACCATTACTTTCGTGAAAAACTCCATTTACACCCTAATCCTCTAGTTTCAATACTTTCTTCCTCTTCAATTCCTAACAACCCTCTGAGGCGTCTGAAAATAAGATGGTCCCAAGACCTAATAGTTTAGGATATTGTTAGAGTGCTTCCACTGGGAAGCTTCTCTACATGTATTTCATGCCTTTTTATATTTCACTCAAATTTACTTGTTGTATTCCATTATACAGTTGTAAATTACAATAAATAAATAAAATAATATTAATTTAAACGTTCAACAATAATAAGTATCACTATTAAAAAATTCATAATAACACTATAATAAATTAAATCAGTATTATATCTCTACTTACATAAAAAGGGCGGGAAAGAAGTTGAATTTGGAAATATTAACAATTTTAAGTAGATATAAGGAATGGATGACTAAAAATCTGGTGCGGGCGACACACGACTTTCACTTACCTCCGTTTTTAGAATCAATTAAACAATTTTCAAATACATAAAGAGATAAAAATGAGTGAAACCATTAAAGAATCAATTAAATGGAATTTCTATAGAAACATGTGTTTTATAAAAAAAATCTATTATATTATTATCTAAAATAATCACTTACTTTTATCGGCTTTTCATCACTCTCCACTAACTTTTAAAAGCTTGTGTATGTGATGATATTTTTATAGAATCAACAAAATTAAAGGTACTAAAATTAAAATATCGGCATTTGAGCCCTGTCAGACCATTTTAATCAGAATGAAACCTACATTATATTAAAGCCCATTACATTTTACATCGATATAGCGAGTGTAATCAAAATCGTTCTAACCGTTTTAAGAAAATCGAAAAATTGTTGCAAAATGCATAGTATAAAGTGGCTCTTCTGGTAAGCTCGTTTTGATGAAAAAGGTTTTGTAACGTCTCGGGCGTCACAGACCTTTTTGCGGGACTTGGGTATTTGGACTCAGGGGACCCTAAAATGTGTATTTCCGTTGAAAACTGGAATTCGAAAATTTTCACCATCGCAATACTTTCCCTTACTATATATATAGAAAGTGAAAGTAAAAATACTAAGATGAGGCGTATAGGCCCCGAACCGTTATTTATGTATAATAAAGAATAAATTAATTATAGTTTAAAGAAGAGACCTGTTCCTAAATAACCTAATTAATTTATTTTGTTCCTCGAGGAAAATAGCTGTTCCTCTATTATTCTTTCACAATAGGAAGCACATCGCATTGTTTTACCCTGTAAGGACGAAATTGGATGAAACTGTGGGAAGTGGCAGTTGACAGGGGCAGGAAGCGAGAGGCCGTGAGGATTTGCATAGGCTCTGCGGATTAGAAAGGTCCTTACGGATGTCCTCCGGATTTGAATGGACAAGTGTCAGCAGACCTGGGGTAGGCCAGATTGAGAGCCCTCTAGCGGTCGATGATCAAACTTAGTTTTCCTCCTTGGAGCAAGGTACACAGACTAAACTCCACGTGCCGAATCAGGTTTCGGATGTTTTTTTTTTTTACATGCAAGTTGATATAAGGCTATGTACGAGTTAAGCCAAGTTACTCGAGACTTTCTATACGAAACCACTTTATATATTTTACGTAACATGCTAGATATGTCCTACTTTAAAATTATTAAAACTGGTGGAGTTTAGTTTGTTTGTTTATTTTTTTAACGTCACTTTATGCTACTATGGCTAATCGGACGATGCTACAGTGGTAGTCCTAAAATTTCGCCTATCCAGATTTTATTAGAATAGGGATCTTTAACGAGTACCTGACATAGCACAGGATCGGGACCACCAACGCTTCGGCGTTACGTATACTAAAATGGAGTTTAGTTGACCGTTGAGAAATTAGATGAGGAAGATGGTTGGGGGTGCGGTCATTAGAGAGAAACACATATTAAAATATAGCGTTATTTTAATTATGTTTCGGCCTACATTGTGGTCCTTCATCAGAGCCGAAAGAAAGAAGATAACAACCAATGTAATTATAGACTTAATAATGCGTTAGGTATATAATAATAATATGGAGACAGTAATATAATATAGGAACAAACATACAATTTTTATTATTTTTTTTTATTTATTAATTAGTTGATATTTACAATTGTATAGGAAAAGATTCAGTTAAATACCGACTCGAATTAAATACCGATAAGACGAAGTATATGATTAGTAGCAGAAACGGTGTCGATCTTGGTGATATTGGTGTATCAGTTCATACTTTTGAACACGTAGAGAAATTCAAGTATTTAGGTTCAATTATAACTAGAAAAAATGAAATCCAGGAAGAAATAAAGTCCTGGTTAAAGGTGGGAAATGCGTGTTATTATTCAGTTGCCAAGTTACTTAGTTCGCGGCTTCTATCTAAAAACTTAAAGATTAGAATTTATAAAACTGTTATTCTTCCAACGGTTCTTTACGGATGTGAAACGTGGCCGTTTACTTTGAAGGATGAACAACGGCTTAAGGTTTTCGAAAATAAGGTATTGCGTAAAATATTTGGTCCGAAGAGAGAGGAGGCCACTGGGGAGTTTAGAAGGTTGCACACCGCGGAATTGCGGAACTTGTATCCTGTGAATATAATTGAGCTGATTGCATCGCGGAGACTCAAATAGGCGAGTAAAGTTGTTGGGCTCGATGACGAGCGGATTCCGAGAAAGTTGGTATTTGCTGATCCGACAGGTAGGGGTCCGAAAAGTAGGCCGAAGCGGAGATGGGAGGATTGCGTTAAGGCTGATCTCGGGAGCTTGGGCTTGAATGGTGAACATTGGACGAGTCTGTGTAGGCGGAATTTGGTGGTATCGGCATCGAACCTTCGGGTTCGCTAAGCCTATTATTATTATTATAGGAATAAATGCAAAAATACGATAAAATATCAAGGAGGGGCTAATCTGGCCGTTAATACGACCCAATCGACGTAGTTTTACGTTTGGAAATTTGAAAATGCATTCAGTTTCACACTGTTTTCCTTACAGTAATTAAAAAGTTTTTTTTTTTTGTTTTAAATAAAACCGTGTTGGTATTGTAATAAAAAAAAAAATGAGAGTATAGGCTGTTTTAAAAGGCTATTTACAGTTAACATATTTTCCTAATTTTACGTAAACATTTCCATATTTGTATCACAATCAATGCATATATATTTACATATTTGGCATTTTAATTACATGAAGCCTAGCCCTAATACTGAGATATGACTAGTAAAGGAATATTTTGCAATGGATTACACATAAATGTTGTGAAACCTGTCAAGGCCGCCTTAAAGATCTGAATTATTTTCAGATTTACAGTATTTATTACAGATTAAATATTTTTATTATTTTAAGAAATTAATTTTTCGATTATGTATATTACTATTTTCCTCATTATCGAAATTACTGACGGAAAAGAGCGCTTTTCTAGTGATTCAGCCGAACTAAATAAGGACTGAAAAGAAATGACCTTGGCCTGGTTGGAGTATAGGCCTGGAGGCAGGTGATTGGCAAGCACTGGGGGATTCTAAAAGCCTCTGGAATGTTTTGAAGTGAAGGTAGTTAGGCCGCCATCACCTGCCTCTCGAGTGCCTCAAAGGAACACAGTATAAAGGCACTTAACAAGCTTAGAAAATCGGTACTTATTAAAGAAATAAATAAATCTTAGTGGAGGTAATCTTTAAGTTAATTCAAACCTAAATATATTTTTTATTTATTTTATCTATTTATCTGTACCAACTTAAGCAGATAACATCTTATAATTGAAAATTAATGTTTCAGGAGAATTACAGCTGACACTGGCATACCTTAACCAAAAATTAAAAAATAAATAGGAGGAAAGTGTTTTGGACTACTAGTAAAACCAAATATATATTAATAAATACATTATTTGAATCTGATACAATCATTATATGGTATATAGTAAATAGTACGTATATTTTGAAATTGCGTGTTTTGTTTGTTTTTTGAGGAGTAAAACTATATTGGTAATTGGAACAAGTTTTAATTTTTATTATATATATATATATATATATATATATATATATATATATATATATATATATATATATATATATATATATATATATATATATATATATGCGTACTCCTGGTACTGCTAGGTGAAGACACGGAAACCATACAACTAAATACAAGTGTGTTGATAAAAGCCGGTAAAGAAATAGGACTCGAATTAAATACCGATAAGACGAAATATATGATTAGTAGCAGAAACGGTGGCGATCTTAGTGATATTGATATATCAGGGCATACTTTTGAACTCGTAGAGAAATTCAAGTATTTAGGTTCAATGATAACAAGAAAAAATGAAATCCAGGAAGAAATAAAGTCCTGGTTAAAGGTGGGAAATGCGTGTTATTATTCAGTTACTAAGTTCGCGGCTTCTATCTAAAAACTTAAAAGTTAGAATTTATAAAACTATTATTCTTCCCACTGTTCTTTACGGATGTGAAACTTGGTCGCTTACTTTGAAGGATGAACAACGGCTTAAGGTTTTCGAAAATAAGGTACTGCGTAAAATATTTGGTCCGAAGAGAGATGAGGCCACTGGGGAGTTTAGAAGGTTGCACATTACCTTGTGAATATAATTGAGTTGATAGCATCGCGGAGAGGAACGGATTCCGAAAGGTAGGCCGAAGCGTCGATGGGAGGATTGCATTGAGGCTGATCACGGGGGCTTGGGCTTGAACGGTGAACATTGGACGAGTCTGTGTAGGCGGAATTTGGTGGTATCGGCATCGAACCTTCAGGTTCGCTAAGCCTATTATTATTTTTTATTTTTATTTTTTTTTTATTCGTATGTATTACAGTTTGTCACAATGGACAATAATAATATTGCTAAAGGATCCCATTCATACAATATTTACCATATAAACAAAAGAAATGTCAAATTACATAAAATGCAACCAAACTAAATAAACGTATACAATAACGAAATTTGTAGAGAAAATAAATAAACAAAAAACAAAACAATTATTATTATATGCGTACTTAGGACACCAAAGAATCGCATCACGTTAAAGAATTTGTTAAGTTTTTTGCCTTCACATTTCAGAAAGGAGACCAGTTTACATATCATAGATTAATTATTAGCTCCGATAATAATATCGTACCAGAGATCTATTTGACCTGTAAGGAATGGTACAACTGCCGAAGAAGGAAAAATGTGGAACTATATTAGCTTTATCACGAAGCAAACATGATCGAACTAATTAAGGTTAGACGATTTCGCCGGGCCGTCCATGTTGCCCGGATGAGTAGAGAGGAAATTCCAAAACGGCTCCTGGAGTGAAACCTATACCGAAAAAGAGGCAGAGGACAGCCGAGGCTCAGATGGGAAGACAGGGTGATCCAGAATGCCAAAGCTCTACTAAGATCAAAGGAAATTGGAGAGCAGCAGCACAAGACAGAATGTAAAAACCATGAGAAGGCCAGGGCCTACGTCGGGCTGTAGCGTCATGGATGTATGTATGGAAATATATATATATATATATATATATATATATATATATATATATATATATATATATATATATATATATATATATATATATAATACAATTAGCTATTCAATATTATAAAAAACAGTAAATGTGGCACTGAATGACTAAAAAAGGTCGAGAGGGACGTGCAACAGTGCAGTATAGAAAATTTTGAAGTCCGTACAGGCAGAATGCCGATGTAGGATTGTGAACATGATTTTCAAGCAAAGAACATTGTGACAACTAGAGAAAAAAATGGACTGGCCAAATAAAAAATCTGGTGTGCACAACACACTTTCACTTACCTCCGTTGTTAAAATCAATTTAAGAATTGTTAAACACATTTAAAGATACAAATAAATTGTTAAAGAATTAATTATTTTGAATTTCAATAGAAACATGGGTTTTATTAATTAATCTATTATATTTTTATCTTCAATAGTCAGTCAGTTTTATCGGCTTTTCATCACTCTCCATTACCCTTTACAATTCCGTTTTTTAAATAATATTTTTTCTAAAATCTTAAGCTATCCAACGGTATATTATACATCTATATTACTATTCTTGTGTACAAAAACACAAAAATTACATTACAAAATATGTTTGCACTTTTCTCCTTTAGTTGTTTAACAAATTAGCCCAACGTACGTATTTACCCGTTATTTATCAATGCCAAATTCTTTTAAATCTATAAAATTAAAGGTACTTTAGAGGAAGAAAATTTAAAATATCGGCATTTAAGGCATGTCACACTATTTTAATCAGAATGAAACCTACATGACGTTTAAGTCTATTAAATTTTACATCGATATATAGAGTTTAATCAAAATCGTTAGAGCCGCTTTTGAGAAAATTGGTAAAAGGTATAAAGTAGATCTTCCAGTCAGCCGATTTTGATGAAAAAGATTCTGAAACATCGGTGAAAAAATACTCTCACTCACTAGCGTACGTCTTCCCTCCCTGTCACCGTGAAAGACACAGAAGGCGGTTATAAACAATATAATCTTGGTCGGCTTGCCGAAGGTATAACGGCTTTTGCGAGCATTTTTCCGCCTTTTTATGGCTTGAAGGGAGATCACGGCGCCAAAAACCGTTTGGGGTGCGCCAATGACGCAAAATCCCTTGGAAATTTCAGATTTATTTATTTTAAACGGATATAACCGTTTTCTAAACCTGCAATGCTGTATTCTAAAACTATAGAGTGTATGTATGAACGCAATGGACCAAACCAGTAAGATGTTTCCAGCAACTTGACTGGGTACCACGTTGAAGTTGGCAAAGTCTGATTTGGACAGGGTGAGCCAATGATTTTTCGGACATTTATTCAAAATTTTCATACAGGAATAATTCATTGATTTTAACTTATGAATGTGCACCAAGTAGAGCAGAAAAATGTCTACCAGAAAAGAAAACAAAGTTGGAAAATAACCAGTTTCAGTACGGAGGAGATCATTTGGACAGCGTTTGTACGTTTCGTTGAGAATGGCACATATAGATTTTCTTTATTATTCTTAATTTCGGTAGTAATGTTCATATATTCGGCACTCTTCTAACTTGTGATCTATCGTCAGCAGTACATTTTAGCATTCTTGATTTTTCTATAAGGAAGGCATGTAACTGCAACTTCTCTTCTGCTATTCCTGTTTGATTCATTCTTAGGACGAAAAAATGTTAATGTAATTTCTTAATGATCCATTGCGGACCCCCTGTACATAGTTATAGAAAGTTATAATATCTGGAATAAATATTAACCCAGGAGAAGAGGATTTAACTTGCAATGCAGTTTACATTCTCATCCCTCACGTCCGAAGTTTTATTAATAAATTCTGTACTTTTCAATATGGAATAGAGGGTCTTCTTCCCCTACACTGCCAGATAGGTCAGCTAATTTGTTCCATTCCACTTCCTCTGGATGAGGAATGTATTTGTGCAGATTGTGGTGATAAATATTGAAGACAAGGCACAAGAAGTAGAATCGAACACAACAAACATGGGTTCACGGGCGAGAGAGCAGCTATAAATCCTACGAATGACAATAGTGGCTGCTGTCAATCTGTTGCTTTGTGGCCTATTGTGTTCGCCCGCCCTGTCAGCGGCTCTTCGATATGCCACTCGGCTTACTGCCTCATCCCTTTTCCTTATAATCGGCTGTATCGCCCATAAGTCACAGCCATTTATATAATAATAAGACTGTATATATTATATTCATTTTATACAATAGGAAGTGGCAAGATTGAAAGGGGTTAAAATCATTTATATGATATTTCCATTAATAATCTGGTTCTGGCGTTATTCTATAATCCAGAAGACAGAAAGATTTTTCATGAAATATATAATCTGGTGAACACAACAAACCCTTATTCTAATACGTTTCTAATTTTATTATTGCAATTATCACACCAGACTGAAAAGACAAGAAACTGCTCGCAGATACCGATTGTTACAACACTTACTTGACAAACGTTCAAAGCTTCTAATCTACTACAAAAAAATTATTTATATAGCCGTTATTAGACCTATTTGGACCTATGGTATTGATGGTATATATTGGTATTGAGCTATGGGAGCCCACCAGGCCATCAAATTCCTCCCGCATCCAATCGTTGCAATCCAAAATCCTCCAAAAGATCCTAAATGCTCCGTATTTTGTCACTAATAAAACTATCCATAAAGACCTGAATATTCCGTTAGTTGCAGACTTAGCCAGAACCAGATATGCCTCCTTTAATTCCAAACTACCAGCCCACTCAAACCCGCTTGTCCGTAACCTCTCATCTCCATCTATTCCTGATAATCCTCGGAGATGCCCAAAAATACGGTGGCCTCGAGACCTGCTAATGGCATAAACATTGAAGTGCTACCACTGGGTAACATAATATGAAGAAATATTCTGGTTCACACTTTACCGTACTCAATCGTGTGCTGATCGTATATAGAAGCGAAGTTTTCAACTTTTGAAATTTTCAATAAAGACGCGCCCGATTGTACGTTTTGCTGAGAATGGCCCATATACTGTTAGGAAATCATGTAACTAAACTAAAATGTAAACAAATTGGTTTCTTAATTAAAAACAAAACCATTCAAATAACAATAGAAATAATGGAGATACTCTTATATTGAAAATATTTGGGAAAAAACTGAAATCCATGTTGTACGGCGCAATGCTGAAATCGAAAATATTTATAAAATGTAAAATATTATACCAAAATCCAGTTATATTTCATTAATTTTATCTCCCCTCCCCATCTTTATTTATATATATATATATATATATATATATATATATATTATATATAATATATAATAGGGAGCGGCGTGGTCTAGTGGATAGAGCACTAGTCTGCTGTGCTCCAGGTCCTGGGTTCGAATCCCGGCTGTGGCCGAAATATTATTTATTCTGTTAATTCAGTCGGGGGGTGACCCTAGGGTATGGAGACCCTCCTGAGGCAGACCCAGCCTCTATAAAAGTGGGTACCCAAATTAATTGGGGAAAAACCTGGCGGCTGAGCGTGATTAAGGCCTAATCACCTCATTGCACTGCCGTTGGCCTAGAAACAGTACGAATCTCTATATGTACTGAGCCCAAGACCCTTCATGGGTTGTAGTGGTACAGGTTTTTTTTTTTTTTTTATATATGTATATATATATATATATATATATTATATATATATATATATATATATATATATATATATATATATGTTATGCATTGAGAATACTGGGAGTAAGTTCATTGTTAAATAATTGTAATATCAATCAAGTAAATGTTAATAAGCCTTTGTCCGCAAAAGTTAAAAAATCGTTTACCTACTCCACTTGAAATCTCCCATGGGCAGTCCGCGATACCCCAACAACTTCCTAGACCCCAGCTACCAGGCTGGACAGGGCACTTTCCATAACAGCCCCGCCTCCCTTTGTCCGATAAGAAATCGGCAATTTCCAAAATATTGGACTTTTGAAAAGAAGAGGAAAGATATATGAGGGTGTTGAGTTAGTGGAGGTCGAAGAGAGGAGTCGTTTTCCATCCACGAGAAGAGACGAGTCAGAGATCCAGAAGTCCGTCGAGGGTCAGAGAGAGCAGCAAGAGATGAAGTCTAAGATTGATCCCACCTTCGCCAGCCAACTTAATGCTTTAAAGGTATTTATTCGTTTGTAATATTTTATGGCAAAGGTAACTGTAATGTCCCTCAGCATTCTCATCCAGAGTTCAAGGCATTGTGTTAATATAATGGATAAGTATGAGCTAATAATAATAATGTCATTTATTAAAACTTGTTTAAATATAATTGTTTTATAAATATACTCCATATATTGATTAAAGATATCAATTAATCTAGTTTTTAAAGGTACCACTGGCTTAGAAAACAGCCGGTCAAAAACATAGCAATATATGTATGTATTGCATATACGAGGCATGTTTTTTAAGTAAGTACCGTTTTGGTATTAAAAAAAAAGAACGTGCAAAGATATCGCATAATTTTATTTTACATGAAAGCCTCTACCTTAATCTACTTTTCTACATAATTTTCATGAATTTTTAGGCACTTGTCATAACGCGGCACCAGTATTTGAATACCCTCCTTAAAAAAATTCTGCCGCCTGATTTGTTAACCACTGCATCACAAATGTTTTGACTTCGTTATCATCTTGAAGACGCCGACAGCCCAGGTGTTTCTTCAAGTGCAGGAACAAATGGTAATCGCTGGGCGCCAAAATCAGGGCTGTATGGAGTATGATGAGTTTCCACATTTAAATGATTTGATGAGATCTTTGGTCCGATTAGCCACACGTGGACTTCTTTTGTTCTGGATTGCACGACGCAGATTTTTCAATGTCTCACAATAAGACGCTGCATTGATTGTCTCATTACGAGGCAGACACTCCTCTAGCAATACGGACGCTCACTCCGTTCTTCATCATGCACATTTGTGCGGCCATCTAAATGCTCTCACCCATTTCCTTACCATTCCATCACTGATAATGTTTCGTCCGTAAACTTCAACGATCTCACGATGAATATCTATCGGTTTTACGCCTTTAGCACTAAGAAATCGTATAACAATCAGCGTGACTCAGGATTGTCGGAGGCATCTTAAACACTCAGTAAATAGCGTATACAATGAAGAAAATTAATGGACATTATGTATAAAAGTAGATTAAGCTACAGGCTTTCATGTAAAAATAAAATTATTGCGATATCTTTGCACGCCTTTTTACTATCACTTACTATATATAAGGGGAAGTATTGCGATCGTGAAAATTTTCGAATTCCAGTTTTCAACGGGAATACACGTTTTAGGGTCCCCTAAGTCCAAATAACCAAGTCCCGCAAAAAGGTCTGTGTGTGTGGTAACTCCCGGGCGGAAACGGTAATCCTATGAAACTGAAATTTCATATTTAGGACAATTATACGCCCGAGACGTGACAAAACCTTTTTCATCAAAATGAGCTTACCAGAAGAGGCACTATATACAATGCATTTTGCACCTTTTTTCGATTTTCTCGAAAACGGTTCCGACGATTATGATTAAACTCGCTATATCGATGTATAATTTAATGGGTTTAGTATCATGTAGGTTTTATTCTGATTAAAATGGTCTGACAGGGCTTAAATGCCGATATTTTCATTTTTTTTTTCCTGTAAAGTACCTTTAATTTTGTGATTCTATAAAAGTATCTATATTATCTTGTTAACGCTGATAAAAAACAGGTAAATATATAAATTGAATAAATTCGATACCCAACTAAAGGAGAAAACAGAAAACATATTTTTTTATTGCAAATTTTTCATTTTTGAATATAAGAGCAGTAATATACATGCATGATATACCATTGGAAAGCTAAAGATTTTAGAAAAAATATTATCTCATACACAAGCTTATAAAAGTTAATGGAGAGTGATAAAAAGCCGATAAAACTAACTGATTGTTTTAGATAATAATATAATAGATTTTTCAATGAAACACATGTTTCTATAGAAATTTAATTTAATTAATTCTTTAATAGTTTCACGTATTTTTATCTCTAACTGTATTTGAAAAATCTTTTATTGATTTTAAAAATGGAGGTAAGTGAAAGTCGTGTGTTGTCCGCACGAGATTTTTTTATTTCCAAAACGGTACTCAATTAAAAAAACATGCCTCGTATATGAAATTTTAATCTCCAATCAATGAGAAAATATTTATAAATAATATGTTAATAAAATAAATTTGGAGAGTAAGAGAAGGTTTTGCAAATTGATAGTGCAACGTATTAGCGAAAAAACCAGCAGCCCGATAAACTAGAGCATGCATTTAGACTTGATAAATCGGGACTACTTTCCAATTTTTAAAATATGATTAAGTCGTTTAAACGATCTTTAACCCAACCCAGATTTTTGACTAACTACTGTTTCACATGAGCTAGATTTTTTATGAGCTGAACGAACGACTGCAATTGAAAGGAATAGAAACTTGTTTCTTTGCTTGCTCGTCAAAGAAGGGAATTATTTCATCAACACGTAATAACTTGTGTTGAAAAGTGGATTATATATGACAATCATCGCATGTCAAACAGAATCACCTTCAATTCAAAAAATCTGGTGCGGGCAGTACATGACTTTCACTTACCTCCGTTGTTAAAATCAATTAAATAATTTTCAAATACAGTTAGAGAAAAAAATGAGTGAAACTAATAAAGAATTATTTGAACTGAATTTCTATAGAAACACGTGTTTTATTAAAAAATCTACTTACATTATTACCTAAAAAAATCAGTTAGTTTTATCGAATTTTCATCACTCTCTATTAACTTTTAAAAGCTTGTGTATAACATAATATTTTTTTCTAAAATCTTTCTCTTTCCAACGGTATATCATACATGTATATTACTGTTCTTATGTTCAAAAACAAAAAAATTGCATTAAAAAAATATTTTTTCAGGTTTCTCCTTTAGTTGGGTATCGAATTCATTTAATTTATATATTTATCTGTTCTTCATCAGTGGTAACAAGATAATATAGTTATTTTTATAGAATCAACCAAATTAAAGGTACTTTAGAGAAAGAAAATTTAAAATATCGGCATTTAAGCCCTGTCAGACCATGTTAATCAGAATGAAACCTACATGATATTAAAGCCCATTCAATTTTACATCGATTTAGCGAGTTTAATCAAAGTCGTCGGAACCGTTTTCGAGAAAATCGAATAAAGGTGCAAAATGCACAGTATAAAGTGCCTCTTCTGGTAAGCTCATTTTGATGAAAAAAGTTTTGTGACGTCTCGGTCGTACATTTGTCTTAAATATGAATTTCATTTTCATAGGATTAACCGTTTCCGCCCGGGAGTTACCACACACACAGACCTTTTTGCGGGACTTGGTTATTTGGACTCAGGGGACCGTAAAATGTGTATTTCCGTTGAAAACTGGAATTCGAAAATTTGTGCGAACGCAATATTACTATTTATAGTAAATGAAAGTAATAAGTGAAACTAATAAAGAATTAATGAATTTCTATAAAAACATGTGTTTTATTAAAAAATCTATTTATATTATTATCTAAAATAATCAGATTTATCGGATTTTCTTCACTCTTTATTAACTTTTACAAGCTTGTGTATAAGATAACATTTTTTCTAAAATCTTTGCTATCCAACGGTATATCATACATGTATATTCCTGTTCTTATGTTCAAAAACAAAAAAATTGCATTAAAAAATATTTGTTTCTGTTTTCTCCTTTAGTTGGGTATCGAATTCATTCAATTTATATATTTACCTTTTTTTCATCAGTGCTAACAAGGTGACATGGTTATTATTATAGAATCTACAAAATTAAAGGCAATGTAGAGGAAGAAAATTTAAAATATCATCATATTAAAGACCATTTAATTTATTTCAATCAGAATGAAACCTACATGATATTAAAGCCCATTAAATTTTACATCGATAAAGCGAGCTTAATCAAAATCCTTAAAGTCGATTTTAGTGAAAAAGTTGCTGTAATTCGATTATGCCCACCCCTAATAATTTTCTCAAATATGAAATTTCAGTTTTGTACGTCTTTTCGTTTTAGACTTACCACATACGAAAACACACACAGAACTTTTTTCGGGACTTGGTTATTTGGACTCATGGGAACCTAAGTCGTGTATTTCCGTTGAAAACTGGAATTCGAAAATTTTTACGATCGCAATACTTTCCCTTACTGTATATAGTAAGTGAAAGTAAAATTTATAAAATAAATATTTAATGTTTACTGTCGGTAGACTGAGGTCCGTACAGGGGCCGTTCATTTTTCAATCATCAACAAACAGTTTATCCAACACCATGCTGCCAAGAAATAGAGCCCGCACCAGCCAGCAATGGTAAACAGGAAAGAACCCATTTTCCTTCATAGTAACGCCCGACCTCATCTATACTAATATTATAAAGCTGAAGAGTTTTGTTTGTTTGGTTGTTTGAACGCACAAATCTCAAAAACTACTGGTTCGAATTGAAAAAAATTATTTTCGTGTTGGATAGTCCATTTATCGAGGAAGGCCGTAGGCTATATAGCATCACGCGACCAATAGGAGGGAAGAATCACTTTCCAAGAATGTGGAAAAAACGGAGGAAATAGACCTCGCATCCCAATGATTTACCTTTAAATTTATAGAATAATATAATTTCCCGTTGAATTATATTTTGTCGTAACAATTAATAAATCACAAGGGATAGGAATCGATTTACGTCAAGAATGCTTTCCACACTGCCAACTACAGAGAGTGTCAAAACTATTCGGAATACCTATTTCTTTTCATTTAATAATTATACTTCACAACTATTAAATTATATAATCATTTTTAATTCATAAATCTTTAAAAGAGACTTCCATAAAGCAAAATCACGAACCAGATAACCGAAATGTTTATTTTTTTTTCAAGATTAAACAATTAATTTTGTGAAATTACCAGATCATTCAGTGTCAAAAGTATTCGGAAATCGTTTTGTTGTTTAAATCGGAAATCCTATTGTTTAATGGTTACAAATGTTCAAATTCTCACTAAATTCCAAATCGGAAACCACTTAATACAGAATTCCTTCGACACTTATTTTTATATTTTTCATAAATTAACGTTGAAACCGTTGAATATAAAATGACGTGATTTTTGGGTTCGTCTAATGTATACCTTCCTCTTAACATGATAAAGTGATTAACAACTCTTTAAAAACAGAAATAATAACTCAAAAGCAAGTAAATTACATAATGATAGTGAATTCTGAATACTTTTAAAGCTCATTGTATATGTCGCATTGTCAAGATCGGGTTGCGAAGAAAATGAGTACGTTCTTCTGCCACAAGATAATAAGATAAATGAAGAGGTACTTTAAAATATATTTTTTTTGAAAACTGCTAAATCCCGATTTTAATACCAGAAATTCGCGGACGAAGTCGCTGGTAACAACTAGTGTTTCAATATAGACAATGAATAAATTAAAGGAGTTAGTCTATGAAGTCCTACCACAACCCCCATATTCTTCTAATCTTTCCCCTAAACATTAACTTCCTTTTTTTTTTTTTTTTTTGTTTGGACAAATATTTGTTAGGAAATTTGCTTAGCAATTATTTAGACATTTAACATACGTGACTCAAAACCTTTTTTCAAATCTGGATTAGAAAACTTGGTTAGCCGATGGAAAAGTGTACAGAAAATGACGGTAAATACTTTGCACAAGAAATCTGTTACTGTTTATGGACGGAGTCCTGGAACGTTCCAGAGGACACGATAATAAATGGTTATAAAAGTGTCAATTAAGAAATAAAAAATAAATTGTTTATAATAATAAATATTTGATACTATTTTAGTAATCATTTATTGATCTGGATTTTATTCATCCCTTATTTACGTTTTTTTAGAAATCTTTAATCCTCAATTAGTTTTTTTTTTTTTAAACTGCATGATAATGTATATGTATTTATTTATATTTATAAATAAACAAACCATTTTCAAGATTATTTAAATTATTATTTTTATTTATAAAGCTTTTACTTGACTGAGATATCTCAATTTATTTTTATTTATCCAATAAGTACTAATCGTTTAATTTTCATATCATTGTCCTAAGTTCTCTTTTGGTTCAATATTTGTACAGTATATCTTTGGCCGCTCTACAAAAGAAGTCTTTGATACATTTCTTTATTTATTTAATTTTTAGACATCACTACGTTTCAGCCCCAGGGCCATTTTCAAGCATCTGTAAGCAATTAAAAGTTTTTTTATCGCATTAATACATTTTTTTTATTTTATTTTTTCTCAATATACATCTAATGTCAATTTGAATAAATAGATTTTTTCCATTTTTAATTAAATGATACAATATATTATGATCCTTTTGAAAACAGGTGCTTTTAAAATTTGATACTGCTATTAATTTACGACACCGCTGAGGAAACGGTGAAAGAACAGATGTGCATAATAATAACATGGATATGCATGGTAGGTAATGCGTTTATTAAAAATAATTTATTAAAATGTTGACATTAGATGTATATTGAGAAAATAATAATTGTAAAATGCTATAAATAATTTTAATTGTTTACAGATACTTGAAAATGGCCCTAGGGGCTGAAACGTAGTGATCTCTAAAAATTAAATAAATAAAAAAAATGTATCAAAGACTTCTTTTGTAGAGCGGCCAAAGATATATCGCGCTAATCATTTACAATTTTTATATTTCATTTAACACTAATCAGAGAGATACACTTTATTTATAAACAAAACAAAATTAAAGTTTAACTTATAGTTAAACTTTAACATAGTTAAAGTTTAAATCACTGCTATCTCAGGGATATTTCTACTGTATAACTTTACCTAACACAGTTATTATAAAAACATTTTTAATTTGCAGCAATTAAAAAAAAAAAAATGAAATAGTCGCGAGCAAAGCCGCGAGTTACAGCTAGTTTACTATAAATACAATTTTTTTTATCCTTTTTTACTCTTTTTAATTTTTTTTCTATTTATTTTTCCTGTTTTTTTTTTTGTTTTTTTCTCTTTTCCTTCTCTACCGTTTCAATCTTTGTGGATGAACTTATTCATGACAAAGTAAGGAGCGTTGAGGATTTTGGATTGTAAGGATTGGATACGAGAGGAACTGGATGGTTTGGTGGAGTCCCATAGCTCAATTCCGTAAGTCCAGATAGGTCTTATAATAGTCATGTAGATGAGTCTTTTGTAGTTAAGTGGAAGATTAAAACGTTTGTCTAGTAAGTGTTGAAGTAGTCGAAAACGTCGTGCAGCTTCTTGTCGTTTCAGTCTTGTATGAGGGTTCCAAGTAAGGCGTTTGTCAAGGTGCAGTCCAAGATATCGGATCTGTTCAACCGGGACAAGAGGAGTATTATTGAAGGAGACAGTAAGGCAGGATGTCATAGGTTTACGACGAAGGGTAAATATTTGATGGGATTTGTTGGAATTTATTTTTATTCTCCAGTTCTGACACCGTACTTCTAGGTCTTTGATGTGCACTCGAAGAGTTTGAGAGGCGATAAATGGATCATTATGAACTGATAACACGCAGGTATCATCAGCATAGGTAGAAAGGAAAGTGTGGGATGGGTTGGAATATCAGCTGTAAAGAATATGTAAAGAAAAGGTCCCAGGATACTGCTTGAGGAACACCAGCAGTCTGAGTAAAAAGGTATGTGTAGGAACTATTGTGATTTATTGTGATGGATCTGTTAAAGAGGTAGGATTGAATAATAAGGAAGTACACCAAAGATTAAATTAAAAAAATATATATATTTATACATCATAAAACCACATACTAAAAAATCACACCATCATAAATAAAAACAATATCACAATAACAAACACGTAGCACCTAAAATCAATATCTCTATATTTAGAAAATTATGTTAAAATTAAAATTAAAATATAAATTACTATAAGTAAAGCATAGATGGACATGCATGTCCCTCCAATTATACCTGTTACAAGTAGATGTGATAGTGTATAATTCCCAGACAGTCGAGAACCACACTTTCTGCTATCATTGCCACGTCCTTTATATCGACACCTATGTCCTCCATGAAGCTCCTCGTTGAACCTGGCACAGCTCCGCGGGCTCCGAACCAAAGGCCTTTTACGTAGAAGTCTCTCTCGCCATAGCTCTCGCGGAACTTTTCCTTGAGAAAAGGGATACATTTTTCGTAGATATAAATAAAATCTTTAAAATTTAGTTTAAATAAAACCCTCACACAAGATTGAAACGACAAGAAACTGCATGACGTTTTCGACTACTTCAACACTTACTAGACAAACGTTCTAATCTTCCCCTTAACTACAAAAGACTCATCTACATGACTATCATAAGGCCGATATGGACATACGGAGTAGAGCTTTGGGGCTCTACTAAACCATCGAATTCTTCCCGTATCAGATCCCTACAATCCAAAATCCTTCGTAAAATCCTCAATGCTCCTTACTTTGTCACGAACAAACTAATCCATAAAGACCTCAATGTTCCGTATGTTGCTGATTTGGCCCGATCTAGATACCATTCTTTTCATGACAAACTCCATTCCCACCCTAATCCTCTTGTTTCAATACTTTCTTCCTCTTCAATTCCTGACAATCCTCTGAGGCGTCTGAAAAGAAGATGGCCCCGAGACCTTCTAGTTTAGGATATTTTTAGAGTACTTCCATTGGGAAGCTTCTCTACATGTGTTTCATGCATTTTTATATTCCACTCAAATTTACTTGTTGTATTCCATTATACAGTTTTAAATTTCAATTAATAAATGAAAAAAAAAGTTTAAATAAAACTTTTCATGTTAATGTATTAGACTAAAACGTTTTGTTCTATTGTATATTTATCTATATTTAATAGCGTTTTATTATTTAATTTTCAAATTTTATGAACGGAGGCCTGTGGCTTTACGACACACGCGCGGACACATAGACCATTTTTTGGGACTTGGTCATTTACTTACCAATACGCTATAACGTGTATTTCCGTTGACAACTTGAATTCGAAAATTTTCACGATCGCAATACTTTCCCTTACTATATATTTCATGTATAGATAAGAGAAACTAAAAACGGTTATTTCATGTGTTACAGCCCAATTTTTGTTTTTTTCAGCGAATAATTTAAAAGCTTTGTTTTTGAAAATATGAAAATATAGTTTAAAGACGCGGGGCGAGAGTTCGCTGGATGGTTATTCAGCCTCCCTAAGACGATTGATCAACGAGGCAGGTGACCAGGAAGTGGAGCAGTTATTTATGCCGGAGTTCCGCCCGGCGAGGTCCTATTGTCCGCCTTCGCTGATGGATAGTATTCGGCAAAAATACAAAACCCCCCCGGCCCTCAGGAAATGGTTGCGGTTATTAATGACTCATTACCGCCCCCACCGTGTTGCACCATTTCTCTCCCGCCGCCCCCCGAAATATACCAATATTCCGTTCCTTTCTACGTTTTTTCGACTCGATGTCATGGCCGATTTCACTCGGCGAACAAACGCTATTGTCGACATGCTATTATATTCGAAAATACAATAGGAAACAGGTTCGATTATTTAGTACCGTCAGCGGAGACGGGCTTCCGAAGGTGGGCTCGCGAACGACTCGGATGTCGGTGCATTGTTCTTCCAAAATACATTTCCCCGAAGTGCCGGGGATATCAGTCATGCGATAAGTCCCGTCCATGTCATTGTTCCAAGAATCTGAAAAATCATTTTGTCAAGTGTCGTGTCATACTCTTTCTTCATATTCAATGTTAATTAAAAATCAGAGCATTGTTTTATTTGATTTAATGGACAATGCTTCGGACACGGTTAATAATTAAGTAAAATAAATCAGAAGTCAAAAGAATCACATAACAATCGTTCGGTCTTTGATGTGCATGATTTTTAGGCTGCTGGTCCTTCGGTATTACCGGACTTATAAAAATATGTCATTTGGTTATATCCTTATCAATAGTATGCTATGTATCAATTTCTAAACATTGTAATATATTCAGTTGTTTCACATGAAATGTCCGTTTTTATAGTTTCTGAAATACATAAAGGATTTTGCAGGTCTCTGTTGTTTTCTTCCGAATTTTCACATATTTAAAGTAAACAGTTACTAATCCTCTACCTTTGTATCATAAACATTAGCTTCCCAATTAATTATCCACCTTTTAGTATACCTCCAAATATGAACATGGAAACACGCGATTTTCGAGTAATATGGAAATATTAATGAACAGAATATTCGCCGTTAGTTTGCTAAGTTTTCAGCTGGGGATACCGACTTGGAAAACTTGCCCCGAAGAACACCTCCGTCCGTAATAGACAACGATGTCCTCAAACATACAGTAGAAGGAACCCCCTACCAAACAGTTAAAAGACTCTCAGCACAACTAAATGCAAGTGCATCTACCGTTTACAGACATTTAAAGTGTATTAGGAAAGTAAAAAAGCTCGAAACATGGGTACCTCATGATCTCACTGAGCGACAGCAAGACCCCCTGTTTTAAAACATATCGTGCAAAAAAGTTCTTCCGGACCCACCATATTCTCCCGACTTGTCTCCAACAGATTACCACCTGTTCAGGAATTTAGACAACTTCGTCAAAGGAAAACATTTTGAAAATGATGATCAAGTGAAAAGTGCGTTTTTAGATTTTGTTTCACTTCAAAGCTCAGAGTTTTTCAGTTCGGGGATAAAAAAGTTGGTTTCACTTTGGGAAAAATGTGTAGAAAAAGAAGGTAAATACTTCGAATAAAATTATCTTGTTTTCATATCGTATTTTTAATAAAAATCCTTTATCTTGAAAACGGACATTTCATGTGACACAACCCAATAGCATAGGATCAGGGATACAGCAAGAACGGTAGCACGCTCGCTCCTCTGAAGAGTGAAGGAAGTATACAAATAGTTTACCCATCACTTCCTCAAGTACGGATAACTCGACCTTTAGGTAAGTTGACCGGATATTTAGATGGGCAAAACGGGACAACACCGAGAAGCAGGGGGAAGGTATCAACAAAAATTTTCATACACAATTAAAAAAATATCATAATATTTTCTTTATTTTTAACATAAGTACAATTTATAAATATGAAAAATGTATAATATTTTATTCTTTCACAGACTTTTTATTTGAATGAATTTGTTTCAGTAGATTGTTGTCATTTTTAAAAATATTTTAAAGATCTTCATAAGAATTTGTCAAATTATATTTGACACATAAAATGGCTTTCAAAGTTTCTACAGTTAATTTTGATTTTTCTGATCTCCACACTTACTGTAAGAAATAACGTATAATTGTATGTTTTGATTCTCAAAGATAAATTCAAATTTTAAATTAATTTGTGATTATCTAACTGTTCTTTAGTTTACTACAATATTAGATTTCTTTAAAAAATTACTAAAATGTTATAAACACATAAAGTACAAATATGCGTTTCACATCGGCAAAATTTCGCCGAATTAATTTGCCTTAAACATAGTTTACATGAACACATTTTATTGTTGTTTATACAAAAACAAATTGATTGACTTAAAATATTTGCAATTTCATTCGTTTATTTCTTCCTAAACTTTCTTTAAGGTTAAGGTCGGTGATATAATTTTTGCCATCAATATAAAATATGAAGACTAGGAGTATTTTAAGCGAAGTTTAAGAAAATGTATGTATTTATGAAATATATAATTATTGGGTTGTGTCACATGCAGCAGATTTGTAATATTTATTTGTTTAATTACCTAAAACAAATTGAAGGATTATTAGAACGCAAAACGATGATTTTCATAAATATAGAATTATACTTAATTGTAAAAGTCGAGACTTTTAAAAAACCTCGCAGTAAGCGGGACAAATTTTGAAAAATCGGGGGGGGGGGACGTCTAGTCACCTTGCCTTTAGGATATTAACGGAGGAGACACTGGAGGTGACGCCGAATACAGAACCAGAACATCCGATCAAAGACAGTCTTACTATGCAATCGGAACATCATAAGATTTTGCAATTTTTAAAATTAAATTAAAAAATATAAAATAATTGTTTGTGATCATCCTTAATAATTACCCTTAGCATCCCCTATTTCAAATATTTTTAAATAGATAAACTGTAGCAAGAAGGTGATGCTTCTGTCACGAAAGATCCCTTTTTACTAAACATTATTGTTATTCTTTATTTATTTTTTTATTTTTATTTATTGAAATATATTACAATTCGTTTCTATATGAACATTAGTAATAGTGATATAAGATCCCTTCACACAATATATACAGTATACAATGATAAAGTCAAATTAAATAAAATATAATTTCTTTTCTTTTTTATTTTTTTTTTAAGTTTTCTGAATATAAACATTTAAAAAAGCACACACTGCCTTCCATTCCTCACCCAATCACTTTATTTCACTAGTCTTTTATCATTTTTTCATACTAGTCGACGTTTCGGGGCTGTTTCCCCATTTTCAAGACTGAAACATTTTTTTTTTATACTTTCATTAGTGAATAAAATTACATTATTTAAATGTTTGTCTTTGAAAAATTAAGCTCAGCAATTTGTCATAATTATTTTAAAACTAACTAACATTAATTACCTTATTCCTTTTTCATTATACAATTGCTACATCATTTTTCATCCTTCACTCCATCTCATAGCACACTGCTACTTGTCTATATTGGTGTTCATTGGCTCACTGTTTCTATTATTTTCCAATTTTAAACTTTGTGCCTTTCCAGTATTCCTGTGTAATACTTGTGCTTTTTATTTAAAAATAAAAAATAAGAATAAATAAAAAGCACAAGGATTACACCGGAATACTGGGAAGGTACAAAGTTTAAAATAGAAATATAATGGAAACAGTGAGCCAATATAGACAACTAGCAGTGTGCTATGAGATGGAATGAAGGGTGAAAAATGATGTAGCAATTGTATAATGAAAAAGGAATAAGGTAATTAATGTTAGTTAGTTTTAAAATAATTATGACAAATTGCTGAGCTTAATTTTTCAAAGACAAACATTTAAATAATGTAATTTTATTCACTAATGAAAGTATAAAAAAAAAATGTTTCAGTCTTGAAAATGGGGAAACAGCCCCGAAACGTCGACTAGTATGAAAAAATGATAAAAGGCTTGTGAAATAAAGTGATTGGGTGAGGAATGGAAGGCAGTGTGTGCTTTTTTAAATGTTTATAAAATATAATATATATATACAAAATAAAAAACAAACAGCAAAATATAATTGAGATAAGTACAAATAAATGAAATAATAAATACAAACAAATGATATATATAGAATTAGATAATAATAAATATAAAAAACAAAACAAATCAAAATATCAACCTATAATTGAGATAAATCAAAATTTGGCAAATAAATAAACATCATACAAACAAACATAACTATATTCAATATATACAACTGCTATAGGGACCCTAGACTGGGCTTTTTCCTCCACTTAGAATCCAAGAGATCCCAGCGCCTCGCTCTCAGCCGCGTCACTGGTGTGACTCAGTGGAGGCCGAACTAGGGCGCAATAGCCACAAACATACTCTAAATATTATTAACTTTACATTTTTATTCTTACCCTATTTTATCAGAACTTTGCTACTTTTATGACAGAGACATAGGCATTCTGTATAATCAGCATTGACTTATTCGACACACCTTCCTTGATTTAGATTTTCTAGGAAAGGGATGCATTTTTTCTTTTATCTCGCTATCCGAAAAAAATTTCCCCTCGTGAAGCTCTGATTGTCGAAACATGATAGATAACCCGACAATGAAACAGATGATCTAGCATTTTATTTGTCTCATCAACTATTCCAACAATTAATGATAGATAGGAAACCCAACGATTATGACACCCAATCAATCCATTTAGTTATTCTATTCTATTCTTAACTTTAGTTCTATAGATGATTGAACTCATCAGTAACGCTCCTTCAATGAATAGGATCTGATCTCAATGGAATCGTTTACAGAAAACATTTGAATCGCTTAAGGGAACCACGTTTGTTATAACATTATAAAGTATGATGCGACTATTAATACTCTTAAACTTTCAGCTTTCCTTCTACCCTATATACGGGAATCCTCTTTCTTCAACAACTGGAAATTTTTAAGTTTTTACAATGGTAACATAAACTTCACGTGGACCTAGAATAGTCAATGCCTGAGATCTGACTTGTAAGGATTTTTATAACTTACTATTGGGTTGTGTCACATGAAATGTCCGTTTTCAAGGTAAAGGATTTTTATTAAAAATACGATATGAAAACAAGATAATTTTATTCGAAGTATTTACCTTATTTTTCTACACATTTTTCCCAACGTGACACCAACTTTTTTATCCCCGAACTGAAAAACTCTGAGCTTTGAAGTTAAACAAAGTCTGAAAACGCACTTTTCACTTGATCATCATTTTCAAAAAGTTATTCTTTGACGAAGTTGTCTAAATTCCTGAACCGATGGTAATCTTTCAATTTTTGGACGGTATCTAACTATACCGCTCATTGAGATCATGAGGTACCCATGTATCGAGCTTTTTTACTTTCCCAATACACTTTAAATATCTGGAAACGGAAGATACACTTGCATTTAGTTGTGCTGAGAGTCCTTTAACTGTTTGGTAGGAGTTTCCTTCTACTGTATATTTGAGGATATCGTTGTCTATTACGGACGGAGGTCTTCCTGGGGGCAAGTTTTCCAAGTCGGTATCCCCAGCTGAAAACTTAGCAAACCAACGGCGAATGGTCCGTCAACACTCCCTTCCCCGAACGCCTTGCAAATTTTTCTAGCGGCCTCAGCTGCTAAATGGCCGAGTTTAAACTCGTACAACAACAGAGAACTGCAAAATCCTTTATGTTTTCAGAAACTATAAAAACGGACATTTCATGTGAAACAACCCGATACATTCGATTATAACAGACATGTTTGAAGAATACTAAACCCTTGTCCAGAGTAGGTTCATACATTTATAAGTTCACACCTCTTACACTAAACTCTCTCATTGGTTAATCCTGTGAAAGAGATCTAACTTAAATAATCTGTGGCCGGAGGAGTCACCTGAGGTGTAGTGGCTAGCATTAAAACCTTCTATGCCCAAAGTCGCCGGTTCAATCCTGGTACAAAATCGATAGTTATACCTTTTCTCGAAGGACGTAAAGAGCTATTTAATTCAATTAAATTTAATCCTAATTAAACCAGGATAGGCAAAATTTAGAAGTGAGTGAGAGTGTCTTTTCTTAAACATATTTAGAAAAATATATATAATCTTTCAACTTACTTAGCTCCCTTAACGAATCCTGCAAAAGCACTTGGCTGTGACTAAGATTCTTCACTTTCATCCATTTGCATTTGTTGGACAGATTTAACACAATTCCCCCTGAAATTTGACTAACTATGTCGGGGCAAAATAATAACCTTCTGTATTTAATACATACTCTATTCCTCGCTGGGCCACACCTGTAAAATGAATTCTGTTTGGATTTATGTTTGACTACAATAGACTAATGCCTATTATCATTTTCATCCTCGAAGCATTTATCAGGAAAATAGTATTTTAGGTTCACTGCGGAGATATGATATTATACGATTTTTATTCTTGTTTTCCGCCTGAAAAACTTAAGGACCAACCTTGAAAAAGGAGGATAATATAAGACTACCTATTATTAATTAGCTATGAAAAAAAAATTTATGAGAATTTTCGTACAAAATTAAATGTTTGCTTCGAGCATTACGTCATCAGAGTAGTTGGGCAAGGTAATGGTGAGAATATGAACCTTTTCATTCCTTGGTTCATAATACCAAGCAGAAAATTGTGATTTGTTTATTGCATTGAATATCAGACCATCATAATAATTTTTTTTTTTTTTTTTTTTGTTTATTGAGATATATTACAATTTGTAACAAAATGAACAATAATAATATTGATATGAGACCACATTCAAAAAAATTAATTCAATATATATATATATATATATATATATACAATAAAATAATAATAAATAAAAAACAAAACAAATCAAAACAACAACCTATTATTGAATCATAATAATAGATTCGACGTTAACAGGTTCAATCGTTTTTCTTTTATTTTTAATTTCAGCTATTGTTATTTAATGATTCATTTTCCTCACAAAAGTTAGAAACTTATATTATATTATATTAAACCAAGCAATTTGTAATGTCGTATCTCTGCAGTGAACCAATTATGATATTTTCCTCAAACAATCTGTTATTCTTTCGGCATCCAAAAATATGCAAGCTGCTCTTTCCCACGTCATCAATATCTGTCTTTTACATCACAATATTCTCGTCTTTAGTACATCAAATCTATACTAATATTATAAAGCTGAAGAGTTTGTTTGTTTGAACGCGCTAATCTTAGAAACTACTGGTTCAAATTGAAAAATTCTTTTTGAGTAGGATTGTCCATTTGTCGAGGAAGGTTATAGGCTGTATAACATCACGCTGCGACCAACAGGAGCGAAGAATCAGTGGAAAATCTGGGAAAAAACGGGTGAAATCAACCTCGCATCCCAATGATTCTAAATGATTTACCTTTTAATTTTAAAATAATTCAATTTTCCGTTGAGTTATCTTTTGCCGTAACAATTAATAAATCACATGGGCAAAAATTTAAACACGTAGGAATCAATTTAGGTCAAGATAAGGTTGTCGAGAAAATCAGTATATTCTTCTTCCACAAGAATATAAAACCATAAATATCATTTACGCAGAAATACTTTAAAATATTAGTTTGTCCGAAAAGTTCGTAGAGATTTTTAAAATAAAATTTACCTTTAATTTGTCCACTAAAAATGAATCACGAAGCTAATATTTATTTATATGCCTTTAATCCTTATGTAATTAAATATGTTTACACACTGAATTCGTCTCTATTAAGCCTCAGTAGTGTAGTTTATTGCAAACCAACATGAGTGACGGCTCGGTTCATTTTCGGCATATTATGCTGTTCTTTTTGAAAAAAGGTAAAAAAGCATCCCAAACTGCAAGAAAAATTGGTGCAGTGTATGGCAGCAATTCAATTGCTGACAGCATGGTTCAGAAGTCGTTTTCGCGATTAACATAAGGGAAAAAAAAAAAAAAAAAAAAAAAAACATAAGGAGATTTCAATTTGGAAGACCAACACCGGGCTTACCGGAGCTCAACTCTTGACATCGAGGATATTATGACGGTCGTCACAAACAATCCACAAATTACTGTCTGTGAGATAGCTACATTATTATACATTTTGAGCTCCTACCACAAAACCATACGGACTATGGTACTGTGCCCAGTTAGATCTATTGAAGGCAGCAATTGAAGAGAAACGGCCAGAGTTGACGAATCGGAAAGGAGTGCTATTCCACCAAGACAACGCTAGACCCATGTGTCTTTAAGGACTGGGCAAAAGTTATTAAGCTTCAGATGGGAGGTTTTACCTCACCCGCCGTACTCTCCTCACATTGCTCCTTAGGATTTCCATCTTTTCCGTCCCCTCAAAAATTTTCTTCAAGGCTAATTCCCTTCTATATTCTACTCATATTTTTATAAGTTAAATTCCCATACTCTTTAGAATATGACTTCAAAACGGAACTTTTATTGTTCTACAGGAGTATGGACAGTGATTTTTGGAAAAAAAGGATAATGTACCTTTTAAGCCGTTGGAAAAGGTAATCGCTAACGGTGGTAAATATTTTGTAGATTAAATAAATAAATTTTAAAACAGCTTAAGTTCATCAATTTTAATTTATGTCTAAATTTCTCTACGAACTTTCCGGACAACCCAATAAATTCTTTTAAAAATGTCTTAATAGCGATCATAATAACAGAAAGTGACGCTGACGAAGTCGCGAGAAACAGCTAGTATTATATAATTGTATATTTAGATTAGTAATATTTTAGACTTGTAAAATTAATAATAATACTGACAAAAACAATTCTATATTTCATATTCAATCATGCCAACATCGTTTCTCATCAGGGTTAATGAGGTTTTATACTGAATATATTATGAATAGAAACAACATATTTTTTCTTTATTTTACTTATCTGTACTAATATTATAAAGTTGAAGAGTTTGTTTGTTTGTTTGTTTGAACACTCTAATCTCAGAAACTACTGGTTCGAAATGAAAAATTCTTTTTGTGCTGGATATTCTATTTATCTAACCTTCAGTTAATCGTACCACTCGCAAGCGTTAGCCACTTGGTCACATAATTTGTCTAATTCGTATTTTTGGTAGTGAATATTTTTGATAAGTTCATTAAATTTATTTGTATATATTTTATAAAATGTGTACCAGGTGGCTAACCAAAAAGTAACCTTCCTGTAAATAAAACATATGTTTTTAGTGTAGTTGATAAAGCTTCTATGAAGATAATAAAATGTGCTTTTTTTTGGTTATAAAAGTTTAAATTTATATGTAAGAATTAGTTTTAATGAAACACGTTAAATTGGTGACCCTGACGTGATCCGAGAGCTGTGAGTACATAGTTTAATAAGCATTTTTACAAAAATGGCATCGTACTTTGAAGTCAGCCCTAACGGCGCAGTTCAACAGCAATGGGTGGACCAGCCTGCTGCCTATGGTACTGCTGGGACTTCGCACGGCAATACGGGATGACAACGTCACAAGTGCCGTCCAATTATAACTTTTATTTATTTAGAAATAATACAATCTGCCACAATCTTGGGCAATAAGTATTAGTGATATTAGAGTTCATTCATTCCTTATGTACACAAAATAAAGAAATAAAAATAAATGAATACAAAATAAATAAAATATAAAGAAGAATAAATAACCGTAAATAAAGATAAAAAGAAAATAAAAGAAATAAATAATAATAATCTTGGTCACATTCATACTTATATATACAATATTTACATACTGCCCCTGGGAACTCCGAATTAAACCCCGACGCCCACAAGTGGGTGTTGGGGCCCAAGGCTAGGAGATCCCAGCGCCTCTCAGTCAGTCGCGTCACCGGTCTAATAAGCCAGTGGAGACTGAGAGAGGGCGCTAGAGCCACAGACTCTCAGGCGTGAGTGGAGAAGCTGGCCATTGCCAACACTCAGCATTGCTTAGTTATAAGAGATCTCTAGGCCACTGCCGTTTCAACCTACGAGGAGGGTTATAGGGATGGCTGGAGCTAGATAGGGATTGGGATAAAGGATTAGGGATGTGAGTTAGCCTCTGGTGGAAGTTTAGGAATTTAGATGGGATTAAATCGAGGACAAATGGGATATTCAGATCTTTGTGTAAGGTCTTGTTTGTAACATAATAGGGAGCATTGACTATTGTTCTAAGGACTTTGGACTGAAAGGATTGGATACGCCTGATGTTCGAAAATTTAGTTGTCCCCCACAGTTCGAGTCCGTAGGTCCATATCGGTTTTAGAATCGTCTTGTAAATTAATAGTTTATTAGCAACAGAAAGTTTTGATGTTCTGTTTAGTAGTCTATATAGTTGGCCGTATCGTCTGTTGAGTTCTTGTCGTTTAAGTCGAGTGTGTGGGTTCCACGTTAGTCTTTTGTCTAGTAAGAATCCCAGATACCGGACTGTGTCAGAGCAGGGAAGGGGTATGGAGTTAAAATTGACTTGTGGACAGGATCTGCGGCGAAGGGTAAAGGTGATGTGCTTACATTTGGATTCATTAATTTTGATACGCCAATTAGCGCACCAAAATTCAATCAAGGATAGATGTCTTTGTAGATAGGAAGATGCAATTTCGGGATCTGATTGGGTTGATAAAATGGCAGTATCGTCGGCAAAGGTTGCTAAGAAGGTATCAGGATCCGTAGGTATGTCAGCTGTAAATAGGAGATAGAGGACAGGACCTAGGACACTGCCTTGAGGTACACCAGCCTCGATCAGGTAACTATTGGAAAATTCTGAACCAGAGCGGACTCTGAAGGAACGGTTTGAAAGGTATGATTGTAGGATTAGATATAAGGATTGGGGTAAATGGGTTTTTAGTTTGAAAAGCAAGCCATCGTGCCAGACCCGGTCGAATGCCTGAGCAACGTCCAGAAAGGCACCAGTGCAATATTGCTTGTTTTCAAGTGCAAAGGATATATGGTCAACCACTCGTAGGCCTTGTTGTACAGTGGAGTGCTGTGAGCGGAATCCGAACTGGTGGAAAGGAATTTCAATTAACTGTAGGATACGCTTGAGAAGGATTTTTTCAAAGATTTTTGAAAGGATCGGAAGGAGACTAATAGGCCTATAGGATGAGGTGTTGTTGGGAGGTTTACCAGGTTTGGGAAAAAGGAGAATGATGGAGTGTTTCCACACCAAAGGAAAGTGGGTTGTACGGAGGATACTATTATAGAGGTAGGTAAGGAATATAATTGCTTTTTGGGGCAGTTGACGAAGGATCTTAGAATTGAGGAGGTCATAGCCAGGAGCTTTTCGAGGTTTTAGTTTCTTTATAAGGAATTTGACCTCAGAGGGGTTAATAGCTTTAGGGGGTGGAGAGAGAGGAATTGGAGAGGAGAGGAATTCCTTTACGTTAGCTGTATGGGCAGGATTGAGCTCGGGGTGTGGGATAAAAACTTTAGAAAGGTATTTGGCAAATTCTTCCGCTCTAGTCTCATCCGACGAAGCCCAGGATCCATCTTCACGTCGGATGGGATGGGAGAAGAATTGGTATTTAAGAACTTTTTTGGTTACTTTCCAGAGGGAATTGTCGCAGATAGATAGTGAAGAAAGATAGGAATTGTAGGATTGGGATCGGAAGGTATCTAATTTCTTTTTAGCTAATTTGGTGTAATAATTGTAGGATTTACGATCGTCTGGGTGCCTGGTTCTTTGCCAGAGGGTTCTAGAGCGTCGTTTGGTATGGATTAGATCTAGGAGGTTTTGGGGTATAGGATTCTTCTGGTAGTATTTTGGGGAAGGAGAAGGTGAAGATGCATTCCAGGCTGCTTGTTGGATAAGGGTAGTAAAGGAATCAACTGCATCGTCAAGATCTTGTTGAGATTTGAGGGATACTCTGAGGTCTATTCCATCCGTTATTATTTCGCGGAAGAGGTTCCAATTAACTGGGCCTCTTAGGAATGATGGTGGAGGGAGTTTCGGAATAGGAGATAATGAGAGAGTCAGGGTAAGAGGGCTATGATCGGAGGAAAGGTCATCGAGCCGGGAAACGGAATGATTTAAAGGTCCTAGCCCTTTGTGGATAAAATAATCAAGGAGGTCGGGGTTACGGTGAAGATCAGTAGGCCAATAGGTAGGGGAATCGGGGGAGAGGATATTACAGTGAGTGGAATAGAGTGCAGACAGCAATGTTCGCCCGCGAGAATTTGTAGTTCTGGCTCCCCATTGCTGGTGTTTGGCATTTAAGTCCGCACCTATGAGGAAATGATGCCCTAAGGAATTAAGGAATAAATTAAATTGGATTTCGGAAATAGGTATTTTTGGAGGAGAGTATGCTGCAACTACTGTTATAGGAAAATGACGGGTTTGTATAATTACAGCAGTGGTTTGGAGGAAGTTATGGACTGGTAAGGGTAATAAATTATGGGAGAGGGAGCGATGGATGATGACAGCAGTGCCGGCATGAGCTGTTCCATCGGGATGGTCAGTTCGGTATATTTGGTAGTCTGGGATGTTGAATGATCGTTTGTTAGTTAGTCGTGTTTCAGTGATAAGAGCTACGTCAATACGTTTGTCGTGTAGTAATAAAGTTAGTTCATTAATATGATTTCGAACACCATTCGCATTCCAGAGGAGAATGGAAATGGAGTTGGATGGAATCATTTAGGGCTTTTTCAAGGCAGGAATTAAATTTGATACTAGGTTTGTTAGGACTGATATCAGAGGCATAACTATTGATTTTATTTCTGAGATGAATGATGTCATTAAACTGGTGAGGTCTGTGACATTTGATGGAGGAGGGATAGGAGAAATTTGATGCTGGGGAAGTTTTTGAGAATTAAAATTTTGAGGTGGTTGAGATTCAGGTTCGGGATGCTTGAGGGTATGTTGAACCGGCGTGGCCTCACACTGAGTAGACTGGTCACCACCACCAAGTTGTTGGGCGAACGAAACTGTCGGGTCGACGAATTTTGATGGGTTTCTCCTCGGTCTAGTCTCCTCTTGGCGCTGGGGCTTCAGAAATCTTGACTTGAGATTTTTGTAAATCTCGCAGCCTTTGTAATTCGCCGGATGTCCCTTGTGGCACAGAGCGCAAACTGCTGGGATTATCCGAGATTTATTGCACTGCTCAGACTTGTGCTGTTCACCACATTTAACACAGCGCGGTATGTGGTGGCAATACGTTTTCGTGTGGCCGTATGCTTGACAATTGTGGCATTGTATAATGTCTCTTTTTACATAGGGCTTTTCAATCTTTACTCTCGTGTAATAGAGTTTTTCCAATTCATAAATTTTTTCTACTCCTGGAGACGGTTCTAAGTCCACAAAAAATAGAGGTAAAGGAATTTTACTCCTGTCACCTGATTCTTCTATAATATCTTTCATGACATTAGTTATCTGACGCACTTTGAACCCAAGAGACGTCAGTTCTTGCTTTATTTCCTCAGCTGGTGTAGAGGGGTGTAAATTTCTTATTACCACCCTTAATGCCCTCTCCTCTCTTAGCTGATACGTGTGAAAATCAGCTTTTGTTTCAGTAAGATATTTTACTATTTTGCGGTACACATCAGCTGAATCGGGTGATATTTTTGTGTCATTGATACGCGTAAGACATGTGTAGCTTTTGTTATCAATGATTTTATTTAATTGGGTGCATAGTAGTTGAAAATTTCTTATATTTTTAACAAATATGGGAGGAGGGCGGGGATCTCTCGGTGTAGATTCTGATTCCATGACCTCTTTCTCGATATGGAGTACTTGGTAGGGGTTAGGAGTAAAAAAGGGAGATTCCTCAGTCATCCCTTGCGATGAAGTCCCGGGTTGTGGTTCCTGTTCGTTAGAAGCAGCTGATGAGGGGGGCGTAGGGCGTTTGTTATTACGTCTTTGCCTTTGCTTGACCGGGGAAGCAGAAGAGCCAGCTGACCTGGAGCGTTTAATGCTTGCCTTTCCCGCCATGACTTGGTGATAGTATCTCATTGATACATAAAAATAAAAAAATAAATAAAAAATAAAACAAAAAAAAAAAAAAAAATACGTCCGCGCGACCTTGACCTTGTTGTCCGGAGCGCGACGTGGCCCCTCCAGGGGTCAGTGGAAGACTGGCAAGCTGAGGAAGCTGAGTGGGGATCGCAATATGGCGAAAAAGATAAGGCTTCTCAGCTCTACTTCATACGACAACTAAGTAATCGTAAATATTACTACTTACAGTCAGTAGGATTAGTCCATTGTTGACAACGAATGTTGTTGCACAATCACTAATTGTTTATATGTAATAAAAACAATTATTACACACTAAAAACTGTTCATAAAGAAGAGACGATATAAAGACGTATGTTAATGAACTAGCGCAAGCGCAGAACTGACAAGTGCCGTAGAGATGACTTTCGGTCAACCTCTTCGGCTTCCTGGTGAATTTTTAGAAGAATCTAGGCAACGGGAAAGCGCTGGAGAGTTTGTACGACAACTAAGGGAGCAATTAGTGAGTCTCAGGCCTCTGCCTACCGGACGCCCACTAGAAAACCCTTTGTTCACCCGGACCTCTTAACGTGTTCCCATGTCTTTTTGAGGGACGATATGGTACAAAGACCACTCATCCCACCTTATACGGGCCCCTACAAAGTTTTAAAAAGACATAAGAAGACGTTTGTTCTTCAACTGCTTAGTGGTTCCAAAACTGTAACCATAGACCGATTGAAGCCAGCATTCCTCCTCCAAAATCAAGATTCAAGTTGTGCTCAGCCGGACCCTCAGAAGGTTTCAACGGAACACAATGACTCCGCCGAGCCTGATCGCCAAGTTCCTGACCCCAGGATGACTCGTAGCGGAAGAATAGTCAGACCACCGAGCCGATTCCTCGACGCAGTCATGGGGGGGAGGTGATGTAGCGGAGTGGGTACTCTAACCTTCAGTTAATCGTACCACTCGTAAGCATAAATCGCGTTAGCCACTTGGTCACATAATTTGTCTAATTCGTATTTTTGGTAGTGAATATTTTTGATAAGTTCATTAAATATATTTGTATATATTTTATAAAATGTGTACCAGGTGGCTAACCAAAAAGTAACCTTCCTGTAAATAAAACATATGTTTTTAGTGTAGTTGATAAAGCTTGTATGAAGATAATAAAATGTGCTTTTTTTTTGGTTATAAAAGTTTTAATTTATAAGTAAGAATTAGTTTTAAGGAAACACGTTAAAGGCTATACAACATCACGCTGCGACCAATAGGAGTGAAGAATCAGTGGAAAATGTGGGAAAAAATTTCACCTTCCCCCCCCCCAAAAAAAAACATGCTAAGTTATGATGGTTGTTTTTAAAGGAGGGTTGGAACAAAGAGCTCGCAGATTCATCCCGAACCACATCTCACCTGTTCCTTGGGATTCGAGGGCCATTAAAAGAGGGCTCCAGCCTCAGCACAATACGAAGGAGGGCATAAGCCTCTCGTCGTTAGCGTTCCAACAGCGTCCGGTTCGACTCCGCTGGAAACAAAAACCGAAATGCTAATCCGGCTAGGGCATATGCGGCAAGGCTCCCCCAAACCGGGCGTTTATACTTCCACCAGGGCATCCATTAAATTAACATATCAACGGGGATAAAACAGCGGCATTAATATGAATGGACGATTCTAGTCGAGAAATTAGCCATAACAGTGACATATTTGCATAAATATCCCCGCCTCTTCTAGCCCGGATCGGAAGTTGTCGGAAAACATAACGGGAGGTCTCGTGGGTCAGCTGTTCGCTATATCATTGCTCCGCCTTTATCAATGCCATATATTCTGGCAGATATAAATATTAATCGAAATATTATTCCTGTTTGTGCTAACAGTTTTATCAAACTCGGTTCATGAAAGCATAGCCCTTCTTGCAATCATATGCCAATATTCATACAATCCAACTTCATTAACATTCCACCAATTCGTTTTAGACATGCACGACTATTCTTACGTTTATGAAGGGTAAGATTTTTTCGCACATTTTTCATGTTTTGTGTTTTATACCTTAAATTTTATTATAGATTATAAACAATAACAATCTGGTGCGGGCAACACACGACTTTCACTTACTTCCATTTTTAAAATCAATGAAAGAATTTTCAAATACAGTCAGACATAAAAATACGTGAAACTATTAAAGAATTAATTAAATGGGATTTTTATAGAAACATGTGTTTTATTAAAAAATCTATTATATTATTATCTAAAATAATCAGTTAGTTTTATCTTCTTTTCATCACTCTCTATTAACTTTTTAAAGCTTGAGTATAAGATAATGTTTTTTCTAAAATCTTTAGCTTTCCAACGGTATATCATACATGTATATTACTGCTCTCATGTTCAAAAACGAAAAATTGCATAAAAAATATATTTTTTCAGTTTTCTCCTTCAGTTGGGTATCGAATTCATTCTATTTATATATTTACCTGTTTTTCATTAGTGGTAACAAGATAATAAATAAAATAAAATAATTAATTAATTATTTAATTAAATAAATTAAATTTAATTAATTCCTTAATTGTTTCACTTATTTTTATCTCTAATTGTTTTTGAAAATTCTTTCATTGATTTAAAAAATGGAGGTAAGTGAAAGTCGTGTGTTGCCCGCACCAGATTTTATATGCTTTGATTTCATCTTTTAACTGTAAAATATCTGCTAGTCGTTGAAAAGTCCAACTGGGTGAGAAATGAATAAAGCTGTTTTCTATGCACGTATGTTTACAGAAAGAAAAACCCCTCGCTTCTTATACGAAAGTAAAGACGATATATCAAAATAGAATGTTTTCTTTTAAGTTGCATGTTTTATGCTCAACGGGAGAGAGTGAGACATTGAGGAATGGAGGAAAGAAGCCAGCCATCTGCTCGAGAAAGACTACATAACTATGCGGGCGCCAGAACGACAGTATTTGCAATGAGCTCTGCGAGTCCTCGCCAGGAAGTTCCATTTGCCAGATTAGCCAAGCCCTTGAGGACTTACATATGCCAGCACTACCAGCTTCCTCTACTCTCGTAATAAATCCAAACATCTCTCTCCATGGTAACTGTTCCATTTGGGATTGGACCCATCGCTCATATCTAGTGTCCCGCTCCTCTCATATCGGTCGTAGTGCCTGATGGCCTGGGGCTTAAGGGAATCTTGAGGATATATCGCAGCCGATAAAGATTTATTTCTTCAATATCTCCTTCATTTCGCTTTATATGATGTGATGATGGCTCAGTATTTGATTTAATAAAGTAGATTAATAAATGTACAGTGAGTGTCAAAAGTATTCGGAAATCACTACTATTCCGTAATTTACTTGCTTTCAACTTATTTTATATATTTTTAATGAGTTATTAACTACTACATAATGTTAGAAGAAGGTAAAGAATAGCTCAAATAAAAAATTACGACGATAATCATTTTATTTTCAACGTTTTGAATGTTCATTTACGAAAATATTATATGTCAATGGTGTCAAAAGTATTCGGAATTAGGTGGTATCCTAATTATATTAATGCAGTGATTATAAATAAACATTCAGTAGGAAAAAACTTTTTTTTTAATTATACATTTCAGCCTACTAGGAATTGATCTTACTAATTATTTGATTGTTTGGTGCGAAATATTATCCCACTCAAGTACTAATTGTTTCTTGAGGCCATTTTCATTTTGAATATAGTATTTCTTGATTTTCCTTTTTAGTGGGACCTACAAATAATTAATTAAATTTGAATGAAATAATCGAAGAGAGATTTCGAGAACTTTTTGAAAATTTTGCAGCGACTAAATCTGAATAGATAACGTATATTTGTCCAGAGTCATGGTCGCGCGTTTGTTTAAATTTTAATTTATACGTCATTTTTCTTCTACTTCTAATTCTCGCTTTTTATACTTATAAAATAAACAAACCTATCAATAATTTTGTCCAAGAATCCAATATCATTAAACTTTTTCAAAGAAAAACATACCTAACTATCACTGACCGCTCAAGGTGTTTTACTAAGGCATATTAAAGTCTTTATTTGGTTTCCTCCAAACCGCAATTTCTTCATAAGAACCATGTATTTTAGTATGTTAGTCATTTCTAAACATTTTTAATTCACCAGCCTTCTCTTTAAAAAATGTTGCAAACATTCAGCCTGTTCTCTTTTTCCCTTGCCTGCTGAGTATTGTACCATGTTTTCCTTTCCGTCAATTTTTTTTAGAACGTGGCGAACAGTTGAAACACTTATTGTGTATCCAGAAGTTTTGAAAAAATCATAAATAAGCTAAGGTTTACTCATTTGAGGTATTTTTTTCTTATTTGATGAATAATCAGTCTTTTAGTTTTAACATTTAATATGTTTTAGACCTTTACCATTAGATCTTTAATTACTATACCATCTACCCTATGTATAGCCTTCCACATAATATCATATTTTTTAAACATTTTAACTATTTCTTAGTTATTATTTTAAGGCCTTATGTCGAAGATTAGTGAAAATATGAACATTTGAAACCATTAAATAACAGTATATTACTATTTCCGAATACTTTTGACACTGAATGATCTGGTAATTTTACAAAATTAATTGTTTAATCTTAAAAAAATGAAAATTTTAGTTATCTGGTTAGTCATTTCGCTTCATGGGAGTCTCTTTTAAAGATTTGTGAATTAAAAAGAATTATATAAATTAATAGTTGTGAAATATACTTATTAAATGAAAAGGAATACGTATTCCGAATACTTTTGACACTCACTGTATATACAGTGACTCGCATAATAACGATCAAATAATACAAAAATCTGGTGCGCGCAACACACGACTTTTACTTACCTCCGTTGTTAAAATCAATTTAAGAATTTTTAAAATAAATTGACAGATACAAATAAATTGTTAAAGAATTAATTATTTTGAATTTCAATAGAAAGATGTGTTTTTTTAAATAATCTATTATATTTTCATTTTCAACATTCAGTCAGTTTTATCGGCTTTTCATCACTCTCCATTACCCTTTACAATTCCGTTTATCAGATAATATTTTTTCTAAAATCTTTAGCTATTTAACGGTATATTATACATCTATATTACTATTCATGGGTACAAAAACACAAATATTTCATAAAAAAATATGTTTGCACTTATCTCCATTAGTTGTTTAAGAAAAAAGTGATTTTGATTAAACTCGCTATATCGATGTAAAATTTATTGGGTTTAATATCATGTAGGTTTTATTCTTACAAAAATAGCCCGACAGGGCTTAGATGCCGATATTTTAAGTTTTTTTTTTATAAAAATAGCCATATCATCTTGTTAGCATTGATAAATAACAGCTAAATATGCAAGTGAGCAAATTTGAAAAGCATCTAAAGGAGAAAACTGAAAAAATAGTTTTTTAATGCAATTTTTCGTTTTTGAACATTATAACAGTAATATACATGTATGATATACCGTTGGAAAGCTAAAGATTTTAGAAAAAATATTATCACATACACAAGCTTTTAAAACTTAGTAGAGAGTGATGAAAAGCCGATAAAAGTAAGTGATTATTTTAGATAATAATATAATAGATTTTTTTTATAAAACACATGTTTCTATAGAAATTCCATTTAATTAATTCTTTAATGGTTTCACTCATTTTTATCTCTATATGTATTTGAAAATTGTTTAATTGATTCTAAAAACGGAGGTAAGTGAAAGTCGTGTGTCGCCCGCACCAGATATTTAGTTATCCATTCCTTATGTATACTTAAAATTGTTAATATTTCCAAATTCAACTTCTTTCCCGCCCTTTTTATTTAAGTAGAGATATAATACTGATTTAATTTATTATAGTGTTATTATGAATTGTTTAATAGTGATACTTATTATTGTTGAATCTTTAAATTATTATTATTGTATTTATTTATTGAAATTTACAACTGTATAATGGAATACAATAAGTAAATTTGAGTGAAATATAAAAAGGCATGAAACACATGTAGAGAAACTTCCCAGTGGAAGCACTCTAACAATATCCTAAACTAGTAGGTCTTGGGGCTATCTTATTTTCAGACGCCTCAGAGGGTTGTTAGGAATTGAAGAGGAAGAAAGTATTGAAACTAGAGGATTAGGGTGGAAATGGAGTTTTATCTAATACACAAGAGCTTGTAAAAGTTAATAAAGAGTGATGAAAAGCAGTTAGAACTAATTATTTTAGATAATAATACAATAGATTTTTTAATAAAACACATGTTTCTATATAAATTCATTGATTTTAAAAATGGAGGTAAGTGAAAGTTGTGTGTTGCACGCACTAGATTTTTTTTTTTTTACCAAAACCATGTTATAAAAAAAATATGTTCATGTGCTGTTCTGATAATATACAAAAAAAACGTTTTGTATAATTTATATAATTAATACCACCCGTCATTTTAAAAATATGAACGATAAGATGCTTGGAAGACATTGATAAACTCAGTGTTGTTACCTCGGGCGAATATAATTGGAGACCTCACGCAAGAAAGGACTAGAGCCTCACGAACTTAAGTAGCTAAGACAGTCCCGCCTCACGCGGAAAAACGTTGATATTCGCCCTGTTTAAATTCAGTTAAAAATAATAATAAAATACCATTTGATACAGGTTAAAACTTCCTTATTAAGATGATAAAGAATATTAAAGAAATGGACCCTGCGACCACAAAAACAGGACCCCCCGACGGGAGATTGTTTGCCTTGCGATGACCGACATGGCCCACTCACGGTCCGCTGATCGCCGACAGGCTGACGGCTCAAAGCTGAGAGTATCCCCAATAAAAAAATGCCACCTTTTAGTAGATTGGCCCTCGTGAAATATATCGCCCCCAGATTGAACTATAGCTCGCCCTCTGTAATAGCTGCCAAAAAAAAGAAAGAAAAAAATACTCGGACCAAACACATCAATCCTCTTCTGGTAAAAAATATAAAAACAATCCTTTTAAAGTCCTTCCCCCCTCACCCACACCCCTCATCCTAATCCAGTTATGGCGGCGCCTTTTTTCATTTCATTTAACGTGTGTGTTGGTAATTCATATTGTCCTGCGGTTCTCCTCACGAATCCTGTCGGTGCTTTGTGTTTCTCCGATAATTAATCTCCTTTCTTCCAGCAAACATCACTTCAGGACTGTGCGTATCGCTCCAATATTTATGTATCTAAGTCCTGGGGACGTAAAATAATTTATCATGCCATAATAGTATTGAAAGGATTTTTTTTTTTTTTTTTTTATTGCCTGTTACAGTGATTACGTAAACATTTGCAAATATTGAAATATCAATTTTAATAAATTGAAATATTAAACCTGTAAACATAGAGAATGTATGAACAACATTTTCAAGGTTCTTAAACACCATTTCGATTTCATTTTGTAACACGAAAAAAATTCACAAAAAAAAAAACACCTGTACCGATACATCGCATGAAGGGTCTACTTACTACCTATAGAGAGAATCGTACAGTTTCAAGGCCAACGGAAGTGTAATGAGGTGATTGGGTCGAGATCACTCTCAGCCACCAGGTTTTCTCCACATTTGCGGGTGCCTACTTAATAGATAGATAGATAGATAGAAAAGTCTGTTTATTTTTCAAATTTACCATCAAATAGAGAATAAACAAATAAAAAATAAACTGATAACAAATAAACAATTTACAAATTACAAAATACAATAATAAAAATTAGACACTCCACATGGTCTATTGACCTTCCGTGGAGTCTGTGTTTATTGACAAAATTAACCTTTAATCTATCAATATAAATAATTAATAACAAAATAAGAAACAAACACTTCAGATGTTATTTATGTACCAAAATAATCTATTAAAGAATTCCCAGAAGCTTCTAAGTATGTAAAATCTCCTTTTATATCATTCTTTACACGACCATTTAAAATAATAATAATAATAGGCTTACCGCACCTGAAGGTTCGATGCCGATACCACCAAACTTCGCCTGCACAGACTCGTCCAATGTTCGCCGGTCAGACCCAAGCCCCCGAGATCAGCCTTAATGCAATCCTCCCATCGACGCTTCGGCCTACCTTTCGGACGCCTACCAGTCGGTTCAGCGAATACCAACTTTCTCGGAATCCGTTCCTCACCGAGCCCAACAACTTTACGCGCCCATTTGAGTCTCCGCGATGCAATCAACTCAATTATATTCACAGTATACAAGTTCCGCAATCTTCTAAACTCCCCAGTGGCCTCATCTCTCTTCGGACCAAATATTTTACGCAGTACCTTATTTTCGAAAACCTTAAGCCGTTGTTCATCCTTCAAAGTAAGCGGCCACGTTTCACATCCGTAAAGAACCGTCGGAAGAATAATAGTTTCATAAATTCTAACCTTTAAGTTTTTAGATATAAGCCGATAAGTAACTAATTTAGCAACTGAATAATAACACGCATTTCCACCTTTAACCGGGACTTTATTTCTTCCTGGATTTCATTTTTTCTTGTTATCATTGAACCTAAATACCTGAATTTCTCAACGTGTTCAAAAGTATGCCCTGATATATCAATATCACCAAGACCGCCACCGTTTCTGCTACTAATAATATATTTCTTTACCGGTTTTTATTAACACACATGTATTTTGTATGGTTTTCGTGTCTTCACCAAATCATCGGCATACCCCAAAACCGGTATCTTACCACCCATATTTAAACCTTTCTCGGTACACGTCAAATGTCTTTTCTATGACATATTCTAAAGCTATATTAAATAAAACAGGGGAAAGGGAGTCACTCTGTTTCAAACCCGATTACACCTCAAATTTCTAGTAGTAGTAATTCTAACTTTATGGGATGTTTCCGACAAACACATCTCTGCTAGGTTAATTAACTTTCTAGATATTCCCTTTTCAAGTTCAATCATGATGCTATACAGCATCTGACGGTCTATGGATTCAAAAGCCTTTTTAAAATCGATATGAAGTTGATGGACTACACAGTTGTGAAAGAAAAAATGAATAAAAAAAAGGGGATACAAAATTTTTGTATGCTGTGTATTAAGCAACCCAATGCAGTTAGGTAGCACTGATTTACAAATAAAGTATTTTCTTTCTATTACAGTACATTATTTTGGACATTTTTCTTCTGTCATTTTTAGCTATTAATTTTATGAATACAATTTGGCAGAAAAGGGTGAATGATATATCTCTTAAAACTTTGTGTCTCTTAATTTATTCATTAGATGAGGAAGATGGTTGATGGTTGATGTTGACAGAAGTCACTTCTGTAGGCAACGCTTGCACGTCATCCCTGATGAAGGCCCACATTGTAGGCCGAAACGTCGGCACATAATTAAAATAACGCTTATTTTTAATTGTGTGTTTTTTAATTTATGACCGCACCCCCAACCATCTTCCTCATCTAATTTCTCTACGGTCAACAAAACTCCATCATTATTAATTTATTCATATGTAAGCGATTAACCAGAAGTGTTGATATTTATTTTGTTGTTAGTTTTAATGTGTCTTCACTACCATGTATGTTTGAATTTGTTTGAATAATTGTATTAATTTATTCTTTTCACTTACATTAATATTAATAACCCCATGTGAAAATATTTTTTCAGAGCTCTCTCGAGAGAACAGTGTGATATCAATCAGACAGTCTTTTTCTCATTTATTCATTCATGAATGATGCATTCATTATCACTTTCTTCTCACCGTCCTTCATTAAAATTCCCAACTGAATGAATTTAAATTTAAATTTACACGAAAATCCAGTCTCACTTCGTCATCCTGTTTGGTCGGTGAATAATAAGGAAGCCAAAAAGTATACGAATATTTATATCATCTTGGAATAAGACTTAACCATTGGATATTTCCTAAGCTATGTTAGTTATACCAATCACTCCTGAGATTACAATGTTTTTTTTTCTTGATCCAAACTGCAAGGGGCTTTGAAATAAAAAAAATGAAAAGCAATCTTTATTCAGAGACATTTATAGATGGCACTGTACGGAGGAAGATGGGTAAAGATTTCCACAGTTTGATATCACAGATGATAAACGACTTTTCAAAGGCTGCAGTTCTATAAGAGAGTAAGCATGGATCGGTAGGTTGAGATCTTGTTTTTAGGGTGTGCAGGGAATATTGCGAAGTAAGGATGTCGAATATATACGAAGGTGTCGAGGTATGGTTGTTATAAAGGACAAGAAATAATATCAGAAGGCCTTTACAATTGCGTATTCATGCAAGGAAGAGAGTGGTGCTCGCCGTGGTAGAAGCACGTACCGCAGCATCAGATATGTTAGCACCAGGTAGTGTTGGATAGGAGGAGAGAATGTTCTTGAAGGAAGTCAGAAAAAGATAGACCACATAATATTACAAAGGCAGAGTTAATTTGACGTAGGGAGATACCAGTTAGGTGATCTGAAGTGCTGTCTTGGGGATGTCATCCATGTCGATAATTGAGATTTTACGAAATTGATTTTTTTACATATTTGTATTCTCATCATTTAGTTTTATCTAAATATTCTATTTGATGTTATCTAATGAACTCTCAAGTCCTTAAAAAACGCGATTTAGAAATACGGTTATTTTCTTAATATACTAATTACGCATTTATTTTCCTTCGAAATCATTCTTAAAAAAATCATTTTATAACTTTAATATGATGTTATTATTATAGTAAAAAAATAATTCTAAATTTTAATGCAAAAAGACCCAAATTAGCTGATTTAATAATATAGTAATAAGAGATTTTCGCGCTTCCTGTAAAATTTCCTAAAATGGATATAGTACCTTTTGGAAATCAACGTCTCAATTGACGGTGAGAGCTATGCTAACAGACTAGCGTCTAGTCCCTAGGTCAAATTACCTTGACAGGTTTATTGATTCTTATAAATCAGTTATATAAACAAAGATATTTACAATGGTGTTAATGAGTTAAATTATACAATATTATTAAATTGTACGTCTTCATATATTTTGCCGGTAATCCATGTGGGCGCCGCTACCGCTATCTGTGAGCGAGCATGTGAAGCATCCGCCACAAAGGTTTTTTGGCTCGCAAGGATTGGAATAAGAAGATAACAAGTAGGTATTTTCTTTGAGTTTCAGGATAGAGCCACCTTTGACCAGAATACCAGTGAGAGGTGTGAGGGAAGGCCGTACATAAATCTTTTAAACCTATTATTCAATCGTTTTAACCTCATCTCTAGACATAATTGAGGATAAGTTTATTTATTTTGTTTTTTGTTGTACAGTATATAGCCTAACTATTCTTTACTATATTCTCTAGACGAAATAAGTTTATAAAAGCCCTTTTAGAAAATGTCTCCCTATTCCAGTAGCAGCGAGGTATAAAACGCTCAACGATTCAAGAGACTGATACTGCTAAGTTTGTTTCCTTAGATAGCGCCACCAGCTACAGTCTAAAGGGAGTAATTAAGTTCGCTCTTCTCTTATGGAAATAATTTTAAACGAGAGCAACGTGTCATTACTCGCATAGTCACGTTTTATCGCTGCGAAGATAAGACGCAAAAACGTGCCCTGAGAGGAGAGCCTTACCGCGGTTCGGGAGCACTTATATAATTACGTGAGATGCAAAGAGATCCGACCATTTGTATCGCTGATACTTACAGCTTTTATCTTCTCCTTATTTCCCTACCTCCATGTTCTTATACCTCTCTCGAATATTTTCTAGAGGAGTGGCGCTAGTTTCCCTTATCGCGAGGACGTTCCTTTACAGGACAACCCCTCATTGAGCAGTTTTGGGAAAGAAGTATTTAGAAAAGCCTTTATATTGTCTTGTAAAATAAGTCCGGAGTGTTTTAAAATATTAAAATTTAACCCTTTCTGATTTTATAAAATAATGTTTACTTGGTCTGTAATGTTTACGTATTCTAAAAAATCTGGTGCGGGAAACACACGACTTTCACTTACCTCCGTTTTTAGAATCAATTAAAGAATTTTCAAATACAGTTAGAGATAAAAATGAGTGAAATCATTAAAGAATTAATTAAATGGAATTTCTATAGAAACATATGTTTTAAAAAAAAATCTATTATATTATTATCTAAAATAATCACTTAGTTTTATCAGCTTTTCATCACTCTCTACTAACTTTAAAAAGCTTGTGTATGAGATGATATTTTTTCTAAAATCTCAAGCTTTCCAACGGTATATCATACATGTATATTACTGCTTAGGTTCAAAAACAAAAAAATGCACAAAAAATATATTTTTTCAGTTTTCTCCTTTAGTTGGGTATCGAATTCATTAGATAATATCGTAAAACCAACGAAAGAATTTTCAAAAACAGAGATAAAAATACGTGAAACTATTAAGGAATTAATCAAATTGAATTTATATTGAACCATATGTTTTATTAAAAATTCTATTCTATTATTATCTAAAATAATCAGTTAGTTTTATCTTATTTTGATAACTCTCTATTAACTTTTAAAAGCTTGTGTATGAGAAAATATTTTTTCTAAAATCTTTAGCTTTCCAACGGTATATCATACATGTATATTACTGCTCTTATGTTCAAAAACGAAAAATTGCATTGAAAAAATATTTTTTTCTGTTTTCTCCTTTAGTTGGGTATCGAATTTATTCAATGTATATATTTACTTGTTTTTCATCAGCGTTAACAAGATAATCTAGTTATTATTATTGAATCTACAAAATTAAAGGTACTTTAGGGGAAGAAAATATTTCGGCATTATTAAAATATCGGCATTTAAGCCCTGTCAGACCATTTTTATCTAAATAAAACCTACATGATATTAAAGCCCATTAAATTTTACATCGATATAGCGAGTTTAATCAAAATCGTCGGAACCGTTTTTGAGAAAATCGAAAAGAGGTGCAAAATGCATAGTATAAAGTGGCTCATCATATCCAAGATTCCAAGAACCAAACCGCTTGCAACAGTGTTTTCATCAATCTGGTACTTTTGGCTATATTTGTCATTTTCAATTTTTTTAAAAGTGTTATTCATACATTGAAAACCGATAGTTTCAACTAAAAAACCGGTTTTCGTATTTCATAACTTCCTCCAAAAAACCGGTTTTGAAAACCTACAAACCCTAGTAATAATCAAATGTTAGGTTCTAGTACCCTTTGAAGTCCACCCTGACTCAAAACTTGTTTCGACTATTAGACATATCTCATTACTTATAATTATTTTATTTGGCCTCACTTCAAAAGAGATAAATATTTCCAAAGAGGGAGCTTAACCAATTAGAACTAGAACCACTTCAGGCTAATTCTCTTAAAATATTCCTCTTTAATATTAATATTATTTTTTTATTTTTTAAAGTAACTCTCCTTTTCGGCTTCCACTATTCGAGATCTGACAGCCCAAGACTACTCCGATCTGGATGTAGTAGCATTAATTAACCTCTGCAACTTGGAACGAACCACTAAATACGCTGCATCCATATCTGACCTCGAATCGCAGAGATCGCAAAGTGGATATCCCACTATTCCGATTAGTTCCCATCACAATCATGATCAATATCAGATAATCATGCGGAACCGTGCAATGGTATACAATCTTATCGCAGCAAACCCGTCGGTAGTCGTTCTTCATCGGTAAATATGTTTTCCCATTCCTTGTTATTAGAACATTAACATTACTTACTTCTTATTACTTACATACATATTACTACATGCATTACTTCTTATCTTGTTGGTAGTGCATTATAACTGACCAGTTTAAGAGTGCCCTTAAATATTTAGGTTCAAATATTTTTTTATTTGACAACAAGTAATATACAAATGCCTTTAGGCATATATTGTATTGGGTTGTTTCACATGAAATGTAGGTTTTCAAGGTAAAGGATTTTTATTAAAAATACGATATGAAAACAAGATCATTTTATTCCAAGAATTTACCTTCTTTTTCTACACATTTTTCCCAACGTGACACCAACTTTTTTATCCCCGAACTGAAAAACTCTGAGCTTTAAAGTGAAACAAAATCTAAAAACGCACTTTTCACTTGATCATCATTTTCAAAATGTTTTCCTTTGACAAAGTTGTCTAAATTCCTGAACTGTTGGAGGCAAGCCGGGAGAATATGGTGGGTGCGGAAGAACCTCGTAGCCCAGTTCTTTCAATTTTTGCACGGTATGTTTTGAAACATGGGGTCTTGCTGCCGCTCAGTGAGATCATGAGGTACCCATGTATCGAGCTTTTTTACTTTCCCAATACACTTTAAATGTCTGGAAACGGTAGATGCACTTGCATTTAGGTGTGCTGAAAGTCCTTTAACTGTTTGGTAGGGGTTTCCTTCTACTGTATATTGAGGACATCGTTGTCTGTTACGGACGGAGGTCTTCCTCGGGGCAAGTTTTTCAAATCGGTATCCCCAGCTGAAACTTAGAAAACCAACGGCGAATGGTTCGTTCATTAACACTCCCATCCCCAAACGCCTTGCAAATATTTCTAGCGGCCCCAGCTGCAGAATGGCCGAGTGTAAACTCGTACAAAAATATTACTCGAAAATCGCGTGTTTCCATGCTCATATTTGGAGGTATACTAAACATTGAGTAATTGATTGGGGAGCTAATGTTTATAATACAAAGGTAGAGGATTAGTAACTGTTTACTTTAAATATGTAAACATTCGGGAAAAAACAACAGAGACCTGCAAAATCCTTTATGTATTTCAGAAACTATAAAAACGGACATTTCATGTGAAACAACCCAATAACATTGATGACTATTATGAAAAATCTCCTTCAGGATTCTTCTGAATTCGTGAGCGAAGAAACCTCCCAGTGAAGGCATTCCTTGGCGTGGAAGATTTGCTAAAGAAGTAGGTCTCTGCTCCAGAGGCGTTTCAGTCTCCTTTGTGGGTTTTGTGGTAGTGTATCAGTCAGTAATGTTTGTACCAGTAGGTTTGGATGTCCAGCGAGTGAGTCGGGAAAATGTTTGTAATATTTTTTAATGACATCCGTTACGATTGGTATGTTGAGGTCTTTGTGTAATGATTTATTGGTTGCGTAAAAGGGTGAGTGATGAAGCGGAGGAATTTAGATTGAAAGATTTGAATTGTCTGCAAGTGTGATTTTTTGCATGAGCCCCACACCTGAGTACCGTACGTCCATATAGGTTTAAGTAACATGTTGTATATAATGATTTTGTTGCTTAGTGATAGTTTGTTTTTATGGTGAAGAAGTCGTCTAAGTATTAAACGTCGATGATTCAGTCTTTTTTTTAAGGTAGTCACTTGTGATTTCCATGTAAGGCGTCTATCCATTGTGAGTTCTAAGTATTTTGTTTCTATTTGTTTGGGTAACTGAAGACTGTAAAGTGTTAGTGGAGGACAATCAGAATGCCTAAGCGTGAATGTTACATGACTTGATTTCTGTATGTTTATTTTAATATGCCATTTATCTAGCCAATCTTCAAGTAAATTTAAATAAGTTTGAACATGTGTGAGGCTAAGGTCGGATCAGTACTCGTTGAGAGTATAACGGTGTCGTCTGCGTATGTTGCAAGTAATGTGTCGGGTGTTTGTGGTATGTCAGAAGTGTATATAGTATACAGAACTGGACCCAAAATGCTGCCTTGTGGAACTCCCGCACCATTTGGTCCTCACCATTTGGACCTCAAGTCGCAGCAACCGCAGGGAGGAGGTGGTCTTGGCCCGCTTGAGAATAGGGCACACAAGGTTAACACATGGGCATTTAATATGTAAAGAGTTGCCCCCAAGATGTCAGCATTGTAGGAGAACCCTGACAATTACTTATGTGTTCGAGGAATGTCCCTTCTACACTAGACAACTGGACCAAAAGGGAATACCACACAATGTCGCTGTTGCATTAGGAAACGATGGGAATAGAATTGAACAATTAATGTGCCTCCTTTCTGAAATGGACTTTTATAAGAGGATTTGACGACTTACTTTATATTTATTTATTTCTATTTATCTTTATTTATTTGTATTATTATTTATTTTTTCATCCTTGAATATCGTCTACTAATATAACTTGATATATGTTTATTTTTTATTCTTATTCTTATTAATAAAATAATAATAAAAATAGGCTTACCGAACCCGAAGGTTCGATGCCGATACCACCAAATTCTGTCTACACAGACTCGTCCAATGTTCGCCGGTAAAGCCCAATTTCCCGAGATCAGCCTTAACGCAATCCTCCCATCGACGCTTCGGCCTACCTTTTGGACGTCTACCAGTCGGATCAGCGAATACCAATTTTCTCGGAATCCGCACCTCATCGAGCCCAACAACTTTACTCGCCCATTTGAGTCTCCGCGATGCTATCAACTCAATTATACTCACAGGATACAAGTTCCGCAATTCCGCGTTGTGCAACCTTCTAAACTCCCCAGTGGCCTCATCTCTCCTCGGACCAAATATTTTAAGCAGTACCTTATTTTCAAAAGCCTTAAGCCGTTGTTCATCCTTCAAAGTAAGCGGCCACGTTTCACATCCGTAAAGAACCGTCGGAAGAATTCTTATTCTTATTATCTGTTTTAATTAATATTATTATTTAATATTTCAAAAAATAAAAATTATAAAAAACATTATTTGTTCTAAATTCATTTTCTAAAATGAGCGTATCCGGCACTATTTATGAGTGTATTATTTGTTTATTATGTATTATCTGTATGTATGTATTTATGTATTATGGGTGTATTAAATATTATGTATATCACTATTGTCTACTAAGTATTATTATTTGTTCATAATGTATTCGTTTATTGAGTGTATTATTATTATTTGTTATATTAGTTCATTATTTATTTTAATTAATATTATTATTTAATATTTCAACTAAAACCATAATTGTTTGTTTTCAAAAACGTGTATCTTATAGTGAGTTAGATATTATATATCTAAGTGTATCTTATAGTAAGTGTATCTGGCACTGATGACCAAGATGTTTTGTGCAAATAAATAAATCAAAAACCAAAAACCAAACCGCACTATTTGGGCTCAAGAACTGAGAAAATCAATAATTCAGCGTTTTCTATGCTAAGGTCATTCAACTAAATTTTTTTTTTTTTTAAATATTTTATTGATATTTACAACTGTACACACAATATATACAACAAGTAAATGGGCTAATTTACACTTATGGGCGTGATAATGTCTTGTGAAGAAACTACCCAGTGGTAGCACTTCAATGTCAATTTAATGAAAGTAGGTCTCGAGGCCATCGTATTTTCAATCGTCTCGGAGGGTTGTCAGGAATAGATGGGAATGATAAGTTGCGGACAAGAGGATTCTTGTGGGTTGGGAGTTTGGAATGAAAACAGGCGTATCTGTTTCGGGCTAGTTCTGCGACAAATGGGATATTTAGGTCGTTATGGATGATTTTATTCGTAACGAAATAAGGAGCATTCAGGATTTTGCGAAGGATTTTGGATTGTAAGGATTGAATACGAGAGGAATTAGATGGTTTAGTAGAGCCCCAAAGCTCGAAATAAACTAAATTAAAATTGAATCTTGAAAACAAACGATGAAAACGGATAAAATACTTGCTGGCAGGAAAGATACTAAGAAATAAATCAAATTAAAATGAATATTTTTCGAACAATTCTGTTATCGACCTCAAGAATCTTGGGAGAGTTAAAGGGTTAGAAATATATATTAGTCTTTTGTGCTCGATTAAAGCGAACTGAGAGAAAGAGACGCGATAATGTAATTTATATATCTCGGGCTATCGGAAGGGAAGAAATATATAATAATAATAATAATAGGAAGAGGAGAGAAAAGATAATGAGTAAGCGTGGATAATGATCTCTAAAGTGAGGGAAGGGTGAACAACTGCTATAAATATTAAAGGGATAGATCCTCTGCCTCTTTATCTCCAGCGATAGCTACTCACTGGAATTAGCGGCATAATGGAATTAATGGCTGGAGGAAGGGTTCGTCGAGGTCCCTATATCTCTCTGTCTTGGCTCGTCCAATAGCTCTCCCATCTCTAATGTGTTATACCAATGTTTCTCCATTCTACCCTGTACATACACGTTTATTCTTCATAAAATAATTGACGGAAATCGTGTTGAAACATTTTCCACTGTCCGATAATTTCTCTTATTTTTTGACGCGCTCTAGCGGCAAAACGGCCGATCCTATAAGGTCGTTTCACACGAAATGTCCGTTTTTATAGTTTCTGAAATTGTTTATTATCTAAGGCCTGGGGCGTTCCAGGGGACAATTTGACAATAATAAAATAAGTAATTGATGGGCTGGGTTTTAAATGATTATTGGACTGTTTGTTTATTTATTTAACGTCACTTTATGCTACTATGGCTAGTTGGACGATGCTACAGTGGGAGTCCTAAATTTTGCCTATCCAGGTTTTATTAGGATAGGGATCATTAACGAGTACCTGACATCGCACAGGCTCGGGACCACCTTTTAACGTCCCCTCCGAAGGACGGCGTAACTATGGATTTTTTACTCCCATTAAAAAATCCTAGGACCACCTGCGGGTTTGAACCCGTGACCTTTAGCATGGGAGGCTGTTACGCTAGCCACCCAGCTACAAGTGATCCCGATTATTGGACTGTATGAATGAATGGGTTATATTTATTGCTATTGCTACATATGGTATGGAGGTGTTAGTTATCTTATTCTATTGTACATATCTGTATTTTCTTTGTTTCCTCTTCCCCTTCGTCCTCTTCCTTATCGGCCCAAAGGTAGGCGGTCTCCTATGAATTACTCCTCCATGGTGAAGTAATTATTAATGGAATGATGTAATGAAAAATGTCTCACACTGTTGGGCACATGTGCTCACTTCACTACCAGTCTCTGTCTCCAATTGCTCAGTTGCATGGGAGTCTTGCCAATATCTGCCCTTCCTCTGAATGCCCCTAGATGGCGTTGTTATGACACTAATGAGTATAGTGTCTGCTAGATGGCAGCAGGAAGTGTTCCCTTAACAAAAATATATAAAGGATTTTGCAGGTCTCTATTGTTTACATATTTAAAGTAAACAGTTACTAATCCTCTACCTTTGTATTATAAACATTAGCTTCCCAATCAATTACCCACTTTTTAGTATACCTCCACATATGAACATGGAAACTAGCGATTTTTTAGTAATATTTTTTTACGAGTTTAAACTCGGCCAATCAGCAGCTGAGGCCGCTAGAAATATTTGCAAGGCGTTTGGGAAAGGGAGTATGGGACATGGGTACCTCATGATCTCACTGAGCGGCAGCAAGACCCCATGTTTCAAAACAAACTGTGAAGTTCTTCCGCACTCACAATATTCTCCCGAATTGTCTCCAACAGCTTACCAACTGTTCAGGAATTTAGACAACTTTGTGAAAGGAAAACTTTTTGAAAATGCTGATGAAGTGAAAAGTGTGATTTCAGATTTTGTTTCACTTCAAAGCTTAGAGTTTTTCAGTTCGAGAATAAAAAAGTTGGTGTCAAGTTGGGATAAATGTGTAGAAAAAGAAGGTAAATACTTCGAATAAAATTATCATGTTTTCATATCGTATTTTTAATAAAAATCCTTTACCTTGAAAACGGACATTTTATGTGACACAACCCAATAGAATAAAACTTTACGGATAAAAAATGTATCAAATTTTCTTAACTTTCATTGTGTAAGTTTTGTCCAAAAACCCTTCGTTTTCGAAATAAAGTATAAATAACAAGAAAATGTGCCATCATTTTGGGAAAAAAAAACATGTTCCGGGCAAAATGTTTGCCTGCAAACTTCAGATTCGTGTTCAGCGACCCAAAAAACTGAAAATGCTAATATGCCTAGCCTACATTTTTGACTCGCTCTAGCGGCAGAACGGTTGGTCCCACAAAAAAACATTCCATATAAAAAATTGAGAAAATTTTAATTACTTGGATTGTGTATATACCACGTTTCGTCCAAAAACCCTTCGTTTTCGATATATGAAAAAACAACTAGAAAATGTGGCAAAAAGTGTGAATAAAAACATGTTAATAGAAACATTTTTGTTCGCGAACTTCAGATTCGTAAAAAAGATTAAGGGTGAAAAATCAAAACTGGATCAAAATATTCCCATTAAAATGCTAATATGATTAAACTTGAAAAAACCTTAATCAGAAGAAGTGTGGGGCTATGTCGCTCGAAGAACCGGGTAATATGGAGCTGCAAGAAGAGGCAGGTCCGTCAACGACCAATGAGGTTACTAACGAATGGGAACTTGTTACGGGACGAAAAAGGCCATCTCCTTCATCTGACCCAAGAATTATCAATAAAAAACGTAATAAAGTAGAAGTTAGCAACAGGTATGACCCTCTCCTAAATACAAGTAGTGTCGAACCTGACATGCCGCCAAATCAAATAGACAATGCAAAGGTAAAACCACCTCCTATATTTCTAAAAGGTATTCAAAACATAGAAGCGTTAATAGCATTTTTGAAAAAAGAAATAGGCAATAGTTTTTTTAACATTAAAGCTACAGCCAGAAACACAATAATTTACCCAGCCACGCCGGAATCATATAGAACAGCAGTACGGTGCTTGAAAATAGTGAAAGCCGACTTTCATACCTACCAGCTGCCTGAAGATAAAAATGCGAGAGTGGTTATAAAGGGCCTCCATTCTTCCACCCCAGCATCAGTAATTAAAGAAGAATTGAAGAGTTTCGGCTACGAAGCTACAAATGTCACAAATGCTATCTCGGCCAGGACTAAATTACCATTACAAATGTTTTTCGTTGATATCACGAAAAACACTTTTAATGAAAAAATATTTGATATCAACTATATTTATTACACCCGAATAAAGGTGGAAGAGGCTCGCAAAAAAAGGGAAATACCTCAGTGCTTTAGGTGCCAGGGTTTTGCCCACACCAAATCATATTGTAACCATCAGCCTCGCTGTGTACGGTGCGATGAAGCCCACGAAACCTCTGCATGCCTTAAAACTAAAGACACGCCTGCGAAATGTGCCAACTGTGAAGGGGCACATCCCGCCAACTACAGAGGATGCCAGACCCTCAAAAATCTGAGAGCCCAGCGAACCCAAAGGTTCCGCCCGCCGCCGGTGTCTGTCGAACCTCCTCCGGACCTAGAACAGTATCCAGCACTACCGCACAGCCTTCATCAACCAGCGCCTCCAGAACCTGTTCGTGCACCCCCAAGGATGGACCGCCAAATCGGAACTCGGCCCAGCGTTGAAGCTCAGCAGCAACCACAAGCAAGGTCAGGTATGAGGGAAGACAGTGAACAGCTGGTGCCCCCAGCTGGCTCTGTTCCTTTTCCACAGACAAATTTAATAAATAATTTAAATGCCCTCATCCAGCCCCTTTACAGCCTAATTAGCCAAATATCTCAACTCACTCAAGCTTTAGCTACAACTTATGGACATTAGTTCTCTGACTGTTGGCTCCCTGTCAATCCTTCTTTGGAACGCAAACGGACTACTTCGACATAAAAGTGAACTGGAACTTTATGTTCATCAAAAACGTATTGACATTGTACTTCTGAAGGAAACACATCTCACATCACGTAACAAACTTTATATACCAAATTATACTTTATACAGAACAGACCACCCCGATAATACTTCTCATGGAGGGACAGCTATATTAATAAAATCTAACCTTAAACATAACCCTATACACGTAGACTCGACGGCTCAGATACAAATAACAGGAACACAAATACAGACCAAATACAAAACTATAACACTTGCTTCCATTTACTGTCCCCCTAAATACAGCATTACTGAACAAATGTTTATTAAACTATTTAAATCATTTGGTAGAACATTCCTTGCAGGAGGCGACTTCAACCCGAAACACCAATACTGGGGTTCACGATTATGCACACCAAGGGGCAGGAGACTCAAGTCTGCTGTTACCCAGCTATCATTAACGGTATTTGCCCCCGACAGACCAACTTACTTACCGAATTCTCAATACAAAAAACCTGATGTACTGGACTTTTTTATAGCCAAAGACTTGTCTCTACCTATTACAATTACAACTGAAACAGACCTTGGCTCTGATCATTTACCGGTGAACTTGATGTTGGGGGTGGAAAAATCCTTTGTGGAAAAAAAACCATCGCTTACATATGGCATCATCAATTGGGACCTTTTTTCTGAACGAATTAATGCCCAGCTGACCGTTCCTAAAGCATTAAAAACCGAAAAGGATTTGGAAGAAGCGGTTGAACTCTTCACGACAACTATTCAAGAAGCTGCTTGGTCCTCACAAGAGACAAAAATAAGGCAAACAGTAAGCTCGCCGTCCTACCCTCAATATATCAGAGACTTAATCAGAGCCAAAAGACGGACAAGAAAACTATGGCAGACCAACAGACTTCCTTCTGACAGACGACTTTTTTTATAAACTTAACAACGAACTAAAAAGAGAAATACGGAAATTTAAACAAACTAATTTTGACATCTATCTGGAAAACTTGACGACGGATGACAACAGCCTTTGGCGACATACTAAGCGACTTCTAAAGCATCACGAAGTATCTGTCCCATTGAGAAAAGACGATGGTTCCTGGGCTGTGTCGGACAGAGAGAAATCCGCACTTTTTTCTGACCACCTTTCAACTGTTTTTCATCCTCACATAGACTTAACAGACATACACCACGAAAATTATGTGCAGAAATTCTTAGACTCCCCTCTTCCTATGTCTCTTCCGCCAAAATCCTTTACTCCTTCCGAAGTATCTAGACAGATTATGAAAATGCCAAAAAGGAAGACTCCTGGTGATGACCTTATCACTGCTGAGGTACTTCGAAAAATCCCCAGAAAAGCTTTAGTCTTTCTTACAACACTGTACAACGCTATACTTAGGACAACTAAATTCCCTATTCAATGGAAATATTCTACAATTTTAATGGTACACAAACCCAACAAGGACAAACATAGACCTGACTCTTATAGACCTATTAGCCTTCTTCCGGTATGTTCTAAAATATTTGAAAAACTCTTGCACGAACGCATTATTAACATACTGACAGATCAAGACATATTACCAGATCACCAATTTGGATTTCGATCTTCTCATTCCACAACACAACAGCTACACAGAGTTACTGACTTTATTTCTACTGCTCTAGAACTAAAACAATACGCATCTGGGGCATTTTTGGATGTTACTCAGGCTTTTGATAGGGTGTGGCACCAGGGTCTTCTTTTTAAACTGAAACCTATTCTTCCTTGCACATATTATTTAGTTCTACAGTCTTTTCTTCATGACCGTTTCTTCTCTGTCCGACAGGGTTCAGAGACCTCATCAATAAAACCAATCTGTGCAGGTGTTCCCCAAGGTTCTATCCTGGCCCCACTTCTCTACCTTATATACACTTATGACTTACCAACAGACCAAAACATCCTAACTGCGACATATGCCGACGACACTGCTATTATTACGAGAAACACAGACCCAATACACACCAGTATGACATTACAACACCACTTGGACAATGTACAAAACTGGTGTAAGAAATGGAAATTAAAAATTAACCATGACAAGTCACAACATGTTACATTTACTTTAAGACACGGAACCTGCCCTCCAGTTTATATAGACAACCACCAGATACCACAAACAAATACAGTAACGTACTTGGGACTAATCTTTGACAAAAGATTGACATGGGGCCCACACGTCAAAACAAAACGCAAAACTTTAAACTTTCGACTCAGATTATTATACTCGATACTACATAAACACTCTAAATTACGCATAAGACAGAAGCTTAACGTATATACTTATTTATTAAAACCTATATGGACTTACGCATGCCAAATTTACGGACCTGCTAAAAAGACACACATTAAAAAAATACAAACCTTTCAATCCAAATTTTTAAGACTGACAACGAACTCACCACCTTATGTTTCAAACGATACTCTTCATACCGACTTTCGCATTCCGACTGCAACAAACCACATTCGAATGTCGTACAAAAGATTTTACGACAAACTACATGGACACACTAACCAATTTGTTCAAAATATGGCTACAACTGACATCCCTGACATAACTCGGCGAAGACTGAAAAGGAGTTGGATGAGGGACCTCCTAGCCTAAAATAATAGATCCTGTTTGAATGTCAGGAGGATTCACCACTGGGTGCTGTCTCCCTCATGCCTAACCATGCCATGTCTCCTTGTTTATAATATCCCATTTGCTTATTGTAAACATTTTACAGGTGCAAATAAAATCATTAATGACAAAAAAAAAAAAAATGCTAATATGACTAGCATATTATACTATATATCAGAAAATGACCATTTGCGAGTTTTTATTTCATTAAATGTATGATGTATTCACAAATTACAGTCGTGGTCATAGTATATAAAAAAAAACGCTGCAAATTATTACACAATGGTTTATTATTTCCAAATAACAATATTAGGGTATAACTGTTTATAAGGCTGTTGATAGGCAATTAAGTATTTATTCATTTATTTATAAGCTCACTTAGATCCCGAAATTGTATCTATAGGCCTCCAAACGCACCTTTCTCAAATTGAAGACTGGTGTAACAACTGGAGAATCAATCCAAATGCAAACATGTCACCTTCACCGTTCGAAGACAATCCTGCCCTCCAGTTCTCTTTAACTCCATTCAGCTTCCTTTCTCCGACACAGTCCGGTATCTTGGCTTCCTTCTGGACAAAAGACTAACTTGGAACCCGCATACTAGACTTAAACGACAAGAACTTAATCGACGCTTTGAACAATTATACAGACTACTGAACAGAAATCCTAGACAGTACTGAAACCTATCTGGACCTACGGAGTTGAACTGTGGGGGACAGCCAAATTTTCTAACATCAAACAAATTCAATCCTTCCAATTATGTATTCAACCATACCTTACACTGCGACCTAAATATTTCATTTATTTTAGACCTTATACCATTAAAATTCTCTAAATTTCATCAGAACCTTATCCATCACCCTAATCCCCTATCTCAATCCTTATCCAGCTTCACACATCCTTACCATCCTCCTAGAAGGTTGCTAGAAGGTTGAAACGTCAGTGGTCTCGAGACCTCTTGTAAAATGTATATTGCAGTTCTAGTATTGGCTAGATTCTCCACTCACGTGCTGTATGCTTGTGAATTTTATATAGGTATGAGTGACTCTTGTATATATTTTTATTGATTTTGTTTTGTATATATTTATATTGTATTATTATTATATAAATTTATTGTTTTGTATATATCGTGTGAACGCAGTATGAATGTTGTACTTTATCACTATTAAAAATGTCCTAAATTGGACAGATAGTAATATTGCTCAATAAAGAATTGTTTCTAAAAAAAATTATTTATAAGAAGAAACGGATTTTTTTTTGTATTCGTTATTCCGATTCTACGCATCTTGAAACGTAAGCTCTTACATTCTGAGCAGGGGTAATATTTTTTTATTTATTTTGGTCAATTACAAAACAAAGGTTGATTATTGAAACTAATAACCAAAATCATTTATACAGAACTGCGTTACTATTTCCTTTTCTTTTCTTTCGATTTTCATTTAAATAATTCAAATAAAATTTCCTGATTCCAGAACCCCTACATTTTATCTTTATCATCAATAATAACCGAGTTATCAGGGAATCACATCTCAAATAAGTTGTGGCTTGACCATTTAGGATAATTTATTTAATTTTGATTTTTTTTTTTGCACTTTGTTCATCGCGTGTCTTCATCACGAATTTTTTTCTCGATTTTTATCTTCAATAATAGCCGATTTTTGGTGTAATTACATCTATATAATCTGTTACTTGATTATACATATGAATTTTTTTTTATTTATCGCCCTTTACTGATTCTAAAGCTCTGTACACACTTTTCTCTATCCTCAAAATAACTTTGTTATAACGTATTTATGTGAACAATATCAATTTTTTTCTTTTCTCTCATTTATATAATTATTAAAAAACAATAATGAATTTGTTTTCTATCTTCGAAAATAACGTATGTACAAGCGTATGTATAGCGAGATTTCAATTTTATTTATTTTCTTCTTTCTCTTTTATGTGATTATTTGCGTTCTTTGGTTAAAAACGATAATGAATTTTTTTTCTATCTTCAAAAATAACGTAGTTACAAGTGTATATATAAGCGAGATTTCAATTTTTTTCTTTCTTTTTCTCTTTTATATTATTATTCGCGTTTTTTTGGTTAAAAAATATCGAAAAGATCGTACTATAACACCAAAATCTCAAAATTTGATTTTCCTCCCTAACCGTTGACAATCGGACTATAGTCATATGAAATTAAAGAGGCCGATTGACTGTGTGGGCTAGCATGTGTGGTAAACGCGCGCACATTGGGCAAAATCACTATTTAGGTGGACAAAAGTTTGGAATTTTCCAGTGCTTCAACTTTATTATTAGTTGGCAAGACTCTTAATACTAATTTTCCCGCTATACCAATAAATAATAAATGAGTGAATCAATACCACTGCCAATTATTAGGCACTTGTGCGAACAGGAATGATTCACTTTATTAATGTTTGACCATTGTGCGCATGAAATCGTGTCAAAAAATTAATTTTTTTTATTGGAAGGAATTAGTCCGGGTGGCGGTCATTAAATGAGAGGAATTTCCATTCACCCACAATGCGCCCTGATGATGACCCACAATGGGGGTTCGAAACGTTGGCAAACAAAAAATAGTTGAAACTATTTAATTGTTTCATTTAATGACCGCCACCCTGACTAATTCCTTCCAGTAATTTTCAACGGTCATCTAATTACATCCGCAACAATTATTTTTTATAATTTTTACTTTCACTTACTATATATAGTAAGGGGAAGTATTGCGATCGTGAACATTTTCTAATTCCAGTTTTCAACGGAAATACACGTTTTAGGGTCCCCTGAGTCCAAATAACCAAGTCCCGCAAAAAGGTCTGTGTGTGTGTGTGTGTGTCTGTGTGTGTGTGGTAACTCCCGGGCGGAAACGGTAAGTCCTATGAAACTGAAATTTCATATTTAAGACAAATTACGCCCGAGACGTGATAAAACTTTTTTCATCCAAATGAGCTTACCAGAAGAGGCATTTTGCACCTTTTTTTCGTTTTTCTCTGAAACGTTTCCGACGATTTTGATTAAACTCGCTATATCGATTAATGGGCTTTAATATCATGTAGGTTTTATTGGGATAAATATGGTCTGACAGGGCTTAAATGCCGATATTTTAAATTTTCTTCGTCTAAAGTACCTTTAATTTTGTAGATTCAATAATAATAACTAGATTATCTTGTTAACGCTGATGAAAAACAGGTAAATATATAAATTGAATAAATTCGATACCCAACTAAAGGAGAAAACAGAAAAAATATTTTTTTTAATGCAATTTTTCGTTTTTGAACATAAGGGCAGTAATATACAGGTGTGATATACCGTTGGAAAGCTAAAGATTTTAGAAAAAAATATCATCTTATACACAAGCTTTTAAAAGTTTTTAGAGAGTGATGAAATGAACATAAAACTAACTGATTATTTTAGATAATAATATAATGGATGGACAGCTGTTCGGGACTCTTATAATGAAGACACGCTTCAGGTCAGTCTCAAAGTTTTTATGATTTACAAGTGTTTATTATGCTGTTATGAACTTTATTTTGTGCCATTCAGACAATCTAAGTGAGTGTGTTTGATTATTCAATAGAAAATTGAGATATCCAAAAGAAGTTAAGCGGTTACACATCACCAATAGTCACCCAGAGGTTTTGACTCTGTGCCGATATGTCAGCCCCTGAAATGTCTCTACTTTCTTTAGATTCTATGTCACCAAATATTCAGAAAAAAATAGGAACAGAAAATAGCTCAAAAAGTAATGCATTGCAAGTCCCACTTAACCTCAACCCTACAGAAAAATCCACCAGTTATGCCAAAGCAACCGCCACAGACCGTTTTTCTAAACGAGAAAATGCAATAGTTTTACAAACATTTCCCGGTATAAAGCAAAAAGAGTATGTTTTCAAAATCGCAACCCTAATAGACCCAAAATTTATTCGTTATACTTCTAGAATTTCCAACTCTCGATTTTGCATTCATTTTAATAGCAAAGATGCAGTAGACCGCCTTTTGAACAATCATAAGTCGGTTATTATAGATAACAAAGAAATTTTCATAAAAAGACTGATTAATCCGGCTAAGCGTATAATTATCTCAAATGCTTGCCCTTCAATTCCTCATGAGACAACAGAAAACGAACTTAAAAGGTTAGGCCTCAGATTAGTCTCCCCCATGCACTTCCTCAGGGCCGGGTACCAAGACCCCAGGCTGGCACATGTACTCAGTTTTAGACGGCAAGTCTACATCCCACCTGAGGACCTCAGTAAGCTGCCATCATCTCTACTAATACAGCAAGACAATGTTTGTTACCGAATTTTTCTTGCTGAAGATGTTTTAACCTGCTTCATATGTAAACAACCTGGTCACGTATCTACTGATTGCCCTGAGAGTGAAAATAATAATATTCAAGAACATCAAAGTAGTGAAAATAGATTCGATAATGTAAGTCCCAACCTCAATGATAATAGTAAACAAATAAATGCCAGCCATTCCCTATTAGATACACCTAACCATACGATCCCCGATAGTGTAACAGTACAGCCAACACTAACCGGTTGCCATGACAACACTTCAACCACCATAGCCGGAATCAAAGAAGACAAACCGAAGCAAGGCCAACCAGGTAACCATGGCAACTCAATTTATAGCAAAAATATTGAAAATAAACGCTTCGAAGATGCGGCTTTAAATGTGGACAACAATTTAATATTAATACCGACGTCTGTTTCAGGCGTCAAACGATGCCACTTAAGTCCACCTCCTTCCTCTATACCCACTATGGAGCTTAACTTAACAATAAATCCCCAAGAAGAAGGTGAAAACATAATAAATTTCGAAGATTTTCCTCCAATGACAGCTAACCAATCCGTTCATAAAAAACCTAAAAAAACGATACCAGCACAGCTATCTTCCGAGGAAATCATACCCACCGACCTGTTGGAGCCACAATACAACTCTTACCTGAACCCTTGACTGTGAGCCCATCAATTAGTGAAAAACTAGAACAACAACTTAAGTGAAATCTGAGCACAGTGAAATTTGTGCTTGTTTATTTTTTTATTTTATTTTATTTATTTTTTTATATATAAGACATATGTGAACAACAATTACGTACAATTATTAACCTTTGTAATGTACTTGTGAAACCAAAATTTATGTAGTATGCTAATGACCCAATAAGGGTAGATGCATTTATATAAATAAATAAATAAATAAATATAATGGATTTTTTAATAAAACACATGGTTCTATAAAAATTCAATTTGATTAATTCCTTAATAGTTTCACGTATTTTTATCTCTAACTGTATTTGAAAATTCTTTCATTGATTTAAAAAATGGAGGTAAGTGAAAGTCGTGTGTTGCCCCACCAGATTTTTTAAATATTATTCCCGTAATCTGGGACCCCAAAGGTTAAATATAGACAAATTTCAGAAATTCGTCTACTTAAATCGGTCATATTTTCCACGTTGGCGCGTTGCACAGCAATCACAGATGACCGGAAATATATTATTAAATAAGAGTTCGCGTCCCGGTGCCGGGGATTAATTTCGGAATTGATGCCCCCGCCCCCGAGAAAATCCCGTATAGCCTTCAAAGACGAGGTGAGGTAGAGGTCAGAAAAAAAATAAAAAAAAATAAAAAAAGTCATATTACATTTAATAAAAGAATGTGGTCTTGACATTTGTTACTCTCCGACTAGAAATCAACAGGATTGTGCAGGTACAGATTTGTTTTTCTTTAAAAAAACATAATTTATTTTACTTAATTACGGATGGAATATTTTATTCTCCTTAGAATTAAAGTATAAAAAGATATCATAGAAAAAATTAAATATTTACAATAAGTAATAAAATAATTATAATAGTTACAAGAGATATTAATTAAATATTGTATAAATTAAATTAAATATATATTCTCTTTCATCATAATACAATGGAACAAAACTCATAACATGTATGATTTATCTATAATCAACTATTTTATCACATAAGTATGACTAATAAATAAATGTCAGTTCTGTTTTTTATTATAGTAACTCTTATGGTTTTGAAAATAATACATGGAGGCCGGTGTAGTCGGTAGCGCCCTTGGGGGATACTTCAGTCTTCACAATCTCCAGAAGATCGCTCAGGTACTCGTTTTTCTTGTCTTCTGGAAGCAGTCTTACAAAGGGGTCTACCGATCTCAGTCTTAAAGCTGCAATTTGCCATAGCATAAAATAATTATTTATCATTATATCCATCAAATCTAGCTAGGCATAATTATTAATTTTAATAGAATAGAAAATGATCTTATTCCTGGACATAGTTCATTAAGAATAACTTAAATGTTACTAATTAGGATGACATATTTGGCCAGAATATATTAAATTAAGGAGTGAGAAAAAAATAATTATAAAAAATAAAATTATATACCACAATATAATGAGAGATGAAAACAAAACAATAATAAAAAAAATTAATAATTAAAAACGCTGCAAATTATTACACAGTGGTTTATTATTTCCAAATAACAATATTACGGTATAACTGTTTATATGGCTGTTGATAGGCAATTAAGTAATGTCAATAATTTAAAGGAAAATGGCATATCATCACTGCTAATTTCAAAATGCAATGTTTATTCTAGTTCTTAACTAATTCCAATGATTCTTTTTTTATTTTGTAGGAAATTTCACTTTCTAATAACACTAAAAGCTTTATCCATGTTTCACAATAACTGAGCATGGGCGTATTTATTTATATATAATATATATATATATATATATATATATATATTTCATTTAGAGTGCTTCCATTTGGGAAGCTTCTCTACATGTGTTTCATGCCTTTTTACATTTTATTCAAATTTACTTGTTATACAGTTGTAAATTCCAATAAATAAATGTAAAAAAAAAAACCTTTTCTTTTTCCTCTTTTTTTGGTTAATAAACACTGATAAATTTTTTCTCTATCTTCATTAATAACTGAGTTATTTAATCAAATAACTTTTAATCGTCCGCCATTTTGGGGTTACCTGTAGCAGGGTGGTTAGCATAACAGCCTCCTATACCAAAGGTCCCGGGTTCAAACCCGCAGACAACCCTAGGATTTTTTAATGGAGTAAAAAATCCTTAGTTATGCCGTCCTTCGGAGGGGACGTTAACAGGTGGTGCCTAGCCTGTGCGATGTCAGGTACTCGTTAAAGATCCCTATTCTAATAAAACCTGGATAGGCAAAATTTAGGACTCCCACTGTAGCATCGTCCGATTAGCCACAGCAGCATAAAGGAACGTTAAATAAATAAACAAACATCGTTCGCCATTTTAAAAATAGCCAGCTGATATCAACGTGTAGTTATTAGGATCGTCTTTGCATGAACTACTATTTTTGTGGCGAATTTCTAAAAAAATAGTCCAGTAGTTTCGGAGGAAGGCTGCGGACGGTGTACGGTGAACAAACGGATTTTTTTTATACTACACGTTACTTGATGCACGTTATATTTCTTGACACGCGAGCCCTCAAATTTTTTTTTTTTTTTTGGTCGATTAAAAAGGTTCGTTATTGAAAATAATAAACCAAAAGCATTTATACTAGACTGTGTGACGTTTTTCCCATTATTTTATTTTATTTCAACTTTCATTCAAATAAAATTTCCTGATTCCACAACACCTTTCATTTCTTCTCTATCATCTATATTATTATTTTCATTTCCAGAAGAAGAAAAAAGTAAATAAATAACCTGAACGAATATTCATCCTTTGTCAAAGTCACATTTTGGTTTATTATTTTAAATAATCAACCTTTATAATAGACCAAAAAAAAAAAATAATAATAATAATAAAAAAAATACCCCTGCTTAAAATTTGAGAGCTTACGTTTCAAGGTGCTTAGAATCCGAATAACGAATAAATAAAAAACCCGTTTGTCCATTTAAATAGAGAATTAAATTTTAAACAATATGAAAAAAGAATCATTGAATTAAGTTAACAACTAGCTGAGATATTGCCTTTTGAAATCTGATATTATATAAATATGATATTATCCTTTGAATTATTGCTTTTCATATTACTTTATCAATACCTATATAAACAGTTATACCCTAATATTGTTATTTGGAAATAATGAACCATTGTGTAATAATTTGCAGCGTTTTTAATTTCAAAAAACTGTAAAAGACAAGAAAATAACAAAAAATAAAGATTGTTTAGACAAAATTTTAAGAAAATTCTGGATTTAAGACTTGCCAGACAATCGCAATGAGAATAAAACCTACATGATCTTAAAGACCATTTTATTTTACAAAATAAATCAGCTAATTTATTCTTTTGTGAGCAGCGTGGTCTGGTGGATAGAGCACTAGTCTAACGTTCTCCGGGTCCTGTGTTCGAATCTCGGCTGTGGCAGAATATTATTTATGGGGTGGAGGAGGTGGGGAGGGGAAGGCGACCCTTGGGTATGGAGGCCATCCTGGGCAGACCCAGGCTCATTAAAGTGGGTAACCATAATAAGGGAAAAAACCTAACGATTGCGGCCGAATCACCTCATAGCACGGCCGGTGGCCTATAAACAGTACGAATCTCTATATGTACTGAGCCCAAGACCATTCATGGTTTGTGAGGTAAAGGATTTTTATTTCTCTTTTTTTACGAAAGAATCTCAAAAAAAAAAAAATGCTTGATATGCGTAGCTGTAATATTCCAGAAAAACTCAACTTAATTACACATAGATCATTTAGCTAGACTTAATCATTTTAGATTTAGAGTACTCTAAAACGTACATTAGCATTGAAAACTCAAACCCGAAAATTTTTAAGATCGCAATACTTTGCCTCATTAATTATTTCATATGTATTAACCTGTACCTCTACAAGCTATAAAGGGTCTTGGTCAAGATCCGTACTGTTCCTAGGCCAACGGCTGTGCAATGAGGTGATTAGGCCTAGATCTAACAGGTTTTTCCCCATTTTTGGGTACCCACTATATAGAGGCTGGGTGTGCCCCAGGAGGGTCTAAATACCCCAGGAATTCTCCACGGCTGAAATAACAGAATAAATAATATTCTGCCACAGCCGGGATTCGAACCCAGGACCCGGATCACAGTACACTATGCACTAGACCACGCCGCTCCATTTCATATGTATAGTAAGGTAAAAGCAAGATATCCCACTGGAAAATTGTTGATTTTTTAATGAATCAGTCTGATCCTATGGATTCTAAAGTTATATGTTAGTAGATATAATATAATATAATAATTATAATTTGTTACTTACTCTTTTCCTCATCCGTGTCTGTTTTGGTTAGGAAAATATTCTTCCTTTCAATGGATTCCCACATATTAACGACAAGATCAGCATTTTCGAGGTGCTTTCGAAAAACTTCACCGTAGTCATCAATGTAGGCATAATCGTTTATGGGGCGGTTCACATTCTAAAAAAAGAAAAAGTAAGACTAGTTTATTGTTCAATTTAAAATATTTTCGTGTGAAGTCGGTTAACTATAATTGATTTTGATGTTCATCAATCCCTTTTAGAAACTAAAAAAACCTCTGGGCTGGAGAAAATATTATCTCCTACCCGGAGAAAAAGGTATTCAAGGTCACCAACTGATTAGCTTTGACGAACGCAAAAAAAAAAAAAAAAAATTTGAAAATAAAAATATAATTTTCATGATATTTATCATGAGATCATTTTTTGCATTTGTCTTTATTTTATATTTGTTTTTAAAAATAGTTATTTTAAATATAATTAAAAGTTTTGCCACGAAAGTGAAAACAGAAGAACACGATTGTACATTAATTGTTTTATAATATTCGACTCGTGGCGAGTCGAATATTAAGGTAGCGTTTGAACGGTGAAACTGTATCGTACATAGACTCAAGTCTCCTCTCAAGAACTTTTGAACGTTTGCAAACGTATTTCTTCATCTTGCCATCATGGATTTAGGTAAACGCCTTTTGATCTTTTGCCAACAAAGGCTCATAAACATTTACTTCATTAATTTTAAACTTATTTAATAATGAACGTATTCCCCTCAGTATCCTCAATACATTACAATATATATATATATATATATATATATATATATATATATATATATATATATATATATACGGAGAGAGTGAGAGAGAGAGATTGTCTTTATTAAAAATTATGCCTGGTTATGAAGATTAAAGAAACTTACCGGTAGATAAGGACGCCACTTCTCGGACGCAGACAGCTTATCCCAAACGTTGTACACTCCGCTCCTGGCCACGACCAGTAAGTGACCTTGTCCACCTGGTTTCAGCAATCGGTATATGTTTTCAGCAACACGCCTGAACCAAATTGATAATTAAAAAAAAAATACTGTTACTATTTTCAACTCGTTTTTACATTCACTTACATATATATGGAAAATGTAAGGGAAAGTATTGCGATCGTGAAAATTTTTAAATTCCAGTTGTCAGCGGAAATAGACTTTTAAGGGTCCCCTGTAAGTCCAGCGCCAAAACGAAACGTCCTATGAAACTGAAACTTTATAACTAAGACAATTATATGGCCGAGATGTTACAGCAACGTTTTTATCACAATCGGCTAACCAGAAGAGCCACTTTAAACCATGCGTTTAGCACAAATTTACGATTTGCTCAAACATGGATTTAACGATTTTGCTTAAACTTGCTATACCGATGTAAAATTCAATGAAATTGTATGCTAATATATTAAAATTTTTCCCTCTGAAGTACCTTTAATTTTGTAGATTCTATAAAAATAACCATATTCTCTGATTCTGATTAAGCCCTGTGAGACTATTTCAATAAAAATGAAACCTACATGATATTAAAGCCCATTTATTTATACATCTATATAGCGAGTTTAATCAGAATCGTTAAACCCGTTTTTGAGAAAATTGTAAAAAGGTCCACTATGCATGATATAAAGTGGATCTTTTGATTAGTTTTTAAAAACGAATAAAGGATTTTGAATCTCAGTTAGAGATAAAAATGAGTGAAAAGATTAATGAATTAATTAAATTTAATTTCTATAGAAACATGTGTTTTATTAAAAAATCTATTATATTATTATGTAAAATAATCACTTTGTCTTATCGGCTTTTCATCACTCTCTATTAACTTTTACAAGCTTGTGTATACTTTTAAATACTTTTTCTAAAATCTTTAGCCTTCCAACACCACGTTGTACGTCTATTTTATGATGATATTAATATGTAAAACAAAAAAATCTGGTGCGGGCAACACACGACTTTTACTTACCTCCACTTTTAGAATTAGTTAAAGAATTTTCAAATTCAGTAAAAGATAAAAATGTTTGAAACCATTAAAGAATTAATAATTAAATGGATTTACTATAGAAACATGTATTTTATTAAAAAATCTATTATATTATTATCTAAAATGATCACTTAGTTTTATCGGCTTTTCATCACACTCTATTAACTTTTAAAAGGTTATCTATGAGATGAAATGTTTTCTTAAATCGTTAGCTTTCCAACGGTATATCATACATGTATATTAATGTTCTTTTTTTTTATGATGTAACAATTCTTTATTGAGCAATATTACAATCTGTCCAATTTAGGACATTTTTAATAGTGATGAAGTACAACATTCATACTACATTCACACGATATATACAAAACAATAAATTTATTAATGTTCAAAAATGAAAAATTGCATTAAAAAAAATATTGTTTCTGTTTTCTCCTTTCGTTGGGTATCGAATTCATTCAATATTCAATTTATATATTTACCTGTTTTTCATCAGTGGTAACAAGATAATATAGTTATTTTTATAGAATAAAAAAAATTAAAGGTTTTTTAGAGGAAGAATGTTAAAAATATCGGCATTTAAGCCCTGTCAGACCAATTTAATCAGAATGAAACCTACATGATATTAAAGCCTATTAAATTGTACATTGATATAGCGAGTTTAATCAAAATTGTCGGAACCGTTTTTGACAAAATCGCAAAAAGTTGTAAAATGCATTGTATAAAAAAGTGGCTCTTCTGGTTAGCTGATTAAGATGAAAAATTTTCTGTACCATTTTGGACGTATATTTGTCTTAAATATGATATTTCAGTAGAACTTATCGTTTACGCGCTGGACTTAACTACACACACACACACAGACCTTTTTGTGGGACTTGGTCATTTGGAGTTAGGGGACCCTAAAACGTGTATTTCCGTTGAAAACTAGAATTCGAAAATTTTCACGATCGCAATACTTTCCCTTACAGTATATTCCATATATAGGTAAGTGAAAGTAAAAATAAAAATGCAAGCAGGTTTTATAATATTTCTTGTTAATATCGAAATGTATGAAAATGACGCCTCTCTTATACCTAGTGCAAATGATTATCTATTTCCATTCCTAATTTTCCTACTTACCTCTTGTCTTTGACCCATTGGAGGCAAAAGAAAGAGAATATCTTGTCGAATCCTTCCGCTTGCCTTATGTCTTCGTCGAAGGCATCCAGGGGATCTTCTTTGGTAGCGATATCCAACTCCTTGAAGGACAGTTTCGGATGTGACCATTTGGACTGTGCGTAGCTTACCATCTGGGGTGACACGTCTACCCCGACCTGTGAGAGATATATTATAAAAATATAGGGATATTTTTAAATACTTATAGATAAAAGGAAAACTGAATAATAATAAAAAAATGAATATCAGCAGTTATTATATCTGTGGCGGTCGTGAAAAACTAGATAACTCAAGATATACCAACAATGAGTTATTTGGTTGTGTCACATGAAATGTCCGTTTTCAAGGTAAAGGATTTTTATTAAAAATACGATATGAAAACAAGATAATTTTATTCGAAGTATTTACCTTCTTTTTCTACACATTTTTCCCAACGTGACACCAACTTTTCTATCCTCGAACTCTGAGCTTTGGAGTGAAACAAAATCTGAAAACGCACTTTTCACTTGATCATCATCTTCAAAAAGTTTTCCTTTCACGAAGTTGTCTAAATTCCTGAACAGGTGGTAATCTGTTGGAGCCCTGCAAAGTCCTTTATGTATTTCAGAAACTATAAAAACGGACATTTCATGTGAAACAACTTAATAACTCTACGTGTCACACCCTCAGACCGTCTCCACGTCGTGTTAAATTTGTTAAAGAAATTTCTTGGAGGAAGAAATTTGAATGTTGAGAAAAGAAAGAAAGCTGTATGTTCATATTTGTTCATTACTCTATTTCGGGTATTACGTAAAAGTTTAGGTCGCTCCCCTGTAAAATGAAAGATTTTGACTTAACCACTTATTCACGACCGCCGTAGATATGTTACTTTTTATATACTATTGAAATGATTTTTTTTTTTTATTTATTAATTTATTGAAATTTACAACTGTATTAGTGAATACATCAAGTAAATTGGCTCATAATATAGATAATATACATGAAAAGACATGAAGAGAATATGCCCATTGGCAACACTCCGCTAGGTAATCTACACTAGAAGGCCTCGAGGCCATCTTCTTTTCAGACGCCTCGGAGGATTGTCAGGAATGGTAGAGGAAGCTAGGATTGAAACTAGTGGGTTAGAATGGGAGTGGAGTTTGTCATGGAAGGAATGATACCTCGTACGGGCCTAATCAGCAACATATGGGACATTAAGGTCTTTATGGATGAGTTTGTTGGTGACAAGATAAGGAGCATTGAGGATTTTTCGAAGGATTTTGGATTGTAGGGATTGAATACGGGAAGAATTTGATGGTTTAGTAGAGCCCCAAAGCTCAACTCCGTACGTCCAGATAGGCCTTATTATGGTAATATATATGAGCCTTTTGTAGTTAACTGGAAGGTTAGAGCGTCTGTCCAGTAAGTGTTGAAGTAAGCGAAAGCGTTGGGCAGTTTCTTGTCGTTTCAGTCTTGTGTGCGGATTGAAATGATTTAATCTACTTACAAGGAGAGGGTTCTGAATGTGTCTTAGCGATTTTTATGACTTTTTTAAAGATAAAACTGGACATTAAAACATTGGTCTCTGCAAAGTATTAAGAGCTAATGCTCAGGGGACACTAAAACGTGTATTTCTGTTAAAAGTTGGAATTCGAAAATTTTCACGATCGCAATATTATCCCTTACTATATATTTCATATATAGGTAAGTGAAAGTAAACATTTAAAAACATATTAATACAAATAATATGAACAAAATTTATTTCCCTTTATAGTTAATCTGGAGTGCTATTGGGCAGTTTTTCTATATGGTTTATGTCATAGTATTTTATCATATAGCACAGTTACTTGTATTATGAAAACTTTACTCAAGTGGCAAAATGGTATAAGTCACTTTTTATAGAAATGAGAAGGAATGTCGGTTGTTTGTAACAACAAGTAAAGAGTTGTTTACTCGTGAACTGAAAGGGAAACACTAATGACATTTTGTCACATTCCAAATATAAACGAATTACATTCCAGGATGTGGAAAACTCTCATTTATTGAAAAAAACGGCATATAACATTTTGTATTGTTGTAAATTTTTAAAAACATTTTAAAATATAGTTGTAAATTTCAATATATATATATATATATATATATATATATATATATATATATATATATTTTTTAATAATAATAATTTTTTTATTTATTTGTCTTTAGGGCAATCCCCATACAAATAGAGCTGGCTGGCACAGCACAATTAATAAATTTATCACCAGAAAATATTCAATAATATAATTACAATTCGAATAAATATTCAAAACAAAAACAACAAAACACATATACAGCAGTAAGCATAAAGGTGCTGCTATCATTATGATTAATTTCATCCAGCATATTCATAAATATCATAAATTAAATATAAGCATATCAATAAATAATGCAAAAATATTAGTATTAAAGCGAATACTAATTCCCCACAAATTACTAACAAGTCCCGAAAACCCTTAAGAATGATTAAAATTCTGAGAGAGATGTTGAAATCTAATTTTAAGATTCTCCTTGACAAAAATAAATACTGATTTCAGGTCCATTATGTGTGGTTCCGCAAAAATTTCGTAAAAGCCATCAATACTCACTTCATTTAATACGGGCATATAACGAGTTCTATTGTCATGGTATGCGGGACATCGAGCAAGAAAATGGAAACAATCTTCCAATGCGTCTCCATCACAAACTGGGCACGGCTTCTGTGGGTCCAGACTATACTTCTGCGGGCCGACACTAAAGGAGATGGCGTATTTTCCCGACAGTCTGATCTGGGCTTAAGTCCTAACATACGCGATATTGCATCCTAACATTAGATAACTTTGCGGAAGGACGGTGTCAGCAAAGACCTTTCTGTACCACGGGCTATAGGTCGACTCTTGGAGCATGGCTATATCCTTCATTCTCATATATTTGCAGTATCCCTCCAAAATATCCCTCTCCCTGGTTCTAACAGTGATAGAGTCGTTAAATAACAACGGGTCAAACATCCCGAAACACTCGAAGAATTTCCTTAACTGCGTGACCCAGTTATACTGCTTACTCCACCTATCATCTCTATCCAGGAGCATCAACTTTAGGAAACATTGCTTCACATATCGGGTATTATCCATGTTTATATATATATATATATATATATATATATATATATATATATATATATATATATTTTTTTTTTTATTTATTTATTTTTTTTTAACGCGAAACGGCCTTTAAGTCCACGCAAATATCATTTTCCTTTAACTTTGCCCACACGTTCCACTCTTTTTCTCTCTTCTCTGTTCCTCGCTCCATACTCTCCCCTTTCTCACCTCTTTGGCACCCACAAGGATCTTTATCTTCCTCAATTTTTCCCTATATTCATCTCTATTGACACGATCCTGTGTTAAGATTCCCAACCTCACTGTTTCTTTCCTTATCTGCTGGATATGGCACCTTTATATCCCCACATTTTTTCAAAGATTTCTTTATTTATTCTGTTCGGTCTTTACCATATGCCCGTAGAAACGCAGGCTCCTTAACCTAATGTCCGTTTCCAGGTCATCCATTTCTTTGTACAGTTCTCTGGTAGATCTCAGCCTATATCCCTATGGTAACTTTACTGGCCCATAAATCTTCCTCTCAATTCCTAAAAGTTTCCTCAAGCTAGGAAGAGAAGCGGTCTCCATTCCATACATAATAACCGGTTCGACAACGGTGTTATAGTGCCTTATTTTAGCTGTTATTGAAAGAGCCTTTTTACAGTATAGGCCATTGGTGGCAAAGCTGAGTCTTTGGCCCCTACGCGGTATCAATCCTTCCATGACAAACTCCATTCCCACCCGAATCCTTTCGTTTCAATCATTTCTTCCTCTTCAATTCCTGACAATCCTCCGAGGCGTCTGAAAAGGAGATGGCCCCGGAACCTTCTAGTTTAAAATATTTTAGAGTGCTTCCATCGGAAAGCTCCTCTACATGTGTTTCATGCCTTTTTATTTTTCATTCAAATTTACTTGTTGTATTACTTGTTATACAGTTGTAAATTCCAATAAATAAATATTTTAAAAAAAATATTATTGTTATATACTATAATAAAATATTATTTTTTTACCAGCTTACTGCAAGACGCTTCCACTGCTGGAAGCAGAACATTGAATGTCGCATCTCCAGAACCGCAGCCTATGTCTAGAACATTTTCACCTGAAGACCATTTCAGCTTGCTCCAGTACTTTTCTAAAGCCCATTTCGCCTCCTTCTGATGATCCTCAGAAAACTTGGAGTACCAGCTTGGATCTTCATACATCTGAAACAAATTTAACTTGAAATGTGGCAAGTAATGTTTCAATGCTTATATTATTTATTAAAATTTTAGGTTAGAAGCCTATACGGTTTAATCCAATTAATATAGTTCAAGCCCATGCCCAAGAGATCAGGCTTATAAAACAATCCTCCCATTGACGCCTCGGCCCCCCTGACGAACGTCTGCCAGTCGCTTCTGGAGCACATTAACTTTTCGGAAATTCTTTCTTCACTGTGATCAACAACTTTAATCGCCCATTAGATCCGCCTCATACTATTAACTTAATTATACTGACGAAACAAATTAATTCTAAATTCGCATCCCTATAGGACCGTCGAAAAAGATAATAGTTTTATGAATTCTAATCGTAAAATTTAAACGAAAAGTCCTATGAAACTAAAATTTCATATTTAAGACAGCTATAGTAGAGGCACTTTATACCATGTTTTTCGCATTTTCTTACGATTTTCCTAAAAACGACTCTGACGATTTTGACTAAACTCGTCATGTCGATTTAAAATTGAACATTAAAAAAAAATTCATTCTGATTAAAATAGTCTAACGGGGCTTAAATGCCGATAGTTCAAAATTTCTTCTTCTAAAGTACCTTTAATTTTGTAGATTCGAAAAAATTAAACATATCGTCTGTATTAGCATTGCTAAAAAACAGGTAAATATATAAGTTGAACGAATTCGATATCCAACTACATGTATAATATATTGTTGGAATGCTAAAGATTTTAGGAAAATACTATCTTATACATCTATATATATATAAAAATCTCGTGTCACAATGTTTGTTCGCGATACTCTGAAATTACTGAACCGACTTTGCTCAAACTTCGTAAGTATCTGTTATTTGGCCCAACTTAAATGATAGGATAGTTTTGATTACTATTCTAAATGGTTGAAAAATATATTTTTTTAAAACGTAAAACAAAATTTGTTCATCTGTGGCAACACTGTTTCCCAGTAAGTAACCTTCCCATATCTTCACATATGTAATTATTAATTCAAATATAAGTGTGTGTTGATTGTTTCTATGCGTTCTTATTTATAAAATATACATTAACATTATAGTTTCCAGTTATAATAAAATACAAATGAGTTGCAAAGGAGTTATGATGATATACAACGGTTATGTTTAAAAGTATAACGATGTTATTGAATAATTTGGATGTGGCTACTTGGTACTGGTATGTAATTGTAACATTGAGTAAATAAAATTGATATCTGACATGAAATAATAATCTTTTATTTATCATAAATAGAGTAGTTCATTGTTACTCACCTGTATTTCTTTTATATAACCTCATTCAACATAGTCACTATCAACATCTTTCGTAATTTGTAGCAATTTAAATTTAAATTATTCTATTTATCAAATTGAATTCACCAAATCACAAGCAAAGATAAAGAAGTGTAGTTTTTGTTCTACTTTTCAATGTGTTTCGATATTAGAAACAAGATATTTATAGTCATATTATATTAATTATAGTAATAGGTTAAGTTGTTATTAAATCACTTTCCTCATCAACCATAATTCTAATTTTAGTCTAATAAGTTTCAATTTAATTATATTAAATATACAATAGCGATCCAGTAGAAGTAGGCACCCTATATACCTAAAATTACTCGATATATTTTAGCTTTAACGTAATCGTGATATATAGTCACGTTTGCAACATAAATGTGATCGATGTACATTGATCCAACGAGCGGGAATATTTTCACTTAAAAACAACTTTGATAAATATAATTGTAAAAAATATAATATTTATATTTCTTGAAAATTCATACGTCATAATAGAGTAGTTGTTGACCGTTTTGACTATATCGTGAAAATTTTTCACCAGTTTTCAACGGAAATACACGGTCCACTGAGTCCAAATAACCAAGTCCCGCAAAAAGGTGTGTGTGTGTGTGTGTGGTAACTCCCGGGCGAAAACGGTAAGTCCTATGAAACTGAAATTTCATATTTAAGACAACTATACGCCCGAGACGTGACAAAACTTTTTTCATCAAAATGAGCTCACCAGAAGAGGCACTTTATACCATGCATTTTGCATCTTTTTTCGATTTTCTCGAAAACGGTTCCGACGATTTTGATTAAACTCGCTATATCGATTTAAAATTTAGTGGGCTTTAATATCATGTTGGTTTTATTTGGATAAAGATGGTCTGACAGGACTTAAATGCCGATATTTTAAATTTTTTTCCCCTAAAGTACCTTTAATTTTGTAGATTCAATAATAATAACTAGATTATCTTGTTAACGCTGAGGAAAAACAGGTAAATATATAATTTGAATAAATTCGATACCCAAGTGTAGGAGAAAACAGAAAAAATATTTTTTTAATGCAATTTTTCGTTTTCGAACATAAGAGCAGTAATATACATGTATGATATACCGTTGGAAAGCTAAAGATTTTATAAAAAATATCATCTTATACACAAGCTTTTAAAAGTTATTTGAGAGTGATGAAATGAACATAAAACTAACTGATTATTTTAGATAATAATATAATAGATTTTTTAATCAAACACATGTTTCTATATAAATTCAATTTAATTAATTCCTTAATAGTTTCACATATTTTTATCTCTAACTGTTTTTGAAAATCCTTTCATTGATTTTAAAAATCGAGGTAAGTGAAAGTCGTGTGTTACGTGCACTAGATTTTTTTTCTTCATACTTACTATCACTACTGCTATAATTATTTACTGAGAATCATTAAATAATAAAATAAATACTTTATTAAGAGGAAAATAATACATAAAGGACTACATACTATTTACTTGTCTAGAAATGACGGTTGAGAACTATCAGAGGCTGCGAGGTATGTTTCTTCTTGAAGGTCTCCTCTCTGACTCCCTTCAGGTAGGGGTCTATCCCTCCTCTGGGGTAGTGGGGTTTATTTTTTGTACGCCCTTTTTAAGGTTCTGTACCCCTGAAGGTCAGGCTACACGGTGAGAAAAGAGGTATGTAAAATATCGTGAGAGCCAGATCTTGCGAAGGCAGCGATACACGGTGAAATTGATTCGTAGGTGAAAGTGAATATCACATATTTTCAACATATAATAAATATTCCATTACCGAATTTTCTATATTACTTCATGATTTTTTTTTTTTTAAACCTTTTATTATAAATAACGTTTAATTTCTTAAAATCGAGTTTCTACATAAAAAATTATGTTTGCATGATGTGTATATTACACTTGTTTGTTTTGATATAACTTTATCTTTCTGTTTTTTTTTTTATATTTAAAAAATAATAATATTTAAGTATATCATAGGATCTTTCTAATAGTAATAATTGATTTTATTATCCAAATTTATTTAAAAAAAAAAGTCTTGCTTTCACCTCACCTACACATACCCAAAGTCTCACCGTGTATCGCTGCCTTGAGGGTCATGTGCCCTTGAACGCCTGGCTACACGGTGAGAAAAGAGGTATGTAAAATATCGTGAGAGAGAGGTCTTGTGAGAGTTCACGAAAGTAGCGGGAGAGGGGGGAGGCATACTTTTTTTAAAGTAAATTCGGATAATGACATCAAATATTACTTTTTGAATATTCCTATTATATATATATATACATATATTTTTTTTTTAATGCATTTACGAGGCATGTCTTTTAAGTAAGTACCGTTTTGGAATTTAAAAAAGACGTGCAAAGATATCGCAATAATTTTATTTTTACATGAAAGCCTATACCTTAATCTACTTTTCTACATAATTTCCATGAATTTTGAGGCACTTTTCATAATGCGGCACCAGTTTTTGAATACCATCCTAAAAAAATTCTGCCGCCTGACTTGTTAACCACTGCATCACAAATGTTTTAACTTCAATGGCAAGTTGAGTAAGGGTATCGTTTTGCTGCATGACAATGCTCGTCCACATGTGGCTAATCGGACCAAAGATCTCATCAAATCATTTAAATGGGAAACTCTAGATCATCCTCCATACAGCCCTGATATGGCACCGAGCGACTACCATTTCTTCCTGAACTTGAAGAAACACCTGGGCGGTCGGCGTCTTCAAGACGATAACAAAGTCAAATCGTTTGTGATGCAGTGGTTCACAAGTCAAGCGGCAGAATTTTTTGAGGAGGTTATTCAAAAACTGGTGCCGCATTATGACAAGTGCCTCAAAATTCATGGAAATTATGTAGAAAAGTTGATTAAGGTACAAGCTTTCTTGTAAAAATAAAATTATTGCGATATCTTTGCACGTATTTTTTTAATTCCGAAACGGTACTTACTTAAAAACATGCCTCGTACATCAAAACAAACAAGTGTAATAAACACATCATGAAAACATATTGGTTTATTAGTTTCAACAAATAAACCTTTGTAATTGACAAAAAAAAAAAAAAAAAATTAACCCCCTCAAAATTTGAGGGCTTAAGTTTAAAGATGGATAAAATCCGAATAACAAAAAAAAAAACCGTTTGCCAGAAAATATTGGACAATTTTTTTTTTTTAATTCGCCACAAAGTTAGAGTTTATGCAACGATGATTCTAACACCTAAACGTTGATATCAGCTGGTTATTTTTAAAATGGTGGCCGATTAAATTAGATTTAATTCACTAACTCAATTATTTTTGAAGATAGACTAAACATTTATTAATCTTTTTTACCCAAAAAACAAGAGAATAATTATATAAAAGAAAAAATTGAAATTTTATGCATAAATACGCTCAGCTATTTTTGACGATAGAGAAAATTATGCACAGAGTTTTAGAATCAGTAAAGATCGATAAACAAAAGGAAACAAAGGAAATTAATTTTTCGACGAAATGAAAAAAAAAATCATTGAAATTGGCTTAGAGCTAGCAGAGATATTTTGTTTCGAAATCAGCGGTAGTGATATGCCATTATCCTTTGAATTTTTTCTTTTTAAATTACTTAATTGCCTATCAACAGCTATATAAACAGTTATACCCTAATATTGTTATTTTGAAATAATAAACCATTCTGTAATAATTAGCAGCGTTTTTCTTAATGTAGAAACTCCATTTTAGGAAATTCAGCATTATTTATAATAGAAGATAAAAAAATTAAATAATTTAGTTTTGTAGGAAATTTGGAAATTGTATTCCGTTTGTATTTGTATTCTTGGAAGTTTTTTAAATACTCTGGTTCTTTCCGGAGTGATCAGGTTGAGATGGACCAAAAAGATTGATTGGTTTTGATCTAGGCCTATAAAAACTGACCTTGGATAAAGTACAACTACAGGCCCCTGGTTATATGTTTATCAGTATATCGTCAATCGACAACAATTAAAAGTTCAAAAACAACAAACTGAGAAGTTAAAATACGTTTCGTGAATTAAAACATCGTTAAAAGGAGGCAAGCTTTACTGTTTTTTTATCGACCTTAAATCAGCATTCGATTCATTAGATAGAAATGCCTTATATCATAAGTTATACGCCCGAGGGATATCTTCAAAATTTATCACAATACTCCAGGGTTTATACCACAATACAACAGCTCGTGTATGGACATCTCAGGGTGTTACTGATAATTTTAACACTAGAATGGGCTTAAAGCAGGGATGCCTTCTCTCACCGATTTTATTTTCTCTTTTTATAGACGATATCAATGAGTATACTGAGGGGGGTAACGTATAGCTGGAATTAACATCCGATGCCTCATGTATGCAGGCGATATTGTCATAATGGCGGATCACCCTCTCATACCTCAAGAAATGATTAACAGATTTAGTAAGTATTGTGAATTGTGGAATTTAACTATTAACTTAAAAAAATCACAAATAGTTGTATTTAGGAAAGGGGGCCGGTTAGCGAGAAAGGAGAAATGGCGCTTAAATAACGAAAGTGTAACGGTTGTTAATGAATATAAGTACCTAGGGGTCACTCTATCTCCGAAATTATCATTAAATAAACATTTTGATGAAAGCTTTAGAGCCTCTTGTTTCTGTATCCACACCACTTACAAACGTTTTTTCAGCAATAATAAATTACCGTTCTCATCTAAGCTATCTGAATATAACGCTGTCTCCTGAGCTATTTTATGTTATGCAGCCCAGGTTTGGAGTTTTAGGCGTTTTGATAGAATAGAGAAGTTATCTGCCTATTTTTTTAGAAAATTGTTTTCACTTCCGCAGAGTACACCACACTATATTATATATTTGGAAACTAATATTGACCCTATATTTTTGTTTACTTTGCACCTAAATATTCAATATATTCAAAAAGTATTGATGTTACCCAGCCATAGACTGACTAAGATTTTGGCAGAGGAAATTATTAAAAGAAATTTATGGTGGTGTGATGATTTCCGGTCTTTGTGTCGGAGATATAACTGGCAAAATAGTGATTATTTAGTAGATGGAAAGAAGCAATGTTTTAAAGGGTTAATAGAATATATAAGAGAAGACTTTAGAAATGGTTTACTGGTTAAAGTCAACAAATCTATAACTGTATAAAGAATTAAATTATGATTTAGGGGAGAACAGTTATATCTCTGATAGATACGGCCTGGGACTCATCAAATCAATAATTAAAATAAGAGGACAACTTCGGTGCCTTAATTGTAATGTTACAAGGACGGAAGAACTACATTATTGTAGTTTATGTAATAATAAAGACATAGAGGATGTACCATTATGTAGGATGCCTTGGCTTGGTGGGGCAGTATTGTCCAGACAGGAATACATAAATTATCTAAACGGTGAAAATTGGGTAGCATCTTATAATTATCATTTAAGGACCAGGAAATATAGATATATACTTATATCAGAATTCAATATTTAAATAAAGGGGGGAGGGGAAAACAAATGTTCAGTTAGTTTTATGTTATAATTATTGTTTATATAATATTTGTAAAGAATATTTTGTTAAGGCGCGCTATTCTGCAGATGGACTAAAGTCTATGCATAGTATGCAATATATATATAGCATTTCCTAGTCAAATTCAACCTTTTCCAAGTCAAATGAAACCTTTTCCAAGTCAAATGAAACCTTTTCCAAGTCAAATTCAACCTTTTCCAAGTCAAATTCAACCTTTTCCAAGTCAAATTCAACCTTTTCCAAGTCAAATTCAACCTTTTCCATTTCCAATTCAACCTTTTTCGATTTCAATAAAATAATAAAAATCAAATTAACAAGATTTTATGTTTTTATGGTTATTTTAATTACACATTATGTTTTATGTGTTAAGTGTTCCCAGAGGCCTTTTTACTTATAATTAGTCACGATTATAATAATAAGTATAACCGATACTTTAATTTTTAGACATTTTCGACACAAGGTCTAGTAGTCGGATTAGCGGGGGTCCGTTTTATTTTAGTTTTATATCAGTATTATCAATATAGGTTTATTTTAACTTTTTCGTATTTATTGGATAGTAGGCTCAGTAGCTCCGTTCCCAAAGGCTCGTTACCGATTACACTATTAATTTTAATCGCGCTCGCTCAAATATGGGTTTATTATAACTTTTTCGTATTTATTCCCAATTAGACTCAGTAGCTGCGTACCCAAAGGTTCGTTACCGATTACACTATTAGTTTTAATAGCGCTCGCTCAAATATGGGTTTATTATAACTTTTTCGTATTTATTGGATACTAGGTCCAGTAGTTGCGTACCCAAAGGTTCGTTACCGATTACACTATTAATTTTAATCGCGCTCGCTCAAATATGGGTTTATTATAACTTTTTCGTATTTATTCGCAATTAGGCTCAGTAGCTGCGTACCCAAAGGTGAGCGCGATTAAAATTAATAGTGTAATCGGTAACGAACCTTTGGGAACGCAGCTACTGAGCCTAATTGCGAATAAATACGAAAAAGTTATAATAAACCCATATTTGAGCGAGCGCGATTAAAATTAATAGTGTAATCGGTAACGAACCTTTGGGTACGCAACTACTGGACCTAGTATCCAATAAATACGAAAAAGTTATAATAAACCCATATTTGAGCGAGCGCTATTAAAATTAATAGTGTAATCGGTAACGAGCCTTTGGGAACGGAGCTAATGAGCCTACTATCCAATAAATACGAAAAAGTTAAAATAAACCTATATTGATAATACTGATATAAAACTAAAATAAAACGGACCCCCGCTAATCCGACTACTAGACCTTGTGTCGAAAATGTCTAAAAATTAAAGTATCGGTTATACTTATTATTATAATCGTGACTAATTATAAGTAAAAAGGCCTCTGGGAACACTTAACACATAAAACATAATGTGTAATTAAAATAACCATAAAAACATAAAATCTTGTTAATTTGATTTTTATTATTTTATTGAAATCGAAAAAGGTTGAATTTGAAATGGAAAAGGTTGAATTTGACTTGGAAAAGGTTGAATTTGACTTGGAAAAGGTTGAATTTGACTTGGAAAAGGTTTCATTTGACTTGGAAAAGGTTGAATTTGACTTGGAATTGATATATATATATATGTATAGTAAATTTATGTATGTAAATTTAATCAATAAAAAACATTATTATTATTACTATTATTAAAACATTTCGTGAATGCTCAAGTTTCCAGGTTATTCAATGCAGAACGACAAGAAGGTCATGCAAGAAATAAACGGGGAGAAATGAGAGTTTCCCAAATGTATCACCGATTTTGATGATTCTTTTTTTTTTTTTAAGGTAGAACTAGACATTAAACCAGTACACTCTGAAAAATATTAGGGCCTAAAGCTCCCTAGACGTAAAATCGGAAAGTTTGTGCAAAAAAAAAACACGTTTTATTTAATATCTCTGGTTCTAGAGAAGGTAGAAAAATAAGTTAGGTGCCAGAATTTACCACATCTCAAAGCAAAATAATTGAAAAAATAATTTATTAAAATATTTAAGCTTTATGCTTGGTGATAATCCTAAAAAATATAAACAATCTCGTCAAAACATTAAATTACGTTTCTTAAAAAACACTTCAAATTGAGATTCTTTTTTACTTTCTCTTACCTACATATGAAATATATAGTAAAGGAAAGTATTGCGATCATGAAAATTTAAGAATTCCAGTATTCAACGAAAATACACGTTTTAGGGTCCCCTGAGTCCAAATAACCAAGTCCCGCAAAAAGGTCTGTGTGTGTGTGTGTATGTGTGTTTGGTAACTCCCGCGCTTAAACGATAAGTCCTACACAACTGAAATTTCATATTTAATTATACGCTCGAGATGTTACAGAACCTTTTTCATTAAAATCAACCAGATGTGCCACTTTATACCATGCATTTTGCACTTTTTTACGATTTTCTCAAAAACGGCTCTTACGATTTTGATTAGTTCCGATATTGTAAATGCCGATATTTTAAATTATCTTCCTCCAAAGTACCTTATATTTAGTAGGTTCAATAAAAATAACCGTACCATCTTGTTGAAATTGATAAATAACAACTAAATATGCAAGTTGAGCGAATTTGAAAAGTAATTAAAGGAGAAAACTGAAAATATAATTTTTTAATGTAATTATTCGTTTTTGAAAATAAGAACTGTAATATAGTATGATAACCGTTGAAAAGCTAAAGATTTTAGAAAAAATATTAACTTATAAGCAAGCTTTTAAAAGTTAATAGAGAGTGATGAAAAGCCGATAAAACTGACTGATTATTTTAAATTATAATATAATAGATTTTTTAATAAAACACATGTTTCTATTGAGATTCAAAATAATTAATTCGTAAACAATTTATTTTTAAAATGTATTTAAAAATTCTTAAATTGATTTTAACAACAGGGACTAAGTGTAAGTCGTGTGTTGCGCGCACCAGATTTTTCTACTTTAAACAAAACCAGAGATACTAAATAAAATGTGTTTTTAGCAGGCAAACGTTCCGATTTTTTTACGCGATTCCTGGTTTGTGTTGGCCCCTAATATTTTGCACAGTGTAACAGTTTAATGTGTAGTTTTACATACAAATATTTCATCAAATTCTCTGTGACACATTTGGGTTCCTCTCTTGTTAAGTAGTTTATAATAGTGATTAAAAAATACTAAAAACGAAAGTTCACAAACACATCTATTAGAGTTGAAGGACAGTGGCTAACCGGTTGAGTTCCACGTATCATGGCAATTACTAGGACTCTCAACAGATTTCTTGTATTGATGCTAAACAGGCTAATTTAGTTCCTGGAAAGTATCGACGCTGTTTAGCGGCCATGTTTAGATGGACTTAAAAAGAATAAGTATAATTGAAAGAGTTCACAACTGAACACAAACCTCTACAGTATCTAAAAAACTCTCTAGTGACTGACAGCAGGAGCCCACCTGTTTTTTTCTGTTCGACATGTTACTTTCACTTATTATATATAGTAAGGGAAAGTATTGCGATCGTGAAAATTTTCAAATTCCAGTTTTAAACGGAAATACACGTTTTAGGATCCCTGAGTCCAATAAATCAATCGCTCAAAAAGTCTGTTTGTGTGTGTGGAAAGTCAAGCATGAAAACGAAAAGTAGTACGAATCTGAAATTTCAGATTTATTATTTGGTTGTTTCACATGAAATGTCCGTTTTTAAAGTTTCTCAAATACATAAGGGGTTTTGCAGATCTATGTTGTTTTCTTCCGAATGTTTACATATTTAAAGTAAACAGTTACTAATCCTCTACCTTTGTATTATAAACATTAGCTTCCCAATTATCCACTTTTTAGTATATCTTAAGTAATATTTTTGTACGAGTTTAAACTCGGCCATTCAGTAGCTGAGGCTGCTAGAAATATTTGCAAGGCGTTTGGGGAAGGGAGTGTTAATGAACGGACCATTCGCCGTTGGTTTGCTAAGTTTTCAGCTGGGGATACCGATGGTTACAGTATGGTGGTCCATGGCTGGGATAATTCATTATTCCTTCTTACCTAGAGGTGAAACCATTACCTCTACAACGTACTGCAATGAAATTGACCAAATGATCACATTAGTAAAAAAACAACCTGGATTGGTAAATCGGAACGGTCTTATACTCTAACACGACAACGCTAGACCCCGTGTTTTAAATCATACCGTGCAAAAATTTAAAGAACTGGGCTACGAAATTATTCCGCACCCACCATATTCTCCCGACTTGTCTCCAACAGATTACCACCTGCTCAGGAATTTAGACAACTTCGTCAAAGAAAAGCTTTTTGAAAATGTTGATCAAGTGAAAAGTGCGTTTTCAGATTTTGTTTCACTTCAAAGCTCAGAGTTTTTTCGGGGAATAGTTCGGGGATAAAAAAAAGTTGGTGTCACGTTGGGAAAAATGTGTAGAAAAAGAAGGTAAATACTTCGAATAAAATTATCTTGTTTTCATATCGTATTTTTAATAAAAATCCTTTACCATGAAAACGGACATTTCATGTAACACAAGCCAATAGAATTGAGACGTTGATTTCCAAAAGGTACTAAAGGACATTTTTTACGAAATTGATTTTTTGTCATATTTGTATTCTCATCATTTAGTTTTATTTAAATATTCTATTTTATGTTATCTAATGAATTCTCAAGTCCTTAAAAAACGTGGTTTAGAAATGTGGTAATTTTCTAAAAGTACTAATTACGCATTTGTTTTCGTTCCAAATCATTCTAAAAAAAATCATTTCATAACTTTAATATGATGTTATTATTATAGTAAAAAAATAATTCTAAATTTTAAGGCAAAAAGACCCAAATTAGCTGGTTTAATAATATAGTAATGAGAGATTTTCGCGCTTCCTGTAAAATTTCCTAGAATGGATATAGTACCTTTTGGAAATCAACGTCTCAATTGTAAGCCAACTTTTTCATTAAAATCGGCCAACCAGAAGAGCCACTTTATTTTTCTATGCATTTTGCACCTTTTTATGATTTCCTTAAAAACGGCAAAACGATTTCAATTAAACTCGATAGATCGATATAAAATTAATATGGTTTAATGTCACGTAGGTTTATTCCTGTTTGAGATTAAACCATAGTCTGGCAGGTTTTAAATGCCGTTTTCCTAAAGTATCTTTAATTGTATAGATTAGAAAGATTACCACATTATTCTGTAAGTTTTGATTAAAAACGGCTTAATACACAAGTTGAACGAATTTTCAAAAGAACCAAAGGTTTAAACCATATTTTAAAACTCATGAGCACCTCGTGGCACGAAGGGTATAGATGAATGGCAACAGTCTTGGACCGCTCTTTAAACCAACAAATTGAAAAATGTCAAACCGACCATCAGCTGCTGGGTCTCATCGTCAAGAAAGTGCAGGCGTGAGGAGGTGGTCATCGCCCGCCTGAGGATAGGACACTGCCGCCTCACTCATGAGCACCTCATGGCACGAAGGGTATAGATGAATGGCAACAGTCTTGGACCGCTCTTTAAACCAACAAATTGAAAAATGTCAAACCGACCATCAGCTGCTGGGTCTCATCGTCAAGAGAGTGCAGGCGTGAGGAGGTAGTTATCGCCCGCCTGAGGATAGGACACTGCCGCCTCACTCATGAGCACCTCATGGCACGAAGGGTATAGATGAATGGCAACAGTCTTGGACCGCTCTTTAAACCAACAAATTGAAAAATGTCAAACCGACCATCAGCTGCTGGGTCTCATCGTCAAGAAAGTGCAGGCGTGAGGAGGTGGTCATCGCCCGCCTGAGGATAGGACACTGCCGCCTCACTCATGAGCACCTCATGGCACGAAGGGTATAGATGAATGGCAACAGTCTTGGACCGCTCTTTAAACCAACAAATTGAAAAATGTCAAACCGACCATCAGCTGCTGGGTCTCATCGTCAAGAGAGTGCAGGCGTGAGGAGGTAGTTATCGCCCGCCTGAGGATAGGACACTGCCGCCTCACTCATGAGCACCTCATGGCACGAAGGGTATAGATGAATGGCAACAGTCTTGGACCGCTCTTTAAACCAACAAATTGAAAAATGTCAAACCGACCATCAGCTGCTGGGTCTCATCGTCAAGAAAGTGCAGGCGTGAGGAGGTAGTTATCGCCCGCCTGAGGATAGGACACTGCCGCCTCACTCATGAGCACCTCATGGCACGAAGGGTATAGATGAATGGCAACAGTCTTGGACCGCTCTTTAAACCAACAAATTGAAAAATGTCAAACCGACCATCAGCTGCTGGGTCTCATCGTCAAGAAAGTGCAGGCGTGAGGAGGTGGTCATCGCCCGCCTGAGGATAGGACACTGCCGCCTCACTCATGAGCACCTCATGGCACGAAGGGTATAGATGAATGGCAACAGTCTTGGACCGCTCTTTAAACCAACAAATTGAAAAATGTCAAACCGACCATCAGCTGCTGGGACTCATCGTCAAGAAAGTGCAGGCGTGAGGAGGTGGTCATCGCCCGCCTGAGGATAGGACACTGCCGCCTCACTCATGAGCACCTCATGGCACGTAGGGATCCACCTCGATGTCAACTGTGTAAAGTGGCTCTCACAGTAAGTTATATTTTTGAAGAGTGTCCTCGTTATAGTAGGGAATTTGTAAAATGTTGCGTATCACGTAAAGTCTCGGAGGCATTGAGCGATAGTGATCGGTCCGTCGACGGTGTCATTCAATTTTGAAGAACATTCGTTGACATCACCTCATTTAACACATTCAGGTTATTTTACGACCTTTTTGATATTTTACTCACACTTTTTACTTATTTATTTATTATTATTATTTTTTTAAATTTTGTTGCTGATCATCGTGGTTCCAGTTCCGATTGAATCATAATGTTTATTGTTCCTATTGTTCTGTTTTATTTATTTTTTTTTATATATATATTTTTTTTTTTATTATCTTCATAGGTAAGTATATTGTTTTCTGAAGATTTTTGCCCTTAAAACCAAAACAACAACAACCAAAGGAGAAATGAGCAAAAACTTTTTTTTTATATATATAAAAAATATAGGATTATAATATTCAATTGGTAAGTTAAAGATTTTAGAAAAAATATTATCTTGTACACAAATTTGTAAAATGTAACGCAGAATGATTGTTGTAGATACAATTTTACTTTCACTTACTATAAATAGTAAGAGAAAGTATTGCGATCGTGAAAATTTTCGAATTCCACTTTTCAACGGAAATACACATTTTTCGGTCGCCTGAGTTGAAATAACCAAGTCCCGCAAAAAGGTCCCGCACAAATGTTTGTGTGTATGTGTGTGTGTGTGTGTGTGAGAGAGAGAGAGAGAGAGTGTGTGTGTGTGTGTGTGTGTGTGTGAGTGTGTGTGGTAACTCCCGGGCGGAAACGGTAAGTCCTATGAAACTGAAATTTCATATTTAAGACAATAATACGCCCGAGACGTGACAAAACTTTTTTCATCAAAATGAGCTTACCAGAAAAGCCACTTTATACCATCCATTTTGCACCTTTTTTCGATTTTCTCAAAAACGGTTCCGACGATTTTGATTAAACTCGCTATATCGATGTAAAATTTAATGGGCTTTAATATCATGTAGGTTTTATTTGGATAAAAATGGTCTGACAGGGCTTAAATGCCGATATTTTTAATCTTCTTTCTCTAAAGTACCTTTAAATTTATAGATTCAATAATAATAACTAGATTATCTTGTTAACGCTGATGAAAAACAGGTAAATATATAAATTGAATAAATTCGATACCCAACTAAAGGAGAAAACAGAAACAATATTTTTTTAATGCAATTTTTCGTTTTTGAATTTAGCAACAGTAATATATACGTATAATATACCGTTGGAAAGCTAAAGCTTTTAGAATAGATATTATCTAATGAACAAACTTGTAAAAGTTAATAAAGAGTGATGAAAAGCCGATAAATCTGATTACTTTAGATAATAATATAACAGATTTTTTAATAAAACACATGTTTCTCTATAAATTCAATTTAATTCGTTAATAGTTTCACGTATTTCTATCTTTAACTGTATTTGAAAATTCTTTCATTGATTTTAAAAATGGAGGTAAGTGAAAGTCGTGTGTTGCCCGCACCAGATTTTTTCCAATCATTTAGCCATCCTGTAAAATATATATACTTTTTCTCCTCCATCTGTAGATAATTATAGTATCTTAACTGTACATGTTAATAGATATCTTAGAGAATAATAGGTAAGGACGTACGCAGGATTTTCGAACGACGGGAGCCAAATAGGTTAAAAATGTATGTTTTTTTTTTAACACCGTATATATACAGTACATAGAACTTAGATAATTAGAGAGCGAATTCGTTGAGCGGGCTTGATTCTTGATCAAGTTAATAACAAGCAGTAACACTAAAAAGCTAAGCCTCAATTGAAGCTACAGAGCGGCTTATCGACAACCATATTGGAAGGCAGTGACCGACATTAGAACCCCCACATTACTAATACAGCGTTCCACTGGCACTCGGAGTTAGATCGGTCCCATATTTGCTTTATGGATTTACCTCTACATAGTTTGAAGTATAACTGATGTTATTATACATTTAGTTTGTCATGAATATAAGTGTCGCTCTTAGAAAAGATGGTATAGAAAGAACTGCTTAAACAATTAAGACCATTTAATCGAGGAAGCAAGGATAACGTTCTTGATCAACTTTGATTCTCCCCTGTCGATAAGATGATAGTATCTCTACGGTGATCAGTAGCCTCCCGTACTTCCCAGACAGAGTGTCGACAGAGGTCCCGTGGCACTCCTTGGAACACATCCTGACTGAAGAGCAGGTGACCCTGGCGGGCAGAGGAAGATACAGCTGGGCCCTCAATCTGCATGGCGGTACGGCACCCAGACAGATGTCGCTAGCACCTGCCTTCGATGACATAGAAATTCCATTTAATTATTTTTTTAATGGTTTCAAGTATTTTAATCTCTGTGTTAGAAAATCTTTTCATTGATTTTAAAAATGGAGGTAAGTGAAAGTCGTGTGTTGCCCGCACCAGATTTTTTATTTTGAACATAGCAACAGTAATATACACGTATAATATACCGTTGGTAATCTAATGATTTTAGAATAAATATTATCTTATGCACAAACTTGAAAGGTTAGTAGAGAGTATAGCTTAGTCAAAGTCCGACTTACTGTACAATTTTTGAAATGTTTACACTAAACCTATGACTAAGCTATTATACGAAAAATAAAACAAAAGTGAGTCTCTTTCTCTTTATACACTTTTATCTCGTAAAAATCTTGTTTTTTATTCATTTTTGGGAGTTTTTTAAACAATTTCGCTATTTAGGTAAGGAGTTGTGGGGGACCAAACGTACAAAGCATGTCCTTATCTTATTGTTAATTTTTGTTTTGATTTGATATCTAAAAAATTACAGATTCGTAAGTGTCATGGCCAATTGTCAAGTTTACTATGTGTACACAACTGTCTTTCTCACTGTATAACTTACGTGTATGGAGTTGACCAGCAGCCAGCCTTTACAAAAAGTTTCCTCTGTTGAACACTTTCACTTTACAAATATAAACATTGAGGTTAGTGCTCTTATTTTAATAGCCAGCTCACTGAGCAGTTTCACTTGGGCTAACTGACGTGGCAGTTAATCCCTACAGACTCTTATCAGCCAGCACTCCAGGTTCACGGTCGCGGCACTAGGAATCTACCTGCCACCGTCCTGATTTCGTATCCCGGGCTAACCTAGAAATCTTTTTTTTTCTTAGAATATTTTTTTAAAATTTCTTTAAAATGTTTTTTTTATCAATTGTATATAGTTATGTATATAATTTAATTTTTAAGGAGTTATTTAATTTTTGTTACTAATATTTATAGGGTATATATATTTTTTATTCTTTAATTGATGTTTTTTTTTTTTTATTTATTATATTAATATATATAAACATATTTATATGGTAATAATTTAATAAGGGAATTTTCTTTTCTCATTTTTTTTTCTAATACATAAACATTATGTCTGACGCAAATTCAGTGATGGACACAGACAATGAAACTCCGTTCAGTGAGATTAGTGAGACTGATTCGCAGTACCTGACTAGAAGGACGCGGCAAAAACTTCATAGGAACGTTCAGCCAAATTTTGGTAGTAACTCACCGAATAAGAAAAAAAAAATAAAAAAGCCAAAGCTAAACAAAATTGCCCTCCAGAAAACCGAAGTACACCTTCAGCCAACACTCAACCAACCAAAACTGCCTCAACATCCGCACTTTCCAGCAACAACGTTGCAGCCATCAATAATATTTCATCAACATCCTCTACACCCCGTGAATTCAACGAACCTGAGCCACCACCCATATACGTCAATAATATTCAAAATTTCTTTAAGTTTGGTCAAGAAATATCTGCACTCATAAGACAAACTAATTTCCAATGCTACGCGAGATTAAAAGAGGTTAAGGTCAACACTACTACCAAAGAGAACTATAAAAAACTCGTCAATTATTTCACAGAGAAAAACTACGAATTTCACTGTTATCAACTGAAAGAAGATAAACCTTACCGCGTTGTTTTGAGGGCTCTCCACAACACCACCCACAAACGGTTGCAATACTATAAGTATTGGCCCGAAAAACGTTTTATTTATGGTTTTATATTTACCAGAGGATAGAGAATAACTGGTCGGAAAAATCACGAAAATCGAAAATGTCGAGCGGCAAAATTAATGATAGTTGGATAGATTGACCCATATGCATTTGAAAAAATCTGGTGCGGGTAACACACGACTTTCAATTACCTCCGTTTTTAAAATCGATTAGAGAATTTTCAAATATGAGTGAAACCATTAAATAATTAGATAAATGGAATTTCTATAGAAACATGTGTTTTATTTAAAAATCTAATATCTTTTCATCTAAAATAATCAGTTAGTTTTATCGCCTTTCATCACTCTCTATTATCTTTTATAAGCTTGTGTATGAGATAATATTTTTTCTAAGATCTTTAGCTTTCAAACGGTATATCATACATGTATATTACTGCTCCTATGTTCAAAAACGAAAAATTGCATTTAAAAAATATTTGTTCTGTTTTCTCCATTAGTTGGGTATCGAATTTATTCAATTTATATATTTACCTGTTTTTCATCAGCGCTAACAAGATAATCTAGTTATTTTTTTTTTGAATCTACAAAATCAAAGGTACTTTAAAGTAAGAAAATTTAAAATATCGGCATTTAAGCCCTGTCAGACCATTTTAATCAGAATAAAACCTACATGGTATTAAAGCCCATTAAATTTTACATCAATATAGCGAGTTTAAACAAAATCTTCAGAACTGTTTTTGAGAAAATCATAAAAAGGTGCAAAATGCATGGTATAAAGTGGCTCTTCTGGTAAGCTCATTTTGATGAAAAAGTTTTTTAACTTCTCGGGCGTATATTTGTCTTAAATAAGAAATTTCAGTTTTATAGGATTTACCGTTTCCGCCGGGAGTTACTACACACACACACACACAGACCTTTTTGCGGGACTTGGTTATTTGGACTCAGGGGACCCTAAAATGTGTATTTCCGTTGAAAACTGAAATTCGAAAATTTTGACGATCGCAATAATTTCCCTTTCTATATACAGTAAGTGAAAATAAAAATTAAAAAAAAAAAAAAAAAAAAAAAAAAAAAATTGATTCACTTTCATTCTAGAAGTGTGGTATATCATTAGCATTTCACCGTTCATTGTCAATGTCCAACGTTTTCCTTTATTTTTCATGTTCAAATATCAACATTAAATGAACATTGTGTATGAAAGCAGGCGATCATTTTACACTAAATGGTAGCAACTCTTTTACGATAAACCTAAGAAATAATCATATGTTGTAATGACAATTTACCAAACAGTTTATTTATATAACAATTTTAAATCATCTCTATAATATCAAACATATTATTACAATGTTATAAGTTACTATGACGGTATTAGATGGCAGGAGATAAGTAGGAAATTCGCTTATGCCAACGGTTTAGCGCAGACGAAGCAGATAAGTGGCACTATTTACGGAAATAATCTCAAGCCGCCTGCACTGTCAAGGCCGTCAAGATAAAATCACTTCTCCTATCTCTTGCACTGCTAAAGATAACGAACGATGCAGTTGTATGTCTTACTTTTACCAACACTGATTATGACATCTGTCGGTCAAACAGGTGTGCAAGTTGGGCGAAAACTGGAAACTGTACCGCGCCTTTCTACTGACTACATCACATGATTCCACACATTAAGATAACATTTCTACATATTTCTACGCTATGTTTCATATTTTAATGTTTTCTTTTTTAGTTGGATATTGATAATTCTGTACATTATGTCAAGTCATAATTTGTTTTGTATATCGTTTTCATTATTGTAATTAGGTCATAGTAATTTAATTATTGATTTATTTACCCATCTATTCTATTTTTACTTTTTCTTACCTACATATGAAATATATAGTAAGGGGAAGTGTTACGATCGTGAAAATTTTCGAATTCCAGTTTTCAATGGAAATACACATTTTAGGGTCCCCTGAGTCCAAATAACCAAGTCCCGCAAAAAGGTCTGTGTGTGTGTGTGTGCGGTAACTCCCGGCGGAAACGAAAAGTCCTATGAAACTGAAATTTCATATTTAAATGCCGGGCTTAAATCAGGGCTTAAATGCCGATATTTTAAATTTTCTTCATCTAAAGTACCTTTAATTTTGTTGATTCTATAAAAAAAACTATATTATCTTGTTTACCACTGATGAAAAACTGGTAAATATATAAATTGAATAAATTCGATACCCAACTAAAGGAGAAAACAGAAAAAATATTTTTTTAATGAAATTTTTCGTTTTTGAACATAAGAGCAGTAATATACATATATAATATACCGTTGGAAAGCTAAAGATTTTAGAAAAAATATTATCTCATACATAAGCTATTAAAAGTTAATAGAGAGTGATGAAAAGCCGATAAGACCAAGTGATTATTTTAGATAATAAATAAATAATAGATTTTTTAATAAAACACATGTTTCTATATTAATTCAATTTAATTAATTCTTTAATAGTTTCACGTATTTTTATCTCTAACTGTATTTGAAAATTCTTTCATTGATTTTAAAAATGGAGGTAAGTGAAAGTCGTGTATGACCGCACCAGATTTTCTGTTTTGCATATTGACATCTTTATATATATGTTAATATACACTCATAGTATTTCTTTTTTATCTTTTTAGCATTAATGATGGCCCACAATGGGGTTCGAGACGTTGGCGGACGATAAATAGTTGAAACTGTTATATCCATTATAATAAACTCATAAAATCAACTTCCAATAACAACGGTTCTATTCCCTTCTTCAGGTTATTCATTACTAAAAACGAGAACATGTGTTTTTTATTTGTTTGTTTATTTATTTAACGCCACTTTATGCTACTATGGCTAACCGGACGATGCTATAGTGGGAGTCCTAAATTTTGCCTATCCAGGTTTTATTAGGATAGGTATCTTTAACGAGTACCTGACTACTGACTACCAAACGAGTACTGACTACCAAAATAAATTTATTTTGGATTCTCAGTCATTCCGGAATATCAGGAAATGAGGAAGTCGACAGAGCAGCAACAGAGGCACATTCACTAGACGAAATAACGCCCTCTTTTATTTCATCATCTGAGCTGTTTCAGCCAATAAACGCGAAGATCATAGACGAATGGCAACAGTCTTGGACCGCTCTTGAAAACAACAAATTGAAAAATGTCAAACCGACCATCAGCTGCTGGGTCTCATCGTCAAGAAAGTGCAGGCGTGAGGAGGTAGTTATCGCCCGCCTGAGGATAGGACACTGCCGTCTCACTCATGAGCACCTCGTGGCACGAAGGGATCCACCTCGATGTCAACTGTGTAAAGTGGCTCTCACAGTAAGTCATATTTTTGAAGAGTGTCCTCGTTATAGTAGGCAATTTGTAAAATGTTGCGTACCACGTAAAGTCTCGGAGGCATTGAGCGATAGTGATCGGGCCGTCGATGGTGTCATTCAATTGGTAAAGAACATTCGTTTATATCACCTCATTCAGGCTATTTTACGTCCTTTTTGATATTTTACTCACAATTTTTATTTATTTATTTTATTATTTATTCATTATAACTTTTTTTTTCTCCTCATCATAGGTAAGTTAATCGTATTCTGAAGATGTTTTGGGCAATAATAACCACTAGTAGTTTTTTGCCCCTAAAACCAAAACAACAACAACGACTACCTGACATCGCACAGGCTCGGGACCACCTTTTAACGTCCCATCAGATGGACGGCATAACTAAGGAATTTTTACTCCCATTAAAATATCCTAGGACCACCTGCGGGTTCGAACCCGTGACCTTAGGCATAGGAGGCTGTTATGCTAACCACCCAGCTACAAGGGATCCCTATGTGTTTTTTACAAAGCACATTATTAAATTATAAATACAATAATTAGTGAATATTAACGAGTTGTTTTATCACATTATCATATCCATTATCTATTATTATAGCCTTCATCATAGGAGCAGCGAGCGAGCCCTCCATCCAGTTCCACCTACACCAAATAACCGTAACTTACAATATTTTTTCGTTCTGATTTGATTTTATAAATTTCAGTCAAAGTTTTAATGTGAAAGTCGTCATGAAAGTTAACGTGAGAGTATATTATAACTTCAATGATAATTATTAGGTTAATATTTGAATTATAACATGAATATTTATCAAGAAAAGAATCTTAATTCAATTTTATTTATAATTAATTATTTTCTTTCTTATCTCTTCTTAATGTTTTACTCATTTCATAAGTAATTAATTAATTTCATTTTACTTATATGAAACTTAATATATTATCTAATTCACACTTCGGTCAATAAATTTAAAACCTTCCAGATATTGTTATATATTTCCATAAATTTGTTTTGTTTTTTTACATTCACTTAAAAATATATAGTAAAGGAAAGTATTGCGATCGCGAAAATTTTCGAATTCTAGTTTTCAACGGAAATACACGTTTTAGGGTCCCCTGAGTCCAAATAACCAAGTCCCGCAAAAAGGTCTCGGTGTGTGTATGTGTCTGAGTGAGTGTGTGGTAACTCTCGGGCAAAAACGAAAAGTCCTATGAAACTGAAATTTCCTATTTAAGACAACTATACGCCCGAGACGTTACAGAATCTTTTTCATCAAAATCAGCTGACCGTAAGATTGACTTTATACCATGCAATTTGGACCTTTTTATGATTTAAACTCTGTATATCGATGTAAAATTTAATGGTCTTTAATATGATGTAGGTTTGATTCTGATTAAAATAGTTTGACAGGGCTTGTATACATGTATGATATACCGTTGGAAAGCTAAAGATTTTAGAAAAAATATTATCTCATACACAAGCTTTTAAAAGTTAATAGAGATTGATAAAATGAACATAAAACTAACTGATTATTTTAGATAATAATATAATAGATTTTTAATGTAACACATGTTTATATATAAATTCAATTTAATTAATTCCTTAATAGTTTCAAGTATTTTTATCTCTAACTGTATTTGAAAATTCTTTCACAGATTTTTTTGTCAAAAAAACATATCAACTAAGTTAAAAATCTGGTGCGGGCAACACACGACTTTCACCTACCTCGACTTTTATAATCGATTTAAAAACTATTAAATATACTTCAATTTAAAAATATTTGAAGTTAATTTTAATAAAACGTGTATTCATTTTCATTGGAAACATATGATTTATATCAAATAATATAACTACATCAAATTGTTAATCAGTAATAAGTTTATTCCCTATTCGTCACTTTATATTACCTTTCACAACTCTGTGTGTGAAAACTGGAAATCAAAGATTTACACGATCGCAATATATATATTTCATATATAGGTAAGTGAAAGTAAAAATCTATCTATTTTTTTATGAGAAGTTTATTTCTTACGTACTATATCCGAAGAAGTCAAGGTTCTAATGTGAAAGTTAACGCGGGAGGAAATTCTGTTTAACCTTCAGGAAATTCACAGTGATAAACAAATTAGATGTATTACAAGGCCAACAATAATTATATTAATGCTAGAAGCACTTAAAATGGACAGTAAAATTAATAATCTACGTCTATTAAAATCAATGAGAAATCACGTATCATAAAAACCTTGTGAACCTGTCGATATGTAAACGTATTGCAGACACTGTATATTCCATCTTTCCTACCCCGTGTCGAAAACGTCAATGTAAGAGGCATGTTTTTTAAGTAAGTACCTAGTAAAATAGTAAGTAATTACGTTTTGGAATTAAAAAAATCTGGTGCGAGCAACACACGACTTTCATTTACCTTCGTTTTTAAAATCAATGAAAGAATTTTCAGATACAGTTAGAGATAAAAATACGTGAAACTATTAAAGAATTAATTAAATTGAATTTATATAGAAATATGTGTTTTATAAAAAAATCGATTATATTATTGTCTAAAATAATCAGTTAGTTTTATCTTCTTTTCACCACTCTCTATTAACTTTTAATAGCTTGATTATAAGATAATATTTTTTCTAAAATCTTTAGCTTTCCAACGGTATATCTTACATGTTTATTACTGCTGTTATGTTAAAAAAAAAAAATTGCATTAAACATTTTTTTTTCTGTTTTCTCCTTTAGTTGGGTATCGAATTTATTCAATTTATTTATTTACCTGTTTTTCATCAGTGATAACAAGATAATATAGTTATTTTTATAGAATCAACAAAATTAAAGATACTTTAGGGGAAGAAAATTTAAAATATCGGCATTAAAGCCCTGTCAGACTATTTCGTTCAAAATGAAACCTACATGATGTTAAAGCGCGTAAAATTTTACATCGATATAGCGAGTTTAATCAAAATCGTCGGAACCGTTTTCGAGTAAATCGAAAAAAGGTGCAAAATGCATAGTATAAAGTGCCTCTTCTGGTAAGCTCATTTTGATGAAAAAGGTTTTGTCACGTCTCGGGCGTATAGTTGTCATAAATATGAAGGAGAAGGCTTTCATGTAAAAATAAAATTATTGCGATATCTTTGCACGTATTTTTTTAATTCCAAAACGGTACTTACTTAAAAAACATGCCTCGTATTTTAGTCTGGACATTTCTTAAAAAATTAAAAGCCCACACTAGATGTTTTCGATTTTCTCAAAAACGACTTTAAATATTTTGATTGAACTCGCTATATCGATGTAAAATTTAATTGGCTTTAATATAATTTAGGTTTCATTCTGATTGAAATAGTCTTACAGGGCTTAAATGGCGATATTTTAAATTTTCTTCCTCTAAACTACCTTTAATTTTGTACATTCCAGGAGATTAACCATATCATCTTAATTAAATTGATAAAATATAATTAAATATACGAATTTTTTTACCAACTAAAGAATAAAAGAGCAAATATATTGATTTTTCTATTTTTTATTATTATTATTTTTTTTTTTGAAGTGCTACCACTGGGTAGTTTCTTCACGAGACATTATCACACCCATAAGTGTAAATTAGCCCATTTACTTGTTGTATATATTATATGTACAGTTGTAAATATCAATAAAATATTTAACCAAAAAAAAATTGTAAAAATATTTGACCGAGTGTGGCACCCTGGATTGCTTTACAAACTCCGTAAATTCCTTCCACCTACATACTTCCTCATTATCCAGTCCTATCCCACAGGCAGGTCCTTCAAAGTAAATCATAATAATTCCTATTCATCCCTTTTTAATCAGTATGCAGGTGTTCCTCAAGGCAGTATTTTAGGACCCATCCTTTACACAGTTTATACAGCTGATATCCCATCCCATCCTTGCACTTTCTACCTATGCTGATGACACTTGTGTGTTATTAGTCAACAACGATCCAATTATTGCCTCCCAAACTCTTCAATCCCATATCAGAGACCTTGAAGTATGGTGTCAGAATTGGAGAATAAAAATAAATTCCAATAAATCCCACCAAATAACCTTTACCCTTCGTCGTAAACCAATGACAACCTGCCCAACAGTATCCTTCAATAACACTCCTCTTGTCCCAGTTGAACAGCCGATACCTTGGACTGCACCTGGACAAACGTCTCACTTGGAACCCTCATACAAGACTGAAAAGACAAGAAACTGCTCGAAGTTTTCGACTACTTCAACACTTACTGGACAAACGCTCAAACCATCCACTTAAGTACAAAAGACTCATCTACATGACTATCATAAGACCCATATGGAATTACGGAGTAGAGATTTGGGGCTCTACTAAACCATCAAATTCATCTCGTCTCCAATCCTTACAATCCAAAATCCTTCAAATAATCCTCAATGCTCCTTATTTTCTCACAAATAAACTCATCCATAAAGACCTTAATATTCCCTTTGTTGCTGACTCGGCCCGAACCAGGTACCAATCCTTTCATGACAAACTCTATTCCCACTCTAACCCACTAGTTTCAATCCTTGCTTCCTCTACAATCTCTGATAATCCTCCGAGACGTCTGAAAAGAAGATGGCCCCGAGACCTTCTTGTTTAACATAGTCTTTGGGGAGCTGCCAATGGGTAGTATCCCTACACATGAATCATGTCAACATATCTTGTATCACATTTACTAAATGTATTTTATTATACAGTTGTAAATACCAATAAATATATTTAAAAAAAAAATACTAATTTTGTAATAAGAACAGTAATATGGACGTATAATAAACCGTTGAAAGAAAATTAAAGTCTGATACACAAAGTTTTAAATAGTAATATAAAGTGGTAAATAGGGAATAAACGGATAACTGATTAACAATTTTATATGGTTATATTATTTTTAAAAAATCTGGTGCCCGAAACACGCCACTTTTACTTACCTTCGTTATTTATATCAATTTGAGAATTTTTAAACATATTTAGAATCAAAAACAAAATTGTTTACATTAGATTTTAAAAGAAATACGTGTTTGATAAAATAATCTATTATATTATTATCTACGACAATCGGTTTTTTATCACTCCCGTTAACTATTACAATAGCATGTATAAGATAATATTTTTTCTAAAACCTCTAGCCTTCCAACCGTATTTTATACTTGTATATTACTGCTCTTAAGTCCAAAAACAAAAAAATGTATTAAAGAAATATTTTTGCAGTTATCTCCTTTAGTTGGATATCGAATTCGTTCAACTTATATATCTATCTGATTTTTATCAATGCTAATCAGATGATATGCTTATTTTTATAAAATATGTAAAATTAAAGGTACTTTAGAAGAAGAAATTTTGAAATATGTGCATTTAGGCCCTGTCAGACTATTTCGATCAGAATGAAACCTACATGATATTGTTTGTTTATTTATTTAACGTCACTTTATGCTACTATGGCTAATCGGACGATGCTACAGTGGGAGTCCTAAATTTTGCCTATCCAGGTTTTATTAGGATAGGGATCTTTAACGAGTACCTGACATCGCACAGGCTCGGGACCACCTTTTAACGTCCCCTCCGAAGGACGGCGTAACTAAAGATTTTTTACTCCCATTAAAAAATCCTAGGACCACCTGCGGATTTGAACCCGTGACCTTTGGCATGGGAGGCTGTTACGCTAGCCACCCAGCTACAAGTGATCCCCTACATGATATTAAAGCCCACTTAATTTCACATCGGTATAGCTAGCAAATCGTAAAAAGTAGCAAAATGCATGATATAAAGTGGCTCTTCTGGTCAGCCGATTTCGATGAAAAAGTTGCTGTAACATCTCAGACGTATATTTGTCTTAAATATAAAATATCTGTTTCTTTGGACTTTTCGTTTTCGCCCGGGAGTTACCACACACACACAGAAACACTCGCCTTTTAGCGGGACTTGGTCATTTGGACTCAGGGAACCTACAACGTGCATTTCCGTTGAAAACTGGAATTCGAAAATTTTCACGATTGCAATACTTTCTCGGTAGTTTAGAGGAAGAAAATTTAAAATATCGACATTTAAGCACTCTCAGACTATTTCAATCAGAATGAAACCTAGATAATATTAAGTCCATTCAATTTTCATCCGATCGGCGAATTTAAATCAAAATCGCTTGAGCGCTTTTGAGAAAATCGTAAAAAGGTGCAAAATGCATGGTATAAAGGGCTCTTGTGGTTAGCTGATTTTGATGGAAAAGTTGCTGTATTGCGTATAGTTGTTTTAAATATGAAATTTCAGTTTGATAGGACTTTTTGTTTCCGCCCGGGAGTTACCACACACACACAGAACCTGCCTTTTAGCGGGACTTGGTCATTTGGACTCAGGGAACCTACAACGTGCATTTCCATTGAAAACTGAATTCGAAATTTCACGATTGCAATACTTTCTCGTAGTTTAGAAAAATTTAAATCGAATTAAGCATTCCAAACTATTCAATTAGAATGAACTACATGTATTAAAGCCCATCCAATTTTCATTCCATCCGGCGAATTAAATCAAATCGTTTGAGCCGCTTTTGAGAAATCGTAAAATGCAAATGCTGTAAAAGGCTGTGTTAGCTGATTTGATGAAGTTCTGTATGCGTTATTTTAATATGAAATTTCAGTTTGATAGGACTTTTGTTTTCGCCCGGGGTTACCACACACACACAGAAACACTGACCTTTTAGCGGGACTTGGTTATTTGGACTCAGGGGACCCTAAATCGTGTATTTCCGTTGAAAACTGGAATTCGAAAATTTTCACGTTTGCAATACTCTCTCGTTAGTTTAGAGGAAGAAATTTTAAAATATCGTCATTTAAGGACGTCAACTATTTCAATAGAATGAAACCTACATGATATTAAAGCCCATCCAACTTTACATCCATCCGAGGAATTAAATCAAATTCGTTTGAGCCGCTTTCGAGAAAAAGTAAATAGGTGCAAAAATGCATGTATTAAAGGCGTTATAGTTTGTCTTACAAATAACAATCAGTGACCTTTTAGCGGGACTTGGTTATTTGGACTTTGGAGCTTTTAATTTAATAATAATGGCTTAGCGAACCCGAAGGTTCGATGCCGATACCGCCAAATTCCGCCTACACAGACTCGTCCAATGTTCACCCGAGATCAGCCTTAACGCAATCATCCCATCGATCGCTTCGGCCTGCTTTTCAGACGTCCTACCAGTCGGTTCAGCTAATACCAACTTTCTCGGAATCCGCTCTTCATCGAGCCAACAACTTTACACGCCCATTTGAGTCTCCGCGATGCTATCAAATCAATTATATTCACAGGATACAAGTCCCGCAATTCCGCGTTGTAGCAACCTTCCAAACTCCCAGTGGCTCATCTCTCTTCGGAATCACGCAGTACCTTATTTTCGAAAACCTTAAGCCGTTGTTCGTCCTTCAAAGTAACGGCCACGTTTCACATCCGTAAGAACCGTCGGAAGAATAATAGTTTTGTAAATTCTAACCTTTAATTTTTAGAAGCCCCGACTATATATAGGTAAGTGAAATATTATACCAAATTTTATATTGTATATTGATTTATATATAAATTTTATATTATATTGTATACCAAATTTTTTACCCCAATATTCCAGTAAAACAATACAAGGAACCATTCTCTCCAGTCTATTCCAGGCAATATGCGAAACCCCTAGAGCGCTCTTATGTAAGACTAATCGATTATACAAAGTAGCCGTATCGATAGCTGGGAGGGGGGGTAATGTATGTAGATGTAACCCCCCACCTCGAAGGCAGGGCCGTTACAGTATGCCCCGGGGAATAGGGAAGATGTTGCACAAGGTTTATATATCAGCCCTGAGCACCCTTATCTTCGTCCTTACAGTGTACTCTCATCCATACCACCCATACGGCTTCTTGGACCGCAACATTGAATATGTAACATACCTTATCTCTACGGTAATTGCTCTATACTTCGGCGGATCCTCCATTCCGCGGTCCTAAGTCTTGGATATCCGAGGCTACATCTACGCGAGCGTCACTGAGACTGGAGCTACATGTGTCTTAGATAGGGTAAGCCGAGATAACAATGATGGCTTCCTCTATTTATAGCCGCTATAACAAGTTTTATTTATAAGTCAAGGTTAAGAGATGAGTCTTCTCTCAGTAAACATCTATTTTCATTATTATATAAAATATATGCTGTAAAAGGATTTCTCGTCTTGAGGAATTTTCAAGGGAAACGCATGTTTTAAGGTAAGTGTCTGCGAACTATGTGGCTCAAAAAATTAAAAGTTTTACGAAAGTGAAATTCGATCTATTTTATCTTACCTAATTTATCATTTCGATATTATAAACTTTTTACTTAGCCTTACATGTTCTGATATTCATTTATGTCATGGCAAAGGTAGTAAAAAAAAAAAAAATCAGGTGCGCATAACACACGACTTTCACTTACCTCTGTTGTTAAAATCAATGTTATTGGGTTGTTTCACATCAAATGTCCGTTTTTATAGTTTCTGAAATACATAAAGGATTTTGCAGGTCTCTGTTGTTTTCTGCCGAATGTTTACATATTTAAAGTAAACAGTTACTATTCCTCTACCTTTGTATACCCACTTTTTAGTATACCTCTAAATATGAACATGGAAACACGCGATTTTTTAGTAATATTTTTATTGTTTAAACTCGCCATTCAGCAGTTGAGGCCGCTAGAAATATTTGAAATGAAATGAAAATGAAATGAAAAAATAATTTTTATTCTGGGACAGCTAGTCCCCTAAGAATAATATAAATGTACATTAAAGTATTAATCTTCTGGCTATTACGTCTACAAAATATACATCATACAACAAATTATACTGCATATTATGAATAAAGAAAAATAAAATAAAAAAGATGCATACATACACTTAAACACACGCATATATATGTACAAGTTAATATTGCAACCTTATAATTGATAAGAGAAATAAAATGAACTGAAACATTGAATAATAAAAATAAAATAAAATAAATAAATAGTCAAAACTTATAAAGTCGCGGTAGACTGATATTCAAGGAGATGGATAAATAGTTTATGCTTGAAGGAAGTTAAGGATTGGGATGTACGAATAGGCATGGGTAAGGAATTCCAAAATGAAGTAGCACGAATAACGAAAGATCTCTTGAAGGAAGTAGTTCTGTAGGAGGGAATGAACAGGTTCAGGGGCTGGGATCTTGTGTTGATAGAATGGACAGAGGAGAGTGGAGTGAACATGTTATAGATATAGAGGGGTTTTTTGGTTCTGAAGGATTTATAAAGATGGGTTCCCAGGAAGTATTGCCGTCGGAATTTCGGATAAAGCCACTTCAACTCGGCATACCAGGTGGAGACCTGAGAGCGCCTGGGAATTCCGAAGATGAATCTAATGAAGCAGTTCATTAGTCTCTTCAGCCTCATCTCAAGCGTCTCTGACAGTCCGCCAAACACCAGGCAGCCATAATCGAAGTGGGGGAAGATAAGAGAGGAAACTAGAAGCTGGCGGGTTTTAAGAGGTATTTGATCACGGAATCTGAGGAACTGTTTGAGAATGGCTATGGATTTTCTGGAAATTTGAGAGATATGATTATTCCAGGATAGGTTTTGGTCAAGGAATATACCTAGGTTTTTAACAGATGTGTGGAAGATGATGGGTCTATGGTTGAGGTAGAGTAGTGGGTGACAGGTTAGGGAGTTGAGGAGATGTTTGGAACCAATGAGGATGGCTTTGGTTTTGTCGACATTAAGCTTTAGACCATTATTGATGGCCCATAAATTGATGCTGTCGATGTCTTCTTGTAATTTTTGGACCATCTCAGGCATTTCAGAGGGATGGAAGGAAAGGTAAATTTGAAGGTCATCAGCATACAGGTGATATTTAGAGTTATGTATGGAATTAGGGAGATCATTGACATAGATGGAGAACAGGATAGGTGAAAGTGCTGACCCCTGAGGAACTCCATGAGTTAACGGAATAGGCGAGGAAGGAGGTTTATTTGGGATTATCACATATTGGGATCGATAAGATAAGAAGGAAATAAACAAGTTTATTACATTTTCGGATACTGGAAGGTTTCTGATTTTGGAGAGAAGGATTTCATGGTTCACCATATCGAAAGCTTTTGAAAAATCGAAGAGGACAAGGATTGATATTTTCTGTTTGTCTATAGAGGATTGAAGGTCCTGGGTTATTTTCAACAGAGCAGATTGTGTGGAATATTGGGATCTAAAGCCAGACTGGAAGGGAACAATTAGGGATTTTTGTTCAAGAAAATTATTAAATTGGGAGTGAACTATTCTTTCGAGAGGTTTAGAAAGGTTGGATAGGATCGATATGGGTCTGAAGTCCGATGCTGAGGAAGGGATAGGAACTTTGTTTAAAGGACGTACTATAACTTTCTTCCAGGCAATAGGGAAAATGGATCGTTGGAGGGAAAAGTTATAAATATGTAAGAGAGCTGGAAAGATGGCTGGGAGGCACAATTTTATAATTTTGACAGGAATTTGGTCAGGGCCGTAATCGTTGGTTCTGGATTTAAGAATAGAGGATAGTAGATCATCGGGTGAAATGTTTTGGAAATAAAAGTTTTCAGGGTCAAAGATGCGTTGAGGGATGCAGGATTGAGGTGGGTGAGGCATAATGATGGGATCAGCGAAATGCTTGTTCAGTTCGTCAGGAGTTACAGGGTAGATGGAGCTGGATTTTGAATTGATGACGGATAATTTTTTGAGGATTTTCCATTTAGATTTGGAATCAGGAGCTTGTGAAAGAGAATCGTGGAAATATTTAGCTTTAGCACGGCGTAAGGAAGATTGGGTGAGGTTTCGAAGGGATTTGAAGGTAGAAAAATCATTGGTTCTTCTAGTGCGTTTGAATCTTCTTCTGGCTGCATCTCTCTCTCTCATCAATTCTCTTATCTCTTGATTAATCCATGGTGCGGGAAGACGCTTGAAGGTGGATGTTTTGAGTGGAGCATGGTTGTCAAGGAAAATAGAGAGATTGGAAGATAGACATTCTACCATTTCGTCGATGGATGAGGAAGAGTAGATAGGTTCCAAGGATTGGTATAACGGATCAAGGTATGGGTTTATCTTTTCCGGAGTTAAGGAATCAAGATCACGCCAGGTGGCTGTCTTGGGGATTATTTGCGGAGTTGGAATGTTATAGGAGATATTTATAAGGTCGTGGTGTGAAAGAAAAGGGAGAGGAAACTGTGATGAAGAGGCTCATTTATGGGAAGAATCAATAATGAAAAGGTCCAGCCATGTGCTGGAGAATCGTGTAACATGGGTGGGTTGAAAAGGAACAATAAATAAGTCTAAGGAATAAAGGAGGTTTGTTAGGTATAATTTATCGGGAGAATCAGATAGGAGATTGGTATTGAGGTCCCCGGTTATTATTACATGATTATACATTGGTATGTAGGTAAACAGGGAGGATTCGAAGGTGGTATCAAATCGGATTTGTGGAGGACGATAAATAACGATATATAGGAGAGTGAAGGAATCTTGAAAAATTTCCAGGAAAAGGTATTCGATATGAGGAGTGTCCGGAGATGGGGATTTTAGAAGGGTTTTTACCCTCAAACTATCATGAACGAAAACACAGACGCCTCCACCAGTTCTGTCTTCCCGATCATGACGGACGAGGGTATAGTTGGGAATGGATACATAGGAGTTGGGGATAAAAGGTTTCAACCAGGTTTCAGATACGGCAATAATGTGATAGAAATTATGAAGGAAATAGTCGAGAAATTCGTCAAAGTGCGCCTGAAGGGATTGAGAGTTAACGTGACATGATAGAAGGATATTAGACATTTAAAGGAAAAATAGGATTTGCATTATTGAAGATGTGGGAAGCAAAGGAACAATAGTAATAATAATATGAGATAAGCGGTAGAATGCTTTCTTGGAGATACCTAGTAGTATTACATAGAACAATAAAAATATATTTATAAAGAAATAAAATATTTACTATTAGAAATAAAAGAAAATAAATAAATAAACTTCCTAAATAAATGAAATAAACTTCCCAAAATAAATAAATAAGATAAACTTAAGTTATAGCTAACTAACGTATAACTTATAGCTGTTAACATATAAATGAGATAAATAAATAAAATAAACTTCCTTGTTAAAATATGAGAGAAAAAAAATACATCTAAGCAATATGCAATATTTTTAAAGAAAAAAGAGAAAAAAAAGAATGCATAAAAGGGAACGGTTACTTCATTTCATAGGAATATTTCTAAATCGTCTGATTTGTTAACGACTATTGCTGGCTGGCCATCATCTCGACGACAACGAACTTTGCCCCCTGAGAACCACACATCCTTTATCTTGGCAGCGGCCTTCTTCTGCCTCGCCAACCAGTATAGATGGCAATTCGTTGTGGACATCTCCTCCGCGATGTAAATCCGGTCGTCGCTGTCCCAGCCGAGGTGCCTAGTGGTGAGGTGCCTTTTAACTTTTCGAAGGCGAATCACCTCATCCCGAACTGTCTGGCGAACGAAGCGCGCGACAATCGACGGTGGTCGGGGATCCTCTCCTCTTGTCCTTTTCCTCTCCACCTTATCCAGGTCCTCGGGCGAGATTCGTACGCCCAGAGCGGCTCCGATAGCGCAAACAACTCCCTCAGGGGATTCCCCGGATTTTATCGGGATCCCTCTGATTTCAATGGAGTGAGAGAGATGAGCTTGCTCAGCCTGATTAAGCCGAACCTCAATTGTTTTTATTTGGTTCTTTAAACTAATATTTTTATTTAACAGCTTTTCAATTAGTTCATCTTGCTTCTTTGCTCGATCTTCCATTATCTTTAATCTTCCGTGAATTTCAAAACTAATATCAGCCTGTTTGTTCATATTTTCTTTTATTTCCTTCATGTCGTCATTTAATTTTCCCAACGCTACTAATATAGTTGTGATGTTATCCTCCATATTTTTACTGGCAGAAGCGGTGGAAATTTTCGTCACTTGGGATTTTCCCGACATCTCGCAACTGCCACATAGCCATTTTTTTCTCGCTTGTGCCAGGTCTGACTCCTGTACATTAGTACATTTTATATGGCAAATAATTTTACAAGAGAAACACGCGAGCGCCGTCTTTTCCTCCCTCGATACATTTCCGCTGCAGATCGAGCACACTGCCATAGTGAGACGAGTGGTAGCACTGAGTAGTTAGTCGTGGTGGGGAGAAGGTATGGTGGGGGTAGCTGCGATGCTATTGCGCTAATACTAAGTCCCACGTAAACAACTGCCTTGTAATGCGTAGCAGTTAATAACTAATCAGCTATTACTCTAAAATCTTCAAAAGTAGAGTAATTTGCTCAGTTAATCACCAAGTGATTATCCCGCACTTTAATATTTAAAGTAAATTGTACTTACAAGAGCAGAAAGTAATTGATTAACAGGTTGAAATAACAGATAACGTTTGTAGATGTTCACTAAACAAAGGCTCAAGCCAGACTGCAAGGCGTTTAGGGAAGGGAGTGTTAATGAACGGATCATTCGCCGTTGGTTTGCAAGTTTTCAGCTGGGGATACCGAATTGGAAACTTGCCCCGAGGAAGACCTCCGTCCGTAATAGACAACGATGTCCTCAAACATACAGTAGAAGGAAACCCCTACCAAACAGTTAAAGGACTCTCAGCACGACTAAATGCAAGTGCGTCTACCGTTTCCAGACATTTAAAGTGTTATTGGGAAAGTAAAAACGCTCGATACATGGGTACCTCATGATCTCACTGAGCGGCAGCAAGACCCCATGTTTCAAAACATACCGTGCAAAAATTGAAAGAACTGGGCTACGAAGTTCTTCCGCACCCACCATATTCTACCAAGTTGTCTCCAACAGATTACAACCTGTTCAGGAATTTAGTATTTAATAAAATGATGATCAAGTGAAAATTGCGTTTTCAGATTTTGTTTCACTTCAAAGCTCAGAGTTTTTCAGTTCGGGGATAAAAAAGTTGGTGTCACGTTGGGAAAAATGTGAAGAATAAGAAGGTAAATACTTCGAATAAAATTATCTTGTTTTCATACCGTATTTTCAATAAAAATCATTTACCTTGAAAACGGACATTTCATGTGACACAACCCAATAGTAGTTTTAAATACATTTAGGGATTAAAATAAATTAAATATGTTTAAATACATTTTTTTTTTTTTATTGAGAAATATTACAATTCGTTACATAATGAACAGTAGTAATAGTGATGTAGTAAACATTCATACAATATGTACAGAAAATTATGATCAAGTCAAATTACATAAAATCGGAAATAAATAAATTCAAATATATACAAGAAAATAACAATTAATAAAAACAAAAAAAAAAACAACAGCCTGTAGTAGAGATAAATACAAGTTGGGAAATAAATAAAAATCATACATGCAAACTTAACTATATACAATATATACAATTTAAATAAATTAAATTTATTAAATGAATAGAAATGTTTTTTTATTAAATAATCAATTATATTATTATCTACGACAATTAGTTTTATTATCTTTTCATCGCCCTCCGTTAATTTTTTAGAATTTTGTGTATATAATATTATTTTTTCTAAAATATTAAGCTTTCCAACGGTATATTATACATCTATATTTCTGTTTTAATGTTAACAAAAACAAGAATCACGAATTATACTACTATACTATGAATTATATGTAACGAAATTATGAGAAAGATATAATTATGGAAAGAGGGAGAAAGAAATGGGTGATGAAAAGAGATCCTAATCAATAAGAATTCTTATTTCCATACTTTATAACAGTCATTTTATTATCATTTTTACATTTAATTTTATTTATGTTCCCATATTTTATTACTGTCATATTATTATTATATGCCTAACGCATTATTAAGTCTATAATTACATTGGTTGTTATCTTGTTTCTTTTAGCCCTGATGAAGGCCCACATTGTAGGCCGAAACGTCGGCACAGAATTAAAATAGCACTTATTTTAAATGTGTGTATCTAATTTATCACCGCACCCCCAACCATCTTCCTCATCTACATAACATTAAAGCCCATTAAATTTTACATCCATAGAGCGAGTTGATTATTATCTAGAATAATCAGTTAGTTTTATCGGCTTTTCCTAACTATTAACATTTACAAGCTTGTGTATAAAATAATATTTTTTTCTAAAATCTTCAGCTTTCCAAGGTATATTATACATGTATTATTGTTCTTAGGTTAAAAAACCGAAAATTGCATTAAAACATACTTCTTCAGTTTTCTCCTTTAGTTGGATATCGAATTCGTTCAACTTATATATTTACCTTTTTTTTTATCAATGATAAGATGAAATGGTTATTTTTATAGAAAATACAGAATTAAAGGTACTTTAAAGGAAGACAATTTAATATATTGGTATTTAAGCCCCCCTAGAATATTTCAATCTGAATAAAACCTACATGATATTAAAACTCATTAAATTTTACATCGATATAGTGAGTTGAATCAAAACCTTAAAGCCGTTTTTGAGAAGAACTTAAAAAGTTACAAAGTGCATAGTACAAATTTTCTGGCTAGCCGATTTTGAATATCTCGGGCATTTAGTTGTCTTAAATATGAAATTTAACTTTCGTACGAAAAATCGTTTTCGCGCTGGAGTTACCATACACCCACACACATAGACCTTCTGCGGTATTTGGACTTAGGGAACCCTAAAACGTGTATTTCCGTCGAAAATGTTGACGATCGCAATAATTTTCCTTTTCTTAAAAGCGATTTCTTAAAAGGAGCGGCGTTGTTTAGTGGACAGAGCGCTAGTCTACTGCGCTCCGGGTCATGGGTTCGAATCCCAGTTGTGGCAGAATGTTATTTATTCTATTATTTCAGCCGAGGAGGGGAAAGGGGGCGATCCTGGGGTATGGAGACCCCCTGGGGCAGACTTAGCCTATATAAAGTGGGTACTCGAAAATGGAGAAAAGCCTGGCGGCTGAGCTTGATCTCGGCGGAATCATCTCATTGCATAGCCGTTGGCTAGAAACAGTACATCCCTATATGTACTGAGCCCAACACTCTTTATGGGTTGTAGAGGTACAGATTTTTTTTTTTTTTTTTTTTTTTTTTTTTATTTCTTATTTATGTAAGGGAAAGTAAAAAGGTCCCTATAGTTTCGGCCTGCATGGTAATCCTTAATTCCTCATATGCGTTGTTTCGGAATCTGCCGAGCCAAGATTGTGAGAGCCTATTCGTCTACGAGAATATTCGTCTACACTAAGGAGGAGTTTACTTAGTTATTGAGCGATCCCATGGAGAACCAGTGCCTGAGTGGCTAGAGCGCTAGTAACACGCTTAAGGTTGTGAGTTCGAATCCCAGTCCCGGCGGTGCTTTTATAAAGAAGTAATTAATAGGGGATTCACTCTCAGCTTCTCCCAAATGTATGTGAAACCCGACAGCCAAATGGTGAATTTAAAAAAAAATTCTTTTCTTTCTTATCTCTTCTAAATGTTTTACTTATATCATAATTAATTAATTAATATCAAATTATTTATATAAAACTTATATTATCTTATTCACACTTTGGTCAATACTTTTATTACCTTTCAGATATTGTTTAATATTTGCTTGATTTTTGTTGTTGTTTATTTATTTAACGCCAATTAATGCTATTATGGCTAATCGGACGATGCTACAGAGGGAGTCCTAAATTCTGCCTATCCAGGTTTAATTAAGATAAGGATCTTTAACGAGTACCTGACATCGCACATGCTGTGCACCTTTTTACGTCCCTTCCGAAGGAAGCATAACTAAGGATTTTTAACTCCCATTAAAAAATCCTAGAGCCACCTTCGGGTTTGAACCCGGGACCATTTGCATAGGAAGCTGTTAAGCTAGCCAATGTGCTACAGGTGATTAATAGCACTAGTCTTTCGAATCCCAGTCCTGGCGGAGCTTTTATAAGGAAATAATTAAATGACCGAGTAGACCACCAAAGAAAGAACGCCGTCCAGTAACAGAGTTAACAGACTTATTTAGGATATAACAAGGATTTCAGAGGAATATAAAATCTAAATTTGGTGCTGGTTCGAATCCATTATGTGTGGGCTGAAATCTATTTCGTACCAGTCCCATATAACGAATCTCCAAATTCCCACACTGGTTGAAATATAGCTCGCTACTAATAATGAGAAGTTAATACAGTTAGCTAATATACAGGCTTCAGATTTTAATGCACTTGGACCGGTTTTACTTTGGTTCGGGCAGTTACTTGTCCTGTTTATGGATCAACAGAAAAAGTATATATTTGCTTTTGGAAATTGGAAAGTTTCAAAGTGTATTTTTCTGAACCGATGAGATATCGAATATTCGTCAAAGAAAAAAGCTTAATTATTCAGCTTATATATTTTTTTTTAATTCTTTTATTTCTGTTTATTGTTTATTTATTTAACGTCACTTTATGCTGCTGTGGCTAATCGTACGATACTACTGAGGGAGTCCTAAATTATGCCTATCCAGGTTTTATTAGGATAGGGATCTTTAACGAGTACCTGACATCGCATAGGCTCGGGGCCAACTTTTAACGTCTCCTCCGAAGGTCGTCTCTTCTTTCTTATCTCTTCTAAAAGTTTAACTTATTTTATAAGTAATTAATTAATTTCGAATTATTTATATAAAACTTATTATATTATCTTATTCACACTTCGGTCAATACTTTAAATACCTTTTAGATATTGTTTTATATTTGCATGATTTTTGTAGTTGTTTATTGATTTAACGTCACTTCATGCTACTGTGGCTAATCGGACGATGCTACAGTGGGAGTCCTAAATTTTGCCTATCCAGGTTTTATTAGGATAGGGATCTTTAACGAGTACCTGACATCGCACAGGCTCGGTACCACCTTTTAACGTCCCCTCCGAAGGTCGTTTTTTCCTTTATTATCTCTTCTAAATGTTTAACTTATTTATAAGTAATTAATTAATTTCGAATTATTTATATAAAACTTATTATATTATCTTATTAACACTTCGGTCAATACTTTTAATACCTTTTAGATATTGTTTTATATTTGTTTTTGTTGTTGTTTATTGATTTAACGTCACTTCATGCTACTGTGGCTAATCGGACGATGCTACAGTGAGAGTCCTAAATTTTGCCAATCCAGGTTTAATTAGGATAGGGATCTTTAACGAGTTCCTGACATCGCATTAAAAAATCCTAGGGCCACCTGCGGGTTTGAACCCGTGATCTTTGGCGTATAAGGCTGTTATGCTAACCAATATGCTACAGTTGATCCCTCTTTGATTTTTTTTATTTAATCAATTATTTCTTAAATTGTTGTTTACAGAGCCATAATTTCTGGGTTTTTTTTTGTTTTTCATTTTAAATTTCCTTCATTGGTAAAAAACGAGTTTTGGGAATTTTTTTTCAACTAGTTATTTTGCAGATTCAAAAGTAAAGCTCATACTAGGGAGATAGACTTTATTAAACAAACAAGCGATGCTGCCCAACTTAATTGGGTTGCTATTCACACAACCTACCTTTTTTCCCTTATTTGACAATTTTTAGTAATAATATAATATGAATCTTAACATACAATGAACAAAAAAGAAATAGATTAATAATTTTTTTTTCCTTTAACTTTTTCTTAGACAAGCGCTCTACTCACACAAGACTGAAACGACAAGAATCTGCTCGAATATATCGATTACTACAACACTTACTAGACAAACGTTCCAAACTACCAGTATATTACAATAGACTCATTTACATCACTATTATCAGACTTATTTGGACGTATGGAATCGAGCTTTGGGGTTTGATGGATGTTGGTTAATAATAAAATAAATAAAGTTCGAAATAAAAAGTTACTTTAATTAAATAAAAAAAACGATTAAAAACACAATTAAAATGGTAAATGAGAAATAAAAAATAAGCTTCTTCTTTAGAATAAATTAAATAAAAAAAAAAATGTTTTTTAAATCCACACACACAATATTTTAACGATCTTACAACAAAAAAACACAGTACACACGATGCACACAATGCAGGTAATTGGTTGGTTACCTCAGTGTTGCAGGTAAAAAATTAATATTAATAATTAAATTACTTTCCACCTGGCAACACTGAGGGACCTGAAAAACCGTCGTGTAACCTCCGTGTTGTGATTGACGGTGCAACCGTTACATCAATCAAATATTACATTAATCAAATAATTAAAGTAATTTAATTATTAATATTAATTTTCCACCTGGCAACACTGAGGGACCTGAAAAACCGTCGTGTAACCTCCGTGTTGTGATTGACGGTGCAACCGTTACAGGGGCTCTACGAAACCATCTAATTCCTCCCGCATCCAGTCCTTACAATCCAAAATCCTGAATGCCCCTTATTTTGTTACAAATCAACTCCTCCATAATGACCTAAACATCCCATTTGTTGCAGACATAGCCCGTGATAGATAAACCTCTTTTCATTCTAAACTCCCTGCCCATACAAACCCACTTGTCCGTAATTTATCTTCCTTAAATATCCCTAATAACCCTCCAAGGCGACTGAAAAGAAGGTGGCATCGGGACCTACTGAGTTAAAATAGTGATGTTGTTGGTGATTCTATGATAATTATGGTTTATATAAATTTATATTAGTTATTTGAGGTTTATTTGTTTTTAAAAATACGAAGTAATAGTGCTGGTTAACTTGATATAATAGTGCGGTTACCAGAATGGCGCGCATGCGCATTACCGAGCATTACAGTGCCGGGAATTACAATATCGCAGTCCAGTCGAAGTCGAGTCCCAGTCGAGTCGTAGTCGAGTCGTGAGTGCGTACGTACTACAGGACTTCAATCCAGTCACACAGGGTGACCATCTAGTCCCACAGGGGGACAGCAGAGACTCATAATCGAAAAGAAGACAAGTCCCACAGGGGGACAGCAGATAAGCTTACGTTTAATATTAATACAACATTGAAAGACTACTAATTTAACAATTATAATATTTAAGTTCAATCAGAGCTATTACTTTACCACATTAGAATTTTGCATTCATTTTATTATTTTATTTTGTATTATTAATTTCAATTAAACATTTCCTTTTATACATAGCCTGGCGTATTTATTTCACATGCAATATATAACCAACGCACATACCCAATTTATTAACATTATTTACCAAACAGATGTGCTACCACTGGATAGTTCTTTCTCAAGACATTTTCATGACTATTTTTTGCATTCCTCATATTTACTTATTGTGTAGTTTAATACAGTTTTATGTAAATTACTATAAATAAATAAAATAAAAAAACTTTTTTTTAACATTTTTAAAAATTATTTAACTCTTTTTATTCTTTTTTTTTCTTTTTGGGTTTTCTTTTCTCGCTTATTTATCCATAAAAAAATAAATATGTATATATATATGTATATGTATATATATATATATATATATATATATATATATATATATATATATATAAAATCAAACATATTAATAAGATTCATCAATTATCAGCAAACATATTACACTCCGCATCAATATCGAATCTCTAGCATATATAATTAAAATAACAAAATAAAATATAATAATAATAACAAAACAAAACATTAAAATATAAATAAAAACATGCACACCCATGTCCTTCCAGCCACCCCCATTCAACCGCTATGAGTAAATGTTATGGTGTATAATTCCCAGGGAGTCAAGCACTATATTATCTGCTATAAGTTAAGAGTAAGCTCTACATTTTACTTTCACTTACTATATATAGAAAGGGAAAGTATTGCGATCGTGAAAATTTTCGAATTCCAGTTTTCAACGGAAGTACACGTTTTAGGGTCCCCTGAGTCCAAATAACCAAGTCCCGCAAAAAGGTCTGTGTGTGTGTGGTAACTCCCGGGCGGAAACGGTAAGTCCTATGAAACTGAAATTTCATATTTAAGACAACTATACGCCCGAGACGTGACAAAACTTTTTTCATCAAAATGAGCTTACCAGAAGAGGCACTTTATATCATGCATTTTGCACCTTTTTTCGATTTTCTCAAAATCGGTTCCGACGATTTTGATTAAACTCGCTATATTGATGTATAATTTAATGGGCTTTAATATCATGTAGGTTTTATTTGGATAAAAATGGTCTGACAGGTCTTAAATGCCGATATTTTAAATTTTCTTCCCCTAAAGTACCTTTAATTTTGTAGATTCAATAATAATAACTAGATTATCTTGTTAACGCTGATGAAAAACAAGTAAATATATAAATTGAATAAATTCGATACCCAACTAAAGGAGAAAACAGAAAAACTATTTTTTTAATGCAATTTTTCGTTTTTGAAAGTAAGAGCAGTAATATACATGTATGATATGCCGTTGGAAAGCTGAAGATTTTAGAAAAAGTGTCATCTCATACACAAGCTTTTAAAAGTTAATAGAGAGTGATGAAATGAACATAAAACTAACTGATTATTTTAGATAATAATATAATAGATTTTTTAATGAAACACATGTTTCTATAGAAATTTAATTTGATTAATTCCTTAATAGTTTAACGTATTTTTATCTCTAACTGTATTTGAAAATTCTTTCATTGATTTTAAAAATCGAGGAAAGTGAAAGTCGTGTGTTGCCCGCACCAGATTTTTAGGTAAGGAAACATAAGTTAAAAATGTTCAATACTACCTAATTTTTTATAAGAATAAGTTTATTTTATATATACTGTAAGAGAAGAAGTCAAGGTTCTAATGTGAGAGTTACCTAATGAAATCTAATGAAAGTTAGCGCGGAAGGAAATTCTCGGATTAATGTCTTATTATCTGTTTAACCTTCAGGAAATTCACACAGATAACCGCATTAATCGTATTACAAGGCCAACAATAATTATATTACTACTAGAAGCATTTAAAATGGACAATACAATTAATATAGAATAGAATAGAATTTATTTGTTTAAGATTTACATTCTTGTACAAATCAATTCAAATTATAAATCTCCTCAATTACCAACATGAGTCTAGTTAATAATAAATGTCCATTTATTCGGCTCTTGAGAAAAACTTGAAAAATAATAATTGTAAACTATTTAAATAATACATTTTATCATTCAATTGATACATAATAGAAAAACGATACTGAAATAAAACATAAAAAAAACAAACAAAAACAATTAACAACTTGAAAAACAAACTGAAAACATTCGCCATACAATGAAAAATGATAAATGGTTAACCTTAGATAACTAGACACTTAATTGGTGTGTGGGACTTCACAGTTCAAGGTATCCAGGGTATTAAATGCTGACTTAGTGAACCAGAAAATGTTCATTTTTTCAATATTGTCTATTTGAAGAATTTTTTTGTCATCACTAGATCTTGATAAAAATAGTTGTAAATATCTCTCTCTGTCTTTTATGAGCTTTTCACAGTAGAGAAGGACATGAAACTGGCTGTTCAAGATAAACTGACCACAGAAAGTGCAGGTTTCTTGTGCTTTGAAGATGAACATTTTGGTTTTTCCATAAAGTGTGGTACGTTCTGGGCTCGAAATTCTTAACTGGCTCAATGACCTTATTTTATTTATTTATTTTTTTTAAATTTATGTTGGCTGTATATGTCAGATAGGTCTATGGGCTTGAGATATTGAAGCTGGAGATAGTTCTATATATGGGGTTATGGTTAGAATTGAGAGATGGGTGGATGTCTATTGAAAGGTTATGATTTTTTATCTTTTCCATTATTGCATCTCTTCACTTTAATAATCCATTCGGGCACAATACACTGAATTCTTCTTCACAGTCATATTGAGCAGCCATCGATCTAACTTGTGAGACCCAGTTAAACTTTATATCGGGGTTCCTTGCATGCAGCGAAATCAGTCTGTTGAAACAAAGTCTTGGCAGCCTCTCCTCCGGCATGATTGACAATCTGGACCAGTAGTTCACAGCTTTCTTCAAAACCCTGACGCTCAATGGGTTTCGGCCGGTTTCAAGACGTACTATGTAGTTGGCAGTACTCCTTGGCCATCTGAGTAGTTGCTTCAGGAACTTTAGTTGTACCTAGGGATTGCAATCCGGTGTCATTTTCAATCCGGTCGGATCCGGTCCCAAATTACATCAATCCGGACGGATCCGGATGGCTTGACAAAATCAGGTTGATTTTCACTTTTCGGTCCAAGATAAACTGTTAGTGGGTTATTCGAGTATAATTGTATTCCTATTAGGAAGTTTATAAAATAAAAGTTATGTTAGGATTAGACATGTAGCAAAAAATTAAAGTTTAGTAGTTTAGGTAACTAGTAAAATTTTAATGGCTATTAAAACAGTCGGCTAATGGTTACTATTTGCTGAAAATAAAGACTATTTTTTTCTACCACTATTTTTCCAAAATCAAAATTGATTTTTGATAATATTTACTTAAGTTATTCGTACTTACATACTATTTGGAAAACAAATATTGTCAGTGCAATAATTTAAAGAATTATACTTATTATACAAACTCATTATTGTGATAATTATGCCGTTCATTAGATATACTCATCAAAATATGATAGTGTCTATCATAAATATAAGACTTGTTTGTGATTGTTAGCATTCTAAAATAATCTAAAATTATTTTTATCACAATTCCCATCTCAGGTAATTAGGCAAGGATAATTATATGAGATTTTATAAAGTAACTTAGTAAATTAATTGAACTATCTGAGAAAGTGAAGTATGGGAAGACGTGAGTAGTAACGTAGCTCAGTCTTCCTAGATTTTAATAGATTTTTAAGCAGTTTTCATATAATTCAGTACCATAACACTTGAGTGAGCAATTTCTCTTAAAAAAAAATGTTACAGTTGTTTCAGAAGTTCCCCTACAGCCAACTTATAGGATGCTATAGCTCGCGTATATCCATGATAATAATATCTATTTACTTACATTTAGGTGAAGCACCGCCAAACAAAAACACATGTATTATTTCGCGAAAGGCTGAACTGAATAAATGGCGTGATGTAATTTGGCGTCGAACGACACCACCACAAATGTGCACCTAATGTAATGCATTTAAAGTACTGTGTTTTATTAAACTGCACTATTTTTGGCACAATATAGCCATAATCGGATCCGGTTAACGTATGATGATGCCGGATCCGCCGGATTACCGGATCCGGTTTTCCGGATTGCAATCCCTAGTTGTACCACTTCAACAGCTTCTAGATATCTTAAGCTCCATATTTCAGAAGCATACAGAAGGGTTGAGGCTACCATGGAATCGAAAAGAGCTATTTTTGTTTCCCATGAATCACTTCCACCCCTTCGCAAAACATCCTAATACTCTTGCAGCTGCAACAGAGGACCTCTGAATAAAATGCTCAGATGCTTTGCTAAATTCAATAAAATTAATAATCTACGTCTATTAAAATCAATGAGATATATTACGTACAATAAAAACCTTGTGGGCTTGTTGATTTGTAAACGTATTACAGATACTGTATATCGTAGCCTGTATCCAAAACGTGTATTTTACTCTGGGCATTTTGAACTTTATTTAAATAAATTAATTAAGCCTATTTAAGTACCATGTAAAATAATACATACATCTGTTTATTTAAGTCAATAAGCAGGTGCATGTTATTATTTTCTTATCAATTAGGATAATATTATTAGAAGAAAGAACATTACACATGCTTCAGCTGTTTGTAAACAAATTTAAAAGAAGGATAACAGAAGATTATAAGTTTTCAGGAAGTGATGGGATTCTATTATTATTATTTCACGGCGCTACAACCCGGTCACGGGTCTTGGCCTCCTCCAACCGCATCCACCAATCATCACGGTCTTGAGCCGATGCCTTTCAGCTCCCAACTCCCAGCAACATGCGAGCGTCCGCTGCCACACCATCCGACCATCTCAACCTTGGTCTTCCTCTTCTTCTTATCCCATGGTTCGGCTGAGTGAGCAATATTTTGGGCATTTCTCCATTTTCCATCCTGGCAATATGCCCTGCGTATCTTAGGCGCCTTAACTTCATAGCCCGGACCACATCACCTTCTCCAAAAGCATTGTAGAGGTCCTGATTTGTGCGCCGCTTCCACTCCTCTCCAACTTTCACTCCTCCAAAAATACGGCGAAGAACTTTCCTTTCAAAAATTAGGAGTTCCTTCTCGGTCGCCTTTGAAGTCGCCCAACACTCTGATCCATAGAGCAGTACGGGACGCACCAATGTCTTATAGAGGTGGAGCTTGGTCTGTCAGCCTGGTTAGCTGCTTGCCTAACCCAAAGTAGCATTTGTTAGCTGCAGTTATTCTTCTTCTTATCTCAATATCGGGGTTATTATCTTGGGTGACCACTGATCCCAGGTATGTGAACTCTGAGACCTTTTCAAACTTATGAACCCCGATAGTGACTGTCTCGCCAAGCATTGGGATTTCTTCTGCTACCATATATTTTGTTTTGGACTCATTAACGTTCAGTCCAAGTCTGCTGGCAGGACCCATCAAAGCCAGAAAGGCATCCGTCACGGACTGATGGGATTCTCTTACAATTTCTTTTGTTTTTTCAGCATTTAATTTTAACTTATTGACTGCAGCCCAGTGAATTATTCGATTTAAGTCCTCTTGTAGTCTTTTTGTAGCTGGTAATAGGTCGGAGGGTGGGAAGGAAAGGTATATTTGGAAATTTTCAGCATAGAGGTGGTGTTTTAGAGTGATTGGTAAATAGAGGTAGGTCATTAATCAATATAGCGAATAGGTTGGGAGATAGAGACTTTTGAATTGAGGTTTTTTAAATTAAGATAAAAACAAAAATTAAAAAAAAACATCTTATATGGTAAATCCACGACTTATAAGAGATGGTATTCCCTAGTTTAGAATGAGACTTGACTAATAAATAATATACAGTAATTTTTAATAACTTACTTTGTCTATTCTTAAGACTACCACGGATAACCCTAAACCAGGTACCTAGAAAGGACTGACCAAGTACCGACAAAGGACACGTACCTGTACTTAGGACACAGTACCCACCTCCTGCACCTGAAAGCACTTGCTTTGACCCCTCATGCCGCCTCCTTATCCCCCCTACAATGTCTTGATATATATACCCTTGAATCCTCAAAACTCATCACTCTAGTTGTAACAGTACTTGTGTCACATTCAAAGGAGGAGATCTCGGAATGTACAATTGTAGTCACCTAAATTCCTCAACACAGTGTATTGTATTCAGAATGTGTATGATGTTCTCATAATAAAAGCAGTATTTTAATATCTTCACTGTGTGTGATTCATTAACTCCTGATAACTCGGTTATTATTGATGATAAAGATAAAACATAAGGTGTTCTGGAATCAGAAAATTTTATTTGAATGAAAATCGAAAGAAAAGAAAAGGAAAGAGTAACGCTTTCTTGTATAAATGCTTTTGATTTATTATTTTCAATAATTAACCTTTGTAAAAAAAAAAAAAAAAAAATTACCCCTGCTCAAAATTTGAGAGCTTATGTTTCAAGATGCGGAGAATCCGAAGAACGAGTAAAACAAATCTGTTTGTCCTAATTAATAAATAAATAAAATGACATCCTGCCCAACAGTATCCTTCAATAACACTCCTCTTGTCCCGGTTGAACAGATCCGATACCTAGGACTGCACCTGGACAAACGTCTTACTTGGAACCCTAATACAAGACTGAAAATACAAGAAACTGCCCGACGTTTTCGACTACTTCAACACTTACTAGACAAACGCTCTAACCTTCCACTTAAGTACAAAAGGCTCACCTATATGACTATCATCAGACCGATATGGACTTACGGAGTAGAGATTTGGGGCTCTACTAAACCATCAAATTCTTCCCGTCTCCAATCCTTGCAATCAAAAATCCTTCGAAAAATCCTCAACGCTCCTTATTTTGTCACAAATAAACTCATCCATAAAGACCTTAACGTTCCCTATGTTGCTGACTTGGCGCGAACCAGGTACCACTCCTTCCATGACAAACTCCATTCCCACTCTAATCCACTTGTTTCAATCTTTGCTTCCTCTACAATCCCTGATAATCCTCCGAGGCGTCTGAAAAGAAGATGGCCACGAGACCTTGTAGTTTAACATAGTCTTTGGGGAGCTGCCAATGGGTAGTATCCCCACATGTGAATCCATGACATTTTTATCTTGTATCTCATTTACTAGATGTATATCATTATACAGTTGTAAATAGCAATAAATCTATTAAAAAAAAAAAAAAAATAATTTTAACAGTCGTGGTAAGTGAAAGAAGGATAACAGACGATTATAAGGCTGTAAAATCTAAATGTGTTAAAAGAATCGATTGTTCCTATATTTATTTTCATTAGATTTAATAAACCAGCTATTTTGACTGGTCGTGAAATTTCAATCCGAAATTCCTACTATATATAAAATAATATTTTAGATTACATTTTATGAACATAATGTTACTTTATATATTGCTACCTCAAGACAACGGGTGGACCACGCCTAGAGTGGTCCGGATTCGGCTAGAGACTTCTGGACCTGGACGGTCTTCGAAGTACCTAGAACGGTCCATCCGCCTCTCGGCGTTTACCTGGCCTCTCTTTGTCAAGAATCTTCGGTAGTGGTACAAATACCGACCCACTACGCCTGGGTCAGTCAGTCTTGATCTTGCTCAAGTGGATGTATCAGTGAACAGTGACAGTGAACAATTCGTTACAGTGTAGTGAAACTGTGTGTCAGTATTGTGATAACAGGTCGGTGGGAAATTAGAAGACTGTAGTTTTTATATGATTTATAGTTGTAAGTTTTAGAATAAGTCTAGCAGATTGTATAAATTGAAGTAAGTAGTTTATTTGTTAGGAATACCTGATTTTATATGTAGACTGTTTAGTAGTTAAGCTAGTAATTCAATTATTATTGTAACTATAGTGGTTAGTAATCCCTTTGTATTTTTGCATTCTGTATTTAATAAATATTTGTAATTTTTAAACTGGAGTAGTTCATTTCTCACACCCCGTAGCCCGTAACAATATTAATAACAAATATATTTTTACTTTCATTTACCTTTATATGAAATATATAGTAAGGAAAGTATTGTGATCCTGAAAATTTTCGAATTCTAGTTTTAAACGAAAATTCACGTTTTGGGTCCCCTGAGTCCAAATAAGCAGGTCCCACAAAAAGGTCTGTGTGTGGTAATTCCCGGGCGAAAACGAAAAGTTCTATGAAACTGAAATTTCATATTCAATATAACTATACGCCCGCGTGTTAAACAACTTTTTCATCAAAATCAGCTGACGATTTTAATTAAACACGCAATATGGATGTAAAATTTAATGGGCTTCAATATCATGTGAATACCATTCTAATTGAAATAGTCATGACAGGGCTTAAATGGCGATATTTCAAATTTTCTTCCTCTAAAGTACCTTTAATTTTGTATATTCCAAATGATTAACCATATCACCCTAATGACATTGCTGAAGGACGGCTCAATATACAAGTTGGACGAATTGATGGACAACTACAGATAAATTTTTTATGTATTTTGTTTTGAAATAAGAACAGTAATATAGACGTATAATATACAGTTGAAAAGAGAAATATTTTAGAAAAAATATTATCTGATACCAAAAGTTGTAAAAGGTAATATAAAGTGACGAATAGGGAATATTCTTATTACTGATTAACAATTTAATATAATTACATTATGTTATAAATTAAATATATTCCTAATCATATGTTTACAACGAAAATGAAATCACGTTTTAATAAAATAAATTTAGAATATTTTTGGCTTATTATTTGCAATAATCAACCTTTGTAATCGACAAAAAAAAAATAAATAAATAAAAAAAAAACCCTGTTTAGAATTTGAGAGTTTACGTTTCAAAATAGGATTTTTTAAGGATAATAAATAGGATTCCTAGGATTTTTTTAATAGGAGTAAAAAATCCTTAGTTACGCCGTCCTTCGGAGGGGTCGTTAAAAGGTGGTCCCGAGCCTGTGCGATGACAGGTACTCGTTAAAGATCCCTATCCTAATAAAACCTGGATAGGCAAAATTTAGGACTCCCACTGTAGCATCGTCCGATTAGCCATAGTAGCATAAAGTGACGTTAAATAAATAAACGAACAAACAAACAAATAAATAGTATTTAAAATCAGCGCTCGTGATATGATATCATACTTTGAATTATTGTATTCGTATTACTTAATTAATACTATATAAACAGTTATACCATATTATTGTTATTTAGAAATAATAACCATTGTGTAATAATTTGCAGCGTTTTAAATTGACGTATAGTTAATAGTTTTTAGATTAATTTTAACAGTCTGGTAAGTGAAAGTCGTGTGTTGCCCGCACCAGATTTTTATTATTGACATTTATACTTAATCAAAACTAATGGTGCAGGTTTTTATGAAGAAATTATGATTTCGGGAGATAAGAATTATGAGACCGATGCAGTACATATAGCGAGCGCCTATCTGTCTTTCGTTCGTTGATATTATCTGCATTGAGCCGATTACAGCGATTACCGCATGTTTACTAGATTTTACAAACACTTCCTTCTGTAAATAATTACAGTCTTGTTTCGAGTTTTTCAACACACAAAATAAAATATTAGTCCAAGCAATCTCCAAGCGTCATCATAGATTTATATCCGCACAGTTACACGGCTAAGAAATATTTATTTGGATATGGAAATATTCAAAAACTAAATACGAAGATAGTGTCTTAATTTTAAATTATTCTTAAAGCAATCCTCAGCCCCTAAAAATATCAAAACGAAAAAAAAGTTTTGCATATTTAGAAAATGCAACCAGTATAAGGAAAGACTTCAGGTTTCAATTAGCAGAAGAACTTGCTTCAGAATATCAGACTTCAAGGGAAAAAAACACACATTGCTGAAATACCACCTACAAGTAGCGCGGTTTCTGTACGAAAAAGGATATGCATACAGAAACAATATTTGCAATGCATGTGAAAAAAGCTTATGCGGAAAGTTTACATCCAGAAAAATCTACATAAATAGACATTTTGACCGACAAACTGTAAACAAAATTTAAGTGTTTTGATATTTTACAATGCCCATAAATCCATTTATCTATTACAATTTAATATTGTTCTTTTTTTTTTTTCGTCATTTTTACTTTCACTTACCTAAATATGAAATATATAGTAAGGGAAAGTATTGCGATCGTGAAAATGTTCGAAATCCAGTTGTCAACGGATATACACGATATAGGGTCTCCTGAGTCCAAATGACTAAGTCACACAAAAAGTTCTGCGTGTGTGTGGTAACTACCGCGGGCAAACTGAAAGTTCTATGAGATTGAAATTTCATATTTAAATTTAAATTTAGGACTCCCACTGTACCATCGTCCGATTAGGCATAGTAGCATAAAGTGAGGTTTAATAAATAAACAAACAAACATAATTCATTAAAAGCATTAGTGGAAAAAAATCTGGGGCGCGCAACACACGACTTTCACTTACCTCCGTTTTTAAAATGATTAAAGAATTTTCAAATACAGTTGGAGATAAAAATGAGCGAAACCATTAAGGAACTAATTAAATGGAATTTCTATAAAAACATGTGTTTTATTAAAAAATCTATTATATTATTATCTAAAATAATCCGATAGTTTTATCTTATTTTCATCACTCTCTATTAACTTTTAAAAGCTTGAGTATAAGATAATATGTTTTCTAAAATCTTTAGCTTTCCAAAGATACATCATACATGTATATTACTGTTCTTATGTTCAAAAACGAAAAATTGTATTAAAAAAATATTCTTTTCACCTTTAGTTAGGTATCGAATTCATTTAATTTATATATTTACCTGTTTTTCATCAGTGGTAACAAAATAGTATAGTTATTTTTATAGAATCAACAAAATTAAAGGTACTTTATAGGAAGAAAATTAAAATATCAGCATTTCATCCAGTCAGACCATTTTAATCCGACTGAAACTTAAATGATATTAATGCCCATTTAATTTTACATCGATATAGCGAGTTTAATCAAAATCGTCGGAACCGTTTTCGAGAAAATCGAAAAAAGGTGCAAAATGCATGGAATAAAGTGGCTCTTCTGGTAAGCTCAATTTGATGAAAAAGGTTTTGTAACGTCTCGGGCGTATAGTTGTCTTAAATATGAAATTTCAGTTTCATAGGACTTACCGTTTCCGCCCGGGAGTTACCACAGACACACACACACACACACACACACACACACAGTCCTTTTTGCGGGACTTGGTTATTTGGAATCAGGGTATTATTTGGACTAAAATGTGTATTTCCGTTGAAAACTGGAATTCGAAAATTTTCACGATCGCAATACTTTCCCTTACTATATATAGTAAGTGAAAGTAAAAGGTATAATTGTCTTTATTTTTAGTTTTACTATTTATTATCATAACTGGATATACTTTTCTACTGACTATACCATATTATCAAATGCACTATGCTATGTAATATATTTAAAATTAATATGACTTACTTTATGATTTTTTGTGTGTTGATGGAATATGATGAAGTAACCATTCATCGAATCCTTATTTTGAGTTATACACTTAATTTATTTATTTCTATTCTTATTAACCAGCTAACGCACACTAATACGCGTTCCTACATTATAAAATTCCGTAATCGGACATTAATAATGATTAAGAAGCATTGCTATCAACTAAAGACAGTAAATTAAGAGAGAGTTCAAGAAATACAAATGATAAACAGACGAAGGAACACAGATGCCAGAATGCAGGTCTGGGTGCTGACTCATCACAGCGCTAGTAGGTCACGTGCATCTAAATGCATTCGCTATTTATAAATATTGTACCAGACGTAAGAAAGTCTAATACTGTTGTTTATTTTGTATTTTAATTCAAACATGTTACTTTCACTTACTATATATAGTAAGGGAAAGTATTGCCATCCTGAAAATTTTCGAATTCCATTTTTCAACGTAAATACACATTTTAGGGTACTCTGAGTCCAAATAACCAGGTCCCGCAAAAAGGACTGTGTGTGTGTGGTAACTCCCGGGCGGAAACGGTAAATCCTATGAAACTGAAATTTCATATTTAAGACAACTATACGCCCGAGACGTTACAAAACTTTTTTCATCAAAATGAGCTTACCAGAAGAGCCACTTTATACTAAGCATTTTGCACCTTTTTTCGATTTTCTCAAAAACGGTTCCGATGATTTTGTTTAAACTCGCTATATCGATGTAAAATTTAATGGGCTTTAATATCGTTTAGGTTTCTTTCGGATTTAAATGGTTTGACAGGGCTTAAATGCCGATATTTTAAATTTTCTGTTTCTAAAGTACCTTTAATTTTGCCAATTCTATAAAAATAACTATATTATCTTGTTACCACTGATGAAAAACAGGTAAATATATAAATTGAATAAATTCGATACCCATCTGAAGGAGAAAACTGAAAAAATATTTGTTTAATCCAATTTTTTGTTTTTGAACATAAGAGCAGTAATATACATGTATGAAATACCGTTTGAAAGCTAAATATTTTAGAAAAAATATTATCTCATACACAAGCTTTTAAAAGTTAATAGAGAGTGACGAAAAGGCGATAAAACTAACTGATTATTTTAGATAATAATATAATAGATTATTTAATAAAACACATGTTTATGTAGAAAATTAATTTAATTAATTCTTTAAATGTTTATCTCTAACTGTATTTGAAAATTCTTTCATTGATTTTAAAAATGGAGGTAAGTGAAAGTCGTGTGTCGTCTGCACCAGAATTTTGAAGAAACATAGTTAACATATACGAATGATGTATTGTTAGAAAGCTAAAATTTGAAAAAAAAAAAAAAAAAATCCAGAAACAATTTTTTTATTGAGTAACATTACAATCTGTCCTAATTAGAACATTTTTAATAGTGATCAAGTACAACATTCATACTACATTCACACAATATATACATACATATATACATATACATATATACAAATGAGAATATGTACTAAAGTTACTCACTCATGTATAAATACAATCCTCAAGCATACATCACGTGATGGGATAATCTAGCCAACGCTAGAACTCAAATATACATGTTTACAAGAGGTCTCGAGGCCACTGCCGTTTCAACCTTCTAGGGGGATGGTAAGGATGTGTGGAGCTGGATAAGGATTGAGCTAGGGGATTAGGGTGATGGATAAGGTTCTGATGGAATTTAGAGAATTTTGATGGTATAAGATCTAAAATAAATAGAATATTTAATTTTATTTCTAACTTTGAGTTTTACAAAAGGAGTAAGGGAAAGCGTGATCCAGATTTTTTAAATATTTAAGTGATCTTTAAAATATGAATAGTTATAGAATCCATTTCATTAAGAGAATCAGATGAAAATCATTAATGATCGGTCTTCAAAGCTAATACATAAAATATTTTAAAAAACATTCAGTCTTGAATTTTTGAAATCCATATATCTAATATACAAAAATCTGTTTGTGATCGTACTGCTCCTAAATGGTTCGACCTATTGGGTTGTGTCACATGAAATGTCCGTTTTCAAGGTAAAGGATTCTTATAAAAAATACGATATGAAAACAAGATAATTTTATTCGAAGTATTTACCTTCTTTTTCTACACATATTTCCCAACGTGACACCAACTTTTTTATCCCCAAACTGAAAAACTCTGAGCTTCGAAGTGAAACAACTGAAAACGCACTTTTCACTTGATCATCATTTTCAAAAAAGTTTTTCTCATACGAAGTTGTCTAAATTCCTGAACAGGTGGTAATCTGTTGGAGATAAGTCGGAAGAATATGGTGGGTGCGGAAGAACTTCGTAGCCCAGTTCTTTCAATTTTTGCACGGTATGTTTTGAAACTTGGGGTCTTGCTGCCGCTCAGTGAGATCATGAGGTACCCATGTATCGAGCTTTTTTACTTTCCCAATACACTTTAAATGTCTGGAAACGGTAGATGCACTTGCATTTAGTTGTCCTGATAGTCCTTTATCTGTTTGGTAGGGGTTTCCTTCTACTGTATGTTTGAGGACATCGTTGTCTATTACGGACGGAGTTCTTCCTCGGGGCAAGTTTAGCTGAATAGTCGAGTTTAAACTCGTACAAAAATATTACTTGAAAATCGCGTGTTTCCATGCTCATATTTGGAAGTAAACTAAAAAGTGGGTAATTGATTGGGAAGCTAATGTTTATAATACAAAGGTAGAGGAATAGTAATTGTTTACTATAAATATGTAAACATTCGGAAGAAAACAACAGAGACCTGCAAAATCCTTTATGTATTTTAGAAACTATAAAAACGGACATTTCATGTGAAACAACCCAATATTTTAATGAAATTTTGATTTATACTTGTACACTTTGTAATTTTTTGTTTTGCTTTATAGAGAAATAATACAATATGCCACTATCTTTGGCAATAAGTATTAGTGCTAAAATAAGTCATTCAATGCTTTGTAATACCCCAAAAAATGTAAGTAATCTCTTCAAAACCATACTTTTAATAAGGTTTCATAAAAACTTTGCTTAGATAAAAATTCTTTTTTAGAGTGAAAAACACAGTTAAAAGAACTGTTTTGTTAAGAATATTTTTATTTTTGGGATTATTACCAAGTATGAAACTTAAGTATTCTGATGGTTTATTTTTTTGTCTCATTCTCTCGCTTTGAAATGGGATGATTTTCACACCAAAATAATTTGTCAACCTTAACTAGAAGCAGATATATCAAATAAAATATATTTTTCGTGCGAAAACTGTCCGATCTTTCCCACGACTCCTGGGGAGAGTCCAGCTGTTTAATGTCTCGTTTTGGCAAACAAAAAAAAAAATCATTAAAATCCGTGAGACAAATTTCGAATCCTCTTCTTGTAAGAATTTATTTGGAAAGAGTTGGGATTTCGAAACTCGTTTTTAAAGGACTTGTTTGTTTTTTAGACGAATGGCGTATTTTGATGACTGAATACAAATATGTCAAAAAATTGATTTCGTGAAAAATGGCCTTTAGAGAATCAGCGTCAGCGTTACGTCACTTTATGCTACAAGAGCTAATCGGACGATGCTACAGTGGGAGTCCTAAATTTTGCCTATCCAGGTTTTATTAGGATAGGGATCTTTAACGAGTACCTGACATCACACAGACTCGGAACCACCTTTTAACGTCCCCTCCGAAGGACGGCATAACTAAGTATTTTTTACTCCCATTAAAAAATCCTAGGACCACCTGCGGGTTTGAACACGAGAACTTTGGCATAGGAAGAAATGGTTATGCTAGCCACCCAGCTACAAGTGATCCCGAATCAGCGTCTCGGTTTTAGAATCTCAATAACTAAAGATTAAATATCTGACCGTATGATGATGATGATGTATAAGATGGTTTGAATAGTGGTCAATAAATTAATGCGAAAAAAAACCTGATGCGAGCAACACACGACTTTCCCTTACCTCGCTAATTTATATCAATTTAAGAATTTTTAAACAAATTTAGAAACGAAAATATATTTACAATTTAAAGAATTATTTACAATGTATTTTAATATAAACATGTGTTGTATTAAATAATCTATCATAATATTATCTACGACAATCAGTTTGTTTGTTTGTTTATTTATTTAACGTCACTTTATGCTACAATGGCTAATCGGACGATGCTACAGTGGGAGTCCTAAATTTTGTCTATCCAGGTTTTATTAGGATAGGGATCTTTAACGAGTACCTGACATCGCACAGGCTCGGGGCCACCTTTTAACGTCCCCTCCGAAGGACGGCATAACTAAGGATTTACTCCCATTAAAAAATCGTAGGACCACTTCGGGTTTGAACCCGTGACCTTTGGCATAGGAGGCTGTTACGCTAGCCACCCAGCAGGTCTCTGTTGTTTTCTTTCGAATGTTTACATATTTAAAGTAAACAGTTACTAATCCTCTACCTTTGTATTATAAACATTAGCTTTCCAGTCAATTACCCACTTTTTAGTATACCTTAAAATATGAACATGGAAACACGCGATTTTCGAGTAATATTTTTGTACGAGTTTAAACTCGACCATTCAGCTAGAAATATTTGCAAGGCGTTTGGAGAAGGGAGTGTTAATGAACGGACCATTCGCCGTTGGTTTGCTAAGTTTTCAGCTGGGGATACCGACTTGGAAAATTTTCCCCTAGGAAGACCTCCGAAACAAACAGTTAAATGACTCTCAGCACAACTAACCACTCAGCTACAAGTGATCCCCGGGCAACTGAATATGCATTAGTTAATTTTAATAATAACGTCATTAATTAAAACATTTTGGTTATTAAATATTCTCCTTTGTGCCACCTAATATTATAGTGAGATTGGTAAACACGACACCCTTGGAAAAGGCTCAGGTTTCAGACAATACAGCTGTATTATATTATAAATATATTAAGTATATTAATTTATGCAGTTTTTGGAGCCAACGCTGCCTTAAAAAAGCATAACCTTGTCCTAACTTTTCGCTGAGGTTAACCAAGGTGAAAACAAATTCAAAATCTTTGAAAAACCTTATTCTTCTCTGCCTATCGAGTTCCATCTCCGTTGGATATCGCCCATTAAACCCTTCTTATAGGAAGTCATCTTCGTTCTTTTGGAGGGTGAAAGTCTCTTTAGTTAGAAGTTCGATCCTCGACATTCTTCAGAACGGGTTCCTTAAAGCCTATATGAGGTGAAGGTCATTTCTACGTAAATGGAGGTTTTTGTGTCGATGTCCTTGCTACAGCGGTGCAGTTTGGCCCAGAAGTTCTCATACCATTTGAGGACTTTTTTATTTATGTCTGTCAAAAGACCAGCACCGGCCTATATTCGTTCCTACAGTAGTCTGCGTTTACAAGATCTGCTAGCTATTAGGAGACCAATTAATCTTTTAAAATCTTACCCACCGAAACACCATGCGAATTCCAATTACAGCGATGCTTGAATTTATAACTATCTATCGAATTGGTGTTGTTTACTTGAATTTAACAAATTTAAATGGGATCACTTGTAGCTGGGTGGCAAGCGTAACAGCCTCCCATGCCAAAGGTCACGGGTTCAAACCCGCAGGTGGTTCTAGGATTTCTTAATGGGAGTAAACAATCCTTAGTTACGCCGTCCTTCGGAGGGGACGTTAAAAGGTGGTCCCGAGCCTGTGCGATGTCAGGTACTCGTTAAAGATCCCTATCCTAATAAAACCTGGATAGGCAAAATTTAGGACTCCCACTGTAGCATCGTCCGACTAGCCATAGTTGCATAAAAGTGACGTTAAACGAATAAACAACAACAAATTTAATTGTCCTTTCTGCTCTCAAAAGTTGATGAGACTAGACTGTACGTATAAATCTTCCGCAAAGGAATCCCTTGACGGGTAAAAGCGTTTCAAAATTAGTTAAGTGGTTTAGAAGAAACGAAATAAAAGGATAAAATAGCGACTTTGTTATAACTAGAGATGAAGTTACAAGGCGATTACTATATATTTTTGAAGTAAAACTTCTTTTGGAACGACTACTTGGTAATCGAATGCCCTGGATGACGCCAATGCAACGAAAACGCGTTAAGGCGATGACGCCTTTACACAGCATCCGCTTTTAAATTGTGTAACCTTTGCAAATCTCTCTATAAATAAAATGATAACGCGATTTCGGTTTCTGCTAACTCCTTCTAAACCACGAGACGGTTTTTGATATGGTTTTCATCATTTTGGGCATTCTTTACTGAAGGTTTATTAATTAAATACATTGCGATTTATCTTTTCTTTAAGCGAGAAAAATAAATTTTCTGTGGCAAAGTCATAAAAAAATTATTCCTGAAATATAATCAGTCACATAGACATATAATATACCGTTAAAAAGAGCAAGATTTTAGAAAAGTTAATAAGCAATAAAATAAGTCGGGCAATTTAATAGAACGATGTTATAAGCGCTTACACTTTTAATAAGTGATATTTGTAATTTTGTGGATTAGAGAGATTAAGGTGATTCATGATGATCGTACAGGTCATATACTTCCATAAGGTAATCAAGATTTCAGAAAAATATTATGTGCTAAATTGTGCGTAAGTTGCTAAAATAAAGGAAAATTTGTTATAAACTAATTCTGTTAATAATTATTTCTACTCTTAGATCATTCAAGGCAGGCGGCAGAATTTTTCGAGGAGGGTATTCAAAAACTGATGCCGCGTTATGACAAGTGCCTCAAAATTCATGGAAATTATGTAGAAAAGTAGATTAAGGTACAGGCTTTCATGTAAAAATAAAATTATTGCGATATCTTTGCACGTTTTTTTTTTAAATTCCAAAACTGTACTTACTTAAAAAACATGCCTCGTATTTAAAGAAAAGTTCTTATGAAATTTAAAATTGTAATAAACTAAATATAGTATCGACCGTCAAACAAAGGATTTTGATACGTTTCCAACATCATCTAGGGCATTCTTTCATGAAGGTTTATAAAGTACATAAGTACATAAGTACATAGTACATAGTACATAAGTACATAAGTACATAAGTACATAAGTACATTTGCAATTTATCTTTTCTTTAATAATAAATAAAAATAAATTTTCTGTAACCAAAATAATAAACAAATTATTTCTGAAATATAATCAGTCACATAGACGTATAATATCCCGTTGGAAAGCTTTTAAGATTTTAGAAAAGTTAATATGCAATAAAATAAGCCGGGCAAAGGTAATTGGAGGTAAAAGGTAATGGAGACTGATGAAAAGGGAACAAAAAAGCTAACTGATTGCAGTAGATAATAATATAATATATTATTTAATAAAACACAAGTTTCCTTCAAAACTCAGCGTTGTTAAATCTTTAAAGATTCATTTTCATCTCTAACTGTATTTCAAAGGCCTTATAGTCAAGAATAAAGATAATAGAAAAACTATAGAAGCTATATACATCAATAAAAATATAGATAACGCTGTAAATTTCAAAACTGACTCTAGACACTTAACTTACCATTACTCAGATAAAATTAATAATATGATATAAAAATTATAAAGATAAAAAATTTATAAAAATTTCTTTTAGATTTTCACAATATTTAATAACAATAACCATATATAAGCTAAAAATTTATCCAGTTGAGGACAAAGATCTAAGCAATACCCTGCTGTTTCACTCAATGACTAGTTTTTAATGATTTTTCTTATTTAATTGTTTGTATCAATGAAAATGTTGGAAGGAACAAATTCATTTCAAAATGGTATAAACCAGGTAATTTTAAAATATTTATTTATTGCATTAACCTATTACAATGTAACATTGTTAATTATTGTTTTTTACTTTCACTTACTGTATATAGTAAGGAGAGTATTGCGATCGTGAAAATTTTCGAATTCCAGTTTCCCACGGAAATACACATTTTAGGGTCCCCTGAGTCCATGTAACCAAGTCCCGCAAAAAGGACTGTGTGTGTGTGTGGTAACTCCCGGGCGGAAACGGTAGTCCTATCAAACTGAAATTTCATATCTGACTTACAAAACCTTTTTCATCAAAATCAGCTGGAAGGAGATCTACTATTGGTTATTTGGACCCAGGAGATCCTAAAAGATGTATTTCGGTTGAAAACTGGAATTCGAAAATTTTCACGATCGCAACACTTACCCTTACTATATATTTCATATATTGGTAAGTGGAAGTAAAAGCAGTATGAATATAAAAATAAATTTACAATATTTCCATTTTTTTTCTTTTATAAAATATTAGTTAATCTTACGTCTTTAAAAACTTGGTTATTCCAAATAATATTTGGCGTCATTGTTCATTAAAATAAATACAAAAACATATCTATCTGTTTTGTTGGCCGATTTTTTCCAGAAATTAGCATATCTTTTTAAGGATCCTTTGGAAATTAAATGTACAGAAAGAGGCTGAATAGACAGGATTTAAATGTTTATAGATTATGAAATTCCAGGATATAAGAAGGAATGGAGTTCCATTGGGATGCAGATCGGATTAAGAACGACCTACTGAAACCTTTGTTTCCGTGGAACGTCTTTTAAATCCCAATTTTGTTTAGTAAAATTGCTTTTTACATGTATATACTTTGTAACGATTTAAAAATCACTTCACCAACATAAACTTATTGTACGGAACTTCATTATCGTAACGTTTTGCCGTTAACAATCCGCAGCTAAAGAAAAGAAAATGACCACGGAACTTAAATATATCATTTAATAGCATATATGCATTTTTTCAAGCCTCATAATCTTACTTGTTGTATTATTGTAATACTTTTGTAAATTTTAACAAATAAATTTAGAAAATACGTACTCCTCCAAAATATTGCTACGGTCGAGACAATGACAGGTAAACCACGCCTAGAGTGGTCGGATTTGGCTAGAGACTTCTGGACCTGGACGGTCCTCGAAGTATCTAGAACGGCCCATCCGCCTCTGGCGTTTACCTGCCTGCCGTGTCTAGGCTCTTCTGTAATGGTACAAATACTGATCCACTACGCCTGAGAGGGAGTCTTGATCTTGCTCAAGTGGATGTATCAGTGAACAATTCGTGACAGTGTGACAGTGTTGAAACTGTGTGTCAGTATTGTGATTAGAACTACAGTCTTCTAATTAATATATAATTTATAGTTGTAAGTTTTAGAATAAGTCTAGCAGATTGTATACATTTACGTAAGTAGTTTATTTGTTAGGAATACCCATTTTATATGTTGACTGTTTAGTAGTTAAGCTAGTGATACAATTATTATTGTAACTATAGTGGTTAGTAATCCCTTTGTATTTGTACATTTTTTATTTAATAAATATTTGTAATTTGTAAACTGAAGTAGTTCATTTCTGACACCCCGTATCCTGTATAATATTATTAAATGGATATACGTAAAATTGATTTCATAAGAGATATTCAATTTCTATCCATCTGAGAAGAAACCTTCATCTTATATTCATAAGTCTTTTGGGTATCATTGAATAAATTTAATGACGATTAGTATTTTTCGGTAGATTTTTAAACATTGTAATATCCAGATTTTTTATACCTTGTAAATAACCCTAGGTCTTTTAAGTCAAAATTATTCTCATTCTAATGTTTGTTTCATCAACATCTCCTTTTCTTTCACTTACCTAGGATAAAATAAAATAAACGTTTTAGAGTCCCCTGAGTCCAAATAACCAAGTCCAAATGACCCCAAGGTTGTATGTGCTGCACGTACATCGTCGAATACCTGTTGTTGTTTGTTTATTATTTAACGTCACTTCTACTATGCTAATCGACGATGTCAGTGGATCCTAAATTTGCCTATCAGTTATTTGTAGGGATCTTACGAGACTACATCGCACAGCTCGGATCACTTAACGTCCCCTCGAGACGCGTAACAAGGATTTTACTCTTAAAACTAGACACTGCGGTGACCTTTGCATAGGAGCGTAGCTAACCACCACTACAGTATCCTCAAATCTGTTTCGTTAGTATTGGTTGTATTGGACCCTCAGTATTGGTTGTTTCTCATGAAAGTCGTTTATAGTTTCTGCATTACATATTTAAAGTAAACAGTTACTAATCCTCTACCTTTGTATTATAAACATTAGCTTTCCAGTCAATTACCCACTTTTTAGTATACCTCCAAATATGAACAAGGAAACACACGATTTTCGAGTAATATTTTTGTAAAATAAAGTTTAAACTCGACCATTCAGCTAGAAATATTTGCAAGGCGTTTGGGGGAGGGAGTGTTAATGAACGGACCATTCGCCGTTGGTTTACTAAGTTTTCAGCTGGGGATACCGATTTGGAAAATTTGCCCCTAGGAAGACCTCCGTCCGTAATAGATACCGATGTCCTCAAACATACAGTTGAAGGAAACCCCTACCAAACAGTTAAAGGACTCTCAGCACAACTAAAAGCAAGTGCATCAAACGTTTCCAGACGTTTAAAGTGTATTGGGAAAGTAAAAAAGCTCGATACATGGGTACCTCATGATCTCACTGAGCGGCATGTTTCAAAACATACCGTGCAAAAATTTCGAAGTTCTTCCGCACCCACCATATTCTCCCGACTTGTCTCCAACAGATTACCACCAGTTTAGGAATTTAAGCAACTTACTTTCAAAGGAAAACTTTTTGAAAATTGATCAAGTGAAAAGTGCGTTTTCAGATTTTGTTTCACTTCAAAGCTCAGAGTTTTCAGTTTATTTTGCTGTCACGTTGGAAAAAATATGTAGAAAAAGAAGGTAAATACTTCGAATAAAATTATCTAGTTTTCATATCGTATTTTTAATAAAAATCCTTTACTTGAAAACGGACATTTCATGTGACACAACCAATAAAGTGACGTTAAATAAATAAACAAACAATCCATGTTCAACTTTATTCTGTATTTTTCATGTTCAAATATTAACATTAAATCAACGTTATATATGAAAGCAGGTGATAATTTTACATTTTCAAACAAAACAACTCTTCTACGATGGGTCATGAATTTTCCTATTGATAAGTAATGGACATAATTAATAAATCATAAATTGCTAATAATTATTTACCAAACAGTTATTTATATACAATTTTAAATCATCTCTATAATATCAAAACATATTATTACAATGGTATAAGTTACTATGACGGTATTAGATGCGAGAAGATAAGTAGGAAATTCGCTTATGCCGACGGTTTAGCGCAGACGAAGCAGATAAGTGGCACTATTTACGGAAATAATCTCAAGCCGCCTGCACTGTCAAGGCCGTCGAGATAAAATCACTTCTCCTATCTCTTGCACTGCTAAAGATAACGAACGATGCAGTTGTATGTCTTACTTTTACCAACACTGATTATGACGTCTATAGGTCAAACAGGTGTGCAATGTGGGGCAAGAATGGGAAACTGTACCAGAGCCAAAAAACATAAAAAAATCTGGTGCGAGCCACACACGACTTTCACTTACCATTTTTAGAATCGATTAAAGAATTTTCAAATTCAGTAAAAGTTAAAAATGTTTGAAACCATTGAAAGAATTAATTAAATGAAATTTCTATAGAAACATGTGATTTTATTAAAAAATCTATTACATTATTATCTAAAATAATCACTTAGTTTTATCGGCTTTTCATCACTCTCTATTAACTTTTAAAAGCTAATGTATGAGATAATATTTTTTCAAAAATCTTTAACATTCCAACGGTATATTATACCTTATATTACTGTTCTTATGTTCAAAAACGAAAAATTATTCATAAAAAAAAATAAAAAAATCGAAAAAATAAATTAATCATAGACACAATCACAACTAATTATTTATCATGAGTTGAATAGTGTGCATAGTTTCTAAGTTCTTCGCCATCCTTTTTTGTATATAAAATATAATAATTCAAATTATAATATAAATAATTTGATGAATTCCAATTCTTGCTTGAGCAATCGTGTTTTTTTATATATATAAAATTTTTAATTTCTCATATAAAGATATTTCGACGTATGTCATTTAACGATTTCTTTAAGAAACAGAAACATTTCCAAACAAAGTATGTTAGCAACTGTAAAACTAGGTTCATAAGGACGTGGTTCATGGAATAAATTGTCAAAACCAAGTTTGCAGATTATAAAAGAGATGAAAAAAATATTAAAATACTTAATAACTTGAGAGCTTTGGGTTAATGACAAGTTCACACAAATAATTTAATGAGCGAATTACTAAAAAAAACATGGGAAGTGGCCAGCAAAACGTCATGCATGGCCTTAACGTATATAAATGCCACAACGCTTTAAGGAAAAATTCAATAACTGACTATAGCCATCGTTCGGAATAAAACGTACAAATTTGTTTATTAAAAACACAAGGTACCACCAACAGTAATAAAACTCCATCTATAAAATCAAATATTAATAAACTAAATAGTCTAGATGTCTTGAGATATGTTCCTAGTAATAGAATGTTGGTGAGTTGTTCTTGTGTTGTTGTTTATTTTTATTCTTTTAATTATTTTATCATTTTTGTAATTTTATTGTAATATTATTTTAAAAAATATTGCGTTTTTTTTATTATGATTTTTCGTTAATATAGAATTATTTATTAGAACAAGATACACTACAAATACAGTAACGTACTGGGACTAATTTTAGACAAACAATTCGACATGGGGCCCACACGTCAAAAAAATAAAACTCTAAACTTTCGACTCAGACTATTATATTCGATACTACATTAACACTATAAATTACCTGAGGCTTAGCGTGTATACTTATTTACTGAAACCTATATGGACTTACACATACCAAATTTACGGACCTGCTAAAAAGACACACATTAAAAAAATACAAACCTTTCAATCCAAATTTTTAAGACTGAAAACGAACTCACCACCTTATGTTTCAAACGATTCTCTTCATACCGACTTACGCATTCCGACTACAACAAACTACATTCGAATGTCTTACAAATGATTTCACGGTAAAACTACATGGACACATTAACCAATTTGTTCAAAATATGGCTACGACTGATATCCCTGACATAACTCGGTGTAGACTGAAAAGAAGTTGGATGAGGGACCTCCTAGCTTAAAATAATAGTTCATGTTTGAATGACAGGTGGATGCACCACTGGGTGCTGTCTCCCTCATGCCTAACCATTCCATGTCTCCTTGTTTATAAAATCCCAATTGCTTATTGTAAACATTTTACAGGTGCAAATAAAATCATTAAACAGCACATTTTTCGTTTATTGCTTTCTCTTTTAATTATCTAAAATAATTGTATATATTTATTGTAATCATAATGTTATTAGTTCTTTATTTCGGTTTTGATCATTTAAAATAATTGTATAACTTTATTGTTATCAATAATATATATATATATATATATATATATATATATATATATATATATATATATATATATATATATATATATTTATTCATATCTCTTTTCATCATTTAAAATAATTGTATATATTTATTGTAATTATTAATGTTATATATATATTTTTTAAATGAATATATTTTTTTTAGTATTATTTTTCTTTTGATCATTTAAAAAAAATTAATATATCTGTTGTAAACATTAATGTATTATTTTTTTATTTCTGTTTTTATCATTTAAAATAATTGTATATATTTATTGTAATCATTAATGTTATTAATTTTTTTTTTTGTGGTATTTTTTTTTCCAGTCATAATTCTTATTTTTCTTGTACATTTATGTTATCCTATATGGGACCTCGTTCCAGAATACAGTTTTTTTTTTGTTTTTTTTTTTCATTCATACATTCACGTGAGCTGTTTTTCTCCCGTACTGATTGGAAAAACATTGCCTACATAGGTTATCTGAAGATCATTACACCTATTTTCCCCCAACTCTGACTATTGCTGCATGGTCTATGGTGGTCTCCGGACTGTTCTTGAGAACAGACTAATGCGAATTATGAATATATTTCTAAGAGTTATCCTCGGTACACAGAAGAAGTCTCATGGTGGTTCCTTCCTTCTATCCGCAGACAATATTTCCTAGGATCATATCTTAACCAAACCATCGACTCCCAGCTAACTCCTTATATCCACAGACTTCTGCAATTTAAATCGTCAGTCCACTCCCTCCAAACAGCATCGCGCCATTCAGAACTTTACATTCCTACCCACAGAACAACAACTTTTTATCATTCCTTTCTTGTCCGCTCTACTACTCTCTGGAATTCCCTACCTAATTATATCCGCCATGCTTCTTCCCTACCATCATTCTAGTCCCAGCTGTTACAGTACCTACTGTCATCCCAAACAGACGCTCAACACTCAAGTTTTGTTCAACACATTAATTTATCAGAAGTTATATATTTTCCTCTTTTGTTTTATTCTATACTTTAATCCATTCTTTTCTTCCTATATCCTTGAGAACAAGAATTAATTATAATCCTTTGGTCTTGTGGCCAGACACATTTTATATCTTAATTGTACATATTAATTGTTCTTAAGGGACCCTGTCCAGGAATATATATTTTATAATAATAATAAAATATAGAAAAAAATATTCATCTTAATTCAGAGTCTCTATTAAAAAGAAACATTAAAAAAAAAAAAAAAAAAAAAAGGTTCAATATTAATAACATCTATATTTTAAATTCATGTAGACTTTCAGACAAATGTGGAATTTATTATTTAATTATTTTATTAATATATAAATAATACAATCTGTCTAAATCAATGGCAATGAGTATTAGTGCTAAAATACACCATTCACTTGATATTTACAGAATTCGAAATAGTAGAATTAAAATATTATCATTTTAACAGCAAATTATAACGAAAAATATACGGAGAATTTTAATTACGAAAATCGTATTTAAATTTTTAAATACCTATGCTGATGACACGTGTGTGCTATCAGTAGATAATGATCGAGTTACTGCCTTCCACACTCTTCAATCCCACATCCGAGACCTTGAAGTATTGTGCCAGAATTGGAGGATTAAAATTAATTCCAACAAATCCCATCAGATAACCTTTACCCTTCGTCGTAAGCCAATGACTTCCTGCCCTACAGTATCCTTTAATGACACTCCACTAGGACTCCATCTTGACAAACGTCTAAGTTTGAATCCCCATACAAGACTTAAACGACAAGAAACTGCCCGACGTTTTCGACTACTTCAACACTTACTGGACAAACGCTCCAACCTTCCACTTAATTACAAAAGACTCATTTATATGACTATCATAAAACCGATATGGACTTACAGAGTAGAGCTATGGGGCTCTACTAAGCCATCGAATTCCTCTCATATCCAATCCTTACAATCCAAAATCCTTCGTAAAATCCTTAACGCTCCTTACTTTTTCACGAATAAGTTTATCCATAAAGACCATATGTTACTGAACTAGCCCGAACCAGGTACCAATCATTCCATGAAAAACTCCATTTCCACTCTAATCCACTAGTTTCTATCCTATCATCCTCTTCAATTCCTGATAATCCTCCGAGGCGTCTGAAAAGAAGATGGCCCCGAGACCTTCTAGTTTAAAATATTTTTAGAGCGCTGCCAATGGGTGGCGTCTCTTCATGTATTTCATGTCAGTTTCCTATATCCATCACATTTACTTGTTGTATATAATTATACAGTTGTAAATATCAATAAATAGTTTTAAAAAAAAATAAAAAATACCTATGCTGATGACACGTGTGTGCTATCAGTAGATAATGATCCAGTTACTGCCTTCCACACTCTTCAATCCCACATTCGAGACCTTGAAGTATGGTGCCAGAATTGGAGGATTAAAATTAATTCTAACCAATCCCATCAGATAACATTTACCCTTCGTCGTAAACCAATGACTTCCTGCCCTACAGTATTCTTTAATGACACTCCACTAGCCCCTGTTGAACAGATTCGATACCTAGGACTCCACCTTGACAAACGTCTAACTTGGAATCTCCATACAAGACTTAAACGACAAGAAACTGCCCGACGTTTTCGACTACTTCAACACTTACTGGACAAACACTCCAACCTTCCACTTAATTACAAGAGACTCATTTATATGACCATCATAAAACCGATATGGACTTACAGAGTAGAGCTATGGGGCTCTACTAAACTATCGAATTCCTCTCGTATCTAATCCAAAATCCTTCGGAAAATCCTCAATGCTCCTTATTTTGTCACAAACACACTCATCCATGAAGACCTTAATATTCCATATGTTGCTGACTTAGCTCGAACCAGGTACCATTCCTTCCATGAAAAACTCCATTTCCACTACAATCCATTAGTTTCAATCCTTGCTTCCTCTTCAATCCCTGATAATCCTCCGAGGAATCTGAAAAGAAGATGGTCACGGGAACTTCTAGTTTAGAGTGTTGCCACTGGGTAGTGTCTCTACATGTATTTCATAACAGTTTTATATATTACCATCACATTTACTAGATGCATTTTTATTTGATACAGTTGTTTTTTTATTTAATCAATAAATATGTTAAAAAAAATTAAATATAGTAGCAGACGCCAAAAAAACAAAACAAATTATAGATAATTTGCTTTGGTACTGATTTTTAAAGCTCGTAAAGTTGAATATTAGTGAGTTTGCCAAATTAAAATCATGATATAAATTTTCACCTTGAATTAGTCACGAATAAGATTTTAATTCGAAAATAAAATTTGGGAATCTATATTTTTAGAAATCATCTTAAATTTCAGATTTCTCCATTCTAGATGTGCACGTGTTTATTTTCAATGTCACTAATAATTCAGAGGTATCTCGATGCCAATCGTAGGTTCAACAGAAAACATCTCACTACAAACATTTTACAAATTTTTCGAATTATCTTTTGAAATGAAACGAAAAAAAATTAATGCGGTCTACCTTTGAAGGGATAGATAAATACCTTGATCCTAATTTATTTTTTTTCGTTTTTTATTTTAACATATTTTTGTCAGAGTTAAGAATTTATGATTAGTAAATTTAAATCCTTTTATAGGATTTTCTCGGACACCTATTTATCTTGTCCAGTTTAATTTATTCTATAAATGGGATAACGAGGATGGTACTGCGTTCTTCGGGTTGGGTATTGATATTATGGTTATTATTTTTATAAAAAATCTGGTGCTGGCAACACACGACTTTAACTCACCTTGACTGTTAAAATCAATTTAAAGACTTTTAACTATACTTCAATTTGAGAAATATTTGAAGTTCATTTTAATAAAACGTGTATTGAAACATATGATTTAGATAAAATAATATAACTATAATAAATTGTTCAACGTTAATAAGTTTAATCCATTTCGTCACTTTATATTACCTTCTACTTCTTTATGTATCAGACAATATTTTTTCTAAAATCTGTCTCTATCCAATGGTATATTATACTTATATATTACTGTTCTTTTTTTTTTTTTTTTTTTTTTTTTTTTCTTGTCACGAAATGGCCTTTAAGACATATCATTATTTTTCTGCTCCCTCATTTTCGCCTTTCTCTCCTTCCAGTACCTTCTCATTATTTCTGCGTGTTTTTGCTTCCTTTACTCCGACCACGCTGTACCTTTCCCTTTTTCTTTATTTCCCGTAAGAACCGTGATATCTTTCAATATCTTTGCATATTGCTCTCTGTCCAGGCAGTGCTTGTCCGTTATTTTTAATTTGTCCTTCTCCTCTCTCATTTGCCTTATGTATCCTCCTACGCTCTTGTATTCACGAATTCGGTCAAATATCCTCTTGTTCGGTTTCTCTTGGTCCATTCTTACCGTGTGCCCAAAGAATCTTATCTCGGTTTCCAGATCTTTTATCCCCTAGTAGATTTCCTGGTTAGGTCTCAACCTATTCTTCCTGTGTTTTTTGGGCCCATAGATTCTCCTCAGGATCCTTCCCTCTATTTTCAGTAATTTTTACTTTCACTTACTATATATAGTAAGGGGAAGTATTTTCGAATTCTAGTTTTCAACGGAAATACACGTTTTAGGGTCCCCTGAGTCCAAATAACCAAGTCCCGCAAAAAGGTCTCTGTGTGTTTGGTAACTCCCGGGCGGAAACGGTAAGTCCTATGAAACTTAAATTTCATATTTAAGACTAATATACGCCAGAGACGTTACAAAACCTTTTTCATCAAAATGAGCTTACCAGAAGAGGCACTTTATACCATGCATTTTACACCTTTTATCGATTTTCTCGAAAACGGTTCCGACGATTTTGATTAAACTCGCTATATCGATGTAGAATTTAATGGGCTTGTAGCAGAAGAGCCCCCTATTCGTTGCAAGACAAATCTAAAGAGGCTGAAATAATCGATCTCGAAAAATGTTTAATAATAAAAAACATGTGTTAAAGTGGTTAATAAGAATGATGGAGGTTATAACCTGTTCTGTTTTTGTAAATACGTTCTTTTTATTTGTTCAATAAATATTGTGTGCAAAACCTGTTAGTTTTTACACCGACCTGCCAAAGGCTTTAATATCATTTAGGTTTCATTCGGATAAAAATGGTCTGACAGAGCCTAAATGCCGATATTTTAAATTTTCTTTCTCTGAAGTACCTTTACTTTTGTTGATTCTATAAACATAACCATATTATCTTGTTACCACTAATTAAAAACAGGCAAATATATAAATTGAATGAATTTTATACCAAACTAAAGGAGAAAACAGAACAAATATTTTTTTACTGCAATTTTTGTTTTTGAAAATAAGAGCAGTAATATACATGTATGATATACCGTTGGAAAGCTAAAGATTTTAGAAAAAATATCATCTCATACACAAGCTTTTAAAAGTTAATAGAGAGTGATGAGAAGAAGATAAAACTAACTGATTATTTTAGATAATAATATAATAGATTTTTTTAATAAAACACGTGTTTCTATATAAATATAATTTGATTAATTCCTTAATAGTTTCACGTATTTTTATCTCTAACTGTATTTGAAAATTCTTTCATAGATTTTAAAAATCGAGGTAAGTGAAAGTCGTGTGTTGCCCGCACCAGATTTTTTTATGTAATTTTTGTTTTTTTTAATATAGAAGTATAATATACCGATGAAAAACTGACGATTTTAGGAAAAATGTTATCTAAACACGAGATTGTAAAAGTAAATAGAGGGTCAAGAAAAGCCAATAAAACTAAGCGATTGTTGTAAATAAAAAAATAATAAACTAGTAAACCCGCTTTGCTTTAGGCGGGTGCAATTCGAAAGACGTGTTTTCATTTATGTTAAAAAAAGCTATTATATAATCGATTTAGAGTTTATCGCTTTGTTAATTTTAGTTCAGCATTACGAAAAGTGCGATTAGCTAGAAAGATTTTTCATTTTATAACCTCTATTCATCACCACATTTGATTATCGACAGAAGTTAAAAAAAAAAAAAAAAAAAAAATCTAAATTGTTTAAGTGAAGCATGGATAACAGAAAATTTAAAGTTTCCATAGAAAAAAAAATCTGGTGCGGACAACACACGACTTTCACATACCTCCATTTTTAAAATCAATGAAAGAAATTTCAAAAACAGTTAGATATAAAATACGTGAAACTATTAAGGAATTAATTAAATTGAATTTATATAAAAACATGTGTTTTATTAAAAAATCTATTATATTATTATCTAAAATAATCAGTTAGTTTTATCATCTTCTCATCACTCTCTATTAACTTTTAAAAGCTTGTGTATGAGATAATATTTTTTCTAAAATCTTTAGCTTTCCAACGGTATACCATACATGTATATTACTGCTCTTATGTTCAAAAACGAAAAATTGCATTAAAAAAATATTTTTTCTGTTTTCTCCTTCAGTTGGGTATCGAATTTACTCAATTCTTATATTTACCTGTTTTTCATCAGCGTTAACAAGATAATATGGTTATGTTTATAGAATTTTTATTAAATCTACAAAATTAATAGTAATTTAGGGGAAGAAAATTTAAAATATTGGCATTTAAGCGCTGTCAGACCATTTTAATCAGAATAAAAACTACATGATATTAAAGCACATTAAATTTTACATCGATATAGCGAGTTTAATCAAAATCGTCTGTATCATTTTCGAGAAAATCGAGAAAAGGTGCAAAATGCATGGTATAAAGTGCCTCTTCTGGTAAGCTCATTTTGATGAAAAAAGTTTTGACACGTCTCGGCCGTATAGTTGGCGTATAAATATGAAATTTCAGTTTCATAGGACTTACCGTTTCCGCCAGGGAGTTACCCACACACACACACACAGAACTTTTTGCGGGACTAAAACGTGTATTTCCGTTGAAAAATGGAATTCGAAAATTTTTTCAATCGCAATACTTCCCCTTACTATATATAGTAAGTGAAAGTAAAATTTGATTGCAATTTATGTTTTCAAATATATATAAAAAACAACGTTATCATTTTATATGTACCTACTGTATGATTATTCATTGTTCAATGTACTCTTCTTTATATCTCTAACAATAACATCACATATTAATTATTGTATAATAATATTAATGTTCTGTTTTTTTGTTTTTCCACTGTTAAGGCATGATTATGAGAACAATAAATTCTCGAAACGTCGCATAGATAAAATTGTTTATTCATTGACTGAAACCTGAGAACAACACAAACTTAAATTATCAACAGTCGAGAACTAATCAAACAATATATATATATATATAATATATATATATATATATATATATATATATATATATATATATATATATATATATATATATATATATACATTTGTCGTTAGAACCTACGTTTTAAGAGCTATATTGGATTGAATAATGATAGTTTCTGATGTTTCAATGTCTAAATGTACATAGACGATTAAAAATAAATTTGTTTAGTAGATTATTTCTATCATTCTTTACCCCCTATCTGTCCGCCCGTACACAAGCTCGATAACTCCCTGATTGAGAAAAGCAATAGATTACAGATACACATAACCCTCACCCATTATTTGTCATGTAGGAAATTAAATTTTATTTTGATAAGTATTGGTACTCTTTGTACCATTACACTACCCTACCCAACTAATATCATACTGAATAAGAAAAGATATATTCGGATTCAAAACCCTTCATTGATTTTGGAGTAGTACGAAATCGACATTTTTATTTAATAACTAGCTGTTGTCCGCGACTTCCTTATTTTTATGTAACGTCACTTTATGTTACTATGTCTAATCGGACGATGCTACATTGGGAGTCCTAAATTTTGTCTATACAGGTTTTATTAGGATAGGGATCTTTAACGAGTACCTGACATCGCACAGGCTCGGGACCGCCTTTTAACGTCCCCTTCAAAGGACGGCATAACTAAGGATTTTTTACATCCATTAAAAAAACCTAGGACCACCTGTGGGTTTGAACCCGTGACCTTTGGCATAGGAGGTTGTTATACTAGCCACCCAGCTACATGTGATCCCCTTTTGGTTTTTGCTAACACCTTCTAAGTCGCAAGGCGGATTTTGTAACTGTTTTCACCTTCATCAAAGGCATTCTTCCCTGAAGTGTTAGAAGTTAAATACATTGCAGCTTAGCTTTTCTTATAACGGGAAAAATAAATGTTCTCTGACCAAGTCCTCAAAAAATTATTCCTGAAATAAAAGTATTAACATAGGCGTATGATATACCGTTGGAAAGCGCAAGAATTTGGAAATGGCAATATGCAAAAAGGTAAATGATCGCTATTTAAGTTTTTTAAAATATATATTTAAAAGTACTTCAGCGTAAATGATATTTTATTTTATTTTTTTGTTGTGGCAGAAGAACATACTGATTTTCTCCGCAACCCAGTCTTGTCAATGCGACATATAGTTGGCCCTGTGAAAAGTAGTCTCGACGTAAATCGATTCCTACTTGTTTAAATGTTTGCCCTTGTGATTTATTAATCGTTACAGTAAAAGATAAACTAACGGGAAATTGAATTATTTTCAAATTAAAAGGTAAATCATTTAGAATCTTTGGGATGCGAGGTTAATTTTCCACTCTTTGTCCACATTTTCCGCTAATTCTTCACTCCTATTGGTCGCAGCGTGATGTTATATAGCCTAAAGTCTTCCTCAATAAATGGACTATCCAACACAAAAACAATTTTTCAATTCGAACCAGTAGTTTCTGAGATTAGCGCGTTTAAACAAACAAACTCTTCAGCTTTATAATAATAGTATAGATTCTCACATTTGTCAATTATTGATAAAATCTTCTCAAAAAACGCTGCAAATGATTACACAATGGTTTATTATTTCCAAATAACAGTATTAGGGTACAACTGTTTATATGGCTGTTGATAGGCAATTAAGTAATATGAAAAGCAATAATTCAAAGGATAATATCATATCACTCCAGCTGATTTCAAAATGCAATATCTCACCTAGTTGTAAACCAATTTCAATGATTTTTTTTTTTTTTTTTTTAATTTTTCCAAAAACTGAATGCTCTATCAAATTGTACTAAAATTAAATTTGGTATTTATTTATTTATTAACTAGATGAAACGGATTTTTTTATCGCGCTCTACTGATTATAAAAGTCCATACATAATTTTCTCTTATGAGCGTATTTATGTGTAAAATTTCAAAAAAAAATTCTTTATTTTTTCTCTTTTATATAATTATTCGCAGGGCTTTTTATTTTTGTTAAAAGCACTGATATTTTTTTTTTCTTAAAATAATATCTGAGTTATTGAATTAAATCACGTTTAATCGGTCGCCATTTTAAAACTAACTAGCTGATATCAACGTCTAGGTGTTAGGATAATCGTTGCATGGAATAGTATTTTTGTGGCGAATTTCAAAAAATTGGTTTAGCAGTTTCGGAGAAATGCCGCGGAAGGCGGACAAAAGTTTGGAAAATTCCAGTGCTTCACCTTTTTGTTATTAGTTGGCAAGACCCTTAATACTAACATTTTCCGTGTTTATAAATAAATAGTAAATGAATGAATCATTCCTGTTTACACAAGTGCCTAATAGCCAACAGTGGGATTATCTTTATTCGATGGTCATTTATTCTGTTCAAGGTGTATTTAGAGCAGTCTTTTTGCATTTATTTAACATTGGACATTGCTGACTCAGATAAGACATTATATTTCAAAACTCGTTATTGAATATAAATTGCAATCTCACCTGTAGAGTTAATTTAGCAATTTGTAAATGTACGCCCTTATTCAATAACGAAAAACTATATAGCCCCCAAGTTACCCCAAGGATTTGTTTGTAGGGTTTGTTTTACCAATCCTTCTAGTCTTTAGATATTACAAAATATTTTTGCGAATTTTGCGTTTTGGGTGATACGTAATTTTTTTCAGACACAACACTCCGAATCAAAAGTTTTACAATCTATAATTTCAAACCATATAAAATACATCTATTAGCAGATTTTAGCAACTCCGAGCCATAATTAGATTATTTTTTTTTCCCCCGTATTCTGGGACTTCAAACGTAAAATATAGGGATGTTTTAGATTTTAGCAAATAAGTTTGATTTTTGACCACTGTGCGCTCGCCAATCGTGTCAAAAAATTAATTAGTTTTTATATTTGTTTCTTATAATTTTTTAAAATATTTTTTCCGTTATCTAGGACCCCAAAGGTTAAACATAGACAAGTTTCAGAATTTTGTCCACCTAGATCGGTCATATTGCCCACTGTGGGACGGACAAACGGATTTTTTTCTATTCGTTATTCGGATTCTACGCATCGTGAAACGTAAGCTCTCAAATATTAAAATAGGGTGATTTTTTTATTATTGAAAATAATAAACCAAAAAAGTGGGATTTGTAACTATTGAACGAATCTTGTAGAACAAGATATTGAATATAGAGAAAATTAAAGAAGGCACAAATAATGCGGTAGATAGTATTGATTTATAAAACTATTAAAAATTAAAATGTCATCATAGGAACTCATACGAAAAAAAAAAAAAAACTGGTGCGGGCAACACACGACTTTCGCTTACCTCCATTTTTAAAATCAATGAAAGAATTTTCAAATACAGTTAGAGATAAAAATACGTGAAAATATTAAATAATTAATTAAATTGTTTCCAACTTCAGAAGTACGATATTTGAGAATGCACTTAAACAAAAGACTGAAATGGAGGACACACATTAGACTTCAGAAAAAATTGCTGAACAGACGATTTGGACTATTATCCAGGCTACTTGACCAAAATTATCCTTTGAACACCCGAATTACAATTTACAAATTACTTATTAAACACTTATTGTATAGAGCTATGGGGGAAGGGAGGAGGGGTGTCATACTTTTCAACATCAGTCTTATCAAAAATATTACAAATAATCGTGGATGCAACATTTTATGAAAAAACCTGATGCGGGGAACACACGACTTTCACTTACCCCCCCCCCCCTTTGTTTAAATCGATGAAAGAATTGTCAAATACAGTTAAAGATAAAGATTAGTGAAACTATTATAGAATTAATTAAATTGAATTTATATAGAAACATATGTTTCATTAAAAATCTATTTTTATATCTAATATCATTATTTTATCTTTTTCATCACTCTCTATTAACTTTTAAAAGTTTGTGTATGAGATAATATTTTTTCTAAAATCTTTAGCTTTCCAACGGTATATCATACATGTATATTTCTGTTCTTATGTTCAAAAACGAAAAATTGCATTAAAAAATATTTCTGCTTTCTCTTTAGTTGTATCAATTCTTTATTAATATTTACCTGTTTATAGCGTTAACGAAATCTGTATATTTAAAAAATGAAGAAAATTAAATATGTATTTAAGCATTGTCAGACCATTTTTATCGAATGAACCTAAATTATATAAAGCCCATTAAATTTTACATCGATTATAGCGAGTTTAATCGAAATTGTCAAAACCGTTTTTAAGAAAATCAAAAAAGTCAAATGCATATCATAAAGTGGTCGTAAGTCATTTTTATGAAAAAGATTGTCAGCGGCATATTTTGTCTTAAATATGAAATTCAGTTTCATTGACTTAGTTTCCGCCCGGGAGTTTATCACAACACACAACACACAGACCTTTTGCGGTTATTGGACCCATTAACGATGATTTCCGTTTGCTAAAACTGGAATTTAAATTTTCACGATTCGCAAATTTATCACTTTTCCTTAATATATACATTAAGTGAATGTAAGAAGAGAAAGATATAAATGATCTTTAAATAGTCTAAATTCCAATAATTCCTCTTGCTTCTCTAGAATGTGTTGTTTTCACTTTAAACAAGGACAATTGAAATTTCAGGATGTTTCCAGAAAATATTAATAAATCAATAATAATTATAATGTCTGATATAAAAGTAAAAGTGATAATTCACAAGTCAATTATATTGTGATTTAGTAATTTCCGGGACTCCTCAAGTTATGATTATGATTTTTTTTTTTTTTAAACTATTAATATAAGTTATTATTATAGAAGAGTAAATATGATTATGAATGTAGTAGTTGGAACAATATCTTCTCTTTCTTTATATTTTTATTAATTATAACATTGATAAAACTTGATTATAACAACATTTCGAGGTACTTTCTATGCCTCATCTTCAGATTATTAAAAAATCATTAACATTTCCATATTATATTATGATATTGGTCAGATAATCATGCAATATTATTTATACATAGCACCTATAAACAAATCATTTTGTCAATTGTTGTTAAAAAATATACTCTATTTCACTATCAGATAAAAATTGTTTCAACATTTTACTGCTAAATAATTGCATCTATGAAGCAAAGTTTACTTGAGTGCAAAGTTACTTTAGTCTGCTTCATAGCCTTTTTAGGCTACTTCAACACTTACTAGACAAACGGTCAAACCTTCCTCTGAACTACAAAAGGCTCATCTAAATGACTATTATAAGACCAATCTGGACTTACGCTTTGGGGCTCTACTATAATAATAATAATAATAATAATAGGCTTAGCGAACCCGAAGGTCCGATGCCGATACCACCAAATTCCGCTTACACAGACTCGTCCAATGCTCACCATTCAAGCCCAAGCTCCCTAGATCAGCCTTAACGCAATCCTCCCATCGACGCTTCGGCCTACCTTTCGGACGCCTACCAGTCGGATAAGCAAATATCAACTTTCTCGGAATCCGCTCGTCATCGAACCCAACAACTTTACTCGCCCATTTGAGTCTCCGCGATGCAATCAGCTCAATTATATTCACAGGATGCAAGTTCCGCAATTCCGCGTTATGCAACCTTCTAAACTCCCCAGTGGCCTCATCTCTCTTTGGACCAAATATTTTGCGCAATACCTTATTTTCGAAAACCTTAAGCCGTTGTTCATCCTTCAAAGTAAGCGGCCACGTTTCGCATCCGTAAAGAACCGTTGGAAGAATAATAGTTTTATAAATTCTAATCTTTAAGTTTTTAGATAGAAGCCGCGAACTAAGTAACTTAGCAACTGAATAATAACACGCATTTCCCACCTTTAACCGGGACTTTATTTCTTCCTGGATTTCATTTTTTCTAGTTATGATTGAACCTAAATACTTGAATTTCTCTACGTGTTCAAAAGTATGACCTGATACATCAATATCACCAAGATCGACACCGTTTCTGCTACTAATCATATACTTCGTCTTATCGGTATTTAATTCGAGTCCTATTTCTTTACCGGTTTTTATTAACACACTTGTATTTAGTTGTATGGTTTCCGTGTCTTCACCTAGCAGTACCAGATCATCGGCATACCCCAAAACCGGAATCTTGTCACCCATATTTAAGCCTTTCTCGGTACACATCACCTTTTCTATAACATATTCTAAAGCTATATTAAATAACACAGGTGAAAGCGAGTCATCCTGTTTCAAACCCGATCGCACCTCAAATCTCTCGGAGTAATTATGACCGATTCTAACTTTATGAAATGTTTCCGACAAACACATCTCTACTAGGTTTACTAACTTTCTAGGTATTCCCTGTTCAATCATGATGTTATATAGCTTCCGACGGTCTATTGAATCATAAGCCTTTTTAAAATCGATATAAAGTTGATGGACTACACCGTTGTATTCCAATTTTTTCTCTAATATTTGACGTAAGAAAAATATTTGGTCAATAGTCGAGCGATTCCGCCTAAAACCACATTGGTAATCTCCGATAATTTCCTCAGCGTATTCCGTGATTCGACTAGTTAGAATTGACGAGAATATTTTATAGCATACTGGAAGAAGGGAGATCCCACGATAGTTGTTACAATCCGACCTCGGTCCTTTTTTGTGAATCGGAATAAGTATTGATTCTTTCCATTCTTCGGGCATTTTTTCAGTTTCCCAAATCTTTTTAACTAAAAAATGTATTTTGGAAACGCCCGCTTCTCCACACGCCTTGATTAATTCACTCGTGATATTATCATTTCCTGCGGCCTTATAACGTTTTAATTTTCCTATCGCCATTTCGACTTCCTCTTTACTCGGTGCGTCTATCCATGGTTCAGCGCTCTGATATTCAAAGAGAGGAGATTGATTATTATTTTCCGTATTTAAGATGCCGTCAAAGTGTTGTTTAAATTTATTTAATATCTCAGAAGGGTCCGCAATTATATTGTTATTTGCATCTTTAACCGCATTCAATAGAGGTTCAAATCTTTTACGCGATTTGTTTATACCTTTGTACATCTCACTTACGTTATTTTCGTTTCTGTATTTTTCTATTTCTATTATTTTGCCTTTAAGATACTCTCTTTTCTTATTTTTTAAGAGTTTTGAAGTTTCATTCTTTACTAACCGAAAAAAAGCCACATTATTATCGCTTGGATTATTTAAAGAATTCAGTTTAGCGGTTTTTCTTTTTTCGCACATATTTTGACAATCCCTGTCGAACCAAGGTTTGTTCTTTTTATTTTCGATTTTTCCAAGACATAAATTACCGACCTCTTTAATATTATCCCTGAACCCTTCCCATAGTTTGTTTACATCTTTGTGTTCCTCGTCTGAAGATTCCAAAGCTTCGAACCGATTTTTTTACTTCTATCGCGAATTGTTTTCTAATTTCGAGGTTGTTCAATTTAACTAAATCAAAATTCTCGGGACGAATATAGTTCGGTGTTCTCTTTTTTGTATTTAGTTTTTGTCGAAGTTTCGCGATTACTAATTCATGATCAGAACCGCATTCTGCACCCCGATACGATCTCACGTTAATTATGCTACTTTGCCATCTATTTTGTATTAAAACATGATCGATTTGATTCCGCGTGTGTCCATCCGGCGATGTCCTCGTATACTCATGAATATCCTTATGTTTACACGTAGTACTTTTGATTATTAGGTTTTTCGAAATGGCAAAGTTTATTAGCCGGGTCACATTATCATTACTATATTCGTGCAAACTTTCTTTACCGATTGTAGGACGATATACTTCTTCCCTTCCAACCTTTGCGTTCGCGTCGCCTAGTATTATCTTAATGTAATTTCGCGGTAACTTATCGTAAACCGACTCTAGTTTATCATAAAATTCGCATTTTACTTCATCATCACTGTCTTCGGTGGGAGAATGAATATTTATAAACGCGATTTTAAACCAACGCCCTTGAAATATAGCAACCGATATTCTTTCACTAAAGAACTGTACGTCCCGTAATGCGGAAAGAAATCTATTCCTAATCAGAAACCCGGTACCTAGACAATAATTAACGCTCCCCCCGTACCAAATAGTATACTTTCCTTCTGTTAACGAACCCTCCCCTGGCCAGCGAACCTCTTGTAATGCAACGATATCTAAATGGTACCCCTTAACTTCATTCGCGACCGACTTTAACCCACCTGCCGTATTTAAACTTCTAACGTTCCACGTCCCTATTGTTAGATCTCTAATTTTCATCTTGCGCCATGATTCCCCTGAAGCAGTCCCCACCCGGAGACCCGAACGGGGGACTAGTTTACCTCCGGATAATGAGCGTTTTACCTCAGAGGAATCCATGACTTTTGGTGATATTTTGTGAACTAAAATATGTGAGTAGGGCGTTCGAACCTACGTCACACCCTCCAGCAAGCCTGGGGGGCCGCCCTCATTGTTGGTCAGCGAGTCCATCGGACTTAGCCGGGAGGAGCTTCCGAGGAAATTCCACCGACCATCCCCACATCCGCCACCCGTGGGACGCTCCCCATACGCGGTAATGAGATCCGCGCGAGGGGGCTCTACTAAACCATCAAATTAGTCCCGCATCAGATCCCTACAATCCAAAATCCTTCCTAAAATCCTCAACGCTCATTACTTTGTCACGAATAAACTTATCCATAATGACCTTAATGTTCCCTTTGTTACTGATTTGGCCCGGACCAGGTACCAATCCTTTCATGACAAACTCCATTCGCACTCTAACCCACTAGTTTCAATGATTTCTTCCTCTTCGATTCCGGATAATCCTCCGAGGCGCCTGAAAAGAAAATGGCCACGGGAACTTCTATTGTCATATGAAATGTCCGTTTTCAAGGTAAAGGATTTTTTTAAAAATACGATATTAAAGCAGGATAATTTTATTCGAAGTATTTACCTTCTTTTTTTACACATTTTCTCAACGTAACACCAACATTAAACTCCGAAATGAAAAACTCTGAGCTTTGAAGTGAAACAAAATCTGAAAACAAACTTTTCACTTGATCATCACTTTCAAAAAGCTTTCCTTTGACGAAGTTGTCTTGATTACTGAACAGGTGGTGATCTGTTGGAGACAAGTCGGGAGAATGTGGTGGGTGCGGAAGAACTTCGTAGCCCCGTTCTTTCAATTTTTGCACGGTATGTTTTGAAACATGCCGCTCAGTGAGATCATGAGGTACCCATGTATCGAGCTTTTTTACTTTCCCAATACACTTTAAATGTCTGGAAACGTTTGATGCACTTGCATTTAGTTGTGCTGAGAGTCCTTTAACTGTTTGGTAGGGGTTTCCTTCAACTGTATGTTTGAGGACATCGGTGTCTATTACGGACGGAGGTCTTCCTAGGGCATGTTTTCCAAGTCGTTATCCCCAGCTGAAAACTTAAAAATCAACGGCGAATGGTCCGTTCATTAACACTCCCTTCTTCAAACGCCTTGCAAATATTTCTAGCGGCCTCAGCTACTGAATGTCCGAGTTTAAACTTACTCGAAAATCGCGTGTTTCCATGTTCATATATGGAGGTATACTAAAAAGTGGGTAATTGATTGGGACGCTTATGTTTATAATAAAAAGGTAGAGAATTATTAACTGTTTACTTTAAATATGTAAACATTCGGAAGAAAACAACAGAGACCTGCAAAATCCTTTATGTATTTCAGAAACTATAAAAACGAACATTTCATGTGAAACAACACAATAGTTACTTGATGTATTTATTTTTGTTAATACAGTTGTAAATACCAATAAAATATTTAAAAAAAAAAAATTTTAGAGGATAAAATAGAAAATATCACATTAAAAATGCTGCCAATGACCATTAATTTAGCAATGAATCCCTTTTCTTTTCTTTTTATATAGAGTCAGCTCTTCGCTCCTTCAACCGCTTGATAAATGTCCCAAATACTGTCATGTTCTCATTTAAGAGGTGTCTTTGGGAACACGTTTCCATCCTTAACGAGGCCGTTAATTAACTATCATTGATTCAAACCGGTTTATAGTATTCTGTAGCTAGGTGGAAGATCTAGGGATACATTTTATATCGCTCCGTACATAAACTTATGTACCCGTTTTCAGTCAATATCTTTTATATTTCCTTTTCACGATAGGACATTCTATTTAGGTATGATAAGAATATCTGAAACAGTATTGTTTATCAGAAAGTTATATTAACATTGTTGTTTATCGTTTTGGTTTTCTCCACTCCATGGTTGGAATTATACTACAACCCAATTCGTATCAAGATTGTATTTTCACAATTTTTTTTTTTTTTTAAATCTGGGAAAAAGGTTTATTTATTGACAGAGTTCTGCTTTCCATTTGCATTGGGTGGTTTTAACAAAGCATACATCAAATATTTTTTCAGATTAAAAAAAACAAATTTTTACAAGATTATTATATAATAATAATCACATATTTATCTTTAAACTTTTACTTGCACATACTATTATATATATATAATTTTATATAAATATATATATATATATATATATATATAAAATTCTAGGATTTTCCAGTTTCCACCGGAAATACACGTTCTAGGGTTTTCTGAGTCCAAATGACCAAGTCCCGCAAAAATGTCGTTGTGGTAAATCCCAAGCAAAAACAAAAAATCTTATGAAACTGAAATTTCATGTTTAAGACAGCTATACGTCCGAGATGTTACAGCCATGTTTTTACCAAAATCAGCTAACCAGAAGAGCCACTTTATACCATGAATTTTGCACCTTTTTACGATTTTCTCAAAAACGGTTTTAACGACTCTACACACGCTATATCGATGTAAAATTTAATGATCTTTAATATGATGTAGGTTTCATTCTGGTTGAAATAATCTGATAGGGCTAAAATGCGGATATTTTTAATTTTATTTCTCTTGGATGTTGTAGATTTAAAAAAAAAAAAAAAATTGAGCATATAATTTTGTTTCCTTTGTAAAATAACGGCTATTTAGTATATTTATACATGATCGAATTTAGTTAACAAATAAAGGAGAAAATTGCAAACATATTTTTTTATGCAATTTTTGTGTTTTTGAACACAAGAACAGTAATATGGATGCATAATATACAGTTGGAATGTTAAAGGTTTTAGAAAAATATATCTAATTCACAGATTGTAGAAGTAAATAGAGAGAGATGAAAAGATAATAAAACTAACTTATCGTAGTAATAAATTAACTGGTAGTTTTTAATAATAATTTAGAAAACAAACTATACAAGAACCAGTACAAAAATATGTACATATAATGTTAAACATAGGACATTTACAATACTTGTTAAATGGTGTGAAATAATATAAATAAATGTTGAAATGTGATACAAAATAAAATATAATCGTTTCTATGTGTTTAATTTACTTATTATAATTGAAATTTACAAATATATTTAGGTCCTTTGGGAATTTGGAACAGGAAGTACTTGTTTAGACGGGATTCGAAAGTCGGAAGAGTATTGGTGCAACGAGTATAATAAAAAAGAATTTCATACGGATGAGGTTCGGATAAGGAAAGATCTGTCGAAAGCTGAGGTTAGATAAGTGTTATAACAGTCTGGTGTTATAAAAAATCTGGTGCGGGCAACACACGACTTTCACTTACCTCCGTTTTAAAAATCGATTAAAGAATTTTCAAATACACTTGGAGATAAAAATGAATGAAACCATTAAAGATTTAATTAAATTGAATTTCTATAGAAACACGTGTTTTATTAAAAAAATCTATTATATTATTATCTAAATTAACCAGCTAGCTTTATCTGCTTCTTATCACTCTTTATTAATTTATAAGATAATATTATTTCTAAAATCTTTAGCTTTTCAACGGTATATTATACATCTATATTTCTGTTCTCATGTTTAAAAACTAAAAAATGCATTAAAAAAATATGTTTTCGGTTTTCTCCTTTAGTTGTTTATCAAATTTGCTCAACTTGCTTATTAGGCTGTTAATTATCAATACTAACAAGATAATATAGTAATTTTTTTTATAGAATCTACAGAATTAAAGGTACTTTAAAGGAAGAAAATTTAAAATATTGAAATACTATTTCAATAAGAATAAAACCTACATGATATTAAAGCCCATTAAATTTTACATCGATATAGCGAGTTTAATCAAAATCGTTAGAGCCGTTTTTGAGAAAACCGTTAAAAGGTGCAAAATGCATATTATAAAGTAGATCTTCCGGTCAGCTGATTTTGATTAAATACATTCTGTAACATCTCGGGCGTATAGTTGTCTTAAATATGAAATTTCAGTTTCATAAGACTTTTCGTTTTTGCCCGGGAGCTACAACACACACACACACACGGACCTTTTTGCGGGATTTGTTTGGATTCAGAGGACCCTAAAACATGTATTTCCGTTGAAAACTTGATTTAGAAAATTTTCACGATCGCAATACTTTCCCTTACTATATATTTCATATATAGGTAAGTGAAAGTAAAAAAAATTAAATGATAACATTCGGAAAGTATACGATCTTAAGGGACAGATATTGTGATAGTTTATAGTTCTATATATTGTTTGTTTATTCATTTAACGTCACTTTATGCTACTATGGCTCTAATCGGACGATGCTACAGTGGGAGTCCTAAATTTTGCCTATCCAGGTTTTATTAGGATAGGGATCTTTAACGAGTACCTGACATCGCACAGGCTCGGGACCACCTTTTAACGTCCCCTCCGAAGGACGGCGTAACTAAGGATTATTTACTCCCATTGAAAAATCCTAGGACCACCTGCGGGTTTGAACCCGTGACCTTTAGCATGGGAGGCTGTTACGCTAGCCACCCAGCTACAAGTGATCCCTAGTTCTATATAATAAAATGTCTATGAATTTAAAAATGTGTTAGAGAAGGCTATCAAACTGCTTTAAAAATAAAATTAATAAAGTATGACTTAAAAATGCTTAATTAAGAAAAACATAATTATTGGGTCATTGAATTTCCAGTCATAACACTTATACTAGGTAAAAAAAAAAGAAACAAAAATCAATCAGGATGAATTAGATATAAGGAATTAACAACATAATATAAAATAAATAAATTAAATGAAAATATTACTAAGTCATTCGTCTTGGAATTGTGTCAACAAAAAAATTAATACTTGTATAACCGGACACATCAAAGTTTAAAAAGATCTAACCATATCACAGCATTGAATGAAGATGACTCACAGCTCAGCTGCTTTAATGACTATTTAAATTACAATTAAATATTTTATTAAAGCTTTAATATGTTTACATGATAAAATTAGTCCGGATGGCGTTCAAATAAGGAAAGACAATTAACTAGTCTGAAATAATTAATTAAATAAATAAATAACAAAAATATTTATTGAACATTTCATTTATTAATCACTTAATGTAAAAATTATTATCATAACTATATATTTTTGTGTTATTTATATAATCTTTAAAAGTAGTTGCAAACAAACGGAATAGTAATACTCTTTCCAGAGCACGAAACATTAAGAATAATTAATAATAAATAGATATATGTAAAGTGAGAAATTCATTCTAATTTTATATATAAAATAAAATTTATTGTTAAATCAGTATTGTAGGTTTAATTGTTTTTACTTTCACTTATATATATGAAATATTAATAGAATTAAATGGCAACTTATTAGACTAAAGTTAGAATTATGGTTGATGAGGAAAGTGATTTAAAAACACCTTAACCTATTACTATAATTAATCTAATATATAGCATTTCCAAGTCAATTGTAACCTTTTCCAAGTCAAATGTAACTTTTTCCAAGTCAAATGTAACTTTTTCCAAGTCAAATGTAACCTTTTCCAAGTCAAATGTAACCCTTTCCATTTCAAATGTCACCCTTTCCATTTCAAATGTCACCTTTTCCAAGTCAAATGTCACCTTTTCCATTTCAAATGCTACCTTTTCCAAGTCAAATGTCACCTTTTTCTTCACTTCTAGCCTTAAATATTCCGTTTTATTTATTTATTTATTGAAAAATAATTAGTTTAATTAAAATTATGACTTTTTTAATAATTTTGGCATATCCTATCGCTATTTTTTTCTGTTTTTTAGATATTTGATAACAAGTTCTGTTTTTTACGAACTAATATTTAAAAAAAATAATTATTGTCTTTTTAGTTTTAAGATAGTTGTTGATTTTGAATTTTTAGAGGGAAGGGATACTTTTTGGGAATAATTAATGTGTTTTCGGGTATTATAATTACGTTTTTCGAGATGTATTTTTTATCGCTCGCAGGCATATTAACTCGCATTTCCTTTTAATGTTTTTTATTGATATAGGGATTAATTAATGTGCTTTCGGGTGGTTATGATTACGTTTTTCGAGCGGTATTTTTTATCGCCCTCGTTTATTTTAACTAAAATTTACTTTTTATGTTTTTTATTGATATAGGGATTAATTATTGTGCTTTCGGGTGGTTATGATTAAGTTTTTTGAGCTCTATCTTTTATCGCTCATGGGTATTTCAACTCTCATTTACTTTTAATGTTTTTTATAGATATATAGGTTATTAATTGTATTTGCGGGTCTTGTAATTACGTATTTTGAGCTGTATTTTTTATCGCTCATGGGTATTTCAACTCGCATTTACTTTTTATGTTTTTTATTGATATAGGGATTAACTATTGTGCTTTCGGGTGGTTATGAATAAGTTTTTCGAGCTCTATCTTTTATCGCTCATGCGTATTTCAACTCGCATTTACTTTTAATGTTTTTTATATACAAATGGGTTATTAATTGTATTTGCGGGTCTTGTAATTACGTTTTTTGAGCTGTATTTTTTATCGCTCATGGGTTTTTCAACTCGCATTTACTTTTTATGTTTTTTATTGATATAGGGATTAATTATTGTGCTTTCGGGTGGTTATGAATTCGTTTTTCGAGCTGTATTTTTTATCGCTCATGGGTATTTCAACTCGCATTTACTTTTTATCTTTTTTATTGATTTAGAGATTAATTATTGTGCTTTCGGATGGTTATGAATACGTTTTTTGAGCTCTATCTTTTATCGCTCATGCGTGTTTCAACTCGCATTTACTTTTAATGTTTTTTATTGATATAGGGATTACTTAATGTGCTTTCGGGTGGTTATGATTACGTTTTTTGAGCTCTATCTTTTATCGCTCATGCGTATTTCAACTCGCATTTACTTTTAATGTTTTTTATTGATATAGGGATTACTTAATGTGCTTTCGGGTGGTTATGATTACGTTTTTCGAGCTGTATTTTTTATCGCTCATGGGTATTTCAACTCGCATTTACTGTTAATGTTTTTTATTGATATAGGCATTAATTGTTGTGCTTTCGGGTGGTTATGATTACGTTTTTTGAGCTCTATCTTTTATCGCTCATGCGTATTTCAACTCGCATTTACTTTTAATGTATTTTATTGATATATAGGTTAGGAATTGTCTTTCCGGGTGTTGTAATTACGTTTTTTGAGCTGTATTTATTGTCGCTTGTTCGCATTCCAACTTGCATTTACTTCTAATCTTTTTATTGTTATAGGGGATCTATACTTGTGTTTTTGGGTGGTTATGAAAAAACTTTTTTTGGACTGCTTATTCTATAGCTCGCGCTTGTTTCAACTTAGAGCTAATATTATTTTATATTTTGATAGAGTGGTCTTTCTTTGTTTTTGTTTTAGGGGATTCTGATTACGTGTTTTGAACATTAATCTTTTATGCGCTTGGAAATTTCTACATACTGTTATAATTTGAAGTAAAAATTATTTGTTGTGTTTTTGCACGTTCTGATTACTTTTTTTAACTGGGTGTTACATCGCGACTGCGCATTTATCTTGATCACTTTTCATTTAAGTTAAAATGTGCACTAGCTATAAAAAAATGTCATAAACTCTATTAGTATTCCCCAAAAAACTATAAACGATCCCTCTATCAAATATTTATGAAATAGGAACAGTAAATTAAAATGAGTAAAAGCGATAACAAATAAGGTTCAAATAATGTTATAAGAACACCCGAAAATAGAATAAACAATTCCTCAATTAAATTATCAGATAATTGTAAGAACAAGTAAAAAAGTGGGTCCATTATAAAATATTTAGTTGAAAAAACTTACTCAGGACGCTAAAAAAGGAACTATAACTAATCCTTAATATTAAAACTAACTTATCGTAAACTAACACTAATATTAATATTAAATAAAAAAAAATAAATAAAAAAAAAGCTAAATGATGTATATTCCAACAACGTTATAATGAGAACTAAAAACAAAATAATCAATCCCAATATCCATCAAAAACTTAATCATAACCACCCGAAAGCACAATAATTAATCCCTATATCAATAAAAAAACATAAAAAGTAATGCGAGTTGAAAAACCCATGATCGATAAAAAATACAGCTCAAAAAACGTAATTACAAGACCCGCAAATACAATTAATAACCCATTTGTATATAAAAAACATTAAAAGTAAATGCGAGTTGAAATACGCATGAGCGATAAAAGATAGAGCTCGAAAAACGTATTCATAACCACTCGAAAGCACAATAGTTAATCCCTATATCAATAAAAAACATAAAAAGTAAATGCGAGTTGAAATACCCATGAGCGATAAAAAATACAGCTCAAAATACGTAATTACAAGACCCGCAAATACAATTAATAACCTATATATCTATAAAAAACATTAAAAGTAAATGAGAGTTGAAATACCCATGAGCGATAAAAGATAGAGCTCAAAAAACTTAATCATAACCACCCGAAAGCACAATAATTAATCCCTATATCAATAAAAAACATAAAAAGTAAATTTTAGTTAAAATAAACGAGGGCGATAAAAAATACCGCTCGAAAAACGTAATCATAACCACCCGAAAGCACATTAATTAATCCCTATATCAATAAAAAACATTAAAAGGAAATGCGAGTTAATATGCCTGCGAGCGATAAAAAATACATCTCGAAAAACGTAATTATAATACCCGAAAACACATTAATTATTCCCAAAAAGTATCCCTTCCCTCTAAAAATTCAAAATCAACAACTATCTTAAAACTAAATAGACAATAATTATTTTTTTTAAATATTAGTTCGTAAAAAACAGAACTTGTTATCAAATATCTAAAAAACAGAAAAAAATAGCGATAGGATATGCCAAAATTATTAAAAAAGTCATAATTTTAATTAAACTAATTATTTTTCAATAAATAAATAAATAAAACGGAATATTTAAGGCTAGAAGTGAAGAAAAAGGTGACATTTGACTTGGAAAAGGTAACATTTGAAATGGAAAAGGTGACATTTGACTTGGAAAAGGTGACATTTGAAATGGAAAAGGTGACATTTGAAATGGAAAGGGTTACATTTGACTTGGAAAAGGTTACATTTGACTTGGAAAAAGTTACATTTGACTTGGAAAAGGTTACAATTGACTTGGAAATGCTATAACTATAAATATCTCGTTTCTAATATCGAGACAAATTGAAAAAATAGAACAAAAACTACACTTCTTTATCTTTGTTTGCGGTTTGGTGAATTCAATTTGATAAATAAAATAATTTAAATTAAAATTGCTACAAATTACGAAAGATGTTGATAGTGACTATTTTGAATGAGGTTATATAAAAGAAATACAGGCGAATAACAATGGGCTATTCTGTTTATGATAAATAAAAGATTATTATTTCATGTCAATTTTATTTACTCAATGTTACAATTACATACCAGTACCAAATACCCACATCCAAATTTTTCAATCGTTTTATCTTTTAAACATAACCGTTGTATATCATCACAACTCTTTTGCAACTCATAACTCATAGTCAAATTTTCCAAATTCCACCAGAACCTCATTCATCATCCTAATCCTTTAGCTCAATCCCTATCCAGCTCCACTCATCCATACAACCCACCTAGAAGGTTGAAACGGCAGTGGCCCCGCGACCTTTTGTAAATATATTGGAGTTCTAGCACTGGCTAGATTCTCCACTCAATGTGATGTATGTATGAGTGTGTGTATGTGTATATAGGTATAAGTGAATTATTGACTTTTGTATTGATTCATTATTGTGTATATATTTTATTGTAATTTTATGTTGTGTAAATATTGTATGAATGTAGTATGTTTGATATCATTCAGCAATACTATTAATGTCCAAATTGGGACAGATTGTAAAATTTTCTCAATAAAAATTGTTATTATTTTCTTGCATAACTCATAGCAAGTAATTCAAAAAAGTACTTATATTTTTTCCGGAAACATATAGTAATATTTATTTTATTATAACTGGAAACTATAATGTTAATGTATATTTTATAAATAAGGACATATAGGAACAATCAACACACACTTATATTTTAATTAATAATCACATATGTAAAGATATGGGAAGGTTACTTGGGAACCAGTGTTGCCACAGTTGAACAATTTTTTTTTTTACGTTTTAGAAAAATATATTTTTCAACCATTTAGAATAGTAATAAAAACTATCCTATCATTTAAGTTGGACCAAATAACAGATACTTACGAAGTTTGATCAAAGTCGGTTCAGTAATTTCAGAGTTTATCGCGAAAAAACATTGTGACACGAGATTATTATTATATATAGATATTTGTTTCTAAAGGAATAATTTATTTATTTTTTAGATTTATTTAATTCACTTTTACTTCTATCTCCTAGTAAATCTGCTTATTTATAAATTAAAAAAAAATTAATTAATTAAAAGAAAAAAGGTAAGCCAAACATACCATATTCTCGTCGGTCCAACTCCTTGGGCCAGACGACAACGGATCTCGGACGGAGAGCCGATGTACACCGCAGCGAGGAAATGGTGACAATGAACTGATCTAAGGCAGTGAATAGAGCATCTGGTGGTGGGGCGAGCTTTCTTAAGGAATAATGTAATGCCTTCTCTTAGAGCTTTATTCATCTTTATTCATTATATTTATTGTTATTTTACATGCTCATTACCGTTTCTCCACTCAATGCCCCCCCCCCGCTAACAAACGCAAGCGCATAAAATAAAAAATCAGGTGCGCGCAACACACGACTTTCACTTACCTCCATTATTTATATCAATTTAAGAATTTTTAAACAAATTTACAAACGAAAATAAATTGTTAAAGAATTCTTTACATTGGATTTTAATAGAAACATATGTCTTATTATATAATCTATTATATTATTATCTACGACAATCTGTTTGTTTTATCGGTTTTTCATCACTCTTCGTTAACTTTTACAATAGTATATATAAGAAAATATTTTTATAAAAATTTTTAGCATTCCAACGGAATATTATTCATGTATATTACTGTTTTTAAGTTCAAAAGATAGAAACTGCATTTAAAAAATATTTTTGCAGTTTTCTACATTAGTTGGATATCGAATTCGTTCAACTTATATATTTACCTGTTTTTTTAGCAATTCTAATCAGATAATATTGCCAATTTCACAAAAACTACAACATTAAAGGTACTTTAGAGGAAGAAATATTAAAATATTGGCATTTAAGTCCTGTCAAACTTTTTTAATTAGAATGAAAAATAGATTATATTAAAGCCCGTTTAATTATGAATTGATGTAGCGAGTTTAATCAAATTCTTTAGAGCCGTTTTTGAGATAACCGTAAATAAGTGCAAAATCCATGCTCAAAGAGACTGGTTTCTGGTTAACCGATTTTGATGAAAAAGTTGCTGTAAGATCTCGGACGTATAGTTGTCTTAAATATGAAATTTCAGTTTCATAAGACTTTTCGTTTTCGTGCTGGACACACAAAGACCTTTTTGCGGTACTTGGTCATTTGGACTCAGGGGACCATTAAACGTGTATTTTCTTAAAAAACGAGAATTAGAAAATTTTCACGATCGAAATACTTTCCCTTACTATATATTTCATATACATATAGGTAAGTTAAAGTAAAAACAAATTTAAAATAACATCATGAATTTCCATTAGTCTGTTTCAATGTTACATTTGATATACGTTTCTATGATGGAAAATTATTTTATATGCAAACAGAAAATCTTGTGCTTATACACAACATTCACTACCACTCTACTACTCTTGGAGTAAAAATAATGGTCGCGAGTTCAATCCTAGGATTTTTTAAAGAGAGTATCAAATGCTATCTTTCAGAGGTGACGTAAAATGGTGGTTCCTAGCCTATTCGACGTCAGATACTCGTTTAAGACCCCTATGCTCATTAAACCTAGATAGAATTTAATAATCCCACTCTATCATCGTCCAATAAGCCATAGTAGCATTAACGTGTCGTTAAATGAATAAACAAAAAAACAAATTGAAATAAATTTAAGATTATATTTAATTTCCATTAAAACGTTTTCCATTAATATGTAATATATGTACGGATCGGTGGTGGATTTAAGTGTTTCGGCTGATGCGTTCATATCACTTAGGTTTCATTCGGATTAAAATGGTCTGACAGGGCTTAAATGCCGATATTTTAAATTTTCTTTCTCTAAAGTACCTTTAATTTTTTTGATTCTATAAAAATAACTATGTTATCTTGTTACCACTGATAAAAAACAGGTAAATATATAAATTGAATGAATTCGATAACCAACTAAAGGAGAAAACAGAAAAAAATATTTTTTTAATCCAATTTTTCGTTTGTTAACATAAGAACAGTAATATACATGTATGATATACCGTTGGAAAGCTAAAGATTTTAGAAAAAATATTATCTCATACACAACTTTTTAAAAGTTAATAGAGAGTGATGAAAAGAAGATAAAACTAACTGATTATTTTAGATAATAATATAATAGATTTTTTTATAAAACACATGTTTCTATATAAATTCAATTTAATTAATTCTTTAATGGTTTCACTAATCTTTATTTCTAACTGTATTTGAAAATTCTTTAATCGATTTAAACAAAGGGGGTAAGTGAAAGTCGTGTGTTGCCCGCACCAGGTTTTTACATAAAATGTTGCATCCACGATTATTTGTTAAGACTGATGTTGATAAGTATGGCACCCCTCCTTCCTTCCCCCATAGCTCTATCCCGTAAGTCCATAAGTGTTTAATAAGTAATTTGTAAATTGTAATTCCGGTGTTCAAAGGATAATTTTGAACATTTGTCAAGTAGCCTGGATAATAGTCCAAATCGTCTGTTCAGCAATTTTTTCTGAAGTCTAATGTGTGTCCTTGAAGTACACTGCAGGGCATTCACCATGTCAGTTTGATCCATTTTTACTTCCCACCTTTTATCCCGACAAGGTAATATTAAGATATTAAGGTGGTCTTGCAACTTAATGTTACAGAATATAAAATTACCATATAAATGAACTACTTAGATCCATGTCATTTTATCCACTCTTCCTCAAGACATGCGAATTCATTTGCTAAATAATAATTTCATTACAAGTTTCAACTTTCCATTAGTACACGTACATGCTTCATATCCTGAAATTCCTGTTCTACCTCGGACAACATTTCTCTTCTTTTTTTTTTCCCCTAATTTAATCTAAGTTTAATTTAACATTGAAGTGCTACCGCTGGGTGGTTTCTCCACAAGATAATTTCACGTCCAAAGAACATGTCAGGATATTTAACATGTAATTGTTAGTTTAATATTACATTATCTTAAAATTTAAAATTATTTTTTATTCATACTGTTTTTTCTCTTTTTTAATTACTATGTTCTTTTTATATATTACCTATACTCTTAACTATGTTTTCAATATATTACCGTCATATATCACTTCAAAATTGTTCATATTTAAAATTTTAATTGTTCACATATTTGTCCATATTGGTGTTAACACAGTGAGCCAATGAACACCAATATGGACAAGTAGCAGTGTGCTATGAGATGGAATGAAGGGTGAGATAAGATATAGTAATTATATAATGGAAAAGGAATAAGTCTTGAAAATGGGAAACAGCCCCGAAACGTCGTTTAGTATGAAAAACTGATAAAAAGCTTATGAAATAAAGTGATTGGGTGAGGAATGGAAGGTAGTGTGTGATCTTTTAAATGTTTATATTGAGAAAACTTCCAAAAAAAAAAAAAAAAAAAAAAAAAAAAAAAAAAAAAAAAAAAAAAAAAAAAAAAATTAAAAAAGAAAAGAAACTAACTTCAATGTTTTAGATATTTCATAAATAGGCTAGGAAACATATTTTACTTTTAAAATAAAACGCGAAAAATGTGTGTTTGTTTTTTCGCACTAACCTTCGATAGTACCTGTTATGTATATCGATTCTTAATAATAATAAAAAAAACATATGTTAATTATTACCTGTTGTGATTCGAGTGTTATTTTTGCTGTGAATTATATCTTTACAATTATAAGTGTATTCTTTATGAATTCCCAATTATTCGAAACATTAACATTTTCCAACACAACAAATTGGCTATGAGGATGGGATCGCTTTTTTTTTTTTTTCTTTTTACTATAGAACTACGAGTCTGTTGCTATGAAACGTTACTTTTTGATCTTTTAAAATTTCAAAAATTATTTTAAAAAGTTATATTGAAAACTTTGAAGATATAACAAATGGAAATTTAAGCTGAATGAAAAATGGATTGAAAATGTATTTTTTCATAATGAGTTTAGCCAGGGTCACCTATTACTCCTTAACTTGTAGAAGATGCAATTAGGTAATTAGTAGGCAACAAGGTATGTTCAGTTATTAATATTTTTTGCCTTTATTGAAAACCTATAAGAAATAACACAAGGTAAAATGAGTGAGTAAGTGTTGTGTTCTTAAATAGAGATTTGTAATTGAACAACTATTTTATTTTATTTCTTACAATCATATGAGCACTGTTGTGTGTTTTGAGAGAGACAATATGCCAACAATACAATCATATCGATTATATATAATACTCTCCCCCCACAAATTAATTGATTAATAAACTGAGAAATAATTTTTTTTTTAAATTTAAAAATTGTAAAAGGTCCAAATTTGTTGCTATTTATCGCATAACATAGTCTTGAAACCGTTCTGGAGGATGGCGAGTTCGAGCAGATCGTCCGGCGGATTCCACTATTAGAGATCGTCCAGTTTCTTGATGTTCAAATTCGACATCAGGAATCACGTCCGGCCAAGGATTAACTGGTAGGAGCAGGGATGCTAATTCTTCGTAGCGGTGATTAATGTCAGGTGGTTCCGGATCTGCAGATGCTTGTGGAGGTAGTAAGGGTGGCTGACGCTTCGGACTTGGATTGATGTTTTTTCTCAGCTGGTTTGTGTGTCGATTGAGACGGTATCGATTATCGAGTTCGACTTGGTATCGAATGGCACCTGGTCTGTGTGGCAACACTGGTTACAACTAACTTTCCCTGGCAACACTGGTACCTCCCAGTAACCTTTCAATATTATTATATTGTATTATTAATTAAAATATAAGTGTGTATCATTAGTTTCTGTGCATTCTTATTTATGAAATATCCATTCATTCAATAGCTTTCCAGATATAACAATTCAAGTTCGATTATATACGAATAATAGAGATGTTTGGCAATTCGGAGATGTACAAAAGAAGCTGGGTTCTCGTCATTACCTAGTAACACTAGATTCAGGAAGATCGTTGAAGCGACATGTCAACCAGCTCCGAAATACAATGGTCCACAAAACTAGGAAGAAAACCACGTTTGGCCCATCTCAATCATATGACGTCCCCAGGATTCCAACTCAAACTTCGACGATCCCTCCCAGGAGTCCCGCTCCAGAGGTCCTGACGACGCCAGATGAAGGTACAGCAGATACCGGACAACAGCCGGTCGTTCAACAAGACGGCAACACCGGCCGTCCTAAAAGAGTTCGTCGGCCTCCATCACGTTACAAGGATTTCATAATGAACGACTAACCATTATATATATATATATATATATATATATATATATATATATATATATATATATATATAAACGAAATGTAAATTTCATAAGTGGGGGAAGAACTGTGGCAACACTGGTTACCACTAACTTTCCCTGGCAACACTGGTACCTCCCAGTAACCTTCCAATATTATTAGATTGTATTATTAATTAAAATATAAGTGTGTATCATTAGTTTATGTGCATTCTTATTTATGAAATATCCATTCATTCAATAGCTTTCCAGATATAACAAGATACACATTAGTCTGGTATCTGGCTTGGTCTTACAGTTGGGTTTTGGTTCCATGAGTTGTATCTTGTTCCTTTTCGTTTCGTTTGCACCGGAGTTTTGATCCGTCAGAACGGCAATCTTTGGTACGGTGCTTAAAAGAACGCCTGAGGCAGCGGTTGTCGAGTCCGAGTAACTTAATTGCAACTCTGATTTCGAGCACGAATCACGAGTTGAATTTGATGCACTTTGAGGCGAGCATTTGAAAGAACATATCCAATTGTCCTGGCTGGGGGATCGGTTTTGAGAAGGTGACTTGTATTGGCCAATTTTGTTTATGTCTTTTCCTGCAAGGGATATTGATGGAGTTTGTTGAAAGTTAAAAATTTAATGGCTGTCAATTTTAGAATTGAAATCCTCGAAGGGCGGAATAAGAACTTGTGGATTCATAGCGACTTGAGGTTGAGGACCACCAGCGATAAGGTTTGAAAGAGTCTCGATAAGTATCATTTGGTGGTTATTGAAAGCTTCCATAAGCGATTCAAACTGTCTATGAGCCATTTCGATGGAGGCAGGAAATATCCAAATTTGGAAATATTTAAAGTAGGTTACCTCGATAACTAGACACAACGCAATCGTTCACCTCGTCGCCAAAATTTGTTGTGTTCTTAAATAGAAATTTGTAATTGTGAACAACTATTTTATTTGATTTCTTACAATCATATGAGCACTGTCGTGTGTTTTGAGAGAGACAATATGCCAACAATGCAATCATATCGATTATATATAATAGTAAGTATGTTAAAAATTTTGATTAATGTTTAGCCCTGGCTAGTAAAATAATAACCTTTTTTTTTTCTTTTATCCCAATTAAAACGTTGCTACGAAAAAATGTTTTTGGGCTGTATAGTTCTTCTCTCAGGGATCTTGTAGCTGGGTGGCTAGCGTAACAGCCTCCCATGCCAAAGGTCACGGGTTCAAATCCGCAGGCGGTCCTAGGATTTTTTAATGGGAGTAAAAAATCCTTAGTTACGCCGACCTTCGGAGGGGACGTTAAAAGGTTGTTCCGAGCCTGTGCGATGTCAGGTACTCGTTAAAGATCCCTATCCTAATAAAACCTGGATAGGCAAAATTTAGGGCTTCCACTGTAGCATCGTCCGATTAGCCATAGTAGCATAAAGTGATGTTAGATAAATAAACAAACAAATAGTTCTTCTTTTGTTTCAAAATATGATTACGAGTCCGTTCCTATGAAACGTTACTACCTATTTATATATAATTTATGGTTACTATGTATTATGGCGGAACTAATGGTAAGAAAAAAAAAATTGCTTAAATTTCCTATTTAAATTGGTAGACGCAAAATGCTCGGGTCGTCCTTCAACAGTTCAAGTTCAATAAGCAAATTCAACCAAAATGGTGAAAAATGGCAACAAGTAATATATAAGTAATAAGATCAATATGGATCATATATAATTGATTGAAAGAATTCACAAAAATCTGAAGTTTTTATTCAAATCACTCGTAAAAAACGCTACGGACTTATCATTTTTAATTTCTTAAAATGAAGGTTTTATATAAAAAAAATAAATTTCCATAATATGTAAATTACAATTATTTGTTTTGATATTACTTTATCATTTAGTTTTTTAAATAAAAAATATTTTTTTAATGATATAGCATTTTACTTTTACTTACCTATGTATGAAATAATAAAGTAAGGGAAAGTATTGCGATCGTGAAAATTTTCGAATTCGAGTTTTCACCGGTAATACACGTTTTAGGTTCCTAATGACCAAGAGTCCGAGAAAGGTCTGTGTGCCCGTATGTGGTAAGTCTAGTGCAAAAACTAAAATTCGCACGTAACTGAAACTTCATATTTAAGTCTATCAAGTGTACGTAAAGATAAATATTGCTATTTATAAACTAACCAACCACATTTTCTTCTGAAAAATCAAATAATTTCAATTCTAAATAATGATACAAATAGCAATAAGAAATCGGGATGATTGCGGTCGTGTTGAGCCCCCTCCAGATACTTCGCTCCTCCACTCTCCCTACTATCAGAGGCCATTCATTACTGCTCACTTACAATCACTTTCACTTTCAAGGTCGACAAGTCGATCCGTTAGGTCCTCTCTTGTAAGAGCCGAACCACTCTCAGATCTTGGATAGGGATCTTTTGTATTGTGTTATGTACACCATATATCTATGTTTATCTGTATACATAAAAATCTCGTGTCACAATGTTTGTTCGGGATGAACTCTGAAATTACTGAACCGACTTTGATTAAACTTAGTAAGTATCTGTTATTTGGTCCAACTTAAATGATAGGATGGTTTTTATTACTATTCTAAATGGTTGAAAAATATATTTTTCTAAAACGTAAAACCTCTCCTCATATAACTAACATCATTCGCTTCCTAAAGTCACACCATCTTTACTCTCAGATCTAAACTATACTCTCACTCTACTCCTATAATCATGTAACCTGTATCTAACGGTGTAAATGCGAACATGACCCTAATGGTTGTAAAAAAAAAAAAAAAATGGTTACAGCGATGACAGAGCTGTCAAGCAGCCAAGCGGTGAAGAATTGCATAAAGAATTATTTTAGGCCTTTTCTTCATTAGTTGTTGATCAACTTTGGTTAAATTGCATATTTAGGCGTTATTTATCAATTCTAATCAGATGATGTGCCTATTTTTATAAATTTACAAAATTAAAGATACTCTAGAGGTAGAAAATCTGCATTGAACCCCCATAAGACTATTTCAGTCAGAATAAAACCTACATGATATTAAAGCCCATCAAATTTTACATCGATATAGGGAGTTTAATCAAAATCGTTAGAGCCGTTTTTGAGAAAATCTTAAAAAGGTGCTAAATGCATGGGCTAAAGTAGGACTTCCGGTCAGCCGATTTTAGTGAAAAAGTTGCTGTTACACCTCGGGCGTATAGTAGTCTTAAATATGAATTTTCATTTCCGTACGACTAATGGTTTATGCGCTAGACTTACCACACACACAAACACGCGGACGGACACACAGACTTTTTTTCGTGACTTAGTTATTTGGACTCAGGAGACCCTAAAACGTGTATTTCCGTTGAAAACTGGAATTCGAAAATTTTCGCGATCGCAATACTTTCTCTTACTATATATAGTAAGTGAAAGTAAAAAAGAATCTTTGTAGGTCCCCAAATACGAGAGCTCATGAAGGACTCAAATTTTGAAAGTACATTGAATAAAGCTGAAAAGAGAGCTACCGTGAAATCATTCTTCAACTTATTTTTTCACACAAAGCCCTAAAATGCAATATGTCCCTAAAAATTCACTTCTTGGATTATCAATTGGACTTTTCCCCTGCTAATCTTGAAGCAGTATCAGATGGACACGGCGAAGGGTCTCATCTAGAGATATTACACATTGATAAACGCTATAATGAAAAATGGTCAGAAGAGATGCTTGCCGATTTCTGTTGGTCGCTTCGTCACGAAACAACAAAGGAGAAAACTACAAAGTGAAACAATTATTAACAACCAGCAATGAGAGTATCGTAGGTTTTGTAACATTTATTCAACATTTGTATCAGTTTGAACAATTATTAGGTTGTGTCGCATGAAATGTCCGTTTTCAAGGTAAAGGATTTTTATTAAAAATACGATATGAAATTAAGATAATTTTATTAGAAGTATTTACTTTCTGTTTCTACACATTTTTCCCAACGTGACACCAACTTTTTTTATCCCCGAACTGAAAAAACTCTGAGCTTTGAAGTAAAATAAAATCTGAAAACGCACTTTTCACTTGATCATCATTTTAAAAATGTTTTCCATTGACGAAGTTGTATAAATTCCTGAACTGGTGGTAATCTGTTGGAGACAAGTCGGGAGAATATGGTGGGTGCGGAAGAACTTCGTAGCCCAGTTCTTTCAATTTTTACAATGTATGTTTTGACACATGGGGTCTTGCTGCCGCTCAGTGAGATCATGAGGCATGGGTACCTCGTTATCTAGACATCGTTGTCTATTACGGACGGAGGTCTTCCTCGGAGCAAGTTTTCCAAGTCGGTATCCCCTGCTGAAAACTTAGCAAACCAACGGCGAATGGTCCGTTCATTAACACTCCCTTCCTCAATATTTCTAGCGGCCTCCGCTGCTGAATGGTCGAGTTTAAATTCGTACAAAAATATTACTCGAAAATCGCGTGTTTTCATGTTTGGAGGTATACTAAAAAGTAGGTAATTGATTGGGAAGCTAATGTTTATAATACAAAGGTAGGGGATTAGTAACTGATTACTTTAAATTTAAACATTCGGAAGAAAACAACAGAGACCTGCAAAATCCTTTATGTATTTCAGAAACTATAAAAACGAACATTTCATGTGAAACAACCCAATATAATATATTTTTTCAAGCAAAAAAGTGAGTTTTATTTAAAACCACCATTGAAAAAAAATTATATAAGATACAGAAGATTTAATACTATATTTCTATTCAGGATTATCTATTTAATGTTACAGTTTTTCTCCATATACATCTTCCATCACTGTTCTTACTATTATATAGGTGATATTTCAAGAATTAAATTAGAATTTTTTTTTTATCCTATATCATTATTATAATCATAAGTTAAATTTCATTTATTCTTTGTATTGTAGTATTAAGAGTTTTAGTCATTGTTGTCAGACCCTGTCCATAAATCAGTACGTACTTTCCATACTACCTTTTTTCCTACGTATTTTCCATCCTACCTACCCTCATCTACCAAACAGTACCTAGTTTCCATTCTCCCACCATGCGGTACGTATCTCCACTCTACTTCATATTCTTTTATTTCATATTTCATGTAAATTATTGATACCTGTGTAAATTTTGTTTAGTGAACATTTTTATTTTTTGTGTATAACACTTTCATTATTGTACTATAGTCATTGTATTTTAATTAAGTTTTTTTACATATACAGTTCTTCTGTTATATTTTAATACCGACGTTCTCTAGCTAAATAGGTTATATAACATTGTATGTAATGTCATTTAAATTATATTCTTTTGTATCTTTTTAGCCCTGATGATGACCCACAAAGGGGTCGAAACGTTGGCAAACAATAAATAGTTGAAACTATTTAGTTGTTTCATTTAATGACCGCCACCCGGACTAATTCCTTTCAGTATTTTATTTTATATATTTTGTTAGCATATTTGCCAGCAAAGATTCAGGAAAGGATTGAAAGTAAATGGTTAAAAATTCATTAAAAATCAACGATTTTGAGCGGCAAAAATAATTAAAATTGGATGATTTATAACGGATTGACTTGTACATAAATCATTGTAACCATAATTCCTATCCTATTAAATAAAAAAAAATAAAAAAAGAATTAAGATAACCTTGAATCAGGAACGAAGACCGAAGATTCCATCGTAGTATTTTAGACAACAGTTTCCTTATACAGACACTTATCTAAATCTGCGATCTCGTGTTCTTTTCGCGATAACTAAACTGGTTTGTATTCATTTTTTAAATTCTTATCCGCTGGGATTATGATTGCCATCATTAGTTTAATTGGATTACTGGTGTCGAATTCAGCTCGGTTCGCCCACTCTTAAAAGATAAACAAACCTCAGAAGTTTCCTTTTTAGTGTGACTCTATACTGTAATTTTAATTTATTTAATTATAACAATTTCGATCTCTTTTTTGGTATCCTTATAGGCACAGGAATGACTTTTCATGTAATAATCAGCAATTTTTACTTTCACTTACTATTAATAATAAGGGGAAGTATTGCGATCATGAAAATTTTCGAATTCCAGTTTTCAACGGAAATGCACGTTATAGGGTCCCCAAAGTCCAAATAACCAAGTCCCGCAAAAAGGTCTGGGTGTGTGTGTGGTAACTCCCGGGTGGAAGCGGTAAGTCCTATGAAACTGAATTTTCATATTTAAGACAAATATATGCCCGAGACAATACAAAAGCTTTTTCCTCAAAATGAGCTTACCAGAAGAGCCACTTTATATACCATGCATTTTGTATCTTTTTTCGATTTTCTCGAAAACGGTTCCGACGATTTTGATTAAACTCGCTATATCGATGTAAAATTTAATGGGCTTTAATATCATGTAGGTTTGATTTGGATAAAAATGGTTTGACAGGGCTTAAATGCCGATATTTTAAATATTCTTCCCCTATAATACCTTAATTTTGTAGATTCAATAAAAATAACTATATTATCTTGTCACCACTGATGAAAAACAGGTAAATATATAAAATTGAATAAATTCGATACCCAACTAAAGGAGAAAACAGTAAAAATATTTTTTTAATGCAATTTTTCGTTTTTGAACATAAAAGCAGTAATATATATGTATGATATACCGTTGGAAAGCTAAAGATTTTAGAAAAAATATTATCTCATACACAAGCTTTTAAAAGTTAATAGAGAGTGATGAAATGAACATAAAACTAACTGATTATTTCAGATAATAATATAATAGATTTTTTAATGAAACACATGTTTCTATAGAAATTTAATTTAATTAATTCCTTAATAGTTTCGCGTATTTTTATCTCCATCTGTTTTTGAAATTTCTTTCATTGATTTTAAAAATGGAGGTAAGTGAAAGTCGTGTGTTGCCTGCACCAGATTTTTTTTGCAGATAGCGAATACCATTAAAGCTCAAACAAAAACGATTGTAAATAAATAACCTTATAGGCACAGAACAAAGGTAATGTCTTTCATTAAAATAATTTTATATTATGTATCTTAAATTGTTGCAAAACAAATAATTAATAAAAAACTCTACTGGTTTTAATCATGGAAGTATTTGTGTGACAAATATGATATTAATACGAATGCGAACAAAGATAATATCAACTCAATATGTGAAGCAAATATAGACAATCTTATTAGTAATATAACTAAGGAAGAAGTATTAAATCCGGAATCGAATGCAAAATAAGGCTCGCATCATGGCCTATATCCTAAATTAAATTATAATTCAAGCAGGGGTTATATATATTCTATGCCATTTAATGATGCAAAATTAATACTAAAAAGCCGCGCAGAATTATTAAATTTAAATTATAAACCATTTAGAACTAATATATGTCAACTATGCCTTCTTTGTAATTTGAAAGAAGTTGAAAATGTTAAGCACCTAATTGCCATCTGCCCTATAGTAAGACATATAGAATCAAATTTTTGAATAGTGCAACGTTAACAGATAGTGAAGTCATTAATCTTTTAAACGGCTCTAACTGGACTGTCCTAGTAAAATTTTTAAGAGAAGCGTTACGTTATAGAGCTTTTTTAGTTCAACAATTTAATTATAATTAAGAAGGAAAAAAAAAAGAAAAGAAAAAGAAAGACATTTTGTTGAAGAATTTTACTTTCGATATTTTTTTTTTTTTTTTTTTTTCAACAACAATTTTTATTGAGTAAAATTACAATCAGAGAATTAATAAAAACCGGTAAAGAAATAGGACTCGAATTAAATACCGATAAGACGAAGTATATGATTAGTAGCAGAAACGGTGTCGATCTTGGTGATATTGATGTATCAGGTCATACTTTTGAATACGTAGAGAAATTCAAGTATTTAGGTTCAATTATAACTAGAAAAAATGAAATCCAGGAAGAAATAAAGTCCCGGTTAAAGGTGGGAAATGCGTGTTATTATTCAGTTGCTAAGTTACTTAGTTCGCGGCTTCTATCTAAAAACTTAAAGATTAGAATTTATAAAACTATTATTCTTCCAACGGTTCTTTACGGATGTGAAACGTGGCCGCTTACTTTGAAGGATGAACAACGGCTTAAGGTTTTCGAAAATAAGTTATTGCGTAAAATATTTGGTCCAAAGATAGATGAGGCCACTGGGGAGTTTAGAAGGTTGCACAACGCGGAATTGCGGAACTTGCATCCTGTGAATATAATTGAGCTGATTGCATCGCGGAGACTCAAATGGGCGAGTAAAGTTGTTGGGCTCGATAACGAGCGGATTCCGAGAAAGTTGGTATTTGCTGATCCGACTGGTAGGCGTCCGAAAGGTAGGCCGAAGCGGAGATGGGAGGATTGCGTTAAGGCTGATCTCGGGGGCTTGGGCTTGAATGGTGAACATTGGACGAGTCTCTGTAGGCGGAATTTGGTGGTATTGGCATCGAGCCTTCGGGTTCGCTAAGCCTATTATTATTATTATTATTATTATTAAAATTACAATCTGTCCCAATTTGGACATCAATAGTAGTGCTGAAAGATATCATACATACTACATTCATACAATATTTACACGGCATAAAATTACAATAAAATATGTACACAATAATGTATCAATACAATAAAGTCAAGAATTCACTTATACCTATATACACAAACACACACTCATACATACATCACATTGAGTGGAGAATCTAGCCAGTGCTAGAACTCCAATATATTTACAATAGGTCGCGGGGCCACTGCCGTTTCAACCTTCTAGATGGGTTGTATGGATGAGCGGAGCTGGATAAGGATTGAGCTAGAGAATTAGGATGATGAATGAGGTTCTGGTGGAATTTAGAAAATTTGGATGGAATTAGATCTGAAATAAATGGAACCTTAAGGTCGTGGTGCAAGGTATAGTTGGAGACATAATAAGGAGCATTTACTATTGTACGGAGGACTTTGGATTGAAAGGATTGAATGCGTTTAATGTTAGTACGTTTAGCTGTCCCCCACAGTTCAAGTCCGTAGGTCCAGATGGGCTTCAGTATTGTCTAGTAGATTAATAATTTGTTGTCAACTGTAAGTTCAGATTTTCTGTTGAGTAGTCGGTATAACTGTCCGAATCGTCGGTTGAGTTCTTGTCTTTTAAGTCTTGTATGTGGGTTCCAAGTCAATCTTTTGTCTAATAGTAAGCCAAGATACCGGACTGTATCTGAGAGAGGAATTGGTAATGAGTTGAAATAAACTGGCGGACAGGATTTTCGTCTAAGAGTAAAGGTTATGTGTTTACATTTGGCTTCGTTCACCTTTACACGCCAGTTATTACACCAGTGTTCGATAAGGAAAAGGTGTCTGAAGGTTTAAGGATGCTGTTTCAGGATTGGAACTGGATGATAGGATGGCGGTGTCGTCTGCCAGAAAGGTATCAGGATGTGTAGGAATATCAGCAGTGTAAATGATGTAGAGGACGGGTCCCAAGACGCACTTTCGATATTTAAATAAGTAATTCCTATAGTTTATTAAAATTTACTTTTGTCATTGGTATTTTCTTTTCTGATCCGTTTATTAGTTTGATATGTGGTGTTAATTAATTCCTTTTTAATTATTTACTTATCTAAGTGTAATATTACTATTATTTCATCATTCGTTTATTTCAATTTATAATATTTGCAACTCTGCTGACGGAGTAATACAAAGCAAGAATGTTTTTATTTTGTATTTATAGAAAAAAAAAAGAAATGTTGTATTATATTAATAAACATTATTATTATTATTTTTATTGCACATTTTCTTGGTTTTACCAGACTATTTACCTACCCGGACCAAAGTCAAGGGCTAGGCAAAAAATACTATACTATATTTAAAAATTTTCTGATGATACTGGCTGTACCGAGGAGAACTGCTTTCTGTCCTTCTTCCAGAACTTTTTCGGGCAGTTTTAAGTTTTTTAGTTGCTGAAATGGTGTCATCTTATGGTGTGAGACCGTTGCATGAGATAATTATCGGATATACTTTGATTTGTTCCAGCTTATAGACTTGACGTAGTTCCTGGCACAGCTCCTGATATTTTCGTATTCTCTCAGCAATAGTTTTGTCGATATTGTCATCATTCGGGACAGAAATATCAATGGCATAGCCGCATTTTATATTTTGATCCATAACCACTATGTCCGGCTTGTTGTTTAATATCATGTGATCGGTAATAATGGAACGATCCCAGTATATTGTTTTTTTTTTCCACCTGAGAGTACCTGTTTTGGTTCGTATCGGTAATAAGGAACCTCGTCTGCTATCATTTGGTATGATAATGCCAGCGATTGGTGAATAATTTTTGCCAAGTTATTATGCCTCATAAGGTATTCTCTTCCTGCCAATGTCTGACACCCAGATGATACATGTTGGATAGACTCTATAGCCGTTTTACAAAGAAGACATCATTCACTTATATTCTCTCCACAAATGTATTTCCTATACGCATTGGTTGAAATCACTTGATCTTGTATGGCCAAAATAAATCCTTCCGTTTCGGGAAACAAGTGACCTTTTTTAAGCCAGAAGGTAGAAGCTTCCCAATTTACTCCTGATTGGGACATTGAGTTGTGAAATCGACTTATTTAATGTAGTGACTTATTTTTCCAATTTTCAATCAGAGTTTCTTCGGTAGGTCCCTCTTTATGCTCTTCTGAATTGAGGTTTAGAGCCGTGTATCCAATGTCCAACGCTTTTATTGCAACGCTTTTATTATTATTATTATTATTATGTATCTTCAAACTTAAATAAGATTGCGTGGATCAAGATAAATATAAAAATTAGTAGTTGGTAGAAATAATCGGAAGACACTCGTGTGAAAAATATTTTAATTCTGTTCAAAAATGTGAGCCATCAACAGCGTAGTCCGGTCAAATTACACCAAAAAATAAAAGTAAAGCTCCATAAACTCTCACCAAGCTGAAAATCGGTAACATTGTTTAAAATGCGACTAAAAATAAAATTTGAAAGTTCCCCATCTTTCCCCTGTACTACGGATTTTTTACTCCCATTAAAAAATCCTTAGGCTACCTGCGGGTTTAAGCCCGTGACCTTTATCATAGAAGGCTGTTATGCTAACCACACAGCTACAAGTGATCCCTATAGGAAAGTTAAGACTGGTCGATTGGATACTGTTGGAATTGTAAAGCCATGCCCTCATGTTACCGGATGTAGCCTTTCAATGACAACAATAAGCTGCTTAAAAATAATCTCCTCGAAGGAGAGCTGTTTCAAACTTATTAGTCGATGACAAAAAGATTCACAGCATCACATAATATTACTTAATCAAAACCAAAGAAATGAGAAACGATGACATTATGTTATAGTTATTTTCCAGTATGTTTCACATATCGATTGAAATAATAAAATTATAGAAAAAAGATTTACTGATTTCCAGAAATAAATACTACATCGAACATGAAGTTAATTGTATCTAAATAGCACAGGGTTTTCAAAGAGTAAATATGTTACATAAATTTGTTTTCAAAATCTTTTTGTTTCAGTATTACCTTTTTACTTTCACTTACTATATATAGTAAGGGGAAGTATTGCGATCGTGAAAATTTTCGAATTCCAGTTTTCACGGAAATACACGTTTTTGGGTCCCCTGAGTCCAAATAACCAAATTCCGCAAAAAGATCGGTGTGTATGTGTTAACTCCTGGGCGGAAACGGTAAGTCCTATGAAACGGAAATCTCATATTTAAGACAACTATACGCCCGAGACGTGACAAAACTTTTTTCATCAAAATGAGCTTTCCAGAAGAGGCACTTTATACTATGCATTTTGCACCTTTTTTGCGATTTTCTCAAAAACTCGCTATATCGATGTAAATTTTAATGGGCTTTAATATCATGTAGGTTTTATTCTGATTAAAATGGTCTGACAGGGCTTAAATGCCGATATTTTAAATTTTCTTTCTCTAAAGTACCTTTAATTTTGTAGATTCAATAAAAATAACTATATTATCTTGTTAACGCTGATGAAAAACAGGTAAATATATAGATTGAATAAATTCGATAGCCAACTAAAGGAGAAAATAGAAAAAATATTTTTTTAATGCAATTTTCCGTTTTTGAACATAATAGCAGTAATATACATGTATGATATACCTTTGGAAAGCTAAAGATTTTAGAAAAAATATTATCTCATACACAAGCTTTTAAAAGTTAATAGAGAGTGATGAAATGAACATAAAACTAACTGATTATTTTAGATAATAATATAATAGATTTTTTAATGAAACAAATGTTTCTATAGAAATTTAACTTAATTAATTCCTTTATAGTTCACTCATTTTGATCTCTTACTGTATTTGAAAATTCTTTAATTGATTTTAAAAACGGAGGTATGTGAAAGTCGTGTGTTGTCCGGACCAGATTTTTTGTACAATAATATAATAACATTAAATTAATACAATCAACCTTAGACAAGAACATTCAAAATAGTAATTAAAATTCATCTTGTCGAAAAGTGTAACTAGCCAGAAAATTTGTTTATTTTATACCTTCTATTCATTATTTTATTTAATCATTAGCACAAATGAAAAAAAAAAAAAAAAAAAAAATCAAAATTGGTTCGGTTTGTTTGTTATTTTAAAGTTAAGCATAGATAACAAAAAAGTTACTTTTTCCATACCAAGAAAACGTGATCTGCAATGTTTTAAAAATCTGGTGCGGGCAACACGCGACTTTCGCTTACCTCCATTTTTAAAATCAATGAAAGAATTTTCAAATACACGTGAGACTATTAAAGAATCAGTCAGTTTTATCGGTTTTTCATCACTATTTATTAACTTTTACAAGCTCTAGTGTATTAGATAATATATTTTTTCTAAAATCTTCAGCTTTCCAACGGTATTTATAAGTGTATATTGTTGGTATGTTAAAAATCAAAAAATTGCATTAAACAAATATTTTTTCAGTTTTCTCCTTTAGTTGTTTTTTAATTCGCACAACTTACATATTTAGCTGTTATTTATCAAGATAATTTAGTTATTTTTATAGAATCTACAAAATTAAAGGTACTTTATGGGAAGAAAATTTAAAATATCAGCATTTATGCCGTGTCAGATCATTTTAATCAGAATGAAACCTACATGACGCTTAAGCCTATTAAATTTTACATCAGTTATAGAATATGACTTGACTAATAATTAATAACTCCCTTTTCTATACCTAAGACCCGTAAACCAGCTACCTAGAAAGGACTGACCAAGTACCGACAAAGAACACATACTGTACTTAAGACACAGTACCCACTAACAATAACATATGTTCATAACTTTATGGCCTTACAACAACTTTATATTAACTTATATGATATATTTTATTCCATAATAACTTTTCTAAAAAATGGTGCAACAAAATCTAAACACGCACTTTTCACTTGATTATCATTTTCAAAATGTTTTCCTTTGACGAAGTTGTCTAAATTCCTGAACAGGTAGTAATCTGTTGGAGAATATGGTGGGTGCGGAGGAACTTCGTAGCCCAGTTCTTTCAATTTTGAACGGTATGTTTTGAAACATGGGAACTTGCTGCCTCTCAGTGAGATCATGAGGTACCCATGTATCGAGCTTTTTTACTTTCCCAATACACTTTAAATGTCTGGAAACGGTAGATGCACTTGCATTTAGTTGTTCTGAGAATCCTTTAACTGTTTGGTAGGGGTTTCCTTCTACTGTATGTTTGAGGACATCATTGCCTATTACGGACGGAGGTCTTCCTCGGGCAAGTTTTCCAAGTCGGTATCCCAGCTGAAATCTTAGCAAAGCAACGGCGAATGGTCCGTTCATTAACACTCGCTTCCCTAAACGCCTTGCAAATATTTCTAGCGGCCTCAACTGCTGAATGGCCGAGTTTAAACTCGTACAAAATATTACTCAAAAATCGCGTGTTTCCATGTTCATATTTGGTGGTATACTAAAAAGTGGGTAATTGATTAGGAAGCTAATGTTTATAATACAAAGGTAGAGGATTAGTAGCTGTTTACTTTAAATATGTAAACATTGGAAGAAACAACAGAGACCTGCAAAGTCCGTTATGTATTTCAGAAACTATAAAAACGAACATTTCATGTGAAACAACCCAATAAATAATAATTTATATTGTTCTATTATTTAATCTGAAATAAATGCTTCAATCAATTGTCCATGTTACTTTTCAAATAAGAGTTTATTTATTATTAGTATTATTTATGGCAGTTCAAAAAATTGTTGGTGGTTTTTTAAATTTTTTTTTTTTTTTTTAATATTTTTATTGAAATTTACAACTGTATTTTGTAATACAACAAGTAAATATGTTAATAATGATAAAATACATGAAAAAAACGCGAAGAGAAAATGCCCATTGGCATCACTCCACTAAGTAACTAAACTAGAAGGTCTCGAGGCCATCTTCTTTTTAGGCGCCTAATAGGATTGTCAGGAATTGAAGAGGAAGCAAGAATTGAAACTAGAGGATTAGAGTGGGAGTGGAGTTTGTCATGGAAGGATTGATACCTGGTTCGGGCCAAATCAGCAACATATGGGATGTTGCTTTTGGATGTTGCAGATCTTTATGGATGAGTTTATTTGTGACAAAGTAAGGAGCATTGAGGATTTTTGAAGGATTTTGGATTGTAAGGATTGAATACGGGAAGAATTTGATGGTTTCGTAGAGCCCCAAAGCTCAACTCCGTAAGTCCAGATAGGCCTTATGATGGTGATATAGATGAGCCTTTTGTAGATAAGTGGAAGTTTGGAGCGTCTGTCCAGTAAGTGTTGTAGTAAGCGAAAGCGACGGCAGTTTCTTGTCGTTTCAGTCGTGTGTGGGGATTCCATGTTAGACGTTTGTCAAGTAGTAGTCCTAGGTAGCGGATCTGTTCAATTGGAACAGCGGAATATTGTTTAAGGAAACTGTAGGGCAGGATGTCATAGGTTTACGACGAAGGGTAAAGGTAATTTTTGTTTAAATTAAATGGGTTAAATTGTTAATTATATCGCTTAATTAAACGAGGCTTTACATAATACATAGTTTGTTCAAACTTTTAAAGTTGATCTCAAGAAGGAGATGAGTAAAATTTGAGTGTGCCGCACACCAGATTTTTCGAAACTCCTAATCTTTAGCATTTTCTAAGATATAATGAATAAAGATAAAGTTATAATGCGAATGAATATTAAATATGAAGTTTGTAGGAGGAAGCAAGAGTAGCGGGTTCAGTTTTTGCTGTAGTAGAACAAAGTAATCGTATCTAATTGCACGCCACGTGGAAAGATAATATTCCTTACAATAATAACGCTTCTCACAGTTTCCTCGTTTGAAATTGGCATTCAAGCTGTAATTCTGAACCGTTCGATATATATATATATATATATATATATATATAAATAGATAGATAGAGTGATTAATATTTGCTAAAAAATTAAGAAATCCTAACGAACATATTACCTTTTATATTTTCTTCTTTTATAAATTCTTCTTTTGTTAAAAACACACAAAAATAAAATCTGGTGCAGGCAACAAGCGACTTACCTCCATTTTTAAAATCAATGAAAGAATTTTCAAATACAGTTAAAGATAAAAATACGTGTAACTATTAAAGAATTAATTACATTGAATTTCTATAGAAACATGTGTTTTATTAAAAATCCTATTATATTATTATCTAAAATAATCAGTTAGTTTTATGTTCATTTCATCACTCTCTATTAACTTTTAAAAGCTTGTGTATGAGATGATAATTTTTCTAAAATCTTTAGCTTTTCAACGGTATATCATACATGTATATTACTGTTCTTATGTTCAAAAACGAAAAATTGCATTAAAAAATATTTTTTTCTGTTTTCTCCTTTAATTGGGTATCGAATTTATTTAATTTATATATTTACCTGTTTTTCATCAGCGTTAACAAGATAATATAGTTATTTTTATTGAATCTACAAAATTAAAGGTACTTTAGGGAAGAAAATTTAAAATATCGGCATTTAAGCCCTTTTAGACCATTTTAATCCGAATGAAACCTAAATGATATTAAAGCCCAATAAATTTTACATCGATATAGCGAGTTTAATCTAAATGGTCGGAACCGTTTCCGAGAAAATCGAAAAAGATACAAAAAGCATGGTATAAAGTGGCTCTTCTGGTAAGCTCATTTTGATGAAAAAGGTTTTGTATTGTCTCGGACGTATATTTGTCTTAAATATGAAAATTCAGTTTCATATGACTTACCACACACACAGAGACCTTTTTGCGGACTTGGTTATTTGGACTCAGGGGACCCTAAAATGTGTATTTCCGTTTAAAACTGGAATTCGAAATTTTCACGATCGCAAAACTTTCCCTTACTATACATAGTAAGTGAAAGTAAAAATCAATGAAATCGGTCAGTCTTTCACGAATGATGCCAAGGACCAACGGAAAAAAGGTTTTTTTTATATATAGTTAAATCGGTCGAGGGTTCGAATTTCAATTTTTGAAGATCATCCTGACCTATTTCTTTCCCAGTTAAAAATCTCATGTGTCAATGAGGTATGAAAAGTTATGGTATGTGTTAATTTTACCTTTTATTATTTGAGCTGTTCAAGTATTTATTTGTTTTATGATTTGACAAAGTGCATGATGGATTGTACAAAATTGATTATTCACCGATATATTATTTTATATTTTTTTGTTACATATATCGTTTGATGAAGAGCAACAAAAAAAAAAAAAAAAAAAAAAAAAAAAAAAAAACCAGGAGCACATTTTAAACCATCTAACTTTCTAATTAAATTATGTTTGTAATTTTGAAACATGGTCAACAAATATTATATTGAGTTCAATAAATGGAGATATTTAAGGTGACCGCACCACTTAGACTTCTTGAGACGTTAAAACATGAGCGATATTCCCGTGACACAGCGCCAGGCGGTCATTTCTCGAAACTCTCAGACGACTCACTGTTCGCAGCTTTCGTAAAGAGGCAATAAACTTGAGATAGTTTTGCGGATCTAGATGATTGTAACTACATATCGCCTGTATATATGGCTGTAGTTGGAATTAAAGGCTCCTTCAATGTCTTTGGAATATAAGTTATTAGATATTCCCTTCAAATAGTTTTTTTATTCTTCATTAAAATTCTTGAATCCGAAAAATTGCTGAAGTACTCTTGAACGAAATTAGAAGCGGTTATATTTTTTATTTGAGAAATCCAGTTGAATTCAAGGTTAGGTTGTTTAGAGTCGATAGCCACAAGTTTTTGCAAACACTTTCGTGGAATTCGATTCTCTGGCAATGAGAATATTTGTATGCAAAAGTTATTGTATTACTTTCACTTACAATATGTAGTAAGGGGAAGTATTGCGATCGTGAAAATTTTCGAATTCCAGTTTTCAACGGAAATACACGTTTTAGGATCCCCTAAGTCCAAATAACCAAGTCCCGCAAAAAGGTCTGTGTGTGTGTGTGTGTGTGTGGTAACTCCCGGGCGGAAACGGTAAGTCCTATGAAACTGAAATTTCATATTTAAGACAACTATACGCCCGAGACGTGACAAAACTTTTTTCATCAAAATGAGCCTACCAGAAGAGGCACTTTATACTATGCATTTTGCACCTTTTTTCGATTTTCTCGAAACGGTTTCGACGATTTTGATTAAACTCGCTATATCGATGTAAAATTTAATGGACTTTAATATCACGTAGATTTCATTTGGATAAAACTGGTCAGACAGGGCTAAAATGCCGATATTTTAAATTTTCTTCCCCTAAAGTACCTTTAATTTTGTAGATTCAATAATAATAACTATATTATCTTGTTAACGCTGATAAAAAACAGGTAAATATATAAATTGAATAAATTCGATAGCCAACTAAAGGAGAAAATAGAAAAAATATTTTTTTAATGCAATTTTTCGTTTTTGAACACAAGAGCAGTAATATACATGTATGATATACCGTTGGAAAGCTAAAGATTTTAGAAAAAATATCATCTCATACACAAGCTTTTAAAAGTTAATAGAGAGTGATGACATGAACATAAAACTAACTGATTATTTAAGATAATAATATAATAGATTTTTTAATAAAACACATGTTTCTATATAAATTCAATTTGATTAATTTCTTAATAGTTTCACGTATTTTTATCTCTAACTGTATTTGAAAATTCTTTCATTGATTTTAAAAATGGAGGTAAGTGAATGTCGTGGGTTGCACGCACCAGATTTTTTTTTATCTATAACAATAAGATAAAATAATTTTATATTACCGTCGTCTATTACATTCTAATGGCGTATTACTCATAATATGTTAATGTAACTATTGTTACAGATTTGTTCGATATTATTCTTTCTAAAATCATTATAGCCAGGTGCATAATACTTGTTAAACTGCTACTTCTTCATCTGGTAGGTTTTTAATAATCTATTGTGGATTTGGAATGGTAGAGATTCTACATCCCTCCAATTAACTCGAGTGATAAAGGCTAATCATAGTATTAAGCTATTAAGTAGCCATCACAGACTTTTAAGGTTTCTATTCTCAGCTTATTTAAGAACAAAATTATTTTTTATTACCTTCACGTTGGAATCCAGTCCCAATTGTTGATGATTTTTTATTTGTTTGATTACTTTCGTTTACTTATAAAATAAATACGACTTATAAAATACAGTGGTCGTTTTCTAATATTTCGAGGTAAGTGTCCGCCGTGGTAGAAGCACGTACGATAGCACCAGGTATAAGCAATGTTCCGTGGGGTAGAAGCTCTACAGCAGCGGATAGGACTCCTCATTGATGCAAAAGCACTATGACCTAGGTAGATATCACCTGGCAGAAGCAGGTTAGTGATAAAGAGCTGAGTTAACTCTAGGGGACGTTAGTCCACAATGTTAATAATTATCGGTAAAACACTATTTCTTGGCCCTAGGCATGTATTATATCAAAGCAATAGTATACATCAAGATATTTACAATATTATTATATTTTTTGTGTAGGTTTTTTATTTTTATAGTTTTCCTTCTAATACTCGTTCGAATAGTGACTATCCAAAATTATATTGTTGATTTTAAAGACAACCGAAATCATTGCAAATATAATTTAACAAATTGCTGTATATTGTATGTAAATAAAACTTTTCTATCTATCTGTTATTAATAATAATAATAATTCTTTATTTATTCTGGGACAAGTCCCTTTAGAATAATACAGCAGGAAACATAAAGTAGACTTAAGACTATAGTCTTAGAGTATAATACAATAATTGAAAACAATAGAATTGAACTAATAACCTGAACAAAGAAGATAACATAAAAGATAAATTCTAATAAAAATACACAAACAAGAGAAATAATTGTATGTTAACATGAGAACAATAAAAAAAACTGATTTCTTTTTATATTTTAAAATAAAATATACGAAGAAAAGAAATTACAATTCTTCAATGTATGTTAACGCAAGAACAAAAAAAGATATAATAAGATTTAAAAAGAACAAAAAAATTATATACATACAGTTTTAAAATGAAATATAAAAATAAAAGAAATTAACAATTCTTCAATGTATGTAAACATAAGAACAACAAAAATAATATGTTTACAGTTTTAAACTAAATAAAAAAAGAAAAGAAATTACAACTCTTCTGAGTGTTTGTAAAATAATTTAATCTTATGTCTTTGAAAAGATTAAAAGAAAAACTTTAAATAATATTTGCTGTTAATGGAAACGAGAAAACGAAAATTGAATAAATAAATAAATGTATCTGTCTGCTTGGGATATTTTTGGGAATTGTATTGATAGGAAATGGCTAAATAGACGGGATTTAAATGTTGAGAGAGTTTGGGAGTTCCGGATATTATAAGGAATGGAGTTCCATAAGGATGCGGATCGGATTAAGAACGATCTATCGAGAGCAGGGAATCGATGGGACGTTACATACAGATCAGAAGGCCGCGAGCGGGTGTCACCGGAACGAACGGAGGATTTGAATTTAAGGAGATCAAAGATGTAAGACGGACACTGGGATTGGATAACCTGGTAGAGGAAGGATGCTAGGAAATACTTACGGCGGAAGGAAGGGTAAAGCCACTTCAACTCTTCGTAAAATCGGGTGATAGAGGTGTCTCTGGATATCTCAAAGATGAAACTTATAAAGCAATTATATTATAAGCAGTTATATTATGTTACGATATGACAATAGTTTTAGATATTATCTCTTCTTTTGCCTGCTACATAATGTATGCATAATATTTAGGATTTTGGTAGTCCTTGCCAATGTATTGATTGAATGAAGGAATCCGCGAAACTTGTTTGTATATCTAAGCGTATATCTACAGTTTGTGTAAAATTTTCGGTAGTTTTTTTTTTAATTATATTTTATTGAACTTTACAACTGTATACTACAATACATCAAGTAAATATGCTGATAAAGAATATGTACATGATAAACGTGAAGAGAAACTGCTCATTGGAAGCACTCCAGTAATCAATCTAAACAAGAAGGTCTCGAGGCCATCTTCTCTTCAGGCGCCTCGGTGGATTATCAGGGATTGTAGAGGAAGCAAGGATTGAAACTAGTGGGTTAGATTGGGAATGGAGTTTGTCATGGAAGGAATGATACCTGGTACGGGCCAAATCGGCTACATACGGAACTTGGAGGTCTTTATGAATGATTTTGTTCGTGACAAAGTAAGGAGCGTTAAGGATTTTACGAAGAATTTTGGATTTTAAGGATTGGATACGGGAAGAATTGGATGGTTAAGTAGAGCCCCATAGCTCAACTGCGTTGGTCCAGATAGGCCTTATGATGGTCATGTAAATGAGTCTTTTGTAGTTAAGTGAAAGGTTAGAGCGTCTGTCTAGTAAGTGTTGGAGTAGCCGAAAACGTCGAGCAGTTTCTTGTCTTTTCATTCTTGTATGCGGATTCCATGTAAGTCGTTTGTCAAGCAGGAGTCCTAAATAGCGGATCTGTTCAACCGGGACAAGCGGAATATCATTAAAGGAAACTGCAGGGCAGGATGTCATAGGTTTTCGCTAGTAATTATTAATTGGTTGTTCCTTCATTAATAATAATTGTGAAAACAAGATGATTTCTCATTAGACCGTCTCCGGGACTCTCAACATTATTCATGGGATGGTAAACAATTCAAGGAGGGCAGACACGTTGGGGTCACAATGAAAGGAAACCCTAAGGGTAAACAAACTGAGCGGGTCACCATCTTTCATCTTCTCCAGAAATAGTCCCCCAGAATCTCCATAAGTCCGAGTCCATATTGCGTCCAAGATTGTTAGCGAGACCCGGAGCCCATAAGGATCCCACCATACATCCTCCCTCCAGGCCACTGCCTTATGAATATACAGTCTACTTATATTCCCCCTCCCACCCACCTCACTGCCACAATTTATGGCCCCTGTGGAATATATTAGGGCTGTATAGTTCCGCCGTATCCCAGCAGATAGCGGAATAAACTATACGACAGCTGACGGTCTACTTTTTGTCTCTTTTACGACCATCTTCCATTTCATTTCCTCCTAGCGGCGGGCTCTAATAATATTATGCTCGTGAAGGAGCAAATACTCTTTTATCGCCCGGCTATAAGCTTATTATTATCGAGAGGCTCATCCCCTCTCCTAGTGCAGAAGGGTATCGATATTCACATAAAGGCTAAACATAAAATTAATTTTGAATTTCCCAATGAAACCATCTGAATATAGAAAAAATAATACCGCCTCAATTTTATTTATTTTTTATATCAAAAAGTAAAATTATATACGAAGACGATAAGATGCATTTTTGGTTTATTATTTTCAACAATGCATCTTTGTAATTGCCAAAAAGAAATTAACCCCTTCTTCCTGAATTTGAAGGCTTATTTTCCGTAGATACATAGAACACGAATAACGAATAAAAAAAAATCTTGTGCTGGCAACACACGACATTCACTTACCTCCGTTTTTAACTGTTTTTTTTTTTTTTTTTTTTTTTTTTTAGAAACAATTCTTTATTGAGCGATATTACAATCTGTCCAATTTAGGACATTTTTAATAGTGATGAAGTACAACATTCACACGATATATACAAAACAATAAATTTATATAATAATAATACAATATACATATATACAAAACAAAATCAATAAAAATATATACAAAAGTCACTCAAGTAAAGGTGACATGTTTGCATTTGGATTGATTGACTTTGATTCTCCAGTTGTTACACCAGTCTTCAATTTGAGAAAGGTGCGTTTGGAGGTATATAGATGCAATTTCGGGATCTAAGTGAGAGGATAGGATAGCTGTGTCATCAGCGTACGTTGCTAGGAAGTTATTAGGGCAAACAGGAATATCAGCCGTGTATATATTGTAGAGGAAAGGACCAAGGGCACTGCCCTGAGGAACACCGGATTCGACTGAATAATAATTGGAATATTCTGCACCACAGCGAACTCGGAAGGAGCGGTTTGATAGATAGGATCGGAGGACTAGGTATAAGGATTGGGGTAAATGGTTTTTGAGCTTAAAGAGTAATCCCGGGTGCCACACCCTTGTTACCCCTCCTTGTTCTCAAGGGCAAAGGAAATATGGTCAACGACTCGGAGCCCTTGCTGAACGGTTGAATGTTGGGAACGGAATCCAAACTGATGGGAAGGAATAGTGTGGGATTCTAATAAAGGTAATATTCGTTTGAGGAGGATTTTTTCAATGATTTTTGAAAGGATTGGGAGTAGGCTGATAGGTCTATATGACGTCGTAGTGTTAGGAGGTTTACCTGGTTTTAGGAAGAGAATTATTGTGGAATGTTTCCATAAGAGAGGAAAATGAGTAGTGCGTAGAATGGAGTTGTAAATATATGTAAGAAATATAACGGCTTTAGATGGAAGCTGTCTGAGAATCTGAGGAGTGAGGAGATCGTATCCAGGATATTTACGGAGTGCAAGTTTTCGGAGAAGATATTTGACCTCAGAGGGATTAACTGCTTTAGGAGGTAATGAAAGCGGGATTGGAGACTGAAGGAACTCTTCCACCACTGCAGTGTGGTTTGGATGGGATTCTGGATGAGGTGTGAAGACTTCGGAAACGTATTTGGCAAGTTCCTCGGCTTTGTCTTCATCAGACGCAGCCCAGGAGCCATTACTACGACGGATGGGATGGGAAATATGATGGGATTTTAGATTTTTCTTGGTGACATTCCACAGGGAATGGTCACAAGCCGAAAGAGAAGAAAGGAAGGAAGTAAAGGATTGGGAACGGAAGGTCGCCAGCACCCTCATTAATTGTCTACAATAAAAGTTATAGGAGCGCCGATCTGTGGGGTGACGGATGCGTTGCCATAAGGATCTGGATCGTCGTTTGGTGTGGATGCGGTCTATGAGGTGTTGTGATAAATGATTTTGGGTTTTTAACTGTAAGAGATAAAAATGAGTGAAACCATTAAAGAATTAATTAAATGGAATTTATATAGAAACATGTGTTTTATTTTATTTATTATTTAGTAGGTCATACATTACATTTTCCACAAGTTAATATACCACAAACTATAAAACAATACATATGGTGATACCTTCACCAGCTCAACATAGTATCTTGGATGCAGAATCCAAGGCTCAATAAATAGGACAATACATATTATCTTGCTTAGCGGTATCCTATAACAGTGATAACAACTGCGTCACTATACTAATACATTTACACACCCACAACAAACTACTAGTTCATAATAAATATGTTTCATGAACGTTATGTTTCACTAATTCATGTTCCAGCATGTAGTCCACGAAGCATCCCAAACCAACAACTGTAATTGAGGTGGGAGCCCCTGAGAACCCTAATGGTTATGGAGTTCAAGACCCTCAAGGGTACACCCAGCAGCCGAATATCCTCTAAGGAACGCCTGCACCAAACGCCTCTCCAAGTTATGGTGATAGAGAGCACTCGGATATCGATGCCCGGCACCCCTAACTCCCGTCCAATGGCCAGCCGGCAGTCCAAGTCTTGGTATTTTTCCCTTTTTAAGTTGTTCCAATGGGTAGTACTGGGATTGTCCCCAACGATCTGGACGTCGAGGATGTAGTTCCCACTCGGGGCCGAGCACACCAGGTCAGACCTCCACCTCCTTCTACTCCCAGCAAAGGACACCTCCTTGAGCACCCTGTATCCTTTCCTCTGGAGAGCCGCCTTGATGAAACCATTAAAGAATTAATTAAATGGAATTTATATAGAAACACGTGTTTTATTAAAAAATATATTTTATTATTATATAAAATTATTAGTTATTGTTAGTTTTATCGGTTTTTTATCACTCTCTATTAACTTTAAAGTTATTAATGTGGAAGTTACCACACACACACATACACAGACCTTTTTGCAGGACTTGGTTATTTGGACTCAGAGGGGCCTAAAACGTGTATCTCCGTTGAAAACTGGAATTCGAAAATTTTCACGATCGCAATACTTTCCCTTACTATATATAGTAAGTGAAAGTAAAAATCCAGTTGCCTGCTGTCACCCACACGCCATCCACGACTTTTCTCCGAAATTACGGTATGCGACGATGATCCTAGCGACATCGATATCAGCTGATTATTTCTGAAATGGTAGCGGATTAAAAGTTATTTAATTTAGTAAATCAATTTGTAAATATTTTGAGACCTGGGACGTTCCAGGGTGCTTTTAATATTAATATTTTTTTACGATGTCTGGATGAAACAATAATGTAGTGGACTTTAATTAAAAATATGGATTGTAATATGGTACAATGTATTAGGAGATACAAGGAGATATGATAACTGTTAGGTGATTACAATATTGATTTAGGTCGAATCTATTCTATTGATGAACGTATCTGCCTGATGCTGAGTGGGGCGGTCTCTCCTGGCCATTCCTCCGTTCCTGGCCCGGCCGGCGCCTGTTCTTCTACTCCTCCATTACCATGAGGATGATACTCGTGAGAAAATATGATGAAGTTTGCATCGGTAGATGCATGTGCTTTTCAATCCCACTTTTTTTCGGTTGTCTCTCTCACAGAGGATTCTGGTCCTAGGGTTTGGTACCTCCAGATGCCACCAGATGGACCTATGTTTACTCGAGTGGATTCCTCCACACTATATGCCAGCATTTGAAATTGGTTAAGGGCGTGTTCCCTAAACATAGTTATTTTTAAAGACAGAAAAATTGTATTACAGATTTCTAATTTTTTTTTTTTTTTTTTTTTTTTTAATTATGCCTTCCCATTTCGACTTCCGTCGTAAGAGATCCGGCAGCCCAGTACCACTCCGATCTGGATGGGGTTTCACCTCTTATTTTTTTCAGTCGGGGGCATCCATTTCACTATTTGCATGACGAAGCCAGCAAAGTGGAGACCCTACCACTCCGATCCGGTGCAAGTGTTTTGCGAGGTAGTCATGGCCAGTAATCATTCTCAACTGTGCAAGAGCATCTTTTCTCTTCAAATCTAATGGTATCTGTTCTTCTTCTATAAGTGCTTGTTGATCGAACTGAGCCTATGGGAGTCCGTTAGTAGAGCATGATATGCACTCTTAACTTCATCCCTAGCTCTACGATAGGAAATTCGATTTTGTTCAACTGTTCCGAATTTGCACCTTCTTTTGCAAGCTTGTCGGCTACTTCATTCCCATGGATACCACAGTGGCCGGGTATACATTGGAAATCCACCTGCCTGTTGAAGCAGCTGTTCAATTTTTAATTGGCAGTTCACAACGTCATTGATTTCTAATCATTAATTACAAAATAAAAATAAAACAATATATAAAATAAATTTAAATTTTACCCATAAATACGCCAGTAATTCAACTATCAAGAATATTGGGAAATAATTGAAGTGAGGTTGAAGATCAGGACACCGCAAAGAACCAACAATAAGGAGGAGAAAAAAAAATTGAATACTTGCTTGTATATTACGCTTAAAACTCGGTTATTTTCGAAGATAGAGAAGAAATTCTATTGATTTTTAGAATTATTGGGTTGTTTCACATGAAATGTCCGTTTTTATAGTTTCTGAAATACATAAAGTATTTTGCAGGTCTCTGTTGTTTACCTTCGAATGTTTCCATATTTAAAGTAAACAGTTACTAATCGTCTACCTTTGTATTATAAACATTAGCTTCCCAATCAATTACCCACTTTTTAGTATACCTCCAAATATGAACATGGAAACACGCGATTTTCGAGTAATATTTAAACTCGGCCATTCAGCAGCTGAGGCCGCTAGAAATATTTGACTCTGAGAAACTAAATGCAAGTGCATCTACCGTTTCCGGGCATTTAAAGTGTATTGGAAAAGTAAAAAAGCTCGATACATGGGTACCTCATGATATCAATGAGCGGCATTTTTCCAAACATACCGTGCAAAAATTGAAAGAACTGGGCTACGAAGTTCTTCCGCACCCACCATATTCTCCCGACTTGTCTCCAACAGAACCACCTGTTCAGGAATTTAGACAACTTCGACAAAGAAAAACTTTTTAAAATGATGATCAAGTGAAAAGCGCGTTTTCAGATTTTGTTTCACTTCAAAGCTCAGAGTTTTTCAGTTCGGGGATAAAAAAGTTGGTGTCACGTTGGGAAAATGTGGAGAAAAAGAAGGTAAAGACTTCAAATAAAATTATCTGGTTTTCATATCGTATTTTTAATAAAAAACCGTTACCTTGAAAACGGACATTTGATGTGACAACCTAATAATATGCTAAGGTAATGCAAGATGTAAAATCCTAAACCGTATCGAAAGGATATTATCTATACTAGAGCCGCACTTAGTTCAATTGCTTTAAATTGCAGTCTTCAATGCAACAAGGCCTTGAAGTAATATCTTCAGTGCAAGGCTGCGTCGCGGCATTTTCCTTTTACACAGAAGGGAATTATCAAACCCATAAAATACAAAATCGGTTAAATTAGCCAAAACAATGGAAATAGTAAAACGATAAAAATGCATGCACTCGAAAAATTGAATCCGGAGATACCTGTGTAGCTCAACTTTAGAGTTTCTATTTAAAATATCAACAGGACGAGAATTTGCTTTCCGCGAACTCCTCCTGAACCACTAAACGGATTTTGATACGGTTTTATTTTCACTCACTATATATAGTAAGAAAGTATTGCGATCGTGAAAATTTTCGAATTCCAGTTTTCGACGATAGACGATATAAGTCTTGCAAAAAAGTCTGGTTGTGTGTGTGTGTGTGTGTGTGTGTGGGTGTGGTAACTCCCGGGTGGAAACGGTAAGTTCTATGAGACTGAAATTTCATATTTAAGACAAATATACGCCCGAGACGTTACATAACCTTTTTCATCAAAATCGGCTTACCAGAAGAGGCACTTTATACCATGCATTTTGCACCTTTTTTTTGATTTTCTCAAAAACGGTTCCGACGATTTTGATTAAACTCGCTATATCGATGTAAAATTTAATGGGCTTTAATATCATTTAGGTTTCATTTAGATAAAAATGGTCTGACAGGGCTTAAATGCCGATATTTTAAATTTTCTTCCCCTAAAGTACCTTTAATTTTGTAGATTCAATAATAATAACTAGATTATCTTGTTAACGCTGATGAAAAACAGGTAAATATATAAATTGAATAATCGATACCCAACTAATGGAGAAAACAGAAAAAATATTTTTTTTAATGCAATTTTTCGTTTTTGAACATAAGAGTAGTAATAAACATGTATGATATACCGTTGGAAAGCTAAAGATTTTAGAAAAAATATCTCATACACAAGCTTTTAAAAGTTAATAGAGAGTGATGAAATGAACATAAAACTAACTGATTATTTTAGATAATACTTTAATAGATTTTTTTTAAAAACACAGGTTTCTATAGAAATTCAATTTAATTAATTCTTTAATAGTTTCACGTATTTTTATCTCTAACTGTATTTGAAAATTCTTTCATTGATTTTAAAAATGGAGGTAAGCGAAAGTCGTGTGTTGCCCGCACACAGATGTTTTACTTTCATTAGCCCATCCTTCCCTGAAGTTTTAAAAGTAAAATATATTGCAATTAAGCTTTTCTTTAAAAGGGAAAAATTAATTTTCTGTAACCAAGTCATCAAAAAATAATTACTGAAATATAAGTAGTCATATATACTTATAATATACTGTATACGCTGAGCTATCCGTGGAAGAACAGTACTTCCAAGGGATAACTCAAAATTGAGGGTGGTTCTATTAAAAAAATTAGTGGACTGTATAGATTTAAAAAATAAAAATAATGGAAGCAAACAATAAATCTCAATACATTTAATAGACTAAAATACATATAAACAAAATAAGAAACAAAATTAACCTAATAAATTGATATAAGAAAAGATAGAAACCAAATTAACCTAATTATATACTTAAACAACTGTAAGAAAATGTAGGGGAAAAAATAAACCTAATTTAAATATCGAAGAAAATATGAGAAACAAACTTAACTTAGTTAAATAAATACTTAAAGATGTAAAAAATATATGAATCAAAATTAAACAGTTTTAAGAATGAAAATTAGGAAATTAAACGTTCCAATAATGGCTATAGATAGGTTATATTCACGTAAAGATGTCCAGTTGAGTGTTGAAGAAAACTACCGCAGGGCGGCTCTTCCAAGTTCCAAAGGGGAACAATGAGAAGATGAAGAAATACGTTTGCAAACGTACGGAGTACGAGAGGAGACTTGGGTCTATATACGGCACAGCTTCACCGTACAGACGCTACATTAAGACTCGACTCGCAACGAGGCAGCTATAAAACAATTGAAGTACGATCATCTTTTTTTTTCTTTCTCTTCTATTATTCTTCATTTTCTTGGAAAAAAACTTTTAATTATATTTACAAAGACTATTTTTAAACCAAATAAAAAATAAAGATTTATACAATAAAATGATCTCATGATAAATATCATAAAAATTATAGAGTTTTTTATTTTCAATGAAACAGCCAGGAAAAAACCTTATCAGGCCATAAAATATGGCGTGAACAAATACCGTTGGAAAGCGCAAGATTTAAAAAAAAGTTAATATGCAATAAGAGAAATCGTACCAGTTAATATAAAGCTGTTGTAAGCTCATGAACTTATGAACATATATTATTGGTAAAGAGGGAGGTTATGATAGTTGAATGTTGCAACTCTCGTACAGGATCGTTTGTTACATTCTTTCATCCAGTACGTAAAATTTTAGGAGCAATATTACGTATCGAATTGTAATTGAGTTGTTAACATAAATGGTAGTTGTGATACATCTTTTAACTACCATTGTTATTAATTTTTTTTTTTTTTTTTTATTCGTATATATTACAATTTGTCATAATAGACAATAATAATAGTGCTACAGGATCTCATTCATACAATATTTACAATATAAACAAAAGGAAAGTCAAATTACATAAAATAAAATCAAAGTAAATAAACGTATACAATAACAAAATTAAGTAGACGAAATAAATACAAATAAATGAAGTTACCAAATAAATAAACAAAACATGTCACATTCATACCATATATGTACAATATTTACAATCACCTCGGGAACCCGGGACGGGGCTCGTCCCCTCACTTGTGGAAGGACAGGCAGAGCCCAAAGGATCCCAGCGCCTCCCTCTCAGCCGCATCACTGGTGAGAGCCAGCGGAAGCTAAGTGAGGGCGCCATAGCCACAATCACACCGCACTTGAGAGGAGAATCTGGCCAGTGTCAGAACTCCAGCATACATATTTACAATATATCTCGGGGCCACTGCCGTTTCAACCTTCTAGGTGAGTTTTATGGATGAGTGGAGCTGGATAGGGATCGTGCTAAAGGATTAGGATGATGAATGAGATTCTGATGGAATTTGGAAAATTTGGATGGAATTAGGTCTGAAATAAATGGAACATTAAGGTCGTGGTGCAAGGTATAGTTGGATACATAATAAGGAGCATTTACTATTATTCGGAGGACTTTGGATTGAAAGGATTGAATGCGTTTGATGTTAGAACGTTTAGCTGTCCCCCACAGTTCAAGTCCGTAGGTCCAGATGGGCTTCAGTATTGTCTTATAAATTAATAATTTGTTGTCAACTGTAAGTTCAGATTTTCTGTTTAATAGTCTGTATAACTGTCCGAATCGTCGATTGAGTTCTTTTCTTTTAAGTCTTGTATGTGGGTTCCACGTCAGTCTTTTGTCTAGTAGTAAGCCAAGATAGCGGACTGTATCGGAAGGAGGAATAGGAATGGAATTGAAGTAAACTGGCGGACAGGAGTTTCGTCGAAGAGTGAAGGTTACGTGTTTGCATTTGGCCTCGTTCACCTTTATGCGCCAAGCACCACACCAGTGAGACAAAGGTGTCTTTGCAGGATTAAGGATGCTGTTTGGGGATCGGAACTGGATGATAGGATGGCGGTGTCGTCTGCAAATGTTGCCAGAAAGGTATCAGGATGATTAGAAATATCAGCGGTGTAAAGGATGTAGAGAACGGGTCCCAGGACGCTGCCCTGAGGAACACCGGCCTCAACGGGATAAATGTTATTAATTATTTCAAATTTTCTACTATTTCATAAAAACAGTTGTTTGACTGTAAAATAAACGGGATTCGCATGGAAACATTTTAATTTTATTACGTATATTCATCAATATATTTAATCATCGGCAGAAATAAAAAAATTTATAACTATTTAATATTTCAAATAAACTATTTAACATACATTTTAAAGGTTTAACTTAGTGAAATTTTGACGAATTTCCAGATCTTTGTCAAAAAACATCTATCAACCCACCAGCTTATAATAATGATATACAGATAGAGCAAGAGCAACCGATTCAGCAACCGAGAGCTCCGACTCGACAACTGTAACTAACACTCCAGCCACTGGAACCGCCACTCCAGCCTTCGGGACGACGAATCCAATTTCTAGTGCCACCAATCCAGCCACGGTAATCATCAGCCCACCTTTTCCGCCTTCCAACAACGAAAAAACAGGCACGGGTGGGAGGAGGGAAATACTTCAGCATCCGTCTTCAAGTGAAATTACATCCCAAATTTCACAAATAATTAAGGGTTTGAATAATCTTATTCAGCCCCTATTGAGCCTTCACCAAGAGCTCGCTTACTTTACTCAAGCTATGAACCCTCCAACTGGCCCCTAATTGTATAATGATAGCCTTATTAACACTCTGACATGAAATAAAAACTTCAATAATTTAAAAAAAATGCTAGACACCATACATAAAAAAATCAGTGCAAATCAATAAATGAAGTGAAAAATAAAATAAAAACAATTAGTGCCCATAAGAATCCCATTTAGTTTACAGTGAAACATCTATTTTCATAAACGACAAGAAACTGCCCGTAGATACCGATTACTACAACACTTACTAGACAAACGTTCAAAACTTCCAATTCACTACAAAAAGCTCATTAATATTACTGTCATCAGACCCATCTGGACATATGGAATTGAGCTTTGGGGCTCTACTAAGCCATCTAATTCCTCCCACATCCAATCATTACTATCCGATATCCTTCGCAAAATCCTAAATACTCCTTATTTCGTCACAAATAAAATAATCCATAACGACCTTAAAATCCCATTTGTTTCAGACCTTTCTCGTACCAGATATACCACTTTTAATTCCAAACTCCCAACTCATATAAACCCTATTGTCCGCAACCTAACAACCTCACATATTCCTGACAACCCTCCGAGGCGATTGAAAAGAAGATTACTTACTTAAATAAACATCGCTGGGTAGTTTCTTCACAAGCCTTATACGCCTTTTATTATAATTCATCACTTTTACTTATTGCATTTATGTAATATACATTTGTAAAATTCAATAAAATATAAATTAAAAAAAAAAAATTTGTAATAATTAATAACAACGTTAGTTTATAGATTTATAACAACTTAGCATTTAAGTTAACAGCCTAGTTACAATACGGTACGTAATATTGTTTTTAAAATATTGGGTACTAAATGGAAGATATAACTTGCATGATCCTGTAGGACATTGGAAATATTTTTCCCGGTTTAAGAAAAGCTAAATTGCAATATATTTTACTTAGAAACCTTCAGCAAAGAATGCCCTAAAGAAAAGTAAAAACTGGAAGGAATTAGTCCGGATGGCGGTCATTAAATGAAACAACTAAATAGTTTCAACTATTTTATTGTTTGCCAACGTTTCGACCCCCTTTGTGGGTCATCATCAGGGCGTATGGTGGGAGAATGGAAACAAAACAAAACAAAAAAAAAAAGTAAAAACTGCATCAAACTCCTTCTAAACGAGGTCCTGCCAATCAAAATCGCGTAGTCATTATATATATATATATATATATATATATAATATATATATATATATATATATATATATATATATATATATATATATATATATATATATATAATAATAATAATAGGCTTACCGAACCCGAAGGTTCGATGCCGATACCACCATACTTCGCCTGCATAGACTCGTCCAATGTTCACCGGTCAAGCCCAAGCCCCCGAGATCAGCCTTAATGCAATCCTCCCATCGACGCTTCGGCCTACCTTTCGGACGCCTACCAGTCGGTTCAGCGAATACCAACTTTCTCGGAATCCGTTCCTCACTAAGCCCAACAACTTTACGCGCCCATTTGAGTCTCCGCGATCCTATCAACTCAATTATATTCACAGGGTACAAACTCCGCAATTCCGCGTTATGCAACCTTCTAAACTCCCCAGTGGCCTCATCTCTCTTTGGACCAAATATTTTACGCAATACCTTATTTTCGAAAACCTTAAGCCGCTGTTCATCCTTTAAAGTAAGCGGCCACGTTTCACATCCGTAAAGAACCGTTGGAAGAATAATAGTTTTATAAATTCTAATCTTTAAGTTTTTAGATAGAAGCCGCGAACTAAGTAACTTAGCAACTGAATAATAACACGCATTTCCCACCTTTAACCGGGACTTTATTTCTTCCTGTATTTCATTTTTTCTAGTTATAATTGAACCTAAATACTTGAATTTCTCTACGTGTTCCAAAGTATGACCTGATACATCAATATCACCAAGATCGACACCGTTTCTGCTACTGATCATATACTTCGTCTTATCGGTATTTAATTCGAGTCCTATTTCTTTACCGGTTTTTATTAACACACTTGTATTTAGTTGTATGGTTTCCGTGTCTTCACCTAGCAGTACCAGATCATCGGCATACCCCAAAACCGGAATCTTGTCACCCATATTTAAGCCTTTCTCGGTACACATCACCTTTTCTATGACATATTCTAAAGCTATATTAAATAACACAGGTGAAAGGGAGACACCCTGTTTCAAACCCGATCGCACCTCAAATCTCTCGGAGTAATTATGACCGATTCTAACTTTATGGAATGTTTCCGACAAACACATCTCATATATATATATTGCTATGTTTTTAACCGGCTGCTTTTCTAAGGCAGCGGTAGCTTCAAAAACTAGCTTACTTACTATATTTAGTCAAGATATAAACTATAGTTAATGATACCATGGATCTCCTTTCCAAAGGTATCGTGTTTACCAATCCAAGAGGTGGCATGCAGGGTAAGATTAAAGTAAACAAGATTCAATTAATACGTTATTATAATTATTTACTAACACATATCCATTATATTAACACATTGCCTAGAACTTTGATTGAGAATACTGAGGGACATTTTACTAACTTTGCCATCACCTCGTGTCACCTCGGGTGGGCCGAGATGGGAAGTGCCCCGGTTGGCGGTATAGCCTTTGTGCTATTATTCTTATCTTTACACCCATCTTAATATTCTTGTTGGCCGCCGCTGGGGGAAACTACCAGAGGTTTCTGGTACCGCTGGGGGGCCCATACCGATGGGAAATCTAGGGGGCTAGGTAAACACCTTTTGATGTTTTGCCGACAAAGGTTCGTTATCATTAATTGTTTAATATTAAAATTATTTAATTATGAACTCCCCTCAGTATCCTCAATACATTACAATATATATATATATATATATAACTAGAAGAGCCACTTTATACCATGCATTTTGTACCTTTTTACAATTTTTTCAAAAACGGATCTTAAGATTTTGATTAAACTCGCTATATCGACGTAAAATTTAATGGACTTTAATATCATTTAGTTAACATTCTAATTGAAATAGTATGACAGGGCTTAAATGCCGATATTTTAAATATTCTTCCTCTAAAGTACGTTTAATTTCGCAGATATTATAAAAAAAAAAATATAATATCTTGTTACCACCGATGAAGAACACATATATATATAAGTTGAACGAATTCAATATCTAACTAAAGGAGAAAACTAAAAAAATATTTTTTAATGCATTTTTTTTATTTTTGAACATAAGAACAGTGTAATATACATGTATGATATACCGTTTGAAAGCTAAAGATTTTAGAAAAAATATTATCTCATACACAAGTAATATTATTTTAAAAGTTAATAGAGAGTGATGAAAAGCCGATAAAACTAACTGATTATTTAAGATGATAATATAATAGATTTTTTAATAAAACACATGTTTCTATATAAACTCAATTTAATTAATTTTTTAATAGTTTCACGTATTTTCATCTAATTGTTTCATTGATTTTAAAAATGGAGGTAAGTGAAAGTCGTGTGTTGCCCGCACCAGATTTTTTAGATATATTTTGTACAAAATGCAGAGAGGCAGATAGGAGAACTCTACCTGTGTGTTGCGAGCTAGCCCTAATGGAAGACAGGGCTGTAGGGAATCATCCAATATCCCCCGGGCCCGGGCGGCGTCCCTTACATTATATATTGCCCTCCACTCAGCCGCCGGACCTCCAACAGTTTTCCATCAGGGTTTGTATCAATACATTTACATGGCCTTATCCCAAGCCTCATACTCCGAAGGAACAAACCAGGAATATACAATATGCAGGCTAAATAGTTTCTTCATTTATCCATGGATACAAGTTTTTACTTTCACTAGGCGAGATATGAAATATCTAGTAAGGGAAAATATTGCGATCGTAGAAATTTTCGAATTCTACTTTTTAATAATTTATCATGAATGAGGACATATTTGGGCGGGTCGATAGTCTTCTCTCTCTCTCTCTCTCTCTCTATATATATATATATATATTGCTACGGCCAAGACAATGACGGGTGGACCACGCCTGGAGGGGCCTAGATGAGGCTAGAGACTTCTGGACCTGGACAGTCCTCGAAGTGCCTGGAAAGGCCCACCACCCTACCTGCGCCCGGGTCTAGAAGATTCGGCGGTGGTTTAAATAGCGGTCCCCTGAGTCTAGGGAGTCAGTCTTGATCTTGCTCAAGTGAATGTATCAGTGAACAGTGACAGTGAACAACTCGTGACAGTGTGACAGTGTAGTGAAACTGTGTGTCAATATTGTGATAATCGGTCGTTGGGAAATTAGAAGACTGTAGTTTATATATAATTTATAGTTGTAAGTCTTAGAATAAGTCTAGCAGATTGTAAGTAGTTTATTCGTTAGGAATACCTCATTTTATATGTATACTGTTTAGTAGTTAAGCTAGTAATTCCATTATTATTGTTAATATAGTGGTTAGTAATCCCTTTGTATTTGTGTTTTCTGTATTTAATAAATGTTTGTAATTTGTAAACTGGAGTAGTTCATTTCTCACACCCCGTAGCCCGTAACAATTTGGTGTCAGAAGTGGGATCATTGTAAATGGTTATAATTTTGGTTTTCTTGTTTTTGTAATTATTGGGCTACTGTGTGAAAAATGACTTCTCAGAGTGTTAGACTGAATGATTTAAAAGTTGCAGACTTAAGACGGGAGTTAGAAGAACGAGATCTGGATACTTCCGGAACGAAATCGGTACTGCAACAACGCTTGCGCCAATTTTTTGTTGATTCAGGGAAAATCCAGACGAGATTACGTTTGAAAATGACTTCAGTAAGTTGTCTGCAACTTTTAAAACTGAATTAGGCACTGTTAAAAATGAGTTAGGTAATGAGTTAAGTACTGTTAAAAATGAGTTAGGTAATGAGTTAAGTACTGTTAAAAATGAGTTAGGTAATGAGTTAAGTACTGTTAAAAATGAGTTAGGTAATGAGTTAAGTACTGTTAAAAATGAGTTAGGTAATGTAGAAAAGAAGTTAGGTAATGAATTAAGTACTGTTAAAAATACATTGGAGGCTAAGTTAGGCAATTTAGAAACTAAGTTAATGGAAAGTGTAGATAATAAGTTAGCTGATGTAGAATCTAGATTAGGAGAAAAAGTCGATTCAGTAGAAAATGAACTTAGGGTAAGAATAGAAGCTCTAGAAGAACGTATGAGCAACCCACCGACAATCGACACCGACCAACCCTCTGAGAGAAGCCCTCACAACACCATTCCCTCCGCCAATGCTGGGATGCCACCAACGCACAACACCATCCCATTGTTCGACGGGAAGACGCCGTGGGAGGACTACATGACTCTCTTCGAGACAGCGGCTTCGATCCACGGGTGGTCAAAGGAGACGCAAGCATCAGCGTTGTGCCTAGCCTTGCGTGGAGACGCCTTAGGAGTGCTACAGGGGATGCCCATGTCGGAGCGGTGCAACTACGGTGAGCTGATGAAAAGACTGGAGATGCGTTTCGGCCATCGCCACATGGACCAACTATACCGTTCCCAGTTAAAGAACAGGGTCCAGAAGACCAACGAGACGCTGCAGGAATTTGAAGCAGATATCGCCCGGCTAGTGAGGAATGCCTACCCAACGGTCACCGACGACGTCTACGAGAGCTTGGCTATCGACAAATTCCTGGATGGACTTCGAGACCCGGAAACCCAACAGGCAGTGAAACTCGCACGCCCTAAAACTTTGGGCGATGCATTGTCGCAGGCCATGGAATTCGAGGCTGTCAGGCAGTCAGTCCGTGGACATGCACGAGTTCGAGCGGCAGAAGCGGAGCCTAACGCGGCCCCCACCATCGAGGACATAGTAGCAAAGATTTTAGAAGCCCTCAGGACCCGCAAAAAGGAGATACGCTGTTGGAGCTGCGGTCAACTCGGACACCCCAGAAGCAAGTGTCCTACCAGGAAGCCGGAAAAGCCACAGGAAAACTAAGGAGGGTTGATGGGAAGGGGCAACTGTCAACCCGTAGCATCAAAGGCCCCAGGGTCGCCGTGAGAATCGCGACAATAGGGAGCAAGACAAATAGTTTTTTATGTGGATGGAATGGTGAACGGGCAGCTGCGGAGTTTTCTGCTGGATACCGGCGCAACCATGACAATACTGAACCCGAAGGCAGTTAACGCTAAGAAGATATTACCTACCACTTGGGCGTTACGGACAGCCACAGGACAGCCAGCCGAGGTCTACGGGGAGACAGTTGCCACTTTCTTCATCGGGGGCCAACGTCTAGAGCACCGCGTTCTCGTGGCGAAAATAGACGAGGAAGTCATCTTCGGCATGGACTTGATGATCAAATACGGGATCAAGCTGGACATGTCGAGAGGTGTGATGACGCTGGGAGACGAAGAGGTCATCCTTCGGCAGGGAAAGGACCTCTATGCACGAGTACTCCTACTAGAAGACACCACCTTACCTGCACGGAGTCAAATTCTGACGCATGGGACGATCAATGGACGACTACCGGAGGGTCAATGTCTTCTACTTGAACCTGGGAAGCACGAGGAGCAGGAAGTCGGACGCGGTGTTCTGGTTGCAAGGTCTCTCATCAAGGTCGGACATACCACCCCAATCCGACTGATGAATCTGAACAGCTTCCCGGTGACACTAAAGAGAGGAACACCAGTCGGAGAATGTACGGCCGCTACCTCAGTAGTCCGACAGCTACAACGCAACCCCACCGAGCAACGAGGACTACCCGAAGAATTAAAAGGATTCGTGGAGGAATCATGCAGAGAACTTTCGCCTGAACAGAGCGAACTCGTGAAGAGATTGATTACCCGATGGCAGGACATTTTCGAGATCAGCTCAGGACCACGGGGTAGAACGAACATCGTCCAGCACAAAATTGACACCGGGGATACAAAGCCCATCCGACAGATCCCGAGGAGGCTGCCGCTAGCTAAACGAAAGGATGCCGAGGAGATTATTAAGGATATGGCGAATGATGGTGTCATCGAGCCCTCGAGTAGCCCATGGATGTCTCCTGTCGTACTGGTAAAAAAGAAGGATGGGACGACAAGATTCTGCGTAGATTACCGTCTTTTGAACAACGCCACGAAGAAGGACAGCTACCCACTCCCAAGGATTGACGACACGCTGGACACACTAGAGGGTTGCAAACTATTTTCTACCTTGGATCTCCGCAGTGGATATTGGCAGGTTGGATTGGCACCGGAAGATAAGGAGAAGACGGCATTTTCAATCGGCACTGGCCTCTGGCAATTTACGGTAATGCCATTCGGGCTTTGCAATGCACCTGCAACGTTCGAGAGGCTGATGGAAAGCGTCTTAAGAGGCCTTTCTTGGGAGATATGCCTGGTTTACTTGGACGACATCATTGTACTGGGAAAATCCTTCACTCACCATCTGGAGAATCTGGAGCGGGTCTTCGAACGGCTGCGTGCAGCTAATCTAAAACTGAACCCGAAGAAGTGCAATCTCTTCCGAAGGCAAGTCAACTACCTGGGGCATGTTGTATCAGACAACGGAGTTGCTGTTGACCCAGAGAAGATTACAGCGATCACCAATTGGCCAGCACCTCGAGATAAGCACCAAGTGAGAAGTTTCCTCGGGCTCTGCACCTACTACAGAAGGTACGTGAAAGGATTCGCCAACATCGCAAAACCTCTTACCAGGCTCACTGAGGAAAAACGGACTTTCCTTTGGGATCGCGAGTGTCAGGCTTCATTTGAGGAGTTAAAGAAGAAATTGAGTAGTGCGCCTATTCTAAGCTATCCACGTCCCGAGGGCAAGTTCATTCTTGACACAGATGCCAGCAACACTGCTATTGGAAGCGTCCTTTCTCAACTCCAAGACGGGGAAGAAAAGGTTATTGGGTACTTCAGCAAAGCACTGTCAGCTCCAGAACGCAACTACTGTGTCACAAGGAAAGAGCTTCTGGCAGTGGTTAAGTCCATAGAGCACTTTCATAAATACCTGTATGGAAGAAGATTTCTACTGAGAACGGACCACGCAGCTCTAATGTGGCTGCTGCGATTCAAGTCACCGGAGGGACAAGTTGCACGGTGGATCGAGCGCCTTCAGGAATATGACTTCGAATCTGCTCATCGTTCTGGAACGAGTCACCGGAATGCGGATGCGCTCTCAAGGAGACCCTGTGACGGAGAATGCAAGCATTGTTCTCGACAAGAAGAAAAGCAAGCAACAGTGTTGCGGACTACGGTCGTTACCGACGGTTGGCAGGACACACAACTGGCAAAGGAACAGGACGAGGACCCGGACTTGAAACAAATAAGGGAATGGAAGCTATCAGGCCAAAGGAGACCAAGCTGGCAGGATGTTGCTCCAATGTCGAAAAATATAAAAACTTATTGGGCTCAATGGAACTCCATTCTACTGGACAAAGGTCTGCTGAAACGAGCATTGGAGAACACAGAGGGAGATCAGCGGAGACTACAGCTCATCGTACCAAAGATTAAAGTGCCCGAAGTACTGAGGGAATTACATGATGGAGCATCTGGTGGCCACCTTGGAGTTCACCGGACATTAGAAAAGGTTCGTGAACGCTTTTACTGGGCAAACCTCAAGGACGATGTGTTAGATTGGTGCCGGCGGTGTGCAACTTGTGCCGCCTCTAATGGACCGATAAGGAAAAAGAAGGCACCTATGAAGAAATACAACGTAGGAGCACCATTCGAGAGAATAGCGGTAGACATCGCTGGCCCTTTTCCTGTGACAGATAATGGCAACCGATACATTCTCGTGGCCATGGATTATTTTTCAAAGTGGGTGGAAGCTTACGCCCTTCCGAATCAGGAGGCCGCCACGGTTGCAGATGTTCTCGTGAAGCAGCTCGTCAGTCGGTTTGGGGTGCCCATGGAACTTCATGCTGACCAAGGAAGAAACTTTGAGTCGGCAGTCTTCACCAGGATGTGCGAGGCTCTAGGAATACGGAAGACCAGAACGACGCCTCTTCACCCTCAGTCCGATGGCATGGTAGAGCGCATGAACAGGACGATGGGTCGATATTTGGCCAAGGTAGTTTCTGACCATCAGCGAGACTGGGACCAATATCTTCATCTGTTCCTGCTAGCCTATCGTAGTTCAGTCAATGAAACGACAGGGCAGACCCCCGCCAATGTCGTGTTCGGTAGAGAACTACGCTTGCCTTGCGATCTGAAATTCGGTTTCAAGCCTGATGAGGAGGTCGCCGGAGAAGACTACGTCACGAACCTACGGAAGCGAATGAACACTATTCACGAGAAGGTTCGCACAAACATCCAGGGAGCAAGTGACAGAATGAAGGAGCGTTACGACATCAAGGCAGAGAAAGGTGGCTTCCAACCTGGAGACTTGGTCTGGCTACACGATCCTCGAAGAAGGCAAGGCTACTCACCGAAACTTCAAAACTCCTGGGACGGACCGTATGAGGTCATCAAGAGGATCAATGATGTCATCTATAGGATCAGGAAGCAGCCCAAAGGAAAACCCAAGGTAGTCCATTTCAACCGATTGGCTCCATACAAGGGAAACCATGGCCCTACAGAGGAACAGCAAGTGAGGAACCTCACCGACAAGGACCTAACTCCCCATCCTAAGGCGCCAGACTCCCTTAGGGTAACGCAGACAGTTTACAGAGACATATTCTCGTTACCGGTAGACTATGCTCTAGCACATTGTGTCGCCGAACATCTGAGGAATTCCCGGGGGATTGCGACGGTCTTCAGGAAGAAGTTCGCTGGAATTGAAGAGCTGGAACGCCAGGGACCAAGAGTTGGGAAGACTCTCCATCAAGAGCATGAAGGCCGGCACCTGTTTTACTTGGTTACCAAGAGTTCATCAGAGCAGAAGCCGACATACGACACACTGCGCCGGAGTCTTGACGACCTGCGGAGAAAGCTTCTGGAACTGCGTGTCACCAAGCTCGCCATCCCGAAGTTGGGTTGTGGATACGATGGCCTGGAGTGGAGGATTGTCAGGAACATTGTAGAAGAGACGTTCGCCAACTCTGGAGTCATCATAATGGTATGCACGTTCAACCCCTGGAAAGACAAAACACCTACATCGGAGGAAGATCAGCATCGCTCAGCTTCTGCAATCTGTGCTCTGGGGCAGAGCACGTCTAAGGAGGGGGTAGTGCTACGGCCAAGACAATGACGGGTGGACCACGCCTGGAGGGGCCTAGATGAGGCTAGAGACTTCTGGACCTGGACAGTCCTCGAAGTGCCTGGAAAGGCCCACCACCCTACCTGCGCCCGGGTCTAGAAGATTCGGCGGTGGTTTAAATAGCGGTCCCCTGAGTCTAGGGAGTCAGTCTTGATCTTGCTCAAGTGAATGTATCAGTGAACAGTGACAGTGAACAACTCGTGACAGTGTGACAGTGTAGTGAAACTGTGTGTCAATATTGTGATAATCGGTCGTTGGGAAATTAGAAGACTGTAGTTTATATATAATTTATAGTTGTAAGTCTTAGAATAAGTCTAGCAGATTGTAAGTAGTTTATTCGTTAGGAATACCTCATTTTATATGTATACTGTTTAGTAGTTAAGCTAGTAATTCCATTATTATTGTTAATATAGTGGTTAGTAATCCCTTTGTATTTGTGTTTTCTGTATTTAATAAATGTTTGTAATTTGTAAACTGGAGTAGTTCATTTCTCACACCCCGTAGCCCGTAACAATAATATATATATATATATTTTAATGACCCAAAACCCGAATTATTTAAAACAAAAATTATATATATATATATATATATATATATTTTAATGACCCAAAACCCGAATTATTTAAAACAAAAATTATATATATATATATATATATATATATATATATATATATATATTTTAATGACCCAAAACCCGAATTATTTAAAAGAAAAATTATATATATATATATATATATATATATATATATATATATATATATATATATATAATATATATTTTAATGACCCAAAACCCGAATTATTTAAAACAAAAATTATATATATATATATATATATATATTTTAATGACCCAAAACCCGAATTATTTAAAACAAAAATTATATATATATATATATATATATATATATATATATATATTTTAATGACCCAAAACCCGAATTATTTAAAACAAAAATTATATATATATATATATATATATATATATATATATATTTTAATGACCCAAAACCCGAATTATTTAAAACAAAAATTATATATATATATATATATATATATATATATATATATATATATATATATATATATATATATATATTTTAATGACCCAAAACCCGAATTATTTAAAACAAAAATTATATATATATATATATATATATATATATATATATATATATATATATATATATATATATATATTTTAATGACCCAAAACCCGAATTATTTAAAACAAAAATTATATATATATAGAGAGAGAGAGAGAGAAGACTATCGACCCGCTCAAATATGTCCTCATTCATGATAAATTATTAAAAAGTAGAATTCGAAAATTTCTACGATCGCAATATTTTCCCTTACTAGATATTTCATATCTCGCCTAGTGAAAGTAAAAACTTGTATCCATGGATAAATGAAGAAACTATTTAGCCTGCATATTGTATATTCCTGGTTTGTTCCTTCGGAGTATGAGGCTTGGGATAAGGCCATGTAAATGTATTGATACAAACCCTGATGGAAAACTGTTGGAGGTCCGGCGGCTGAGTGGAGGGCAATATATAATGTAAGGGACGCCGCCCGGGCCCGGGGGATATTGGATGATTCCCTACAGCCCTGTCTTCCATTAGGGCTAGCTCGCAACACACAGGTAGAGTTCTCCTATCTGCCTCTCTGCATTTTGTACAAAATATATCTAAAAAATCTGGTGCGGGCAACACACGACTTTCACTTACCTCCATTTTTAAAATCAATGAAACAATTAGATGAAAATACGTGAAACTATTAAAAAATTAATTAAATTGAGTTTATATAGAAACATGTGTTTTATTAAAAAATCTATTATATTATCATCTTAAATAATCAGTTAGTTTTATCGGCTTTTCATCACGCTCTATTAACTTTTAAAATAATATTACTTGTGTATGAGATAATATTTTTTCTAAAATCTTTAGCTTTCAAACGGTATATCATACATGTATATTACACTGTTCTTATGTTCAAAAATAAAAAAATGCATTAAAAAAATATTTTTTTAGTTTTCTCCTTTAGTTAGATATTGAATTCGTTCAACTTATATATTTATGTGTTCTTCATCGGTGGTAACAAGATATTATATTTTTTTTTTATAATATCTGCGAAATTAAACGTACTTTAGAGGAAGAATATTTAAAATATCGGCATTTAAGCCCTGTCATACTATTTCAATTAGAATGTTAACTAAATGATATTAAAGTCCATTAAATTTTACGTCGATATAGCGAGTTTAATCAAAATCTTAAGATCCGTTTTTGAAAAAATTGTAAAAAGGTACAAAATGCATGGTATAAAGTGGCTCTTCTAGTTAGCCGATTTTGATGAAAAAGTTGCTGTAACATCTCGGGCGTATAGTTGTCTTAAATATGAAATTTCAGTTTCATAGCACTTATATTGAGTTAACACACACGGACGGACACACAGACTTTTTTCGCGACTTGTTCATTTGGACTCAGATGACCCTAAAACGTGTATTTCCGTCGAAAATTGAAATTCGAAAATTTTGACGATCGCAATACTTTCCCTTACTTACGTTTAATATATAGGTAAGTGAAAGTAAAAATTTTAAAAAATGTCCGTTTGAATGTATTAAAATTGACTTGATTTTTTATTTCCTACAAATCGGCTTAAGTCATCAAAGTACAGCCCATTATGGTCAATGGTTAGTTGCCGTCTAGAAGTCAGCTGTTTAATTTTCTACCCCAATTTTGAATTCCTCCAAGTGTCCGAAAAGTTCTTCCCTCGAGAAAGTGAGCCATAGCTCTGAAGAGGTCTGATGGTGCAAGATTATGGTTATATGTAGGTTGTGGTAGAAGTTTGATAGCATCCATCTCAGCAAGGTTCAGCTTCGTATATTGAGAGGTATGTGGCCGGGCGTTGTCTCGCTCGAATAAAACTTTCATCCGATTCACCAAAGCCGGGTATCGCCTCTCCAAAACTTCGTACATCCGTTGTGTTGTGAATAGAGTAAAAAATCAACCGAACGTTCATTTGGCACAAACTCATAGTGAACTACTTCGAAATTCCAAGAAAACGTATATCGCTTACGAATCGTGTATCGCCACTTTCAAATTTTGCAAACCACCTCCTCACAGTCCCTTTATTTAAGTGAGGTCCCTCTTCAATTTTCTTTATTAAACGATTGGTTTCGGTGGCTGTAAATTTTCGTTTCCAATTGTGATGGAATAGGGTCTGAATTAGTGTCATTTGGTTTGAGGGAATGTCTACAAACAGAGTCTCACAGAGAGACATTATGTTTACAAAATGATTTAATAGACTATTAGTATTAAAATGATACCAATAACATTAGAAACTGAAAGAGAAAGAAATGTCTATAAATATCTCGGGTATTAAAAAAAAAAATATTTTTTTTTTTTACTCACTCCAATAAATACTGCCATGGTCCTTAAAAGAGCTAATTGATAACTATTATTTGCTTTTACGATAAAATACATATTCCATCTTTTACAATCCTCTGATAAAAACGCTGCGCAATGGATTAATGAAAGTAAAATGGCCTAACACCACTACTAATTTCAAAACGCTATATATATATATATATATATATATATATATATATATATATATATATATATTTTCAAGGGAAAACTTCTTCACACGCGTTATGCGATTTTTAGCAATGGAAAAACTTATTATTTCAGGGACGGTTTCTCGTAATCAACATGCCGTGGATTGGTGCATGCGCAGCGGTTTATGAATACCTGTCCACTAGAGATAGGATATCAATAGCAATTAACGTGGGGGTTATCGATATCGACATGAATAATCTTTATTTATAATATTGCTGTTTCAGTATTTAATTAAATTAAAATCAGTTGCAAATGAAATGAGTAAAAAAATGGTTGATAAAATATGTCTTAGAGCTTAAATCTTGCTGTATATAATAAATATCTTAACTCTCTTAAGAAAAAAATATATCGTAATTTGTAAAAATTAGTAAAACATTACTTTGCATGAAAATATTTAAGCATATGAGACCAAATCATGATGATGTTAAGGCGGCGATACACGGTGAGAAATAGGGTATGTGTAAGTGAGGTGAAATGGCGATATTGGCGTAAATATCGTGATAGTTGATGTACTATATCACACTTACATTTACTTTCCATAACGATAATTAATAACAATATCATTTCTTATATTATTTTATTCAAACTTTAACTAAAAATAGTTTATTTATATTCATAAATATTTAATTGTGTTTATAAATTTCAAAACCATTATTTAATAATATGCATATTCTCACTGTTTGGATATTACATTTTGATTCTATAGTTATTTATTAGAAATTATATTATATATATTTTTGTATTATATTTTAAAATTAACAATTTTTTTTTTGCGTTAAAATTCGAAATAGAAATAGAAAAAATAGAAAGTGATTTAACAAAGCAATGTTGCTGTCATAGGTGGCGTGCATGTTCCCGTCACTTGTAACTTGTGTTGTTGTTGACGTTTGTAGTTGGTTAGTAAGTAAATTTGTATAAAAATGTCGAAAAAATTTTTAGACATTACTCTTATTATTATTAAAACAATATGACACCAATTGAAGATTCATCTTTACATATGAACTTGGTAACCTAAACAGAGCTAACCAACCTTTCCAACAACTTTCCTGAATAATCAGCTGTTCACATATCCACCATTTCGCCTAGTACTGTTGCGTACTCTCACCGTCTATACGCGCATATTTTTACTCTCACGCAGTTTTCACCACCCTCTACTCTTGCGAGAGTACTTTCACCTCACCAACACACACCCTATTTCTCACTGTGTATCGCCGCCTTTATTCTTATTAAAAGCCAAGACTTCACAAATATTTTACGTGAAGATAATTTTAAAATATTTTCCAGCGAATTATCGCGGAGGCCTTGAACGACGTCTGCGGACTCCCAGGTCACTTGGGAACCACTGGACTAACATATGGCTAATGAAAGCTAAAAAAATCGACAAAACATTGAATATTAATTGTATTTTATATCAAAGAAATAATAACACAAATATTGGAATAAAAAATCTGGTGCGGGTATTCAATTAAATTTCTATAGAAACATGTGTTTTATTAAAAAATCTATTATATTATTATCTAAAATAATCAGTTAGTTTTATGTTCATTTCATCACTCTCTACTGGCTTTTAAAAGCTTGTGTATGAGATAATATTTTTTTCTAAAATCTTTAGCTTTCCAACGGTATATCATACATGTATATTACTGCTCCTATGTTCAAAAACGAAAAATTGCATTTAAAAAATATTTTTTCTGTTTTCTCCATTAGTTGGGTATCGAATTTATTCAATTTATATATTTACCTGTTTTTCATCAGCGCTAACAAGATAATCTAGTTATTTTTATTGAATCTACAAAATCAAAGGTACTTTAAAGTAAGAAAATTTAAAATATCGGCATTTAAGCCCTGTCAGACCATTTTAATCAGAATAAAACCTACATGGTATTAAAGCCCATTAAATTTTACATCGATATAGCGAGTTTAATCAAAATCTTGGGAACCGTTTTCGAGAAAATCGAAAAAAGGTGCAAAATACATGGTATAAAATGCCTCTTCTGGTAAGCTTATTTTGATGAAAAAAGTTTTGTCACGTCTCGGGCGTAGAGTTGTCTTAAATATGAAATTTCAGTTTCATAGGACTTATCGTTTCCGCCCGAGAGTTACCACACACACAGACCTTTTTGCGGGACTTGGTTATTTGGACTCAGGGGACCCTAAAACGTGTATTTCCGTTGAAAACTGGAATTCGAAAATTTTCACAATCGCAATACTTCCCCTTACTATATATAGTAAGTGAAAGTAAAAAACAGTCCTTTTTATTTTTTATACATCTCATTAGTTTACGTCGTGAGATGTTTCACGTAGAAATATATTCGCCGAATATTGCATTACCACAATGTGGGAAACAGAAGTTGTAAAAAAAAACACGTCCTTATTCAATGGGTGTAATAAATACACTCCTAAAAGACAGAACTACACTGGGCTATAACACTTCCCTTCCATTGAGCCGCGTTAGAGACATAATGGAGACACGACACCCACCACCGCAATCATCGCCGGGGGGTCTCCAACTCTATTATTAGCCAACTGCCGAGTCCTCCGCGGGTGTATCTTCTTGTCTCGCTTCCTGTTTGTGTTGTCGGTGCGTCCTGTGCGAGGTCGGGAGTATTATCTAACTGCCGCCAATGAGGCTAGTATAATAAAAATAGTAAAACTATGGTTTATCCACTTAAAAAGGAAAGATTGAAAATACGCACTGCTAAAATTTAAACTTTTTTCGATAATCACATCGTTGAGCGCACTGGAAAGTTGGTGGAAGTAAATATCGTGATAGTTGATGTACTTTTTCATACTTTCATCTACTTTCCATAACGATAATTAATAACAATATCATTTGTTATATTATTTTGGTCAAACTTTAACTAAAAATAGTTTATTTATATTCATATATATTTAATTGTGTTTCTAGATTTCAAAACCATTATTTAATATGTATATTTTCACTGTTTGGATATTACATTTTAATTCTATAGTTATTTATTAGAAATTATATTATATATATTTTCGTATTATAGTTTGAAATTCGTAATTTTTTTTTTTTGCGTTAATATTCGAAACAGAAATATTTTACAAAGCAATGTTGCTGTCATAGATGGCGTGCATGTTCCTGTAACTTGTCACTTGTGTTGTTGACATTTGTAGTTGGTTAGTAAGAGAATTTGTATAAAAATGTCGAAAACATTTTTAGACATTACTCTTATTATTATTAAAACAAGATGACACCAATTGAACATTCATCTTTACATAAGAACTTGGTAACCTAAACAGAGCTAACCAACCTTTTCAACAACTTTCCTGAACAATCAGCTGTTCACACATCCGCCACTATACCGAGTACTGTTGCGTACTCTCACTGTGTACACTCGCACATTTTTACTCTCACGCAGTTTTCAGCACCCTCTACTCTCGCGAGAGTACTTTCACCTCACCTACACATACCCTATTCCTCACCGTGTATCGCCGCCTTTAATAAGAGCTATAAAATGAAATAATTAACAGCTGTTGACAAATGTGTCGCATAAGATAATGAACGATATTTGATTTTTATTTTTTTTTTTTAAATATATTTATTGATATTTACAACTGTATTAAATAGAAATACATCTAGTAAATGTGATGGTAATACGCAAAACTGTCATGAAGAACATGAAGAACATAACAGCACTCTAAAAATATTCTAAACTAGAAGGCCCCATGGCCATTTCCTTTTCAGGCGCCTCGGAGGATTATCCGGAATTGAAGAGGAAGAAAGGATTGAAACTAGTGGGTTAGAGTGAGAATGGAATTTGTCGTGAAAGGATTGATACCTGGTCTGGGCCAAATCAGTAACAGGGAACATTAAGGTCTTTATGGATAAGTTTATTCGTGACAAAGTAAGGAGCGTTGAGGATTTTACGAAGGATTTTGGATTGTAAGGATTGGATACGAGAGGAATTTTATGGTTTAGTAGAGCCCCAAAGCTATACTCCGTAAGTCCAGATTGGTCTTATAATAGTCATGTAGATGAGCCTTTTGTAGTTCAGAGGAAGGTTTGATCGTTTGTCTAGTAAGTGTTGAAGTAGCCTAAAGCGGCGAAAAATTTTAACTTGAAATAAAAAACTTCTCTATTATCCTGGGACTGAAGTCCCATTAATAATAAAATAATAATGCAGAATTAATGACCCAAACAATGTTGTCATGGCTTCGAACAACAAATTATTAAACTAAAAAAAATAATTAAGGTTGTAAAATATGTATATATTGGGTTGTGTCACATGAAATGTCCGTTGTCAAGGTAAAGGATTTTTATTAAAAATACGATATGAAAACAAGATAATTTTATTCCAAGTATTTACCTTCTTTTTCTACACATTTTTCCTAACGTGACACCAACTTTTTTATCCCTGAACTGAAAAACTCTTTGAAGAGAAAACAAATTCTGAAAACGCACTTTCCACTTGATTATAATTTTTAAAAAGTTTTCCTTTGACGAAGTTGTCTAAATTCCTGAACAGGTGGTAATCTGTTGGAGACAAGTCGGGAGAATATGGTGGGTGCGGAAGAACTTCGTAGCCCAGTTCTTTCAATTTTTGCATGGGATGTTTTGAAACATAGGGTCTAGATGCCGCTAAGTAAAATCATGAGGTACCCATGTATCGAGCTTTTTTACTTTCTCAATACACTTTAAATGTCTGGAAACGGTAGATGCACTTGCATTTAGTTGTGCTGAGAGTCCTTTAACTGTTTGGTAGGGGTTTCCTTCAACTGTATGTTTGAGGACATCGTTGTCTATTACGGACTGAGGTCTTCCTGGGGGCAAGTTTTCCAAGTTGGTATCCCCAAACCAAAGGGGAATGGTCCGTTCATTAACACTCCGTTCCCCAAACGCCTTCGCGTGTTTCCATGTTCATATTTGGAGGTATACTAAAAAGTGGGTAATTGATTGGGAGGCTAATGTTTATAATACAAAGGTAGAGGATTAGTAACTGTTTACTTTAAATATGTAAACATTCGGAAGAAAACAACAGAGACCTGCAAAATCCTTTATGTATTTCAGAAACTATAAAAACGGACATTTCATGTGAAAGAACCCAATACAAGTCAGACTCTTAGAATGAAAATAAAAAAAAAACAGAAATTGCTACTTCATCGGTGATAATTGAAATAATAATATATAATAATAATGACGATTATCGAACCATTCGATTATTTCAATCATTCGAATTAATCGATTGTCGGATTAATCGGTTTGGAGAAACGAATGATCATTCGAACTGAATCGTTTAACGATAATCGAGGGATTATAAGGATCAAACGACCTTTCTTTCTTTTTTTTCTCATCACATGAATTACATACATATTTGCCCCTAGGCTCAGCCATCATAGAGACGGGAATTGTGGCATATCGTCTCTTAAAATGCATATTAATCATTCGATCATCCGATTATAAAATCATTCGATTATTTAAATCATCGAAGTCCGATCATATGATTATGACGATCATTCGATTATGCCCACCCCTAGTAGATAGCTCAACTCCGATTTCAGCTGGGAGCGTTGTTGGTACGGCCTTTACTTAAACTACTGTCTCGCGGGAGATGAAAGGTTATTCGGCCATTTTACTTTCAGATTTCAATTCTTAACCTTATCAGCTTAGCTACTTTGGAACTTCTTTTTAAGAAATACATTCTTCTATTTCTGAAATTTGTTATTAAAAAAAATTAGTTGATTTATTATTATAATATTATTTATCGTAGTTATTGAAAGAATATAGTTAAATCATTATTTGTTTCCTGAGGAGTTCGTGGAAACCAAGTATCATTTTATATCTATACTAATATTATAAAGCTGAAGAGTTTGTTTGAACGCGCTAATCTCAGAAACTACTGGTTCTAATTGAAAAATTTGTGTTTTTATAGTCCATTTATAGAGAAAGGTTATAGGCTAAATAACATCACGCTGCGACCAATAGGACCGAAGAATCAAACGAAAATCTGGGAAAAAAACGGGGAAAATTTGGGAGAAAAAAAAACCTCGCTTCTCAATGATTCCAAATGATTTACCTTTTATTTTTAAATAATTCAATTTCCCGTTAATTTATATTTTTCCATTTAAACACGTAGGAATAGATTTACGTTGAGATCGGGTTGCGGAGAAAATCAGTATGTTCTTCTGCCACAAGAAGATAAACTAAAAATGCCATTTACGCGGAAGTACTTTAAAACATATTCTTTTAAAAACTTCTTAATAGCAATCATAATAACAGAAATTGATCCAGACGAAGTCGCTTTAGAATATATCAAAGAAAAAGTGACATGTACTAAGAAGTTTTGTTAGGGTAGAGATCTTTAACGAGTTCATGGAATCGCAAAGGCTTGGGACCACCATTTTACGTCCCCTTCGAAGCAGGGCATAACTAAGGTTGTTTTTACTCTCATTAAAAAATCTTAAGGGCACCTGGCTGGTCACTACATACAGGTGACCGACCCTTTTAAGCATATTTCGTTTCATATCTGTTTCGAGTGTAGGTTCCTATGAAAATATATTCAATTGTTATTTATTTTTTAAAAATGGTTTGTGACGATTATTTTTACATATTAAGTGATTATGGGCATAACCACTTCTACTGGTTTGCTATTGTAAATTTGACAGGAAGAAGTCAAGATCGGGCTTTAAATGATAACAAAGAGTAGTAGTTGATATTTATTATAGTCAATCTCACCATAAACGCACATAAATTAATACGAAATGCAATATTCGCTAGCAAAGCTGCGTGACACAGCTAGTACATAAATAAAAGGAGAAATGTTTAAAGTATATGGTGATTTAGACAGATACTCAATGATTGGATCATTTAATTAATCGTCCCTAAAAGACGTGATGAGATTGAGCTCCATAAATAGCTGAGGACCGGGAGAGATAAGCCGTAGCGATGTGTAACAGAAGCTATACGAGCTAGCTATGTGGTATCGCGGTGCCTCGAGTCCAGTTTGCATATGGGACTGCCTCGACCCTGCTAATTTGCGTTAATGATCATGCATCCGATCCATTTGCATAGTTTACCGCCCCCACTCGCCCCTTTTAGCCGAATCCTATCATGGAACAGCGACGTTTAATTTCTACTCTCTCTAGAATAATAATCAAGCTGCCTAACTATGATGTAATAATCAGCAATTATTACTTTCACTTACTATATATAGTAAGGGAAAGTATTGCGATCGTGAAAATTTCAAATTCTAGTTTTCAACACATATTTTAGGGTCCCCCGAGTCCAGATAATCAAGTCCAGCAAAAAGGCCTGTGTGTGTGTGGTGACTCCCGGGCGGAAACGGTAAGTCCTATGAAACTGAAATTTCACATTTAAAGCAAATATACGCCCGAGACGTTAAAAAACCTTTTTCATCAAAATGAGCTTACCAGAAGAGCCACTTTATACCATGCATTTTGCACCTTTTTTCGATTTTCTCGAAAACGGTTCCGAATATTTTGATTAAATGCCGATATTTTAAATTTTCTTTCTCTAAAATACCTTTAATTTTGTTGATTCTATAAAAATAACTATATTATCTTGTTACCACTGATGAATCACAGGTAAATATATAAATTGAATGAATTCGATACCCAACTAATGGAGAAAACAGAAAAAATATTTTTTTAATGCAATTTTTTGTTTTTGAATATAAGAACAGTAATATACATGTATGATATACCGTTGGAAAGCTAAAGATTTTATAAAACATATTATCTCATACACAAGCTTTTAAAAGTTAATACAGAGTGATGAAAAGAAGATAAAACTAACTGATTATTTTAGATAATAATATAATATATTTTTTAATAAAACACATGTTTCTATATAAATTCGATTTAATTAATTCTTTAATAGTTCCATTTATTTTTATCTCTAACTGTATTTGAAAATGTTTTCATTGATTTTATAAATGGAGGTAAGTGAAAGTCGTGTGTTTCCTGCACCAGATTTTTACATAAATATTTCTTTCGACTGGGGGTGAATAATAACACACGACTTTCCCTTACCTCTGTTATTTACATCAATTTAAGAATTTTTAAACAAATTTAGAAACGAAAATAAATTGTTAAAATATAATTTACATTGGATTTAATAAAAACATGTGTTTTATTAAATAATCTATTATATTATTATTTATGACAATCAGTTAATTTTATCGACTTTTTATCAATCTCCGTTAACTTTTGCAATTTTGTGTTTAGGATAATATTTTTTCTAAAATCTTTAGCTTTCCAACGGTATATCATACATGTATATTACTGTTCTTATGTTCGAAAACAAAAAATTGCATTAAAAACAAATATTTTTGCAGTTATCTCCTTTAGTTGGATATCGAATTCGTTCAACATATATATTTACCAGTTTTTTAGCAATCCTAATCAGGTGATAGGGGCAATTTCATAAAAACTACAAAATTACTTAAAAGGTAAGACATTTTGAAATATCGGCATTTAAGCCCCGTTAAACAATTTAAATCTGGTTTCATTCCGACTGAAATAGTCTGACAGGGCTTAAAGGCCGATTTTTTAAACATTCTTCTTTTAAAATATAATATATTTTGTAGATTTGAAAAAAATAACCATATCAGCATGATACAAACGGCGAATGGTCCATTCATTAACACTCCCTTCCCCAAACGCCTTGAGAATATTTCTAGCGGCCTCAGCTGCTGAATGGCCGAGTTTAAACTCGTACAAAAATATTACTCGAAAATCGCGTGTTTCCATGTTCATATTTGGAGGTATACTAAAAAGTGGGTAATTGATTGGGAAGCTAATGTTTATAATACAAAGGTAGAGGATTAGTAACTGTTTACTTTAAATATGGAAGAAAACAACAGAGACCTGCAAAATCCTTTATGTATTTCAGAAACTATAAAAACGGACATTTTATGTAAAACAACCCAATACTTTTTGGAAATCAACGTCTCAATCGTTATTTAAAGTTTGGCGTGAATACAGGATCGATATCCTTAGATTCTCTGGCTAAATAAATAATATAAGAGTGCTATTATGTATAGTATTTAATTTACCATGATGGTCACTAATTGGATGAAATTAGCATATCCGTTGCAACAGGACCAGAGGATGTAGTAGCCATGGGAGGAGGCTGGGGTCCTAAAATGGAGTTGTTGGTTTAGTATCTCTTGGGAGGGACGGAGCTCTTTGCATTTTCAATCTCAGCAGACGCCGAGGGCTACCGCAGCCTAATTCTATTCCCGGGGATTGTTCCCCGTGATGCGGCCTTGATGGACCGCTTACCGCCACCCAGCCTCGTTTAAAATCCCATAATCCCGAGCCCAGTTTTAGCAGGATCGTCGCCTCCCAATGTAGATATATATACATCTCATGAATAATTTACTTTTAATAACTTTACTCCTCGGCTTGGATCAAGTTTGGTACCTCCCCCCCCTCCTTCCTTCCCCCTTGGTCCCACCCTAAACATTATTCCTACAAAACGGATCCGTATAATGGGACATGACTTCTTAATAAACAGAAGTTGAAGGCTTCATCCCCTTGTAATCTTCTCTGCTAAATAATTTTCTTAGTTTGCATAATTACTTTTTTACATCGCCCGAGGGATTATTATGTTCTAGACGTTTTTAACACGTTTAAAGCAGACAGATACGTTTATTTTATTTTTTTTTTTTTTTACTTTCATTTTCATTAATACATTCAGCAGCAAATATTATTCGAAAAGATTATCTTTTCAAAGATGTAAGATTAAATACATATAATTTTACAAACATAAAAAGCATTGTAATTTATATTTTTCTTTACCCCATACACGACTTAAACGACAAGAAACTGCCTAGATACCGACTATTACAGCACTTACTAGACAATGTTCAAAACTACCAATTTATTATTAAAAGCTCATTTATGTTACCATCATCAGACCCATCTGGACATATAGAATCGAGCTTTGGGGCTCTACTAAACCATCTAATCCTCTCGCATTGAATCCTTACAATCAATCCTTCTCAAAATCCTAATGCTCCTTATTTTCTTACGAATAAAATCATCCATAATGACCTAAATATCCCTTGTCGCAGAACTAGCCCGAAACAGTATTCCTCTTTTCATTCAAACTCCCGACTACCGAATCCTCTGTACGCAACTTATCATTCCCATCTATTCCTGACAACCCTCCGAGGGAATGAAAAGACGATGCTCGAGACCTACTTTAATTAAATTGACATGAAGTGCTACCACTAGACAGTTTCTTCACTAGACATTATCACGCCCATAATGTAAATTAGCCCATTTACTTGTATATATTATATGTACAGTTGTAAATATCAATAAAATGTATAAAAAAAAAAAGTTTTTAAACTGTATATTTTTAATTTTTCTTTATAATGTTATCGTATTTTGAATTATATATATTATTATCTGTTCTATTTTAACGTATACACACATATATATATATATATATATATATATATATATATATATATATATATATATATATATATATTGTTGATGCAAAATTAATGCAGGTTTCTCTATTGCAATATCTTAATTCCAATTGTGTAAACAAAGCTAATCCTAACATTGATCATTATTATACCAAAACAAACCTTATCTAATACCCTCTCTTTCACCATGAATTTGTTTAGTAAAATGTTTTGTTCTGTGTGTTCAAAGTCTTGAATCGAAAATGTCAAAGTGCGATTTTCGTCAAATTATTTTTACGAATTTAAATTAGGCCAGCGCTGCGCAAACGGCTCGTAATATTAATGAATTGGGGTCAGGGGCTATTAATGATGCACGGTGCGCGTTGGTTCCAGAAGTTTGCAGTAGGAATTTCGACTCGAAGAAAGAAGGTTGGGCCGTCATCTTGCTTGGAACGACCACTGAGGTCAAGTGAAGAAACCCAACCAAAACACACGAGAATGGCGCGGAACTCGGAACTCAAATGCAAGTCTTTGCCAGCATGATGAATCGAAGGCCGATCCTGCCCACGATAACGCCAGACCACACGTTGCACAACCAACGCTTCGACGACTGCACGAGTTGGGCTACGAAGTTCTCCACTCGCTTATTCACCTGACCTCTCTCCTACAGACTCACTTTTTCAGGCATCTGGAAACTTTTTGAGGAGAAATTCAACCAGGACGACATGAAATTCTTTCGTGATTTCATGAGTCAGATTCGATTTTTTTTCTGGTGGAATAAGAAAGCTTGTGAACGTTGGCAAGTGCATTGATTCAATGGAAATTATTTTGATTAAATATATAGGTTAAGTAAAGATATGGCTATTACAATACCTACTAAAAACTGCATAATTTGCATCACCCAAATATTAGTTTTATTTTTAAGTTGTTTATTTTTTATTCAATTCTTTGTTATTTTTACTTATACTATATTTTAATTATTTTACTCGAAGACTAGCTTAAGACATTGTTTATTTCCTGTAATATTATTCTTAGGATGTCCAGAATAAATAAAGAATATTATTATATTTATACAGTTATTATCCTATTTTTGTATTTATATCACAAGTAAAATAACATATTAATTAACTATTAATAAAAATAAAAATTTAATTAAAAAAAAAATTATAACAAGTGGCAAACGACACTGTCAACACACCTTTCCATAAATCCATTATAAATTAATTGAATAATTAACATGGAGTGAGTTGGTTGACTGTGTGTATATATTCGAGAAATTGGTTCAGGGTGCAGTCAATAGAACCCACTCTTAAATATAAACTTAATTTACTGGCGCGACGTTCCGGCCTAAATTACAGGCCTTCTTCAGGGCCTTGAGGGAGCTTAGCGGGCGTCACTACGTTTATTTCGTTTTTCGCTCAGCTCCCTCAAGGGCCCTGTAGAAGACCTATAATTTAGGCCGAAACTTTCGGCATCAGTAAATAAGTTTATTCTTAATTGTGTGTTCTATTGACTGCACCCTGAACCAACTGATCCCATTAATCAAATTAAATTGGATTTGAAAAATCATGCAAGCTCACACGACTTTCACTTACCTCTGTTGTTAAAATTGATTAAGAATTTTTAAATACACATAGTGACAATAGAAGATCAAATAATTAATTAACTTAATAACTTTCGAAGGAAACAAGTGTTTTATTAAATAATCAATTATATTATTGATCGGCTTTTGATCACTTACCGTTAACTTTTACAATTTTTTCAATAAGATATCGCAATAATTTTCATAAAATCTTTACCTTTCTAACGGTATATTACGTATATACGGTATAACTCGACGTACCTTTTCCACCTTAAAGCGACTGATTCCCTCCGTCACCTATTTCCGCTTAAAACCCGAATACTCCTCGTTACCTCCCTAATATTCCCCCACTTCGACTATTACTGTACGGTATATGGTGGTGTGTCTGGGGATCTCGAGGTAAAAATAAAACGCTTAATCAATTCCTTTGTTCGCATCATCTTCGGGGTCCCTAGATACACCTCTGTATCCCAATTTTATGGTGAGTTGAAGTGGCTTAACCCTTCCAATCGTCGCAAGTATTTTCTCGCATCATTCCTTTACCAAATTACCAATCCCGCCGTCCATCATATATTTTTGACCTCCTACAGTTCAAATCCTCTGTCCAATCCCGTTCTACACGCTCCAGGCCTTCGGATTTATACAGTACGGCCCACAGAACTGCACATTTCGACAGATCCTTTCTCATTCGATCCTCCATCCTCTATCCCTTCTTCCATCCGTCACTCAATTCTCTTTCGACCTTCAAATCCCGCATATTTGATCGCTTATTGCACATCCAGGCTCAATAGAATTCTAAATAAGCTTTTTATTTATTTATTTTTTTATATATATTTTTTTTCATCTCATTTAAATATGTATATTTTATACATTAATTATTAACTTGTTTATATTTAATTAATTTACTCTAAGACTCTAAAGCCCTTTTTTTGTACATTTTGTATATTTTGTTTTAAAGGGACATGTCCCAGAATAATAAAGAATTTATTTATTATTATTATTATTATATTATACGTCTATATTACTATTTTTTAATCTAGATAAAAATATTTCTTTATTGAGATATTTTACAATTTGTTACAAAATGAACAATAGTTTTAGTGATATGAGACCACATTCATACAATATACACAGAAAATAATGATAAAAGTCAATTACATAAAATAGAAAATAAATAAATTCATATATATACAATAAAATAATAATAATAAAAAAAAAGATCAAAACATTTAATAATTGATATAAATACAAAGTACTATAATTGAGATAAATACAAAGAAATAAACATCATACAAACAATATTTAGCTTTCCAATGGTATATTATACATCTGCCGTATATTACTGTTTTTATGTTCAAAAACAAAAATATTTTTGTAGTTTTCTCCTTTAGTTATCGATATATATCGAATTCGTTCAACTTTTATATACACTTGTTTGTTTTATCAATAATTACAAGATGATGTGTTTATTTTATTAAAATCTATAAAATTAAAGATAGTTCAGAGGAACAAAATTTAAACTATCGCCAATTAAGCTCTGTCAGACTATTTATTTCAATCAGAATGGAACCTACATTGTATTAAAGCCCAATTAATTTAACACCGATACAGGGTGTTTAATCAAAATCGTTACAACGTTTTTTAAAAAACAAATCGTAAAAAAGTCCAAAATGCATAGTTTAAGGTTGCTCTTCTGGTTCGACGATTTTGATGAAAAAGTTTTTGTAAAATCTCTGCTGTATAATTTTTTAAAATATAAAATTACAGTTTCGTACGAATTTCATTTTCGTTTACCACACACATAGATCTTTTTGTGCGACTTGGTTATGTGGACTCAGCCGACCCTGAACACGTATTACCATTGAAAACTGGAATTCGTTAATTTACGCGATCTTAATAATTTCCCTTATAATATACTCAATTTATAGGTAAATAAATAATAATAATAATAGGCTTTTTACTCACCTTCCTAATCCTTTATCCCAATCCCTATAACTCCAGCCATCCCTATAACCCTCCTCGTAGGTTGAAACGGCAGTGGCCTAGAGACCTCTTATAATAAGCAATGCTGAGTGTAGGCAATGGCCAACTTCTCCACTTATGCCTGAGAGTCTGTGGCTCTAGCAGTCTCCACTGGCTTATTCAGACTGACTGAGAGGCGCTGGGATCTCCTGACCTCGGGCATTCAGAGATCCCAGGGGCAGTATGTGTATATATGTATGAATGTGACCAAGATTATTATGATTTATTTATTTTATTTTTATCTTTATTTATTCTTCTTTGAAATTTTTATTTTATTTACTGTACATAAGGAATGAACGACTTCTTATAGCAATTATACTCATTGCCCAAGATTGTGACAGATTTTATTATTTCTAAATAAATAATGTTTAAAAAATAAAAAAAATAATAGGCTTGGCGAACCTGAAGGTTCGATGCCGATACCACCACATTCCGCCTACACAGACTCGTCCAATGTTCACCGCTCAAGCCCAAGCCCCCGAGATCGGCCTTAACGCAATCCTCCCATCGACGCTTCGGCCTACCTTTCGGACGCATACTAGTCCTCATCGAGCCCAACAACTTTAATCGCCCATCTCTATCAACTCAATTATATTCACAGGATACAAGTTCCGGAACTCCGCGTTGTGCAACCTTCTAAACTCCCTCATCGCAGGTAAATTAAAGTAAAAATATATTTTCCTTTTCGTGTTCTTACCTCCTTCGCTCAACTTCCACATTGGTTATGAGGTTTGGATAGAAGCACTGATCCCTCTTCATTTTTAATATATATATATATATATATATATATATATATATATATATATATATATATATATATATATATATATATATATATATATATATATACACTTCCCATTTGTAGACTTTGTGTCTATAGACACCTTTGTCCATTACGTCCGGTGAATCAATCTGAGCTCTCTCCAGTTCAATTTTAACTTCTGTCATCTAGGGTGTAGTGGTCTTGAACCCC